>OZ020622.1:17468878-18176737 GCA_963971575.1 Liopterus haemorrhoidalis | reverse complement strand
CCGCGGCTGCATATCGCCAGGGTTTGGGATGCAGTCGTGTGTATTTAGCTCCACTAGTCTCTAGTATGACGCGGCTCAAAAGGTTGCTGAAGTTTGAGATTAGTGGACGCTTGTCAAGACCTGACAAACCCCAAAATAATAATAATATAAGGGAAATCGAGTCCATTCCTGTCTGCAGATCTTCTGCCAACTCTTTGATCTGCAGGATGCAGAAAGCAGTGCTGCTCGGGTCGCTCCGCATTGTGCGGGCACTGGATCTGGCGTAATTTCCGCGGCTGCATATCGCCAGGGTTTGGGATGCAGTCGTGTGTATTTAGCTCCACTAGTCTCTAGTATGACGCGGCTCAAAAGGTTGCTGAAGTTTGAGATTAGTGGACGCTTGTCAAGACCTGACAAACCCCATAATAATAATAATAATAATAATAATAATAATAATAAATCAGGTGAATACGGCAATGAGACATTAATTTGATGTTTTTCTCCTTCAAATAATCAATTGTTTGACGTGCTGTGTGGGAGCTTGCATTGTCATGATGAAGATGCTCCGACGTTTTTGCTTGTTTTCCTGATTTTGTCGATGACTTCTGGCAAACAAATTGATCCTCCAAAAGAATGGTTGCGACATGTCCAGTACAACCGAAAAAACAAGCGATAATTTTCTTGGAAGTGCTTCGTGAACGAACAACTTTTGTGGGTTTCGGTTCATCTTGGAAGACCCAAACAGTGGATTGTTGCTTAGTTTCCGGTTCATATGAATAAATTCAAGTTTCGTCACCTGTAACGATATTGTATACGGATTTTGCAGTGCCTAGGTTGAGGTTGAGTGTTGAAAACACGAGCCTTTTTTTGAGCTTAGGTCAAGTTATGCGGAATACATCGGGCACAGATCTTTTTCACAGCTAAATGTTCATGCAAATGTATTGCAGTCTGCCAAAGGATGCCTCTATCTCACGGTAAGTCACATGCCGTTCTTCTTCAACCCTTTTGCGTACAGCATCGATGTTTTTTTAAATCTCTACCGATTTTGGTTGACCTTCACGAGATCCATCACTGACGGACGCACGACCACGGCGAAATTCTGCAAACCAATTGTAAACAGTCTTTTCTGATGGTGCTTCATTACCAAAAGTTGAACGAAGCGAATCTATGCATTGTTGTTGAGTTAGGCCTTTACTAAAATCGTAAAAAATCATCCAACGAAACCCTTCACGAATAATATCCATTTTTTCACAAACTTGTTTTTTTAACGCTCACTGTCAACAAACTACTCGATCAATTTATAAGCTGCCACTGATTTCACAATAACAAATGTCAAAATTTACGCATATAGTAATGACACATTTTAATATTGCCATCTAGTGGTCGTTTGTAAAAACATAAAAGATAACCCTCGTATATAATTTTCTTATATGTGAGTCAAAGAGCTGTACAAGCATACCAAACTTCGACTTTCTATGTTTAGTTTAAGATTGGTTTTTGGTTATACCTAGAAAACCCTGAAAAGATAAAAGTTACCAAGTAGTGCTCCAAAAAAAAACTGTAGCAAAGAATTCCAAAAGTGACCAAGATACTTGAAAGTTGTAGAGAAGACGTTGAAACACCTACTACGAGCCCTGTCCACTTTCAGTTGGCCCACCTATGAAATTTTCAGTTTCTTTAGAAATTATTAAATAATAAGTAAAAGTAAATGCTGCTTTGTTCATTTTTTGACAATATAATCATATTAGAAGCAAAGGGGTCAAAATTTATTCCGTAATATTTAATTTGTGATTATAAAAACAATATTCGTAAAACAAACGTATTTTTTGAGTTCATGTATTCTTGTACTGTATATAAATTAACTGGGTTTTTGCGGTAGCTATGCGTAGTAGGCGTTGGAAAACAAAGTTTGTTTATTGACTGTGATGTATTAAAAGTGTTAAGTCTAAAGAATTTTAAAACATGGGCAGAGGCAAAGCTATTGATGAAAAAATCGGTTAATCATTGTGAACTTAGCAAAAACAGGAAAATTCAATTCCGAAATCGGTAAATTATTAGGTTTGTCAAGACACAGTATTAGATATATTGTAAAATTGTACAAAACAAGTGGTTCAGTTGCCCCAAAGCCCCAGTACGTGAAGAAAACTACACTGATGGACAATGACAAACGTGCATTGAAAAGAATTATTAAGGATAACAGACGTGCTAACTACAGTCAATTGAGTGTTCTGTGGAGCGATGTTGTTGGAAGACGTGTTTCAAGGTCTACATGTCATAAGGAAGCTAAAAAATTAGGATTTGTAACCTATAAGGTAATATTTTTTAATCGGACTCTTAAATGTATATTTACAGACATTTATAAAACTTTCTTAGGCCAAGGAAAAACCATTGTTGACGTCTAAGCAAAAGAAAAACAGGTGCAATGGAGCTATGAGTCTAGGTTTGAAGTCTGTGTAGCAGAGTTGTTCGTCAGAAACATGAAGCATATCATCCCGATTGCTTGAAAAGGAATGTGAAATTTCCAGCATCTGTCATGGTGTGGGGTTCAATGTCTGCAAGAGGTGTAGGAAAACTTCACTTTATCGATGACATTGTTAACACAGCCAAATATTTAAGTATTTTAGAGGAGTCTCTGTTGCCAACTATGGAACATGCATTAATCTCTAGGAAGGATTTTATTTTTCAACAAGATAGAGCCGCTTGCCATACGTCAAAAAATCTTTGAAATGGTTCCGTGATCATTCTATTCCAGTTTTAGAGTGGGTTTCAAGTAACCCGGACTTATCCCCCATCGAGACACTTTGGCACGAAATGAAAAAACGATTGCGTATAACACTGGCTAGAACAATTCCAGAATTAAGACTAAAGCTTCAAGAAATATGGGATAATTTTACTCCTCGACAATGCCAAGACCTTGTAGATACTATGCCTAGAAGAATTAATGCCGTTATAAAAATGAAAGGTGACGTTACCCAGTGGTAACTTACTTAATTTACTTTAATAGTTGTAAATATTAATCGTAAATCTCTAAAATGTTTAATTGAAAATAAAATATTACCTAGATTTCATAAGCTATTCGCATTCTGTTAATTGAACACCAATAAGTAAAAATTTCGTAGCTGGGCCAACTGATAGTGGACAGGGCTCGTATAACGTTGCGTGGCTGAATATGAATGCTATTACTTGTGGAATATTTGAGTGACAATCAAATTTTCAAAATCCTATAACTCAAATTAAATTCGTTAAAGTACAATCCATTATTCAGAGATGACAAATTGCTCGTTATTTTTGATTTATCATTTTTTTCATTTTCTCTTTATTCTTCATTTTCTCATCTTTTCACAATTTTCTGCTATAATCAAAGGCTAGAATAATATTTTTCTAAAAATATTTCTTGGAAATATCAATTTCTGTAGAAAAATGTTATATAAAACCAATCTATTCATATATTTAGACATGTATCATGTGTCCTAATCGGCTTTTCAATCATAATATGTCTTCTCTAGTGAAAAACGTGTTTTTCAATGGAAACACGAGAACATACTATGTAATTCGAGTAATGTTGTCGCAGTCGCCTGTGGATGGGTTGATCGTGCTCAGTAATTGGCTTAAGTAATTAACGTAAAGTACCCTTTACGCTAGCAGAATTGCGTCATAATAATAACAATGATAATATTATTAGGTTAGTTGTAATGTTGTATGTATGTTATATAAGATAATTGGAAGCAGGGCGGTTTTTATCGACAAAAACAAAATACAACTTATAATGAAGAAGCCCTGTGCTTTGTAAAGCCGTAATAAGGACGATGAGTGCACAACAAGTATTATGTAACTTTCTGAGAAAGAGAAGCGAGCCACAAAGGCTTCTATTGTATCCATAAATGTAGCTTTTACATTGATTTCTACCATTTTACTCTTCCATATATTACTCATAAATAAAAAAATCCTTCTACTATAGGGGACACTTTTTAAAATCGCAGCGCCATACGCGGCGAATGCTGGAACACTCGAGAGTGACATTAAACTGTCGCTTGTGTATTTATTTGCATGGTGAAAACGAACATGAATCGCTTTCTTTTTATTTAAAGGTAATCTACGTTTGCTTCCAAAGCGGTATTCTCATCACAAGTCAAAGTAGTTTAACCAACATCGGTGTAGACTTGTATATGCATGTTAGCACCGTACACATGACACGCACACCTTCCCAGCAAACATTTTTATACGGGCCAGTACTGTTGAAGCACATACTCCCCGGCATTGAAAGTAATGGGCTAGTACCCCGGTGTCCCCGTGGCCGTTAACTGGCCCATTGGTTTATCAATTACCAGCCCAGCAGCGGTAAAGTGCCAAATAATCGCATTAGTTGCAAGAATTATTTCTGACGGACCAGTGCTTATATTACACCCACTCTCTAGTATTTCAAATGTAACATATGTATATCTACCTTATATTTACCCAGTATTAAAATAAATTAATGGTTAGGTGCAAAATAAATACTCATTTGGCCATTTCACCATCGTTGAATAAATTTATTTAACAAATAAAGTTGACAATATCGCATCGGTTTTAAACTATTAATGAAGAAATTAACGTTGCTGTCAATAGAATGATGCGATATTGTCAACTTTATTCGTTGAATCAAAAATAAGGAGTGCTCATAAAATGCTGGTAAAGTACTTCGTATAGGAGGAGTGCGAAATACAAATGTGAAGTACATTATTAACACTGGCGTTGCACAAACTTTTAGTGCCAGCAATTTACCAACAGAAAAAGCAGTTTGCCGGCATTCGGCCGATGGTTAAATGTAATATAATTTAAATATCAAAAGCAATGTTGGCCCATATTCGCTATTTTTGTACTTGGCCAGCACCGACGCTTCATCGACACATCGTCTGTATGGTATGTATGTACAAGCGTCGGCCAGTGCTACATGTCACGGCCAGCGTCAGTACCAGTGTTAGCGAACGTTAGAGATGTCGTCGTTGCTCCTTTAGTGGCTGTCAGTAATCTCGAGGTGAGAAAGGAGTAATTTCAATAAATGCGGCACTTGGAATTTTCCACCAACTTCTATGTCAGAAGGGACGTACCGGTATTGGGTCAATACCACAGGTATGTCTAAGATGGTAGTAGAGCACGCGGAGAGCAGCATTATGTCGAGACACATAACTCGATGGTTCAAGAGATAGACAATCAGAAAACCTTCCGTTGCAGATCTCAAACAGACTTAAGAAACGAGAACGTGAGTTCGGTGGACTTGAAACTTGTTATGCTCTATGTAACTTCTATAATTACATGAGCGATACAAGAAAATGAATACAATTTTCATAATTACTTCTAGAAAAACAATTCTAAAATCTTAACAATGTTTACATTTAGAATTAAATTTTAATATATCATCGTAGATTGATATTAGTATAAAGGTCAAGTCTGTTTCTGAAGCTATTGGTGGTTCGCTCTACAACAACATTTTCTGGGAAAGAATTGCGTAGGTTGAAAACGTAATTGCTCATGAAGTGTTCTCGGAAAGCTTTATGGAATTTCTGTCTTCGAAGCTTTAATGAATGACTAGAGCCCTGCAAATCCGCAGGTATCCGCGGATATCCGCCATTTTTCTGCGGATGCGGATAAATTATCATTTGAATCGTGCGGATGCGGATCGGATGCGGATTACATATCATATCCGCGTGAACATAAAATCTTCGATTAGACGCCTCTTCCTACCGAAGACGCGTTTAGAACCCTAAAAATGTACCTATCGCTGGCATTTGTATTGTGCTTATGGCAAGAGTGAAATAATAATACGTTATGGCACTTTTTATTTATTTTTTTTGCTCTTCCCATAAAAACCTACTTTCTCTTACTTAAATAATTAAATATAGTAGAGTTTATATAACAGTTTTAGATATAACAATTTCTTTGGATTTATTGCGTTTATTAATTAAAAATTAATTATATATCACCTTCTTTTGCATTTTTGGAAATATTAGTAAAAATTAACCATGGTAATTTGCCACATTTAAAAACATAGAAGCTCATATCAAATTTAAAAAATAAAAATATTTTGAAATTCTTGAAATCCTCATATAACTTTCCTCTTTTAATAATAGGATGAATTAGAGAATTTAGTTTTATTATTAAGAACTTATTTTTTTAAATTTGCTGATCTCATAGGTGTATCTTTGTTATTTATTGGTCATAAATGTGATAAATTAATCTGTTTAATTATTTCTAAATATCGCTGCTCTAAAATAATAGTGAGATGTCTTAAAAAACTGAGTTTTTGAGATGTTACTGTTTAAAGTTGTACATTTTATATAAATTTGGTATAAGAGTCGAATAATTGTAATTTCCATCTTTATTTTTTAATCATATAATCTCAGTACGACGTTAGATAGAAAACATATTTCTGGACCAAGTAATATTAATATGATAAAATTTTAAAAAATTTAGTAATGTTTTAAAACAGCGATATGCCAAATCAGGTGAAACATGTTAGATATTTCCAAATAGACAGCAAATCCTGTGCGGATTGTGAGGATATCAAACATAGAATTAAATTATAATTTCAACACTTCCCAATGGTTATTAAATTTACGCTTTTAAAAATTAAATGCAATATTTACCAAAATATAACTAAAATTTTGACAAAATAATTTAAACAAAATAAAAATGCAAATAAAAAACAGAAAAATTAAAATTGACAGGAATCGCACTCTAATTTGCAAATTACGAAGCGACGACACAACGCACTACGCTACGAGCTCTTACTTATTTACTGTGTTACATAGCGAATTAAATATTTAACATATTTTAGTTAAAAACACAAAAAATGCGTTATTTCCCGAAAACATAATCTGATCAAAAATTCCTGTTGTAGTATTCCGGTTCACACCAATGTACATTACTTAGAATTTTTTCATATTTTAGTTTAAACCATCTGGGCTACAGGGTGAGAGACAAATTTTTTTTTGCACAATTTTGGCAAAAATCACTTCAAAATTATTTATTTTGCAAAAATAAAATTTTGATCGTTAATCCATTTACTAAGGGCTTTCATTTGATACCCTACTCAGAATTAATTTTTTTTTTTTTTTTTTTTTTCGTTGAGCACATATTTGTTTATATTTTTAGGAGGATATGTTTTTTAGATGTTTTAGTATTTTTCCTATGTGCGAGTCAAAGAGTTGTATAAGCATGCCAAATTTCAACTCTCTAGGTTTAGTCGTTTGGCTACAATTTTTACCGAACAGACAGACAGACAGACAGACAGACAGACAGACAGACAGACAGACAGACAGACAGACAGACAGACAGACAGACAGACAGACAGACAGACAGACGACAAAATGACGGTATAAGGGTTTTTGGTCATACCTACAAAACCCTAAAAAGAGTACTGTGATTTTTATGCTATGGATACAAAACACATCTATTATAAACGAGGCTTAAGTCACACAATTTGAAAAAAAATGATGTGCAGTGTGAATTTTCACACATTTCAGGGTTTCGCAGGTATTTATTAACTGTGTGATGATTATTTGGGATGCCAAAACAAATTTTATGTCAAAATATTTTTTTATGAATTTTAATTCGAATGCCTAATACCATTATTTAAGTTTCTAAATACGTGCAGTTTTTTTTTTATATATAGCAAGGTTCATTAAGATTTTTAAAATTGCGCCTATGGCTTCCATTGGTTGCTTAAATCATAAGCCTCGCCCTCTGATACCTTCAAATATAGAATTAAATTATAATTTCAACACTTCCCACTGGTTATTAAATTTACGCTTTTAAAAATTAAATGCAATATTTACCAAAATATAACTAAAATTTTGACAAAATAATTTAAACAAAATAAAAATGCAAAAAAAAAACAGAAAAATTAAAATTAATATGAATCGCACTCTAGTTTGCAAATTACGAAGCGACGACACAACGCCCTACGCTACGAGCGCTTACTTATTTACTGTGTTACATAGCGAATTAAATATTTAACATATTTTAGTTAAAAACACAAAAAATGCGTTATTTCCCGAAAACATAATCTGATCAAAAATTCCTGTTGTAGTATTCCGGTTCACACCAATGTACATTACTTAGAATTTTTTCAGATTTTTAGTTTAAACCATCTGGGCTACAGGTGAGAGACAACAATTTTTTTGTACAATTTTGTCAAAAATCGCGTCAAAATAATTTATATTGCAAAAATAAAGTTTTGATCGTTAATCCACGTATTAAGGGCTTTCATTTGATACCCTACTCAGAATTTAAAAAAATATATATTTTTTTTTCGATTAGCACATATTTGTTTATAGTTTTAGGGGGATATGTTTTTAGATGTTTTAGTATTTTTCCTATGTGCGGGTCAAAGATTTGTATAAGCATGCCAAATTTCAACACTCTAGGTTTAGTTTTTTGGCTACAATAGTTACCGAACAGACAGACAGACAGACAGACAGACAGACAGACAGACAGACAGACAGACAGACAGACAGACAGACAGACAGACAGACAGATAGACAGACAGACAGATAGACGACAAAATGACGGTATAAAGGTTTTTTGGTCATACCTACAAA
Source organism: Liopterus haemorrhoidalis (assembly GCA_963971575.1). Lineage (NCBI taxonomy): Eukaryota > Metazoa > Arthropoda > Insecta > Coleoptera > Dytiscidae > Liopterus > Liopterus haemorrhoidalis. Next base: position 18,168,179 of record OZ020622.1, on the reverse strand, counting down.
ACCCTAAAAACGCTGAAAAATGAACAAAAATCACAGAAAATGGACAAAAGTTCATAAAAAATGAACAAAAAATCTCAAAAATAATAATTTATAAGCCTTTGGCGGACCACTACACTTTTGCTAAGGACTACCAGTAGTCCGCGGACCACCGGTTAAGAAACACTATATATCTATAGCCACATATATATAAAAAAGTGATTTGCTTTTCCTTTATTCTCTCTACAACTGCGTAAAAAGTCGATAAAAACTTCACCTCAGGCGACAATTTTAAACGCGCCGGCCCTCTTTCTCGGTAATTTCGATATTATAGAGGCGATAATAAGAAAACAATATTAAAAGACTTTGAAATAAAAGCATGTAATAAATCTATTCTTGAACCAATTAATTTTCAAATTTATACATTAATTCGCTCATAAAAATTTCATCAGTAAAATTGACCTTAAGAAAATGTATAATTGAGAGTTAAGGAAAACTCGGTTTTGACGTAACTTAATTACGTCTGTGGAAAATGTATTTTCTTCCCGGAATAAAATTACCTTCTCGAGAGAAGTGCACGTGATCAGAAGGTACGTGTTTCTTCAATTCACGTGTCTTTCACTTTTCACGTGTGAACTTTACAATACCTACCAAATTTTATTTAGAATTTTATTCACTCTATGTATTTTACATACGTTAAAGGCTTTTTTCTTCTTATATACAAAGTAGTTGAAAGAAAATTTGTGTTATTTTTAGGTTTAAAATACGGTGATTTAAAAAAATTATGTGAAGTGAATTTTCACATATTTCAGGGTTTTGCATGTATTTAATAAGTGTAAGAGACCATCAAAACATGAAATTCAAAATTAATTAATGTACTATAGCAGTGTTTCTCAACCTTTTCTGGCATGGGACCCCCCAAAATAACTTAAATATTGTCTGCGCCCCCCTATATATATATATATATATATATATATATATATATATATATATATATATATATATATATATATAATTATTTTATTTACCAGTACAACAAATATTTTTAAAAGCAGGTTCTAACTTATAAATTGTTGTTGCTATACCAATATAATTCAATATTCATTTAGTCAATAATCGGGATTTATGAAAATTATTTACAAAATAGTTTTGTTTCTCTAGTTATAGCCGATAGTGTATGCGTGTATGTGTTTCTATATTGTCTATAGAAGCACATTCTACATACATAACAATGACTTACATTATAAAATTAACAAAAATTTCTACAAATACCTTTCCAGTCGCTCCAATTTTGGTCTGCATGGAGTCCAAACACTAAAGTCCACACTATAACACACTATTTCAAGTATTTTCTGCACTTTTATCATTTAAAAATAACTAAAAACGTCAGAAAAAAATTAAGACGCCACTTGCAAAAATCACGTATCACTACATATCAAGATGGTTAATCCTGATAAAGCTCATTACGGAATATACCCAGCAAACATTTAACTAACGGCCGAATGCCGGCAAACTGCTTTTACTGCTGGCACCAAACGTAAGTGCAACGCCAGTATTAATAATTTACTTCACATTTGTATTTCGCATTCCGCCTATACGAAGTACTTTACCAGCATTTTATAAGCACTCCTTATTTGTATTAATCCAAGCAAACATTTTTATACTTTTTACTTAAAACTAAACTTTTTTTGAATGTAATAATTTGAAAAGTCTGATTGTTCTTAGTCATAAAACGCCCTAACGGCCAGTACCCCTCGAGGGCCAGTACAAGTTGATACGTGTTGGTGGACAGTTTGTCAAGAAATGTATTTGAATAGTTATTGTTTTGTGAACATTATACAGTTTTTTATTGTGATTTGTGTGTGTTTTGTTAGATTTAAGGACGTAGTTTACACAAACTATTTCATGTTAAATTGTTTAATTTTTAGTTTACTTCAATCATAGTTTTTTTCATGTAAAAATATTTTCAATTATTAATAAATCTGTTACAAGATTATAAATATGTCATTTAAAAAATATAATTTGTCATATTTCATTTTGAATAGTGACATTTTAAATATTTTGTAAATATAATACCAACCGAAAATAATACAAACTTAATCCAAAACTGTAAAGCTTTTTTTACAATATAACCAAGTTTCTAAAAGTCAGTAATACACTATAAAAATCACCAAAATAACCAGATCTAGTTTGTTCTTACAAAAGTGAATGAAAGCTTATAAAATTTTATTATTGAATTTATTTCAAAAAGTATGATTTCTTTAGGTTGGCACTCTTCAAGTCAGGGGGGAAAGATGTGGTAGATAATACAAGACGAATATTGGCGAAAATTATTAGTCACCCCTTATCTTTAGGATGCAATTGGTTTGGCGAAATGGCAGAAAACCATTTTCTTAAAATTCTTCATTAAATTAATAAATTAAATAAACTAATTCCTGTTATTCCTGAAATTATATTTATTTAATATTTATAAATAAATCAATAAATTATAACTGTTAATGCAATTTACAATCGGCCAGTTTTACCATCGTTGAATAAATTTATTTAACAACTTAAGTTAACAATATCGCATCATTCTATTGACAGCAATGTTAATTTCTTCATTAATAGTTTAAAACCGATGCGATATTGTCAACTTTATTTGTTAAATAAATTTATTCAACGATGGTGAAAATGGCCAAAATGCCAGCACTGGCCCAGTGCGAAATGCCAGCACTGGCCCAGTGCGAAATACCAGCACTGACCCATTACTTTCAATGCACTTTACCGTTGCTGGGCCAGCAACTGATACATCAATGGGCCAGCTAAGGGCCACGGGACACCGGGGTACTGGCCCAGTACGAAATGCCAGCACTGGCCCATTACTTTCAATGCCGGGGAGTATGTGTTTTACCAGTACTGGCCCGTATAAAAATGTTTGCTGGGTAGTCATTAACAATTAATAAATAAGGAACAGAATTGCTTAAAATAATTCTTTATGAGAATAAACACATATATTAATATTTTATCAATAGTATACAGGTGGTTGAAATTGAACTACGTTAAATTTGGAAGTTACTTGGTACTACATGATCTAAAATAGTTTATATTTTGTTACTTCATAACTTTATATAAATAGTTATACATTTTGATTGAGGATTTATTAAAATTTCAGAGCTATAGCGTTGGAGACACGGCCTATATGGTAAAATTGGAGGACAGAGGTGATAATAGGATGACTTTTGGGCTATCAATGATAATTCTGAGATCTCAGAAAGGGATGAAAATTACTATTGGAAGTATAATAGAGTTATCTCTCGAGAATTTTATACAGGTTAATTTTTAGGGTTTTGTAGGTATGACCAAAAAACCCTTATACCGTCATTTTGTCGTCTGTCTGTCTGTCTGTCTGTCTGTCTGTCTGTCTGTCTGTCTGTCTGTCTGTCTGTCTGTCTGTCTGTCTGTCTGTCTGTCTGTCTGTCTGTCTGTCTGTCTGTCTGTCTGTCTGCCTGTCTGTCTGTCTGTCTGTCTGTCTGTCTGTCTGTCTGTCTGTCTGTCTGTCTGTCTGTCTGTCTGTCTGTCTGTCTGTCTGTCTGTCTGTCTGTTCGGTAAAAATTGTAGCCAAACGGCTAAGCCTAGAGAGTTGAAATTTGGCATGCTTATACAACTCTTTGACCCGCACATAGGAAAAATACTAAAACATCTAAAAAACATATCCCCCTAAAAATATAAACAAATATGTGCTCATCGAAAACAAAAATATTTTTGTTAAATTCTGAGTAGGGTATCAAATGAAAGCCCTTAGTACGTGGATTAACGATCAAATTTTTATTTTTGCAAAATAAATTATTTTGATGCGATTTTTGCCAAAATTGTGCAAAAAAAAAATTGTCCCACACCCTGTAGCCCAGATGGTTTAAACTAAAAATTCTAAGTAATGTATATTGGTGTGAACCGAAATAGTGCAACAGGAATTTTTGATCAGATTATGTTTTCGGAAAATACCGCATTTTTTTGTGGTTTTTGGTTCACAAAGAACAGAAGTTATACCAATGTAAGACACCCACATGCAAGGCGTGCGATAGCGTAATGGCTTGAGCACTGGTTTCGTATGCTAAAATGCGCTGGAAACGAAGGGTTTCGAGTTCGAGTACGGAGTGAATTTTATTTTTTCTGTTTCTTTTTTGCATTTTTATTATGTTGAAGTTATTAATGCAACATTTGTCAAAATATAACTAGAATTTTGACAAATGTTGCATTTAATTTTTAAGAGCGTAAATTTAATAACCAGTCTTATTATATGATTAACAGACGATAAATTATTTTAAAAATATCGTTCATTTTGCCGTGATTACTACAAAGTAAAATTTGTCCTACACACTCAGCATGCCGCCTTCACTTATTATATACCTGCGAAACCCAGAAATGTGTGAATATTCACACTTCACATAAATTTTTTTATTTACGGGTTCATTTGGAGGGCTAAGATATATATATATATATATAGGGAGAGAGAGCGAGAGAGAGAGAGAGAGAGAGAGAGAGGGAACACGATTTTTCTCGAAAAGACGATGTGTGAGCAAGTTGGGAAAAAAATTTGGTGACCAGAGTTTACCCAAATAATTGGATGGTAGTATTTAAATAGTATTCAGATATGGTAGTCGGATGGTGCCATGTCTGGACCACATGCTCCGACTACTATTTGTTCCGATCTCTATAATATTCCCTTAACGGAAAAAATTTCGCATCTTTGGACGATATCAAAATTCACCTGGATAGATTTTTCGAGAGCAAACACGGAAGCTTCTGGAGAAATGGCATTATGAATTTGCCTGAGCGTTTGTCCACAGTGATAGAAAATAATGGACAGTACATTTGATAATAAAAGTTTTTTTTAGAATGTATAATATATAATATTTTAGAATGTATATATTGAATAAAAGGTGAAAAAAAAAAAAAACAATGGACTTATGTAACAATCCAATAATTTTCAGTGTCTCCGCCTCATATATGTTTCAGCTTACAATCTCAACAAGATTAAATCCGGCTCTGATCCTAATCTTTATTTTATTGAAATAATCCTTTACAGATTCTATCAAAGTAATTAATGTTAGGGATGATATTGCAGCAAATTAAGGCCCAAATTTGTCGCTTGGGTTAGCAATATTTCCTTTTAATGAGTTTAGTAATTACTAAAGGATCTTAGATACGAATTTTCCTATCCAAACAATTTTAGCTACGAAAGATACTTTAATGTTAACTTACGAAGCGGAAATGTAGCGAATACATTCCACTTGAAATGATACATTTTAAAGACTCGTTTATTATAATTCCCTAACTTAATCCATAGTATATCCATAAGGATGACAAGACGGCGTCACTGTTCTGAACATATTTTGTATTGAACTGTTTCTAATAAACAGTACAAAAAATTTATGTGAAGTGTGAATTTTCACACATTTCAGGGTTTTGCAGGTATTTAGTAACTGAATGATGATTATTTGGGACGCCAAAACAAATTTTATGTCAAAATATTTTTTTATGTTATTTTCTGTCATGTTTTTATATTATTTTAATTCGAATACCTAATACCATTATTTAAGTTTCTAAATATGTGCAGTATTTTTTTTATATAGCAAGATTAGGTTAGGTTAGGTTAGATTTTGAAAATTGCGCCTACCGCTTCCATTGGTTGCTTAAATCCTAAGCCCCGCCCTCTGATTTCGTATACATTCAAACATAGAATTAAATTATAATTTCAACACGTCCCACTGGTTATTAAATTTACGCTTTTAAAAATTAAATGCAGCATTTACCAAAATACAACTAGAATATTGACAAAATAATTGAAACAAAATAAAATGCAAAAAAAAACAGAAAAATTAAAATTGACAGGATTCGAACTCTAGTTTGCAAATTACAAAAACCAACGATGAAACCAACTACGCTATCAGCGCTTACTTATCTACTGTGTTACATAGCGAATTAAATATTTAACATATTTTAGTTAAAAACACAAAAAATGCGTTATTTTCCGAAAACATAATCTGATCACAAATTCCTGTTGTACTATTCCGGTTCACACCAATGTACATTTCTTAGAATTTTTTCAGATTTTTAATTTAAACCATCTGGTCTACAGGGTGTGGGACAAAATTTTTTTTGCACAATCTTGGCAAAAATAGCTTCAAAATAATTTATTTTGCAAAAATAAAATTTCAATCGTTAATCCACGTAATAAGGGCTTTCATTTAATACGCTACTCAGAACTTTAAAAAAATATATTTTTTTTTCGATGAGCACATATTTGTTTATATTTTTAGGAGGATATGTTTTTTAGATGTTTTAGTATTTTTCTTATGTGCGGGTCAAAGAGTTGTATAAGCATGCCAAATTTCAACTCTCTAGGTTTAGCCGTTTGGCTGCAATTTTTACCGAACAGACAGACAGACAGACAGACAGACAGACAGACAGACAGACAGACAGACAGACAGACAGACAGACAGACAGACAGACAGATAGACAGACAGACAGACAGACAGACAGACGACAAAACGACGGTATAAGGGTTTTTGGTCATACCTACAAAACCCTAAAAAGAGTACTGTGATTTTATGCTATGGATACAAAACACATCTATTATAAACGAGGCTTAAGTCACACAATTTGAAAAACAGGCGTCGATGAGAATTATTTTTAAACTAGTAGCCTATGTGCTGCAATACTTGCGGACTGCGGCGCCAAAATATATAAAAAATGTTTTTCATAATAAAGCAGAAATATATATATAGAATTAATTATTCGGTACGTAGAATTTTTCAATATATCAATCAAAATTAAAATGATTCGCAATATTTTTTATTGCGAATTAAGTAATTGTATGTAAGTAATTATATTATTTTATATAAAACTAAAATTATAAAATACCAGTCCTCCTTCGACTGAGAAACACAGATATAGTTTATGTTACTGAGGAAGATTAAACCTGCGTCCAGAGCTCTTTAAATTAGTTAACTGTTCACAGTGCGTTGTGGATAAGTTTAGTAGATAATTTTAACGTTCAAGGCAGCGTTTACAGCGTTTAAGAAAATTAATTGCATTACTTAGTGTGACTAGTGTGACATTTGCGTGTCTTTAAACCAACTACGGCTTCGTAAAATGTTTATTATCTATTATCGTTTTCCTAGTTCTGCTGCCCTAGAGTTTTACTAACTAAACCTAACCTAATAACCTAAATTAATCATATTTACTGTTCGTCTTTGTAATTTTGGGTGAGATTTGTTGTAAACGGCGCGATGACATTTTGTTAAGTTATGTAAAGGCATACAATGTAAACATTCTCTACGAAGTACACTGAGATAGCCAATGTGTGTTTATATATCTGTCTCATTAAAACAACTCACTAACTATAAGTTTGAAAAACTATCTTCAATCGACAACGTATAACATTTTAAATTTAGATCTCTGAACAGTTGCTCGCGTTACTATATGACAAACTTATTAGTAACAATCAACAGTGAAGAAGTCATAGCCTATAGTCGACTAATTTAAGAGCTCTGAACGCAGTTTTAGGCTATATACCACTGAAATAATTTTATAAATCAGTTTATTAATTTCATTCGCGGCACACCTGGGGTCACGCCCTTACAGTTAAGAAACGCTGATATGGTCAATATTACTCAGGATGGTCTAAGATATCCAATACTAGAAGCATTTTTCAAATTTGTTCATTAGTTTATTTTTGCGGCACACCAAGGTTTCGCGCAAGCTTATTTCACTTAAGATCTAAGATATCTATCAATGAAAGAATTTTTCAAATTTGTTCATTAGTTTGCTTTTGCGATACACCAGGGGTCGCGCCCAACTCTTTGGTTGAGTAACACTGATAGAGTCCGTAACACTCAGAAAGGTCTAAGCTATACACGACTGAAAGAATTTTTCAAATCGGTTCGATAGTTTCTGAGATTACCCTGAAAATACAAACACATTAGCCGTTTTATATTATAATAAGAAATAAATAAGATAAGATAATAAGTGAGATATTTTAAGTTTAAATATAGGTAGCGACGCCATAGCCCGTCAAATATTCATCTTATTAAGAACTGCACTATTGCAGTAGAAAATAATCACTTTTTCATTTTTACAAATTTTATTAAGTTTTTTGTATTTTTGATGTAAAATAAATAATAAGTGAGATATTTCCTCGTAACTACCCAAATATGCATCCAACTGGAAAAAAGTATTTGTCTTCTTATTTTAAATAACAGCATAAATTCTCTCCCGCCCTCTAACCGTACGCTTTTCTTATTGTAGTACTTGTATTACATACGAAGAGTTCCGAATATACACGATAGGTACAAGAAAAACATTAGACAGAGAGCTTTATTATGCGGACACCTTTATTTTGGACGTTTGCCATTGCTGATAGTACTAGGCTAGAATAGTACAATATAATGAGTATTAGTATCAAAAAGATATAATACTTCAAGAGTAATATAAAAAATAAATTCGGACGTTTCGGAAACTGTACAACAATCTGTTTCCGTCTTCAGCGATTACGAGAAGTGATAAACATTTCAGTTTTCTTCGAGTTTTTATACCGAGTATTGTAAGAGTGGGAGCAGGTTATAGGTGCGTTGCTTTTGTTTGGGTGTTTGGGATCAGGTATGGGTAGGAACGGGACTACCTGCTGAGGATTAACGACCGGATTAAGGTTGTTTGTCAGATTATTATATAAGAGCTTTATTATATAAGATATCATAGCAGTGCAAGTATCAAAATGAACGTTTGAACTTCTTATGAACAATCTTTATTAAGCAAGCCTGTTGCTGCCAACGTTAAATCGTCTGTACCTGCTACTTGACCGCTGAGCAAAGACGGATGTGAGTTCAATTCCTGCTTATGTCAAATAATTTGTGTAAAAATATTTATACAAATTACAGGTTCTGCTTAGCCGTTCGCAAAACCGGCTTGCGGCTTTAAACTGTAGGTGCCTTTCTGTATACGCTAAAAATGGACGTAATACTGACCATATTACACCTGAATGTACATAGATTAAAAAAATGGTCACGAAACCTGGAAACAGAAGGCTTTGGTTCATTTCGGGCTGTCGAACCGATGATGATGATGATGATGATGATGATATTTGTATGTTCTTATATCATAAAGAATGTTTACACAAGTCAAAAAAAAAATACCTTAAGTCAAATAAATAAAATGAACACCGTACAATTGAGAACTGACACGCTCGGATACGCAGTCTGGTGGTCAAATATTGTACTACGCGACTGTAGTACTGTTTGAAATTATTACGTATGTTCTGGTGCTGATTTTTTGTTAGAACGTCGATAGATACAATTTCATAAAATAAAAATGTACTGTGCTTAAATTAATCTGTTCCCTGTTAGCATATTGACAGCTGATTACTAGACAATTCAGCCATTTTGCCATGAATTACAGCGCCGCCAACGGTAATGTCACTTCTCAATACAAATAACGTATTAAAAAAATTAATTAAAAATGAAGAAAAATACAATACATAATTAAATAAATTTACAAATATATATCAATACACAACGACAAATATGTTAAACAATTGAATAAAATGTATTAGCAATACGATACTTCTTCATAGTTTTTTCAAAATTGATAGTTGATAGCTTCTGACTTGGTCCCATCTCATCCGATCGTTTTGAAATTCTTGTTTTATGGTGTTTGCTTACCGCAGCAAAGCAGTTCTAAACATTATGGTGTAGTTATTAGGTGTAATTCATTTTTAAATATTATAATTTCTAGTAAATAATATAAATTTATTTAACCTATTTTTCTTTTTTTGCAGTAACCACCCCTGCTCTGGTAGGGATATGTGTCGGAGGAACTTTCCTGGTTCTCTTCCTTACAGCTGTGACATATTTCTGCTATCGTCGTCGTCGACAGCAGACTTTGGCAGCTAAACTAGGCAAGGGACGACGTCATGGACCGGATCAGCCTTTGGCATTCCATACTCATAGAAGACCAACTGCTGTCAAAAGTCCAGCTGGAGGAAATCCAACACATTATCTGAAGAAGAGTCCAAGTCCAACTGGAAGCAGCAAAAGTCCACCTGGGGTAAGCAAATCTATATTAATATATAAATTAGTTTGTTTGTGTGTATGTAAGTATGTATGTATGAACAGGCCCACATAGAGGGCCCCGGCACCACGAAAATTATTTATATTTTACATAAATTACAGAAATAAACGGAAGGGGTATGGGGCCCCCGAAATGTTGTTTGGCCCGAGCCCCATTGAAGCTCTCTCAGAGCCTGTGTATGAATGTATGGAAAAATGTATAATAACTCGAAACAAAAAAGGCTGCACCGATTTAAAAAAAAAAAACATCTTCATGTTCATGGTATCGTTTATGGTTAAATAGGTCTGTTTTTATGATTATCAGAGTCCCTGAATTTATTGAAATAATTAAAATCAAGCAATATGTTTAAAATTATATGATAATAATAATAATAATCTTTATTCGTGCTTACTTACATTACAAAGAATGTTTACACAAGTCAAAAAATTATAATAATAAGAGTATACTAAGTCAAAAAATTAAAAAATTATTACACAATTTAAATAACATATTAAAAAATAAATAAAATAAAACAATACATGTTAATTAGAATTAATATTAAAAATAGAAGACATTAGTAATTTTTTAAATTTCTAGCTAAAGGCAAGGACAAATTTGTATTTATAATTTACGAGTTATAAAATTCAATCAAATCACTAAAATTATTTAATAGGAATTCTTCAGTGGAGTAAAAGGCTTTAGCTAGCAAATATTTTTTCATGACAGTTTTAAACTTAGTAATGGTCGCGTTTCTTAATGGAGATGGCAGAACATTATAAAATTTAATAGCGTAGTAATTACAACTATATCTTGATTTTTGTAATCGTTTATATTCTTTTCTAAAATCGTTCTTATTTCTGGTATCATATTGGTGGATGGAACTTTGAAGATGAAAATCGTTATATTTGCCATGTATATATAGGAGACATTGATGGATGTACAGGCAAGGTAGTGTTAATATACCTAATTCTATAAATTTCAGCCTGCACTCTGATCTATATCCTAAATTACTCATGATGCGGATAGCTCTACGTTTTAAGGAATAGGATAATAATCCCCTAAAAACATAAATGCTTAGAACTATGTACGTATTTCACACACGAAAGTCTGGTGTGCAACAATGTGTTCAGAAAATCTCCCTGTAGAGTGAAGTATCTTTTTTATGCCTTAAGAATTCATAATTTTTATAAACAAACTAAAAAAAGCTCGGGCAGAGCGCCTGATATCCACTTTAACCCACGAGACGTAGAGAGAGACAGAGAGAAAGAGATGAAGGTTGTCCGAAACAACGGGCATTTCAGCTTAGTTTTAGATACAATTGCAGATAAACGAAACTCGCAGGTAGCGAATTTGTTATCTACACCTTACAAATGTCTCGGGTTTGAATTCTTCGGGTTCCAGTAAGGATCTTATATTTTAAAAATTGGTAGCTAACTATTACGGACAAAAGACTAACGCCTATAAGCTGACAAAATCAGTATTCCGAAAATTTGATTTACTGTATTTAAAATCTGCTTAATATTCATTTAAAAAAATCACTTTACAGGTCTAGTATACTGTTGTGGTTCCCCTTAGGTAGTGTCTAAACTGTTGATTCAGTAGTGTAGTTCTCCCTGTTATTCGCCAACTTACAACGCAAATTTGACATATGAAGAAAAAGAAGAATTTTTATTTGACTTTCCTTGGCACAATTCTTAAGTTTCATTTTAGAAAATTGCCTTCATAATAAAAGTAATTTTGTTCTATATTTTCCGGGAATTCTTATTAGAGTAATACATCCTTATAACCAGTATTACATGACAGAAATATGGTAAACCATTAAAATTTGACATTTAATAAATTATCTGAAATAACAGCTAGTACGGGTGTCAAATTTCTTATGATTTATTACGTGTTCCATATGAATTACATTAGAAGACGCGAGCCGTTAGCTAAACGGATATTCAAGTATTCTACATCAATTCTAAGAAGACAGAAAAATAAGGTTCAAAAATAAATTTTAGTTCTAAAAAATAATCTTGAAAAAATAAAAAATATAGTTGATGCATATGCTGGATGTCTTGGCTGGATATCACGGTTGGCTGATTAATTTACTTCATTCGTACTTACTCTATACATCCCTCAACATTTGGTCTCCCTCACATTATGAGTATCCAGACTTGCGAGCGGATCAAGCCTGGACCAATAGGGGATTGGTCCGCTAGCTGGTTGTTATGATTCTTGGAAGGATTAAGGGTTGTTCAATTAAATTCAACATTTTAACTAACCTACTTTAATTACGATTACGGTTTAAATATTTACTTGATTACACTAGACTTACAATTACGTCGATACAGCTAAATCCAAATGAGACATTCACACACACTAAACACACTACACCAAACAAACGAACACTACATTAACGTTCCATACGGAATTACTTGTTTACATTAACTCGACTCGCCCAAACACTCTAAATGCCCCTAACCCATGATTAACAAAATCGCACTCTACTTAAAACTCGACTTAACTTCTTCACTCTTTAGACTCAACTCCCCTGATCATCCTAACGTTATGACGGTTTAAAATCAACTCTTGAACATGACTTAACCCTACGACGGTTTAAGCTCAACAACTTAAAACGCGACTACCCTGAAAATCTTACATCGTCCAACTGTTAAATGTCATTTCACAACACCTCGGTCAATCGAGACAACATTTACTATCCATAAATTAAATTGTATAATCTCCCCAGATAAGTAACCAACTAATATTTATTTTAAAACCGAGATTAATAGATTTTCCCATATGGTTCTAACACGTCAAATCTAATTTATTAACAGAGTTGTCTTTCAATATTAAAATTTACTATTTACTTTTCATGTTACATTTACAAAGTCTCAAGTTACAATAATAAACAAGTCTACCCTTATCTTAAAAGCTCTTTCTAAGAAATAGATTATTTTTTATCATTTAACATTTTAAATATTTTACTCTAATTGAATGATTATACTGAATTTATTTATGAAATTTTATTTATGAAATAATACCAAAATTACCTCCCTTACAAACATACCTAACCCAGCAAACATTTTTATACGGGCCAGTACTGGTAAAGCACATACTCCCCAGCATTGAAAGTAATGGGCCAGTACCCCGGTGTCCCCGGGGCCGTTACTGGCCCATTGATGTATCAGTTGCTGGCCCAGCAACGGTAAAGTGCAAAATAATCGCATTAGTTGCAAGATTTATTTCTGATGGTTTTAAGTAAAAAGTATGAGTGAAGAAGAGTGCTTATAAAATGCTGGTAAAGTACTTCGTATAGGCGGAATGCGAAATACAAATGTGAAGTACATTATTAATACTGGCGTTGCACTTACTTTTGGTGCCAGTAATTTACCAGCATAAAAGCAGTTTGCCAGCATTCGGCCGTTAGTTGAATGTTTGCTGGGAACTATCTAAGACTTATCTTTATAAATTAAGCTCGTCGTAAGTCAAATATACCGTAAGTCGAGGATTACCAGAATTTGTTTTCTTCAGATGAGTGGTCCAGTAACACCTTCACCTACTGGTAGCGCTGGTTGTCATCCATCAGATGGACCTGGTGATCGAGACACCCCAGCTGGAGGACCTCACGCAGCAGTCTTCAACACGGAGAACGAGATTGCTCACACCCCATCCAAGGAGGAGTTGGAGACTAACGAGAAGAATCTGCAGAATTCTGGAGGAGATACACCTGGATATCTTGGACAACTTGTATTTAAATTAAGGTACAAATTTCAATCATTATATGCATATTATCCTAAGCAGAAGGATGTACCCAGGACTGTTTTTACCATTAAGCGAGTCTAGGCGACCATTTAGCGGACCACAGTACGTGGGTGCAGGATAGCCATGAAATAACCACTGTTTTTGTAATGTACTTTCTTGCTATAATGTAAGTTAGATATTTTAATTCAAAGTAGAACAGAATATAATCGATTATTTATTCTAAACCACGCTTTTGTGTATTTTTTCAACTGAAGTAATAATAATAAGTGAGACACTTATTCTCTATTCATCTTAAATCTCTATATTAAAAACTGCACTGAACATAGACGAATAGTTTCTTATCTCATATTCATTTTTGCTATTAAGTAAAATCGAAAAAGAAAATGATACATTATATATTTCAACCTTATAAGTAACGCTCTCCTTGCTCCCAAAATAATCTTATCCTATTAAAAAATGCGTTGAAGAAAACAAATATTTCCTCGAATACATTTTGACATATCTACTAAATAAGTCATGTATTTCAAGATTTTAGGAATATGGTACCACCCGAAATTCAAACAAAAAAAATTCATCCAATCGAAAAATTATATAAAACAAAAAAGATATGTTTTGTTATTATAAACAATTTTTGTCAAATACGCTCTTGCTGTTAATCAATAATATGGGAGTTATTTCAAAAGTTTAGCTTTAGAGTCCCCCAAAAATTCATCTAAATGAAAAAATGCATAAAAATTTGTTTTCTGATTACAAACTATTCTTCTCATATATAATTTTGTTATCATCAGCAGAGCCGTAGCAATGTTTTTGGCGCCATTGGCAATTAAAGTAAATTGATAAAATTTACTTCCTTAAATCCAAGCGAAGATCAAAAAAAAGGTCCTCACCTCCCAAATATAAGTAAAGGGCAAAAAAAAGATCCTCACCTCTCAAATACAAATGATGAGCAAAAAGAAATGTTTTCACCTGCAATGGTGCCCCTCATCAAGGGCCCCACGCCCCTGGCAAATACCGCGACGCCAACCTGTTGCTACGGTTCTGGTTATCAGTAATAAGGTAATATGTAGATTTTAAATTTAGCCCCCTTCCCCTAATTCCCCAAATATTCATCTAATTGAAAAAATGCATTGAACAAAAAAGATTTGTTTTCTTATTATAAACAATTTTTATTATATATATACCGGGTGAATTATCTAAGGAGCAACATACATATTTCACATATAATGTTAATGAAGTGAGTTATTTCATTTGCAACATAGCAAATTATGAAAGCAAGCTCATATCCATGGCAACAGATATGCAATGGTGATTAGATATAATAGTTATTTGACATGATGAAGTTCCTAGACGGCTAAAAAATAGTAAATTAGAAACAATAAATGAATTTTTATTAGTTTGTTTATCTTTACATACAAACAAAAATAACAATGTTCTTAGTAGCTAAGTCCAAAAAATATTTTAAAGAATAATATTTTGTCTTTTCTGTGGATACGATAAGCATTTGTTTTATGGCTATGTTGCTTTTGAAATAACTCACTTCATTAACATTATATGTGAAACATGTATGTTGCTCCTTAAATAATTCACCCGGTATATTGTTATGCCAATAGTAAGGAAGATATTTTAAGGTCTTTAGTAAACATTTAACCCTGAACCCCTAGAATAACAATTTTGAGATGCCTTATAGCCTATGTTTAAATGCTGGTTTTACTCAATCATCATACAAAATTACAGGAAAATATGTCTAGCTGGTTTACCTCGGACAGACAGACAGACAGATTTTTTTTTGCGGGTGTAGTCGTATACCTAAATCGTAATAAATAGTAATCATCTGAAACGTGTAGAAACCCACTATGAGGCTGAAAAAATAAAAAAATAAACAGATATAGTCTCCAAATGATCTAAATAGTAATCATCTGCAACGTGTAGAAACCAAAGATGAGGCTGAAAAAAAAAACAGACATAGCCTCAAATCTTATTGTAGCGAGCCCGATACGTTACTTTACAACGTACCATTTATTGTCCACTTGGTAGCGAGCCTATGATATAATATAAAATCTGATCTCAAACTAAAATGAGATTCCTGACTAAAGGAGTTCGGGTACTAGGCGTGAGTGTTATCCAGGGTTCCTCATTACGATATGTGCATTAAATGATATGTATTAGTACTTACCAACCGACTGATCAGGCGTCTTACTAATAGTCTGTATCTCAGTTGTTCACTTAAATTCTTAAAGGTTTATACACGTTAAGTAAGACGGTTTAAAATTAATGAATTTGTTTTATTATAATATACTTTTTACAAAAGATTAAAATATAGGTATTATAGGAAGATAATTAAATGTTTAAAACAAATAAAATCGGATAGACCACCAGAATGCCGACACAGTGCCTCTGATAATTCAACAACTTAAATGTTAATGCCAACCGGACCGAATACTGTCTGCCCTCCTCTTCAGAGAGGCTTGTGTTTTTATAAGGCATTTCTAGGCATTTGTAGGAAGAAGGGTTTAAGCATTGTTCAAGGAGATGCTAGTGTTCAAAGTTATTAAGCAATAACTCTGAACAAATGTCTCCTTGAACAATGAACCATTTAAAAATATATTTCTAAAGTTACGTGTTGTAAACATAAGGTTTCTAATTTTCTATTATCTGAATTCTTAAAAATATGTACCCTTTAAATCCCAAGAAAATGTCTTTCAAAGAATATTTCGCGACGGGTCGTTTGTGAAAGTTAGTCATTGTTCCGACGGTCTAAACGTTTCGTTACATTATTAATATAGATGAGTAGCACGTAAAAAAAATACTATTTTTAATACGCCTTCATTGTACTATAAATGGAGGGCGCCGAATCGTCTTGCCTAGGGGCGCCAAATTATGTCTTGGTTAAGGGGATCGAATTTTATCATGCTAGTGACGCCGAAATATGTGTTGCTTAGGGGCGTCAAAGACCCTCGCGCAGGCGCTGCGGATGTACGAAAATATAGGCTACTAATATTTAAAATAGAAGGCCTAGAGTACCTAAAATGCCTAGAGTAAAATGATACGTTGTTAGTGAACTCTATTATTATTTTCCTTTTTTTCAGATACAAACATGACAAAAACGCACTCGTTGTCTCAGTGGTAAAATGCAAAGAACTTCCCGCCAAAGACCCGAACCTAGGTTCATCTGATCCATACGTAAAGCTTCAACTTCTTCCCGATAAACAACATAAAGTCAAAACCCGAGTCTTGCGTAAAACCCGCAACCCAGTGTACGATGAAGACTTCACTTTCTACGGACTAAATTTCAACCAACTCCCCTCAATAACTTTACACTTCGTGGTTCTCAGTTTTGACAGATATTCCCGTGACGACATTATTGGAGAAGTGTTTTGTGCTCTGAGCGGAATTGATTTAACTCAAGCGGAAAACCAACAGATTGCATTGAGCAGAGACATCCAACCAAGGAGCTTGAAGGTATATATTATAGGTATTTATTTTTTATATTTGATATTCAAAATTAACAAAATTACACATGTTTTTAGATTTAGAAATTTTTGGTCTGTTAGATTTTTTTAACAAATTTAGTTTTTTAATAAATATGTAAAACCACAAAATCAAAAATCTCAGAATAATGAAAGTACAAAGCTTGTTGTGTTATGCCTAGTCCACATCTACATACTTTTGCTCGCAAACATACAAAAACATATTTAAAAACTGTATAAAAACTGTTTAAAAACTATTGTCAAATATTTGTGTAAATTAGTTATTTATGCAACAAGTGCATAAAGTAATGCTTTTTTTCACGAATAAGAAGTTTGACCCAATCCCATGAGTAAAAAAGACGCTTTATGCATGTGTTTCATACAATATTTTTTCTACAACTGTTTCTAATTTTAATTTTTCTAAAATTAAATGTTATCTATACCTTTTATTTTGTAACAATTTTAAAAAATAACAAATTATGAATTTTCTTTCATAATAGTAATATTAAAAGTGCAGTTGTTGGAATTATTTATAACAGGGATGGCCAAAACGGCGACCGCAAGTCCACTGGAAGTCGCCCGCGAATTTGATCATTGAAAAATTATAGTTATAAATTCAGAGCGTAGTATTTGATTCAAAATAATAATAATAATAATAATTTAAAAAAAGTAAAAATACAAAATTATTCTGCAATTAGTAGATTTTTTAAAAAATATTTTCAATAGGAACTTATTTCAAAACACAGCTAAAAAGTACTATTTCAACCGCATGTTCATACGGATATATGAATATAATTGTATAAGAGAAATGAAACGAAAAAATCTAAGGACGGAAGATAACGCACGTAACGTTATCAATATCCATCTTTTCTTAGAATTTTAGTGCAATTTTAGAGGCAAATTTTGACAAACTTATCGAAACTATGCAATGCCAAGTGTCATCAAATTAAGAAAATTCCGTTGTTTTTGTTTTTTTTTTACTCTGTATTTTTTTAAAATTTGCTTATAATTTATTTTAATACATTGTAAAACAATAATTTTCTTATTTTTTACTATGTTTTCTTGAATATTAAAATTCAGGACCAGTTCTAGAAAATAGTTATTTATATGTAATTTAATAGCAGTCATAGTGAAATTTCGTCTTCATCACTCCGTAAATATCTTCTAAAAACGTCACCATTTCGTAAGTACCTAAAATTTCGTAAAAAAAAGACACCAGTTCGTAAGTATCTTCAGAAAAACGTTGATTTGTGAGTACCTAAAATATCCTTAAAAATAACACCAATTCGTCAGTACAAATACCGTCTAAAAAAACGTAGTCGCTCGCGGGTATACTTTCACAAAAAAAGTCGACCCCAACGTCTAAAAGTTTGGCCACCCCTGATTTATAGTAAATTTAGATTCAAATAATTTGTTTTATTTCTTCTCTAGAAAATATTTGTGATTTTTTGGTTTATATCCAACTGATTGTCGTTTAAGATAAGCTATAAGCTTGGAATAGTTACTAATATCTACATTATTATTAATAATTAATATGGCTTTCAATTTCGAGTACGTGGACCATAATGTGAATGATTTAAAATTTCTTGATTTTTCGTCTAAATAAGCTAATATTATTCGTTCTGTAAAGGAATTTATTTTCTTTTGATAACGCCATTCCATGAACAAGTTATATTTTATTAAATAAACATCTTAAAATTTTTGAGGCAATAAGTTTTGCGCTGCCTCATTTGCCGTTGCGATTATATCTTCTGCAGTACATATTTCAATACCTGAATCTTCTTGTAATTACATATTTATATATTTCACAATATTTAAGATCAAAAATTGCAAATTGATTTCAATTGTTTTCAAAGCACTTTCTGATTCTTCTACGGACTTTACCGATAAGAATCCGTGGGAGTTGCTTGTGTAAACCCCAATTATTTTGTATTAGTCTTATCACAGGAGTGAAAAATTAAACGTTATGGCACTTTTTTTCACGCTTTTTTTATTTTTTTAACTCTCACCATAAACAGGCATTTTATGCGCTAAAACAAGTGAAATATAGTACAGTTTTTTTAACAGAAGTAGAAAAATATTTATACAAATGTAAGCTTGCTTTTCGTTTTCCATCGAAGATGGAATACAAAAGTTTTAAACAAACATTAGCACATAAACGACAGGTCTGAACTCGTTCGTTCACAAACACGGACAAATTCATATTCATTTCGAAGTCACTTTGAAACATTTTGTTTTGAAATACTTAAACCGATTGAATCATATTTTCTGATGTGGACAAACTTCTTTTGCCCAAAACTTTTGTTTAGGGGCAAGTATTTTTGGTTTTTGCAACGGGCAAATGTTTAAAAACATTTATATGTGAACATTGTAGATCTGCACTAGGCTTTATGAAGGTATAAATCCTGAATGAAACAATGGATTTTTCCTTTCATGCGGTCATCATTAGTAAAAGTAAATTTATAGTTGCAATTACAATTTTAATAATAATTGTTTTATAAAAATAATGAATATTAACTTATTATTATAATATAGTACTTATTTTGTATTGTTTTTATCAATTTTTAGTTGTATGTTTTTTTTTCATATACACAGACACATTAGATTTACATAAAGTATTAGTATTTATAAAATGTCTTCTTCATCTTATTCTTCATTTTCTTTTGCCTTATTATTTTTTGCGTATCTCTATGACAATTCACACCTTGCTGTAATTCGAGTTTCGTGGATGAATTCTACTTTTTGAGGCATCTTATTATTAAGGGGGGGGGGGGGGGTTGTAGAAAAGCCAGTGCCGTCCAGGTTTGTCCGCAACGTGTTCGGCACAGACGAGACGCTCTCCTCTTACCTTCACGGGAAGGTCGAGAGAGCTTTATCCCAGCAATCGGTTGCATGGAAGCTATTGTTCACATGGAAGATATGGACGTCACAAAGGAGCCCAAAATACTAATACCTGGTGACAGCTAAATACATAAACAAAGTGTTCAGTCAAAGCAGGTCTGGGGCCCGGATTTATAAACACTATTATTGCAATTATTATTACGTATTATAATTACCGACAAAGAAATGCAACTGAAACACAAATAATAAAATTGGAAGTGATAAGTAAAAAAACAAAAACATCTTGGTCCCACAGACTGCTCGGGCCCCTGTAATTTATACCGGTTCCCCCCGTCTATTGACGCCTCTGTTAACCCAGACTATCTATAGACGGTTCAAAGATTAAAATGTACTACATGGCAAATGGAGTACTTCTTTTTCATACTCTCTAATGGGTTCTCTTAACACGCTATCCTTTTATTTCTTGGCGACGTTGCCGGCTATAAATCGAGCTGAGCTGTAAGGATACGATATTCTACAAGTGATTATTCATTTAAGTTCCATGATACCTGATTTTTGTTAATCATACGAATCTCCGATACTTTTACCATTTATTTTCAATAAATTAACAAGAGAACATAAATGCTTCATAATATTTTTGGCTCATCGACATATTTGCCACTTTTACAACATTTGGCAACTCCGCTCCCATCTTCCTTAAAAGCAATACTGCATTCTAACTTTTGAGCGGACTATAGTCTTGCAACAGTATGTGTAGAAGAATGTGTGCAATACGTTGTTGTGCAATAGGTTTTTTTTCTTTTTATGATGACTACTGCTTGTACTTTTATCGATATCTAAATAAGACTACCAATACCAGATAAGTGCAAAATATAATCATATCGTCACTACATTTCATATGTCTTCTGGAAGTTTCCTCTACAGTGGTCTCCACTTTCTGGAATAGGAGACTATCTCTTTTTTATGTTATATTCGACGCGGGGTAGTTACACTGATCCCACGGCAGTTGTATTCTCTGGACAATTACGAAAAAGTACAACTAGCTTTCTGGACCATGTAGAGCGTGTTCTTGTCTTACCATACGGGAATGCTAATCATGTACTGCTGTCAGCTCAGGATTTCGCGAGGTGCCAATCTTCCCAAATGTTCCAATGAGCCACCCCTGCGGAGTTTATTGTTATTGTAATTATTATGCCGATTTTAAAACGATAACGATCTTCGACACCATACAGTTCTCAGTTACTTTTGCTAATCATTTCAGTGTCTGCGGTCAGATTAGATTCCAACCTATCCTACTGTACTTCTTTTAAAAATGAGCTTTTTGGTCTGTTTCTTTATTATTTCTTCAGTAGCACTCGCTACTTCGAAATCCTTTCTTCAGTCATTCTCTATACACAACTATTCCAGATAAATTGTTTTTCTTAGACCCGACCGTTATGTCAGTTTTTTTTAAAATTATTTCTCGGATTCTTTCATCTTGAATTTTACCCAGATCAAAGAATTCAATTCTTTAGTTCCAAACTCTTGGAGTGCTGGGACAAAATATCATTTAAGTCCCAAATATTTCATCAGTGTTTTATTTTGCCAATTCGAAATATGTATATTATATTCTTCACGCTTTCCTTCCGATCTCCTCTTCCTTTCTTTTCTTGTACGATGTTTTATATAATTCGATATTTGTGTTCCTTATAATATGCCCATTCTTCTTTTTATATCGTCAGCATGATTGGCCACCCATTCTCCGGATAAATTTCTTATGGGTGTTTCGGTCAATCCAGCAGACTTTAAGTATGTATCTATCTACAGTGCAAAGGATTGAACTTTTTTCGGTAACTTTTGACATGGTTTAGGCTTTCTCGCCACACTGCAGAGTGGAAAAGATATAACATTCTCGAGAAGTGGAACTTTTAATAGGATTTTGAAAGGATTAAAATTTTTCGGTAATTTCTGATATGGTTAGGCTTTCTCACCACGCAGGAGAGTGGCGAAGACACAACATTCTCGAGGCGTCAATCCAGAGCTCTAATATCTAGTGGTACGATTTCAAATAGCCAAAAAACAAATTAATCCTCCATCATCATAAGCATTGGTCAACCATCGATATCCGCTATCAAACAAAGACCTTTTGTTTTAATTTTTTCTATATCTTGGAGTATCAGAATTCAGTTGCAGACTTCAATCATGATGAAGTCTGTTCATTTGGTAGATGGTTGCATTATTCTCTTGATGCGTATCGCAAGATTGCCATTCGATTATTTTCATTGTACAGTGGTACCTCGGTTTTCGTCAATAATCCGTCCGAAAACAATCGTTGAAATCCGAAACCGACGAAAACCGAGGCAATTATTTTCATATGAATCAACGTAAATCCATTTGAAAAAAAAGCACAAAAACACTAACACTGGAAAGAAATGGAATTGTTTGGCTAGATGGGCGGGCTAGATGCTCACACAACGAGAAACAACGCAACACTGCGTAGCGCGTGGGTCGCGGTACGCCGACGAAATCCGAAGACACCGACGAAAACCGAGACAAAAAAATTACGCGAAAAATCGAAGTCAACGAAAACCGATGAACCACTGTATATCTATTGTCCTTTACTCTGGCTACAGATTCCGTCCATTGTCACTTAGTCGCACTCTTCTTTCTATAATGTCTAACAATCTAGTTGTCTAACAATCTAGTTTCTTTTCTTATCCAGATATTAATTTTTCTGTCTACTATTTTGATATTTTCTTATTATTTGCAAATATCAAGAAAAATATTGTATAGAATGATGGTATATTGAATATTTGAGATCCAATATATGAATATTCTTTTCAATCGACACAGTTCATAAGCACACTAAACAAACTAGTATTTCTCAAAATTAATCTGATTTTTTTTTTCCGTAGATCCGATCTCAAGGTCGGGGGGAGCTACTGGTCTCCCTATGTTGGCAGCCGGCTGCGAATCGTCTCACGGTGGTCGTGTTGAAGGCTCGCAATCTACCCAAGATGGATGTGACGGGGCTCGCCGATCCCTACGTCAAGATGTATCTACTATACAACGGGCAGCGTATCGCCAAGAAGAAGACTCACGTCAAGAAGAGGACATTGAATCCCGTCTTCAACGAGAGTTTCGTGTTTGACATACCAACTGGTGGTGGGGAAGGTTTGGAACAAGTCAGCCTAGAGTTTCTCTTACTAGATTGGGATAGGGTCACCAAAAATGAGGTAAGAATGAAAAATACATATATAATATATTTTTCGATCAATGTGGGAATTTTGAAATCTCCGAACTTTACCTATGCGCGAGTCAAAGAACGTATATTTCCTTTTCCATCATATCATCAAACAAATGAATTCTGATCAGACACATTGGGATATAGAAACTCTTTCTCTTATAAGTAACCACCATTTATCACGATCTAGTGGGCTACTTCTAAAGGCTCGTACGGTATGTTTTCAGTACCAAGTCAGCGTTGTAAAGATTTTCTCGTTAATTTTGTTTTAAGCAATTGTCCTCCTGGTTCTCGGTCGTTCTAGTGACGATCAAAGCTGGTGATTGAATATACTCTCATTGCAGATTTAATTTTCTTCAAAATCGAGATATTTATAAGTTTAACGTTGCTAAGTTTTGCTGCCCAAGGTATTCGCAGAATTCATCTTGAACAGTAAATTTTCGAGATCTTTAAATTTTTATGGATAATGCGATCTGCCCAGATCGTACTTAACGGGTACATGACCCTTATCCTCAATTGAATACGTAATATTTTAGACCCGCAATTAGCAACATTATTAATAAGAGCTCCAAAGTGTACGAAATCAGAGATCACTTCGCTATCCCAAAATTACTTCTTTAAACACAGAACTTATATTATATAGATAATATGACCAGACCCGTCTTCAACGAGACAGTACCATTTTAAACTTCAAAGTTACCGTTCTCAACAGCAGTCCATCGGAGACTAGCATTTATCCGATTATTCAATGATAGAACACGTTATCAGTTTATTAAAGAAATAAATACTAACTCAACTATGGTCAGTATAATGGACTATGGCGATTGCCGACTGTCTGTGGGTACCTCCCCTAAGTACTTATTTCAGTGTTGTTGTGCTATTCGATCTTCTAGAAATAGTAGAAGGTGTCTACTTTCATAATCTATGGCAAAGAAACCAGAAAATAATCAACAGATTTCTATATTAACAAACCATTTTTTTTTTTTTTTTTTTCGTTGCACCTTACTGATTTGTTGTTATTTTTCAGGTAATCGGTCGCCTAGAATTGGGTGGTTCAAAAAGTACAGGTTCTGCATTAAATCATTGGAACGAGGTTTGCAACTCACCGAGACGGCAAATAGCCGATTGGCACAAACTACGGGAGTAATGACGTCACTCTCAGTGCATCGGTGACGTCACATCCCTAGCTACCCTCCTCTCTGCCCCCGAACACCCCAAAAGGACGTCGCTACAACATTAGGCATAGCACGTAGAGTATGTTTATAAAGTATGGAGAATGAATGAGGACGTATTATAAATAAATTGGTTGCTTCTGGATTGCTGTTTTATCGATTGAAGAGAAAATAACAATAATGTCATAGAGGAAAAAAAAGAACACAACTTCTTTGATTACCTACTACATGAGCCCATTATCATATGAGGGTCTAGAACATTCAAGGAGTATTTGATAAGTCAGTGACTTCGGAATGAGAGATTTTTTTTATCAAAATGTGACTTATTTTTCACAATAGTCTCCTTCTAGCTCGATATATTTTGCCCAACGATATTCTAACTTCTTTAAGCTCTCCACAAAAGTACGTTTTCTCAAACTCTGCAAAATAGGCGTATGTTTCAGCGATGCTCTCTTCGTTCAATGCAAATATTTTTTCAGCGAGCCATTCCTTCATGTTTGGAACGAGAAAGATGACACAGAGGAGTAAATCTGGAAAATAGAATGGATGAGGAAGCAGTTCGTATTGCAATTCAACCAATTTGACCGTTATAATTACGGACGAGTGAACATTGTCATGGTGGAACAAAACTTTTTCTTCGCCAAATGGACAACTTTTTCATCAATATAACGTGTAATCGATCCAGTAAATAGACAATAGTATAGTCCGTGATCGTTTTTCCCCTTTGCCGATAATCGATGATGGTTATGTCTTGCGATTCCCAGAAAATCCTTTTCTTCTTCGGAACCAGTTCGCCAGGAGAAATCCATTGTTTTTACTGTTTTCTTATTTCTGGTATGTAGTCATGGATCCATGTTTCATCAATGGTTATGAAATGCAACAAATCTCACTTGGATTGCGCTTGTACATCTCCAAAAATTGCTTTGAAATGATCACGTGATTCTGTTTTTGATCCACAGTTGCAAACGCGGCATCCATCTTGCCGATAGATTTTTCATGCATAATGTTCATACGGGATATGAAACATCTTTTGAATGATGACATATTACGAATCTTTTTTTTTTGTGTGTCGGCCTTGGTCGTTTAGAGGTAGCGCTCCTGCTTCACGAGCCAAAGGTTTCGGGTTCAAATCCCGGTTAGGGCATTGATGTTTGAGGGCTACAGTCTAATTGGGAAATTAAGTCCTGTTCGGTGTTTTTTTTTTTCATCCAACACGTTATCATGAATTGTACTGACCATATTTTCTGTTGTGACCTCATTTGGACGTCCCGGGCGCTTAGCATCATTCGTACTTGTATTACTTCAACGAAATTAAATGAGCTGAGTTTCTGTAATATTTATTTAGCTTTGCTTCAGTTTTCTTAGTAGATTTTCCACGCAAAAGTTTTCCAGTAGTGCTTTATCGGCACACGGCATTCACTTTGGCCAATGCCAAAGTGAATGCCCTGTTTGAATTGATAACGCGATTTTTCTATTGTGGTAAATAAACATAAACTTATCCGCTTCCGAACGCTCTTAAAAATGTATTATTTCACAGATCTACTTGAAACTTAGTGTGTATATCTACAAAGAAACGCAGATGTCAGAAATAACATTAAACTCGCGGTCTGAGCGCCATCTCTTTTCAAAGTCACTGACTTATTAAACACTCCTAGTATAAGTTTTTTTTGTTTTAATTTAACGGCCTTTGCTGCTGTAGCAATTAGCCAGGACAATTTTTATTTGAGAAAATTTCCATGTCTGAACGGGACTTGAACCCGAGACCTTCACAATGCAGAGCACATGTGTTACCACTACGCTACGCCGGTCGGCCTAGTATAAGTTACATAAATGCACTTTCCAGAAAACTGAGTACAAGCATCTGTAAAGGTCTTATCACACTAGAGTTAATATTAAAGTCTTGACTTGGAAAATTAAAGTTTTTGCAATCGAATCAAAGTCAATTGTGTGTGATAGTATGAAAAAAATCTAGGTTTTAAAGACTAGGCAAATGTAACATGATTCAATTCCCCTGTCTTTCTATTTAGGTTTGTCAAAAAGCGCGTGCGCCAACTGGTGTTCTCTCGCTCTCAGTTGTTGCGTCTTTGTCTTTTCTTTACGATGAGGTTGATTTGTTGTATAATTGTTATTTTCGAATGTAATATTAATAAAATGATTTTAGAAGAACAACTAGTTAATTTAGCGAAACCTCATATATAAACATTTCAAAGTAAAACTGTCATAATAACAAGATGTACACACGCGCAAATAAAAAATTTCCAAATCTTAAATAATATTTAAATACTGTGTGATAAGTCAAAACCTAAAGATGTGAACCCTGAAAAAATAAAAACTACAAGTAAAACTTGCAGTTTGATATTCCTTCTATGAACATTTAGTAGAACAACAGTAATTTTTGTTCAATATTTACTAAAATACAATTAAAATTAATTGTAAAAGTTTCCACAAATTATATGTTTCCATTAAATTTGATATTTTACATATATTAAAACTTTTGTGATTTTGGGTTCATATATTTAAATATGTATTTGATAATTTAATTACTTTCTATAAATTTCTTTCAATTGATAAAACAGCAATGTGATTAATTCTAATGCTTCTCTAAGAAGACCTCAACTGCAAGACTATAATTTAGACCAAATTTCGCAAATAAGCCTTTTTTACCCTGCTTAAATTAAAGGACGCACTTAAAATGCCTCATTTTAAAAAAACGTGCCATCTCCTACTGCAACAACTCAATGTAAATTCATGTAAATAATAATAATTTTAAAATTAAGAGCTTAATATATGCGTATGGGTATTATTTAAAGCTATTGAAAGCTTCTAATGGCAAAATTTGGATATTAAAAATGTTAGATACATTTTTAAATTTTAAATCTCATTACAAAAAAATTATGTGAAGTGTGAATTTTCACACATTTCAGGGTTTTATAGGTATTTAATAAGTGTAAGAGCCAACAGAATGCTGGATGTCTAGGACATTGTTTTTCTATTATAACATCAAAAACAATTTTTTGATAATCATTTTTATTAGTTATATGAGTACTAAGAGCTTTAATTTATTTTTTTTAATCTAAATTTAAATAATTTGCAAAAATTTCGTCACAATAAAATTTAAATTAAAGTCTTCTTTAAATCATCTAAGTCTTCATTAAATTGATAAGAAATATAGTGATAAATGACTTTATTTTTTCAATTTCAAAAACGCATTGGCAGCAATTAATTTAATTTATTTCGATAAATTCCAATATTTTTTACATATACCCTTTTCACACTAGATCTTTAAGACGAGTGAACTTAAAGTTCACCGATGTTTAAGATCGGTATGCTTTCACACTTGATGTTTAAATCTCTGGTGCTATCATCAGCTACAGTAATTTTGTACTTAAGTTACCGTCATGAAATTACCAGTTTTGAACTGTCTGCGCAGACGCACATTTTGAATTATTATAAACAAATATGGATATTTCATTTCATTCTACAATAAAGACACTACCATAAAGAATATATTACACCTGTATTAACATGTAAGTCGATACATTTTATCTCAATTATTGTAGCTCTGTATTTTATTAAACACATTAAAATAAATAATTTTATTATAACAATAAGTATAAACTTCTTATAACCAGTGATGGGCGCGTAAGTTACATGATGTAAGTTACCTCACTGTTGACGCGTAAACAATTGATGTAAAGTAAACACAAAAACTCTTGTAAACAATGGATTAGACATGCGCACTTGTTTTGAATTACAGGACCTCATTATCAATACATTTTTATAAATAATAAAATTTTAATGAAACGATTTTAAATGAAAAAGTAAGTATATAAAATTAGAACAAGCCAATGTACATATTAATAAAAATCGAATTTGCATCATTATACAGGTGTTACATACAAATTAGTAAATATGAATATGAAAAATAAAAAACTTTTTTATTTAAAAAATTTAGTCTAATTTTTTTAATAACAAAATACATTAAATTTTACCTTTAAGAAAATCAGCCTATATTTTTTAATAACAAAAGATCCATTGCAAATTTGGCATAACGCCCTATATTTTCTTTCATTTTCTTTAATTAAAACAAAACCTAGTTCTTTAGAATTATTCCTTCGGTTTCTTCCCACCATTATTTAAATAAATTTATTGTTTTGAACTGAATATACTTGTTTATTAACTCTCTATTATTCGTATTAAATAACTAAAACTAACCTCGTTATTTGACAGTTTACAAAGTTTACATTGTTTACATTGTTGACAAGTTTACCAATTGTTTACATAAGTTTACACGTAAACGTAAACAATTAAAGTTTACGTGTAAACGCCCATCACTGCTTATAACGTCGATATAATACAGTATTCTTGTTTATGATAATATAAAATGTTGACAGCACAAATTCAAGGAGTATTTTTTTATAATAGAAATTAAGTTGGCAATGCGGACGAAGTTTAAGACGCAGATCTCTGTCTTAAATATCGCTTGTATTTAGACGAGGCCGTACGGTTTCACATTAGCGTTTAAAGATACATTCACTTTAATATTCGATCTTAAAGATCTAGTGTGAAAAGGGTAATAGGCATCAACAGCTCTGCTGTGAAAGTACTGGCGCCGAAGTTGATACTGCGCAAGATAGCTTCAATACTCTCCAGCGCCAAGCTCGCCCGGTGTCGTTCAATGGCTCTTCATTCTGTCGATCTTACTTTCTTTGCAAATTTTGCGACATTTCGAAGTAGAAAAATTGTTACTTCTTTCACTGTGTTACGGTATTAGTTCGCTGTTTTTGCTAGCATTGTAGAACTCGTTATTACGAATCGTTTAAGTATCAGGTTGACTACGTAGCTTTCATAGAGTGTCACCAATTAGGCGTCGGGAAACACTCAATTAATATGGTACATAAATTATTTTTTTGTTAAATTTTAGAGAACTAATCATGTTTCAAATATTCGATAGCAAAAAAATAAATGAGATTTTCAATTTAAAATATAAAATATTTTTAAAATATTATATACTGGTGCTTAAAAAGCATTTATTGGCGCACAAAACCAAATAAAAAAGGAATAATGCCTAAAATTTCCAATAAAAGTTGTTGAAAACTTTCCTCTTTTATTTGGAAAATCCTACCCTGCTTTCTAAAAGAACGGAATTCAAAAAACGTGCTCAAATGTATAAAAAGGATTTCTTATAGGGTTGAAATTAAAATATAATCAAGAATATAAAAAATTGTTAACATCAACAGACTGAAAAAAATGTGTGCTTTGTTATCTAAAAATATCGTTAGTATAGCTCTAGCATAAAGTTGGTTTCGTGGAAGCTGCCCACTAACCATTATATGTGAGTCAAATACATTATTTTATCTACAACTATATAGTTTTATTATTAAAAAATCAGTAAATATAATTTATAAACATAGAAATTCCGAGTGTCAATTGTTTAACTTTAACCATCAGCTGATTGTATTATACAACAATATTTAAAATAATACTCCCTCCATCCGAAAATATGGTATACATAATTTAAAAAATGTGGGATTAACGAAAATATTATTATCTTGATCTTTTTTTGTTTTTATTTCAAAATAAGTGGTTGCTAGGCAACTAATAAATAAATGGCGCGCAAATAGTTTTGCATATGTCAAAATAAACTCACAGAAAAAAATCGCGTATTTTAGACAAATTAAAGTGACACCCGCTGTTCTAACAAAATGGCAAATTCTGATCAAAATTGTGTTGAATTGTAAGGAAGAAGTTCCAAATCAACTTAAATCACAACCGATAAATACTCTAGATTTTAATCGGGATCTTGGCTTTTTCAATTCTATACAATCCTTACAACATACAGCTTCACCGAATACAATCGACGAACTGATTGAATGCGTGCAAAATGTATTTAATGTATTAAACATACAAACCCTTGATAATGTTTTTCTAACATTGCAAAATTGTCTAGAAGCAACCATGTTAGCAAAAGCAATTCCTGTAAGATTCCACACATTAATAAGACAAAACTTCATCGTAAGGGATGATTATAAACAAAATTATCATGTTCCATGCAAGCTATGGAGACAGCCACGTCCTTGTTAAATTACAACCATTTGTATTATTCTTTGTTTTACTAGATATTTGTAACAGGATCGTTTATTCGCCTAGGCCAACGAGGCCATGGCCTATGGCCCGCTTATATAAGGGGCCCGGTCGCCGGTCTTAATTTTATTTTGTAAAGTTACTGATTTTACAAATAAATAAATAAATAACAAAATGAATAACATTAACATTATAAATATACCAGGAAATTCATATTTCAGACGAACTCCTGTTCGGCATTATAGAATTTATGTATGTGAAATGTATCGGGTTGATGCAGAATTAACGACGATTTTTTTTTTTTTTTGTATACATGTTTATTCAGCAAAAAAATTGCTGTACTGAGACGATTTATTGCTGTATGGGGACGATCGAGCTAAGCCAGATAGACGTCGCTGTTGATGTTGAATTGCCGTTTGCCCTTTTAGTGCGGAATCCGCTTCTGTTGACGCTCATCATCTTCATTCTACCAAAAGCAATTGCCGTTTGCAATGATCTCCCAATGGATGATTCCGCTTCTGTCCCACCATACGCACCACATTGCCTTCTTACTGTGGGTACCTTTTGGTATACCTTTCGGTGTTTCACCCGGAGATACATTTTCTTTCTTTTGACGTTTTGAAGGGCAACCACGATTTATCACCAGTTACAAGATTCTTCAAAAATGACGATTGCTCGTTTCTCTGCAGCAATTCGGTAAAAATTCGAACTCGATCGGCTTTGTTGTTGTCGGAGAGTTCACGAGGCACCCATCCAGCCAATTTCCACACTTTTCCAAGCTTTTTAAGGCAACGGACGATCGTGGATTCGTTCTCTTCCACGGCTGACAAAAGTGCCTGATCGTAGAAATCCGATGACCGTCCTCTTACTTCATCATCCTTAAGGCTTGCGTCACCCAATTTTAACTTGTGGAACCATATTTCAACTTGTTTTTAACTGATTTCCTTTGTCGAAAATCTCGTTGAGATCGCGAAGTAACTGTACCGCTTCCATCCTTTCTCGAAGTGGTAGAGCATGCTCGAAGCGGTAATAATAAGCGGAGATAAATAAAAAAAATTTCACCTAAAAACAGACGAATATTTTTTAATTATAAATAAAACAAGCGTCATTTTTCAACTTAAAATAAAAACTCCAAAAATATCGTCGTTAATTTTGCATCAACCAATAATTTTAGTATAGCGGTAATGAATAATCAAGGTTAAAAATTACCGTATTTTTCGGACCATAAGACGCACTTTTTTACGCAGAAAAATCGACTGAAATTGGCGTGTGTCTTATGGTTCGACGGTATAGGTGAGTTTTTTAAAAAGTGTGCGATGTTAGTGTGGAATCAATTCAGACCGCAAGCAGAATCAACCAAGAAAATATAATAGAAATGAATATAGAATTAGCTTTCATTTCTGGAGGCCTATGTGTCGATTAATAAACCAATTAATAATTTTATGCGGGAAGAGTGGAACAAATGAATGATAAAGCCAAATCACGATGTTACAGCAACAGGGCATGTGAAATGCCCGATAAATTCAGAAGTATGTACCTGGGTAAAATATTCACGGTAGCTGTAAAAGAAAAGACGATTATAAAGTTTTGAAAGAAATGCGGTATAAGCAACGCCTTATGGTCCGAGAAATACGGTAGATCTCAAAACCGTTGTAATCGCTTAAATTGCAATATTTTTTCTTAATTTGAATTGACTTCTCCTGGGAGGAGGGCTCATTAAATACCCATGGCCTAGGGCCCTTACAATTCATAAGACGATCCTGATTTGTAACTACCTCATAAATAAAATCATTCTAATTAATTAAAATTGTAAAGGTATATCATATTTTCGGACAAGAAAAAAATCAAAACGTATACAGCAAATCTATTTAGTACTGGCGTGTGGGAAATCAGTTTCGCGCAGAGGAAGAACGCATTTGGAAAGAAAGAGAGGGTCGAGCGCTTGGACTGTACAGTACGAGACACAAGTTTTCATCAAAATATTATTTTTTTTCACAATTTAATGGATTACTTTTTATATTTCATATTTTCTGTTCACTTCTTTCTTTCTGTTTTCTACGTGACGAAAATGTGGAACATTCACCTGAATTTAGAAAATAATAATGTATAAATAATATAGCAATGAAATAAAAATGAAAAGCCTGTTAAGAACTGAACTAAGTTTACCAAACAAAATAAATGTTTTTGTTGAACAGCTTTGTTGCGTCTTATAACAAAGATATCTATTATGATTGTTAATTTAGAACGTGAAATTTCGGATTTCTTTTGTTCAAAATATTTGTTCCGTCCGTGTCTCATCTTTGTATTAAAGTTATATTGTATTACAACTTTTAACTTGTCTAACCTGCAGACACTTTTTTTTTTCTTGTTAAATCTACTTAAACTTCTTGCAGAAACGCCTGTGCACGCTGAAACTCGATCCAAAATATTCTTCAAAGGTATATTCACGTTCCCTGCTGCAGCTTAAAATCAATCACATTACTAATAATCTCCTTACACTGACTATGGTTTACGCGCCCGCATAATTTCGTCCTAAATTCCATTTTACTTTTTCATCCGAATGTACTTTCACTGATGCTTGCAGCAAGACAGTCTGAAGTCAACTGACGTCCCCACTCCAATTTCTAGTGATTGCTACTGCGCACCCAAGGTCATCTGCTAGGCTTAAATAGATGGACTGTACCATATTTTCGGACGGAGGGAGTATTATTTATTGTTTTATTTATTCTAACTTTTAAACAATGTTCTAATTATAAATATGGACTGTGTGAGGCGCAAATAGTCATCATTGCTGAGCGACAAACATTTTAAATAATCAACTAACTTACTAAAAAAAAAATTGTGAAAAATCGTTAATTTGTAACGAGTGCGCACGCATGCGCGTCACTTTTTTACACTTGTTGCAATATAAACAGCATTATGTATTTACAGTTGGACACATAACATTTATTATTTGATAGTCGTAGATAAAATAATAAATTTTTTATTTTTGAGATAAAAAAAAAGTTTTTTGATTCGCAAATCCCTTTGACGCAACTCGCGTGAACCTCCGGTGGAGAAACACTGGTCTCCCTAACTACTCTTCATGATGCTCCAAACAAAAGGCAGTTCTTTTCTCAAGTTATGCTGATGTCTTTTTAGATATTTCAGGTATACAGAATATTTTCAGTCATTTGAATTTAAAATTTCGAAATGTAATTATCTTATAGCATGTAGTAATTTAACCCCCCCCCCCCCCTGTATATTACAAATTTCGCCATATGAGGGCATGCATGTGATATAGAATAAGTAAGAGAAGTAAAAGGAAACGCAATTAATCACTTACACCAAAACTGCAATGCAAAAACACTTGTAAAACATTACCCACCCCCCCTCTAAAAAGTACCCTTTCCAACGTACTTATATAGCTATATGAATGTTGTTATGGTGTAAACCTAGCTGTATATTAATGTATTTTATTGATGTAATTTTAATTTAAAATAAAATAAACATGGGTTGTTTATGTTAACATTTACTAAACACCCTGTATATAATTTTTTATATTAAGAAATGTAACACTATGTAAAAATTACAACAAATATATTTTCTTTCTTTTTTGAGGATAATTCATATTTTCACTATTTATCATCATTTATTGTATAAGCTATTCCAAACGTTTAAGCTGGACTAAACGGAATTTTTATTTTCTAATATTGTGACTAGCTTACTTTTTAACGATTGAAGTGTGCTTTTGCTAAACAAGATGGCCAAAAGCTACATCGGCTATCGGTCATTGTTGAGCCCAATAGTGACCAGCGCATCCGCTGTTTTGTGGTAAAATCGGCGCTCGACGCACGCGTTAAAATTAGTATAACTCGGGACTTCGACCTGGTAGCACGTGCTGTGTGGTGTCAATCGTTTTGTCTACACTAGATCTATCGATATCTATAATAATATCTGTCAGAAACCTTGATTAGACAGCTCAAAAAATCTCTCTAAACCTAAGCTCTGTGCATTCACTTATTTCTAACTGCCACGCGACGTATTCTACACCAAAAGTCCTGCGGCCGTGACTTCAAAGTTCCCGTCTTCTTTCTTTTTAACAATCAACTGTTTTTAACGTGATATCGAACTGTGGACGCGAGTAGAGCAAAGTCGGTTGAACGGATTATTAATAAATTTCATATTTAAGCTCTGGATGTGAATATCTCAATTTGATCAATTTTTGGTACAGGTCCTTCCACCGAAATGGATAGTTTACTGATATTCCTGGGAGTAGCGATTTAATATATACTAGACTAAAGTCCGTTTTACATTATACTTTTTTGCGAAGCACTACAGATTTTTTGCGTAGTACTGACGTAAAAAGTATAATGTGAAACACAATTCTTCCTTCCAACTTTCGATGCTACACTACAAACTACACTATTTTCAAAACTACATCCGGTCAAATTTTTGGATGACAGATGTATACTTCTCTGTCGTACCAACTACCAACTTTTTAGTTTTTGTTTACAGCTTATCTTTTAGAAGTTTATTAAGTTGATAAGAAGTTTATTTAGAATATATAATTAAATATAAACTTAGCACAATTAAACAATATTTATAAATTGGTTACTAGAATTGTTTCTATAACCAAACTGTTGTCTGTCACCTGAACCTAGAATTTTTTAAGTTGGCAGTTAAGAGTATCACAAAGTAATAAAAGATGGAAGGTATCGTTATCTCTTATTTTTTTCCCCACTATATTCTGTAGTATCAAAAGTTGAAATGACGTCAGAGTTGGATAGTATTTAAAAAAGTAGCATGAGTTCAAAAAGTAAGTACATAAGGGTTGGCTAATAAAATAATGTCTACTGCAAGCTTTATATAACAATAAATAACTTATGACAACAACAATAGTTATGACAGTTAGTTAATTCTAAAGCTTTTCAGCTTAATTCAGTAGACATTATTTTAGTTTTCCATAGCCAACCCTTATATAATTACTTTTTGAACTCATGGAATAATGTAGAATGGACTTTAAACTTATAGTAATATGCTGCTCGATTAAATATAAACTTAAACGTCAGAGTAAAAGTTACACTACTTTGAGCATTTTTAATCGCAAACTTGTATGGAAACTAAATCGAATTTATCTATATAATATCCGTTAAAAAATCCGCCTTGGAGATATGGATACAGACCCTGATACGGATTTTTATTTTTTCCAAATCATCCACGGATATGGGCACGGCTATCCAGCACACCAGTAGTTAGAAGATTATTCTATATTGGAGAAAACTAATAAAATTTATTAGCTTAGAAATGAAAATATGAATTTTCCTCACTTCTTTTACTTATGCAACTATTTAAACACAACAGTACTGCAACACAGCATGATGTGAAGTCACCAGACATCGAATTGAATTCAGAAACGATAATTACATATCTACACAAGAGGCTTGAAAATAGACGTTTCAGTTTTGAACGCTTCATTTTAAAATAAAATAATTAAAAATAAAAATCAATAAAAAAAAAAAAACAGAAAACTGCGTTTTAAACATTTAAAATTCATGTTCCTGTTTTTACATTAAGTTAGTAACTAAAGTTCATTCACAATAACTATGAAATGACGTCATACCTGGCTAATTTAGTTGCCAATGTTATAATGTAATGTAAATAACATGCAAGTATTACTTAGTCGCTACATTTGGTTTCCAAAGATCGGAAGACCTTTCCTACGTTACAACATCTTAAGCAATTAAAAGAAAGTATCATATTATATATAAAATTTGTATTCGAATAATAAAATATTTCACCTTTTTTAACTATATCATAATTCAGATTTATCCCTTTACTCCCAGGAGTGGTTTCTTTAGTGTCAACTCACTAGCTTTTTAAGTGTGTGATCGTGAGATCGATCCCCAGTACGGGCAAAAGATTTTTCAAAAACATCTTGGCCGCTGCAACCTTAGGCCCACACAGCCTTCTCTTAAATGAGTACCTGAATCTCTGAATTAAGGGGAATTTAGGGCGTACTTTTTAGGGCTTGTAAAACCGGTGGTCTGGGCTAAAACTCCTTAAGAAATACAGGTTTTCAATCAAAGAAGTGATTGAATATAACTTAACTTTTTTGACATTTGTAAACAAATAGCTGGCAACACAGCAGATTTATCAACTACAACGTCATTGCAAAGTTATTGTGAAAGAACTTTACAATAGTTATTTCCAAAAAAAGTATTGATATTACAAATACTGGTTCTCAAATAGAATAGAACAGAGGTTTTCAGTAAGTTAAAGGATTTTTTTTTTTCAAACTCATCAAGTTTTTGAGTTGACGTGGCTCTTTGGTACAATCTATGGTACATAAGAACGCTGGTACAAATCTGGCACAACTCTCAGTACTAGGATACAGCACAATTTTCATCTTTAGATACTGTGCAAGCAACTATAGGGGTAGACTCAGGCTCGAGTCGAAAGA
This sequence comes from Liopterus haemorrhoidalis, assembly GCA_963971575.1. Taxonomy (NCBI): domain Eukaryota; kingdom Metazoa; phylum Arthropoda; class Insecta; order Coleoptera; family Dytiscidae; genus Liopterus; species Liopterus haemorrhoidalis. Next base: position 18,131,135 of record OZ020622.1, on the reverse strand, counting down.
ATATCTGTTTAGCCAACGGAGTGGCCGAGCGCATTAAGTCATACAGTTTGGACTAGTGAAAACAGTCTGGATTGTGCGGTCGGTAGTTTGATTCTCCGTTGGTGATATTATTCGGGCGAGAATAATATGTTTACATTACTCTCATTTCACAATCATTCACCCCTCATCAAATTTGTATTATTGATATCATACAGAGAAGGGTAAGATTATATATTAATTTAATTTTTGTTAGAGAAAAATCTGATTTCTGTACTGAATTGCTTGGGTTTTATTAAATAAGTACATGATTTTTTCGTTCCTGGGGCGTTTAGGGCCCAAGAACCCCTCCCCCCACCTTGTATGCTCGCCTGATAAACTTATATATTAATGAAAAACCATTATGATTTTACTTATCAAGAGTTTTGACTAGTTAATTATTATTAAATTAAAATTAAGATTTTTATTTTGCTGTTATTGGCAGTATTGCCATATTTACCATGTTTACATGCCGATTCAGCATTCTGACATATTATTGTATATGTCAGATTGACTTAGAGTACGTTCATCTTAACTTTATCACAGGGTATCATAAATTACGTTACCAATTCTGCGCGAGATAACAGCTGACCACATTGACGTACATTAGGGTTTTACATAATTGTTGTGGAAAGTAAACACACAAAATCATGTATTTCAAATACATTTTTACTCATTTTAGTACACGGTATACCTTGAAACGTACGAGAAATAAATAATAATAACGGAAATAAACAAATAACATCGCACAATACGCGTAGTTAAACGCAAATCAAAGTAAGTGACGCCACTGAAATGTGTTAAGCTAGTTGTTGGTAATGTAATGGACGAAATTTGGTTTCTGCGCAAGTGACTGGTAATATTCGCCTGTGATGAAGTTAACTTGAACGTACTCTATGATATTCTTCTTAAAGCTTTGGGTTTTATGTTTATAACCAAACTAACGTGTGATTCAAGAAAAAAAATCTTCACTGTAAGTCGTGGAAGAGAAAGATGGAAATATAAGACATGTTGAACTACATAAAAATGTAGCTGTTGTTAAAAAATTGATCAAGTAATTGCCATATAACATACAGGCAGATAGAGGAAACCCTCAAGATTAATTTACCAGCTTTACATACAATTCTACATGGTAAATTAGAAAGATTTATACGCTTTGGGTACCGTAATCAAAAACAACAATGAGCTAATTTTTTGGAAAATTCAGGATTACAATTAATATCCTCTGTAACAACATAATAGTATAGTCCAGATCTTGAGCCATGAGCTTTTGGATTGTTTCCCAACGTCAAAGATTAACTAAAAGGTCGCCGTTTGGCTAAGGAACACCAGCTATTAGCCCCGTGGGATGAATAATGTGATTCAGTTCCGATGGCAAAGTGGGGAAAAAGGTTTGAAGACTGGTTTCGACGAATGTATAAGTGCATAGAGCGGAATGGAAATTATTTGAAAGCTGTAAAAAATTACGTTGTACAACAAAACTTTCCTAGTGCCCTGCGTAATAATGCTTATATTTTGCACATACTCGTGCTTGTATGTATAAGTTCGAAAGGTGATTCGAGGGCACTTTTGGGGGTCCCATATTGTCAGGGGCCCGACACTGGAGCGTCATTAGCGTCATGAGAAATCCGCCCCTGCTTACTCCGTAGCGTTACATTTCTTTGTGGATCCTAGCTGTCTTCAGTAACTCCTGCCACTTGATCCGTTTGCAATCCACTCGAGCCTGTTTTCGATACTTATGCTGCTTTCACAACCTAGAAATTGGAAATTAGAATTAGTATTTAAAATTAACATAAATTTTTGTCATAGGTAACTGTACGTTATCGTCTACTACCTTCTATATTAATACTTATACTTATAAATTAAAAATTAGAGTTTGCAAGCTACAAACCTTTACGTTAATTTATAATTGACGCGAGCGTAGTAAGCATTTGTCTTAACCTAAAAATTTGACCATATTGTTTTTTTTTTCTATCCATACTTTACTGGTTTCTATGAACATAGATATAAATTTTCCCTCTATTTTAATTCTTTTCAGAACTATAAAACACTCAAAACCTCATTACCAAATATAAACAGCTGTCAGATATCAATCGAGAAAGTAGAAATAGATAGAAATTTCTGTCATTGTCTTAATTTACATTGTGAACATAACTTAATTTCTACGTACAAATTTAATGTTAAATACTAATATAACGTTAATTATAATTTCGAGGTTGTGAACGTAGCAAGAGTTCTTAAATATATTTTATATTATTTGACCATGATTTTTTAAATTTTAAATATTTACGAATACATTTTCAAAAAGTTAGGTTCTATAAACCTATGTTTTATAATTTATGATAAAATAAATATATTATAATAATGTTTGAAAACCTCTGGACCTAGTATTACTAAATGTAGCATAATAATTGCTTTTTTTATGAAGTTATACCAAAGAATAATGTAAAAAAAAAAATGGAAACATAAGGAATGAGTTTTTAAGATATAACTGATATAAAGGAACGTTGATGAAATAAGGGGAATAAGAAATAGCAGATAATTTAATTAAATGTCGACAACATGCTCTCTTTATCTAGGTATGGAATTTTGTTAATTTTCATATATTTTAGAGTTTAATGATACCCTTAATGATAATGTATATATGTAATGTATTTGGTTTTAAAATAAAATTTATTAAAAACAAAATTTGGTCTTTTTACGTCCCCGAGTATTAAATAGTAGGCCGTGCGGAACAATTTTGGTGTCTGAGGCAGACTGGTCCATGGTTCTTAGACTATATGGTTGTGCCACTTCGGGTGAGTGTGGCGTCCTTCAGTATGCTTAAAGGCGCCTACAAACGGTGTGACAAGTAACGGCCAATGTTTTCATTTGTTTAGCTCTGCGCATCGTGGCTACTGACAACACATCACAAGTCACAGCCAACGTAAGTTGGGCTTGGCGCTGACCGACGTTCTCTTCGGAGGCGGTAGCTTTATCACAAGTCAGAGAGGTTTGACCAACGTTGGTGCAGACTTGCATACGCATGTTTCTATTGTGCACACGACGCGCACACCCTTGCCATCGCATCAGTCAAGAGTGTTGTGCTAAAAACGAAGTTTATAACCATTTTTGCTTAATTATAAAGTCTAATTAATGTAAAAAGTAATTTTTAATACTTTTATTCTAATTTAATTATCAAAAGCAAGGTCGAAGCTGCAACCATAACCTCACTTTCACTGTCGGACGTTATTTTATTAACGTTGGCTCATGTTCGCTATTTTTGCATTTAGCAAACGTTGGCGCTTAATCGACACATCGTCTGTTTGCTACGCATGTACAACGTCCACCAATGCTAAATGTTACATACAACGTTGGTACTAGCGTTGGCAAACGTTAGCCGCATCATTTGTAGGCGAAGTAATACCGAGTTTACACGTTTCAAGTGACTTCATCAAGACAGTTGAATTGAATTGACTTGCAATCAATTAGTTTCAGGTCTCAGGGTTTCCAGCCAGAGTCCCAGGGCTCCGGGTTTTGTTATAAAATCTCCGGGTTTGTAGTTTGGAGGTGAGGACTTTTTTTTGCTCATCACTTATATTTTAGAGGTGAGCAAAAATTAATAAAATATACTGTATTGTATTTCCATTTTTAATTTTTTTTTTTTTTTTCATTCTTAGGATTTACCTCAACTGAAATCTGGTCACCCTGGTTATGCATGCAGCTCTTTCACCCCGGAAAAAGCTAGAAAAAAGTTAACGACGTGGCGTTAAATACGGTACGCATCTTTGAACCATACACATGTCGGTTTATATAAATCATGGGTGTCACCCCTGATTTTTCAGCAAGTAAAATTTAATGCAGCTTTAGGAAAACTTGGTAAGAAAAAATATTATTTATTTATTTATTTTATTTGGTGCCCTATCAATTTACTATCACATCTGGTGGTCCCCAAGGTAGTGTATGAAATTTTAATAAATCCTTAATCAAAATGTATAACTATTTATATAAAGATACAAAGTAACAAAATATAAACTATTTTAGATCATGTAGTACCAAGTAATTTCCAAATTTAATTTTATACCTCATCTTCAATAATAAAAAAATAGTGTATTGGGCCCGGTAGTTCAATTTTAACCACCTGTATACTATTGATAAAATATTAATATATGTGTTTATTCTCATAAAGAATTATTTTAAGCAATTCTGTTCCTTATTTATTAATTGTTAATGACTATATTCCTTAATGAGCATTATCAGGATTAACCATCTTGATATGTAGTGATACGTGATTTTTGCAAGTGGTGTCTTCATTTTTTTCTGACGTTTTTAGTTATTTTTAAGTGATAAAAGTGCAGAAAATACTTGAAATAGTGTGTTATAGTGTGGACTTTAGTGTTTGGGTTCCATGCAGACCAAAATTGGAGCGACTGGAAAGGTATTTGTAGAAATTTTTATTAATTTTATAATGTAAGTCATTGTTATGTACAATGTGCTTCTATGGACAATATAGAAACACATATGTACATGCATACACTATCGGCTATAACTAGAGAAACAAAACTATTTTTTAAATCATTTTCATAAATCCCGATTATTGACTAAATGAATATTGAATTATATTGGTATAGTAACAACAATTTATAAGTTAAAACCGGCTCTTAAAAATATTTGTTTCTCACGAAGAGCACTTCTTTTAATAAAACGATCATCTCTGGAAGTAGTTGCACGTTTCCTTCCGGTTTTTGGTCTGTTTTGATAAGTATCAGTCTCTTGGAACCTTTTGATGGTAATTTGCACGGCTGTCCTTGAACACTCCATTTTTTTTTAAATTTTCACCTGCGACTGTCTTTGTGAATGGAGCAATACAATTTGACCCTTTTCTGCAACAGTGAGTTCACGTTTTTTTGTCATAATAATTAAAAATATTCACTTGAACTCAATAAAACTTGAAAAGGACAGTGTCCACTGCAAACGCATGAGTAATAATGATCCAAGCTCTAGCTATTTAGTTTTATGTAAACAAAACGTAACAGATCTGAGCCTATATTTATTAGTATTTCAAGATTTATCATAACTCTGTTTACATTTTGGGTTAGCTGATTAGACGTACGTCTTTTAGAATGTGTCAATGATATTTTAGAAACATGTTATCAAATATATACAACTTACGATATACATAAATTTAGATGTTATATTATATCTGCATGGGTGCTCCATACATTTGTCCAAGGCTGTATTTTTTGTTTGTTTGTTATAAGAAGCGTGTAATCACTGGGGGTTTTACGCATTTATTTTGGGTGCCTGTGATTCGACATTCGGCTGAGTGGCTTGTCCGTCCTTAATTTCCAGGTATCTTTTAACCATACAAATAGCATTAGATATTAAACACAATATATTACTAAGTCAAGAGAAAGAATGAATTTATCCCTTAAATTTTTTTAAAACGTATTTTAATAAAATATTTAATATCTAGTTCCATGGCTAGGGTTGCCAGGCGTCCGGATAAAGCAGGACATAGTTAGGCTTTTTGATTGCGTGTCCGGCCAAAATAAACGATGTCCGACTTGTCCGGCTTTTGTTAGGCTTTTTACAAATTTTGGCGGCAAAGACAGAGGAGGACAAATAATGTTTTCTTTAAATTAAAATCTCTAACGAATAATCAGAATATTATTGAAATCGGCTGTGTTGTACATATTTTCAATAATTCTGTCCATAGTGCTCTTGATTCCTTGCCATTGTGTCTTGAAAATATTGTCATGCAGATTCACAACCATTTTGCTACATTTACCGTACGTACAGAGGAACTCAAAAGTATTAGCTCAGAATTAGGCATTCTTTTCAAACAAATACTTTATCATTCAAAGACGCGCTGGCTGAGTCTCTTCCCAGCAATAGAAAGGATTTTACAAATATTTGAGCCCCTTAAGTCATATTTTCTGAAAAAGAATAATGCATCCAGAACCTTGAGAGAATTTTTTGAAAATGACCTTAACGAAGCCTATTTTTGGGCTGTTCATTCTTTCATGGCCATTTATCAAAATCGCATCAAAGATACAGAGAAGGCTGATGTTTCTGTAAATGAGGTTTTGGAAAACTGTTCTGAGATAATGAATTGCATAAATGCAAGGATTGAACAAAACGTTTGTCCACTGAAAGTGACTATTTTGCGTAAATTCAAAGACAACAACGGAAATTCTGAACAAGTGTTGCGTCCAAAGAGGATATTAAAAACATGTACATTATTGCAGTACAATATTTACGATCTTGGACTGAAAACTTATACAAAGACACAAAACATTTCACATGGATGACTTTAAAAGATGTTCCTGAATGGAATCAAGTTTCCGATACAATAAGTGTCCTATTACAAAACAACGTTAAAGTTGACGATAGTTTTGATCAACTGCAAAACCTTAAAAGTTTTCTGATTAATAACAAAGAGAACGTTAATTTCAAGAAGCTGTTAGCACACAAGAAATGGGTAGCCTATTTTAAATCGATGAGTAATCAAGATTGCTTTTCAGAATTCCTAACTATTTGTCAGTATTACTTTGCGATCCCAGGACATAATGCAAACGTTGAAAGAGTTTTTTCCTCGATAGGTCAGCAATGGTCAAAAGAACGCAACAGATTACAGTTAACACTGTAGCTAAAATGTTGGTAGTAGAATTTAATTTAAAAGATTTGACGTGTAAGGATTTTTGCAACTGCATTTTGAAAGAAACTGAGCTTTTGAAGCAGATTTCTGCCAACCAAAAATATGAATAATTATTTTTATTGTTTAGATTGTTTTTTTATTTTGTTTTGGGAAGTAATGGCAAGTAAATAAGACTTATTTGTGCAATTGCCTTTATTTAATTTAAGAAGAATTTAACAATGTTGTTAAATGTTTATCTAGAATATAATTTTGACTGATTAATAATAAATTATTTAGACTGATTTGGCGTTTTATTTATTTTTTATTTATTTTTCATTAGAATTTAACAAGATTTATGGTAATAATCAAAAAAGCTTGATTCTACATAATTTTTTTTTGTCGTACCTATTAATACTGAGAAACAAAATCCTCAATAATGTAGGGTGTCCGGCTTTTTTACCCAAACGTCCGGCCAAACTGGCTGGTCTGTTCGGCTATTAGGTTTGGCGACCTGGCAACCCTATCCATGGCAGACATTCTAATGTAAAGGACAATAGTTTTTTATCTCATTTAACCTTATTATAGCTTTCGAGGAAAATATATTAAAAGTTTTGACAGAAAACAATAGTCCAAATATTCCTGGCTCGAGCCCAATTTTCAAGATTGATAGTATATTAAACTATTGGCTATGTTACAAAATTGTCTACTACCAACATAAAAGAAATAAATATTTCTTTATAATATTTCAAAGCATTTACAAGTTTCATAATGAAAAAATAACAAACATGACAAATGAAATATTTATCTTTCTCTTTCTAACTAGGCAATGTCAGTTGGTTATTGGTAAACGGTTATTAAATGATGCACTTGGTAAAGTTTCACAAACTGTTTTATTTAACATGCTGACTGCAGTTTCGGTAATATTTACCAGTAGATTTGAAAATGGTAAATATTACCGAAACTGCAGTCAGCATGTTAAATAAAACAGTTTGTGAAACTTTACCAAGTGCATCATTTAATAACCGTTTACCTATATTCGAGTTTCACCAAGTAAAACTATCAACTATTTAATACATCAGTTGGTTATTGATACCAATTCTTTTGCTCTGTTAAGTGTCAAGTATGCCTTGAAACCTTATGTACCAAGAACCATAAGATCTTCTATTAGCTGATCTCTCCAGTGCATCAATAACCGTAAAGAGGAATCTTCCATCACACATCTTCGCATAGAACACTGTTGAGTAAAGTCTTTACAAGTATATTGTATATCAATCTTTACTGGATCTTTTATAATCTGTGATAGGATTATAAGTAATAGAAGTCTTTTTTTATACACGTTTAATTTTGTAAACTTCGTTATGATTTACGCAAAAAATAATTATAAATACTTTCACAAGTTACGTCATTGTGACATTTTTTCATGCGCACAACACCATAAAAAAATAATAAGTTGTATTTGTAGTCAAACGCACACTTCACAAACTTTTAACTGCAAATCTATGCAGCTCCGTTGGGAGGTATTATTATTATTATTATTATGGGGTTTGTCAGGTCTTGACAAGCGTCCACTAATCTCAAACTTCAGCAACCTTTTGAGCCGCGTCATACTAGAGACTAGTGGAGCTAAATACACACGACTGTATCCCAAACCCTGGCGATATGCAGCCGCGAAAATTACGCTAGATCCAATGCCCGCACAATGCGGAGTGACCCGAGTAGCACTGCTTTCTGCATCCTGCAGATCAAAGAGTTGGCAGAAGATCTGCAGACGGGAATGGACTCGATTTCCCTTCGATAGGAGGCTTTCATACCATCCAAAACACCAACCATCAGGACTACAAACATTATTATTATTATTATTATTATTATTATTATTATTATTATTATTATTATTATACCTTTATTTAAATATAATGGATACAAACTAAATTCATGTTATATTTACAATAGGTACACAAATGGATCTAAATATTATATATGAGATCTTACACCACTTTAAACAAGTTCTTATTTATATTCTAAGTTTATAAAGGTACAATTACACGATAAATGATTAATAATACAATAAATGTATACTACAATAAATGATTAGTAATAAAAACAGATATTAGCGGATACGACTAACAACCCTATAAAATAAATATATACTTAAAATACAATGTGTAACTTAAATTCCCAGACTTTCATTTATTAAATTCTAAAAATTCAAAAAAAAAAAAATTAATTAATTATAAGCTTCCAAAAATATTGCACAATTCTTCTTTGTTTAAGTTATATATAAATCCTATATTCCGCCGTTACGCTCACGTTATGCCAATCGCCGCTTTACAATAAAGCCTGGAACAGAATGCACAGCGCGCTACGCCGTCAGCGCGCCGTCATTTGCGACGGCGTTGCGTTAGCGCCGTTGAGATTTTCGCCTGCACACAATGCAATCATTTTTAACGCCGTCAAGTGTCACGTGACAACCTATATCTGTGTTTATACGTGCGCTTTCTTTTATTAAAAGTATAATGGTTGATGAAGACTTGTGTGTGATGTTATTTATGTTGTATGCAAGTTATTTATACATACAAACACTTTACCATTCAGTAAAAACTGAGGTTAGGTGTTCTGCGTCAACGTTCAACGGCGTCAAAAGTTGGAAGTTGACGAACATTCAGTATCAACGGCGTTCTAACGCCGTACGACGTTGTCCATTCTGTGCACTTGCGTACGACAGCTTGGTTTTAACTTTCTTCTGACAGATAGCGCCGTCCGAACGCCGTTAACGCGCCGTAGAACTCGTTGCATTCTGTTCCCCACTTAAACAATTGGGGCTGCAAGGGCACGAAGCACATCGAGGCACTGGGTATCGTAACTTGTAGACGAACTATTTGTTTTACGTACGACGCACAACAGTAGTGACGCTCATGACTTATATTTTTATAAAAAACACGTAAAAACCACGTTTTTTGGAGCTCTTGGGAGAGGAGGCTAAAGTCCCTGAGATCCCCTGCCCGCTGGGTGCATGCCTGGTCCCTATATTTGATACTAACTCTCTCAGAGCTGTTGACATTTACCTCTAAGGTGTTGTCGTAATCGCCATCTAAACTGATGATTATTTTTCAACCATTCGGAGGTAAACTTGAGTTATTCATTTTTTTCGTGCAACATCCTAAAATTTCATAAGTCGAATAAACTAAAAATACCTCGTTTAAATAACATAATATCAGGGTTCAAGGTTAGGTCTTTTAAAAAGGAAAATATTCTCAACAATACAATCAATAGGTAGTTATTGTCCAACAGAATCGTTGAATAGTTGAGCAGTGTCTCGAGTTTGGTTGGGAACGTGCTGCTGACACCTTACGCAGGTAAAACAGATTATATTATTTGTTTTAAGCCGTGTATATTACGAACGAACGAATATTACGGAACATATGGGGGGTTAAATCAGAGTCAACAATGTCAACTTATTTGGTAAAAATAATTCTATATACCATGTTATACAGTTTTTAATGCTATATCTAATCATCCAAGTTTTCCATGACAAACATAAAATCTCGTAATAATGTAAACTTAATTAGTGTAAATATCAAAAATACCAATCTCTTAGCGAGTTACCGAAAAAAACACAACAATCTCCTGAGTAGCCAATAAGAGTGCAGTATTGGAATCACATCACAAACTTGCAATATTTATTTGACAGTTGCCTCTTGCGGCTTGTTAGTAGTCCAGGAGCTTGGCACTTTTAGTCTGCACCTTGCAAATACAGGTATCCCCCGACTTACGACCTCACGACTTACGAACTTCCGTACTTACGACCAAAATTTAACTTTTTTTTTTTTTATAAACACCATAAAACTTAAAAAATCAGCTGTGGCCACCACAGGACCGACCGCCATCGTAAAGTACTTATATAAAATACATTCTAGCAGCAGAGTAGAAATAACTTGGCCTAATATTTTCTAAGAGATATTATTTATCATGATCATGGAAACGTTACTTATAAGTACGAAAAAATTTCGAAAAATTTTACAGAAATTATTCGAAATTTTTCGTTTTATCAAAAAACGTCTCAAATAAAAGTTATTAGTTATTGCTTTTATAGCAACTTTTGTTCAATAATTTTTTTCGAAATATTTTTCTGTTGTGAAATATTCACAAAAATCTTAAAATCGACACGAGTAACCTCCCATTTTTAGTCAACCGATTTTTACCAAAAGTTAATCAACTCGTGCGATTGATGGCAGAAGCTTAAATATAAAGTTTCATAAAAATCCTTTCAGCCGAATTTGCTCTACACGTGTACACAGACGGACAGATGGACAGACAGACAGACGGACAGACGGAGAGACAGACTGACAGACAGACAGACAGACGGACAGACAGAACGACAGACATCATGCTAAAAATAGTCAAAACGTTATGTAGGGACCTCAATTCGTGGAGATCCATCGAAATCTCGAAATGTCAAAATCGGTATGATCACAATACCTCCCTTATATATGTTGACGGTCGGTAAAAACAAGCAAATATTGGTGAAATTCACTTGCAATGCTTACAGGTAAAATTATTTTTATGACTAACTATGTACTTCAATTACGCCCCTTTTTATTACAAGTATCATTTCTAAGCATAAAAGCCACTGGACTCGGAAAATCCAAGTTTGTATAAAATAAAAATTATTCCTATATGCAATGTACGTTTTTTTAAAATTCTATATTTCTATGATTTCTAACGTTTCTTGCACTTTATTTTCTTCCAGTCTTTAAATAAAATTGTATTTTTTCTCGAGGTAAGACCAATAATGTTTATTTTTATCGCGTTTTTTCAAGTATTTGCAGTCAATAACTCGGGATTTAACATATATTGAAGTTAAACCCATGATTAGGGGGAGGGGTAAGATATGTACACATATTTTGAAATTTTGTAAATTCCCCGACTTACGACCAAATTCGACTTACGACCCACCCTTCGGAACGGAACTTGGTCGTAAGTCGGGGGTACCTGTATACCTTTTAGCATGAACTATTGAGAAGTGACATTACCGGTGGCGGCGCTGTGATCCAAGGCAATATGGCTGTTGGCTCTAGTACTCAGCTCTCAATATGCTTTGTCCTGTCTTGAATGACAGCCAAAAACATTACAATATATTCTGCTTTTATAGTTTTCACAACTTCTGACATTCTAGCAAAAATTCAATACTAAAACATACGTAATAAGTTCAAACAGTACTAGAGTGCCTAGTACAATATTTGGCCACCAGACAGCGTATTCGACCGTGTCAGTTCTCAATAGATGGAATACATGTTAAGGTACGCGTTACCAACCATCCAGGATTGAAATTGTGTATTGTCCAGGAATTGAAGTTGCTGTCCAGAATCCAGGTTGAATGTCAAAATGTCCCGGGATTTCAGAGAAAGCTTTTAAATTTTTTAAAACTTTCTGATCGTACATACATCTTAACAATAATTTTTGTTTTGAGTTCCTGATTTGAAAATGCCTACAAGGGCCGCGGTTTGGCCACCGCTGATAATTTTCGATTTATTCCTATTAGATTTTAGATTTATTATTATTATTACTATGTATAAAAGTGGACCATTAGGCTCGTATAATAATAAAAAAAACATGAATAAACTGTTATTATTTTTTACATATTTTTTTGTACATAAAAAAATTTCCTCGGAATACTAGGTATGTTATGTTAAGTGGTTTCTCAGTGGAAAATATTGTGAAATTACACATATACATATATATTTTTTTTTTTCATTTATTCAACAGCCCAAAGGCCAAAAAAAGTGTCATTATATGTACCTATACATACATATATTTCAGTTTTGAGCAATATGTCCAGGAATTGTCTTAGAAAAAGTTGGCAACCCTAGTTAAGGTACGTTGAGCATCTCTCTATGGATGCACCCCATGCACCACGCAATAATATCCAAGATGGAACTGGAAAAGGGATCACTAAGAGAGGAAAACAAAAAGCATGTTTAAAACAAAATTTCAGTTATTTCAGTCCACGAGTATACAATAAAAGATTTCTTCTTCTTAATCGTTGAGCCCTTTTCTTGTATCGGGGTTTGTATAAGTTTGAGTGTTACTTGTACTTGTTTTCTTCTTTCGCAGGGAAACGTATCCACAGATTTTTTTTTTTTTTTTTCATTTCTTCCTATTTTGAGTCCTAGTTCTTGCTTCACTCCACGGGGTATCTCTTTTCTTTACAGCCAATAAAAGATACAAAAGACGATGGCACACTTCTAAAAAACATAATGGAAAATTTTTCTAAAACTGTTAACTTGCAGTGTATACTAATATATATCTATATACGAGGTCTGTTCAAAAAGTATTGCGAATTTTGTGTTTTTTCAAAAATTATTTATTTATTCATGAATATCTATTTTGTCCCCTTCAAAGTAATCCCCACCAGATATTATACACTTGTGCCAACGTTTTTCCAATCCTCGAAGCACTTGAAAAAATAATTTTTTGTGATCTTGTTCAGCTCCTTCTTCGATGCCGTCTTTATCTCCTCACTCGTAACGTAGCGTCATCCTTTCATAAGCCTCTTCAGTTTCGGGAAGAAGAAAAAGTCACAGGGGGCCAGATCTGGGGAATACGGTGGCTACGGCATTATTAGTGTGTTGTTTTTGGCCAAAAATTCGCGCACAATCAACAATGTGTGGGCGGGGGCCCCCGTCTCATGCTCAAATCATTGGTAAAAATCGAATAGCACGAGCCAATCGATATGTTTAGGTCCTCAGCAACTTCTCTAACGGTGATTCGACGATTGGCCAATACTATTTTCTTCACTTCATCAATGTGTTCGTCTGTTGTTGACGTACTCGGGCGTCCAGCACGCTCTTCGTCGTTCACATCTTCTCGGCCCTCTGAGAACATTTTGTACCACCGATATACGTTGCTTCGGTCCAAGGTAGCTTCACCATATGCCACAGTCAACATTCGGAATGAGTCCGCGCACTTAATTTTGTATTTCACACAAAATTTGATACAGATTCTTTGATCCATTTTTTGGTATAGGCAAAAATCGAAGACGAGTCAAAACAAGTGCAAGCAAAGCAACTGTCAAAAATTAACTGAACATTCAAAATGGCCGAACTTGTCGGCATAAGTGAGAGACATGAGTACCAACATAACGCCACAAAAAAAAATCGAAAAATCGAATATACGTAACCCGCGGAAATTCAAAATTCGCTATACTTTTTGACCAGACCTCGTATATATATATTAGTTCGTTTGTGTATATGTACGCATGTATGTGTGTTCCATCAAAATCAGAGAACCGTTGCACTGATTTAAAAAATAAATACACCAGTTCATGGCGTCATATATGGTAAAACAGGCCTATTTTAATGACACTCATGTCCGGTTACATAAAAGTCTTAAAACTAAATTAAAGCTAAAACTCGATTTAAAACACAAAATTGCTTAGCAATGCAATACATTTTAATAAAGAGCTTACTTAGTAGATTTTTATGCAACCGGAAATAGAGTTTCTGTTTTATTTTTTATGTAATTAAAATCAAGCAAAATGCTTTAAATTATATGAAAATAATTCCTGAAAAACATGAATGCTTTTTTGTCCATTCTTAAAGGACATGTATAGGCTAGTCCTAGTAGTAAACGTTTAAGCGTAACTAAATGAAATTTTTATTTTTGTAAGTTGCAACGAATTGACGTTTTAACTATTGAAGTAGGCTTTTGTTAAACAAAATGATCAGAAGACTCATTTAAACGTTAAAAATTACTAGTTTTCAAAATCTAGTTCCGCTTTAATCAGAAAAACAGACTATACTTGTTCATTTTTATAATAAAAATTAATTGTTTTCCAAAAAAAAAATATATATATTTTGTTCATTAATTTTAAGATACATTTTTGTACACAATATAAATTAAAAATTTAAGAAGGTTCTGTAGGAATCTTAAGAAGATGTTATTTGCTGTTTGTTTGAAAATGATGGTACTGTCCACTTAATTTTGTATATCATTTTATATACTATGCAGTCGGCGAAATTAAATGGACAGTACCTAACTTTAGACTAGTACTAATTGAAATGTTGGTTATTTAGACTCACCTATTCATTTGTGACCTGACTGTGTTTCAGTCAAGTACTGTGCATGTGCATGATATTGTTTAAATAAAGAATTTTGTAGTGTATTGGTTTCCGTTGTTAATAAAATGATTGTTATTTTGTTGTTCTTTTCTTCATCTACATTATTCGTTTAATTAAAATTAACTAACAAGATATATTTTTGGAGAACATAAACAACACTTATTAAAAAAAAAAACACCGGCGGTGGTCACCACAGAACCGACCGCCATCACAAAGTTCTTGTTTAATTTATGCTGCTTTATCAAAATATGTCTCAAAAAAAAAGTTAGTTATTGCTTTTATAGCAACTTTTTTTAATAAATGTTTTCGAAATTTTCTCCTTTGTGAAATATTCGCAAAAATCTTAAAACCGATACGAGTAAACTTCCATTTCTAGTTAACCGATTTTTACCAAAAGTTGATCAACTCGTGCCATTAATGTCAAAAGCGTAAATATGAAGTTTCATAAAAATCCTTTCAGCCGAATTTGCTCTGCACGTGTACACAGACAGACAGACAGACAGACCGACAAACATCATGCTAAAAATAGTCAAAACGTTATGCAGGGACCTCAATTCGTGGAGATCCATCGTAATCTCGAAATGTCAAAATCGGTATGATCACAATACCTCCCTTATATATGTCGGCGGTCGGTTAAAAACCTACCTTAACGTAACAAAAATTTGGTATTAATTGTTGACTGAAAAATATATAGACATTATTTCTAAAAATTTCAGTGCTCAAAATGGGCATAGAAGAAACTTTTGTGCAAGACAATGTGCCTATACATAAATCAAAGAAAGCCTTGAAATTTTTCAATGCCAATGATATTTACGTATTGAACTGACCTCTATAACGTCCGGATTTAAATCCGATTGAAAATTTGTGGAATGAAGAAAAGAATGTAAGTGATATTATCAGAATATTTATAAAATTTAGTAGAAAGTATGCCTCGGCGCCTACAGGCCGTTATTAACAAGAGGGCCACACTAAAAATTAATTAACACTTGACATTATATACTTACTTGACTTAATTTTGACCACTTTTAAAAGATATGTACCGTATTTTTCGGACCATAAGACGTAGCAAAATCGACTTAAAGTTTGTGTCTTATGGTCCGAAGGTATTGATACGAGGTACGTTAATTTATAGTGAATAAAACAGAATCAAGAAGATTATAAAATAAATGAATACAAAATTAGTCATTCCTGGAGGCCTTACAAGTCAGTGGTGTTCGAGGTGTTTATTAATAAAACATTTAAAAATTTTATGCGGAAAGAGTGGAACAAATGAATGACAAAACCAAATCACGATGTTACAACAAGTTCGTATGAAATGGCCGACATTGTCAAAAATATGTACCTAGATAAAAAAAATCATGGAAAGTTGTAAAAGAAGAGACAATTATAAAGTCTTTTAAGACTTAGTTTTTGAAGGAACTGATAACAATAGTTCAGACGAAATATATATACAGGATGTTTGTTTGAAACGGGGCACCCCGAAAATCTCCTTTATTTGTAAAGATACAAAAAATCTTCAGAACAAAAGTTAAACTAGACAAAAAGGCCCATCTAAAGGTTACTATAAGAATTCTGATGCACTTCCGGTTTCACCGGAAATGATGTGAACTTTTGATCTAGCAAAGGGAATCGATAATTTTATATTTTTTTCCTAAAATTACATTAAATTAGCTTTACAATGACACCAAAAAATCATATTTTTATGTTAACCATTTCAAAATTGCGACCATTTATTTACAAAATAATAATCAACATAAGTTTTACAAAGTTGAACGTAGCAAGCTTTGAAAACAATAAAAAAAGAAACAAAATATCTCTAAAATAAACTATTTGACTATTTAGAAAAAAACTTACCGCCAACATATATAAGGGAGGTATTGTGATCATACCGATTTTGACATTTCGAGATTTCGATGGATCTCCACGAATTGAGGTCCCTACATAACGTATTGACTATTTTTAGCATGATGTCTGTCGGTCTGTCCGTCCGTCTGTCTGTCTGTCTGTCTGTGCGTCTGTCCGTCCGTCTGTCTGTCTGTCTGTCTGTGTACACGTGCAGAGCAAATTCGGTTAAAAGGATTTTTATGAAACTACATATTTAAGCTTTTGATATCAATGGCACGAGTTGATCAACTTTTGGTAAAAATCGGTTGACTAGAAATGGGAGTTTACTCGCGTCGATTTTAAGATTTTTGCGAATATTTAGCAACAGAAAAATATTTCGAAAAAAATTATTTAACAAAAGTTGCTATAAATGCAATAACTAATAACTTTTATTAGAGACGTTTTTTGATAAAACGAAAAATTTTGAAAAATTTTTGTAAAATTTCCGTCTCAATTTTCGCATACTTATATGTAACGTTTCTATGGTCATGATAAATAATATCTCTGTTAGAAAATATTAGGCCAAGTTATTTCTACTCTGCTGCTAGAATGTATTTTATACAAGTACTTTATGATGGCGGTCGGTCCTGTGGTGGCCACAGCTGATTTTTTTAAATAATATTGTTTATGTTTTCTAAAAAAATTTACACTTTCTGAATAACAGTTTACTAATCTGAATTACAATTGCTACTTTCTGAATTACAATATACTAATCTGAATTACAAGTAACATTTTCTGAATTATATTTTACTAATCTGAATTAGGATCGATACTTTCTAAATTACAATATAGGTACTAATCTGAATTGCAAGTGACATTTTCTGAATTACATTTTACTAATCTGAATTAGAATCGATCTTTCTAAATAAGAATATACTAATCTGAATTACAAGTGACACTTTCTGAATTACATTTTACTAATCTGAATTAGAATCGAGACTTTCTAAATTACAATACATATACTAATCTGAATTACAAGTGACACTTTCTGAATTACAATTTACTAATCTAAATTACAATTGACGTTTTCTGAAAAACATCTGATCGTTTCTGAAATGCAATTGGAAAAATTGTAGTATTATAAGTGACACTTAATTTAAACAATGCGTAAACACCTTCTTCCGCATTTTCACAAAAATACAATTCCCAGACCACTTAAATTCGATCGTCCAGTGTCTCGAATAGTGTGGAGGCGTGATGTAAACTAAACGCCAAACGACTTTATTCCTGCCAAATGTCTTTTATAGAACGGTTCAGCGCGCCAAACGCCGCTGTTCGTAAACAGAAAATATTCTCAGACCAGTGCTATTTTATTAACAATGACAGTTTCAACTCACACATGTGATTGAAGTTACTAATAGATAGAATTTGAGTGTTTCTGACTTAATTTTTAACTGTTTAGTGATTTTTAAGTATTTGTGGAAATAGTTTATACGCAATTTTGACAGTTTTGTAACCGTGGTTTGTGATTTGTGTGTGACACATGTCAAATAACATTAAGATTTGTGAAAGTTGTAATTATTATTAAATTTGTTAAGTTGTACGTAAAATTATTGTGACTTGTTAGCTAACAAATGTAAGTTTAATTCTTTATTATTAATTAATTAAACATTTAATTAAAATTTCCACTTTTTATAATTAATTTTATTAATGTCAAATTAGTGACAATATTTTCATAAATAATAAGAGTTATCAACCGTTATTTTAAATTAACTTAGTTGTTTTAATTTAATAAATGTACTTTTCATTAACAATTTCCCGTATTTGTTAGAAAATTTTGGCTAGGTTAGTTGTTAAAGTAGTGAAACTGTCTATAGTGGGTTTCTTTGGTTTAAGCGGAACTAAATGGAAATTAAATTTTCTTAAGTTGTCATTAGCTAACTTTTTATATATTGAAGGGGGCTTTTTCTAAACAAAATGATCAAAAGCTTCAATCAACCGGTAAACGTTACTAGATTTGATAATCTAGTTCCGCTTAAACCAAAGAAACAGTATTTAGATTTTGAATTTTAGTAATTTTACCGATTAAGTGAGACTTTTGATCATTTTGTTTAGCAAAAGTCCCCTTTAATAGTTAAAGAATTTGCACGTGACAATTTACAAAAATAAAAATTCCATTTGGTTCCGCTTAAACGTTTAGAAAAAACTTATACTTCACGTTAAAGTCCAGGATTAAAGATAAAGAAAATATAGCAAACCATTGCTGTAAAATTTGTGCCCCAGTATTTAATTGGGAACACTGGTTCACCTGTCCGACAACAAATTTTATATAAGACTCTATAGACACCAAAATCGTCTTGGAGTGCGGCGAACCACACCAGCGCTTTTGTGACTGTCCGCCAGAATTTGCAAGCATAGAAGACTTGAATTATAGGTCAATCGTTTAATCAACGCAGTTGGTCATTTTGCGTCATACCTTCAATGACAAACTTAGTGGCGAAAAAATAACTAAATCGATTTTTTTTAATAAGTATGTGAATTATAGACTAATATTGCTCTTCACTCTTTTATTTTACTAAAACATACCTTTTGAAGCCATATTTAGTTCGGGAGTCATTTTGAAGATTTACAAATTTTACATTTGTATTGGTATCGCTAAATAAAACGATGATTTAGTTTGTTGTTTATTTAGCAGTTTTGTGTTTAGTTATATATTTTCTTATATATTTCCATTTGATATTGTGTGTAGTGTATAGATTTTTAGGTTAAATTCAACGTATTTCTATTTTCTTTTCTTTGATCATATTTTTGGATCACATCCGCCCTTTTTAGGACTACTTAACCTCAAAACAGTCAGATCATCGGGATCATTAGTCACGGGCGTTAGAGGTCTAGAATTCATCAAGGATTCACAATCACAAAGTACTGTCAGTAGAGCTTCATAGTCGAGTGATGTACGACCTAACACTTGTCGTAACAACTGTTTCAGGAGGCCAATCAACCGTTCCCAAAAACCTCCCCACCAAGATGCTGTAGGAGGGTTAAAATGCCATAAAATACTTTGATTAGCACTGTACTCAATTATCTTATTCCAATCAAGTCGATTAAAACAGTTTTCTGTGCCAACGAAATTTGTACCGTTATCGCTGTCGTTTTAACCGTCGTAAAACTAGTATGAACCCTTCAGTTGATAACGAAGAAGCAAGTTCCAAATGCACCGCCCTGTACACGGCACACGTGAATAAGCATACCCAGGCTTTTTTTCCGTCCTTGAGAAAGAGTGAGCCAGCGAAATCCACACCAGTAACTTCAAATGCCACTGCATCCCTGACGCGATCAAAAAGTAGAGGCGGGGTCTCCACTTGGACGGGTTTGGCAGCATATCTTTTACATACAATGCATTTTGAAATAACATTGCATTTCGTCTTACGGCCGCCTAGAATCCAATATTTTTCTCTTAAGATACTCATCAGTCCTTGAGTACCTGTATGAAAAGAATCTTCGTGAACTTCGCGTATTAATTGGTCCACGACAGGATGTTTCGGCATACGAAAATCTTCAGTATCTTCCCGCCTTGAAATTCTTGTCTTTAAACGTAATAAACCTTGATCGTCCTTAAAAGGTTTTAACGATTTTATGCATTTGTCAGTTGTACCGCAGAAAGTTTCCTGTTGTACAATTTCCAGAACCAATCGCTCTACGTCGATAAGTTCGTCAACAGATAGGTCACCATGTTTTCTCGCTTCCGGATTCCTTGAATTATGCGTAAAACGTAGGCACCATCCCATCATTCTTATTGTCTGACGATATTTAGAAAAATGCAAAAAATTCCACTTATCTGAAGTAGTGTTCAACAAGGAAGTTAAACCAGTTTTCCTCCTCTCGTTATTGACCTCATCTTCATCATATTTCAGCTCATTTTCTTTAGGCCAGGTGTCAGGAGGCCCATAAAGCCACTGCGGGCCCTCCTACCATTTTGAATCTAATAGATGCTTCGCGGAACAACCCCTAGAAGGAAGATCGGCCGGGTTTACGTTGCCGGGAACATGACGCCACGACTTAACATCCGTCAAAGTACATATCTCTTCAGTCCGATTCCAAACAAACGTAGCCCATGTATCCGTCTGTCGTATCCAAGCAAGCATTGTTGCAGAATCGCTCCAAAAATAACTTTCTACTGATTTGTCAAAACACTGCAAGATAGAAGAATACAATCGAGCTGCTATAGTAGCCGCCATCAGTTCAAGCCTGGGGATGGTCATACTCTTCAAAGGCGCTACTCTAGCCTTGGCCTGAATTAAAAACACATGCACCCTCTCTTTGATTTCAACTCGGAGAAAAACAACCGCTGCGTATGCATATTTGCTTGCATCACAGAATGTATGGAGCGAACAGTGGCTTGACTCATCAGGTCCTCCTTTGATCCACCTAGGAATCTTGATCTGTGATAATATCGGCAGTTCTTCAAATCATTGACCAAACTCTTGGTTCATCGCTGAATCCACAGGAGCGTCCCATGCAATTTTCGTCGCCCATGCCCTTTGGAGCATCAATTTAGGGCACAGTGTCACAGGACTCGTGAATCCGATAGGGTCAAATACTCGTTGTGCCAACGATAATATCACTCGTTTCGTTACAAGATCTTTATCATTTTGCAGGATATTATTTAGGCTAAGAGTGTCACTTGACGGATTCCAAGATAAGCCTAACACCGGAGCATTGTCCAAACAACTTTGTGGTCTGACGGAGTACTCCCACCCTCGAAGATCAAATTTGCCTTCATTCATAAGCATACTAGCTTCACGCATGAACTGATCTAAAACTTCTTCGGAAGATACGCTAGTGACGCAGTTATCGACATAAAAGTTTTTCGAAAGTCGAATAATCGTGTCCTTTGAATACTTCGATTTACCACTGTCGCAATCTTTCCAAAATTTATCCAAGTGATGTTCAATAGTAGCCCCTAACAAAAATGGCCCGCTACAAATCCCGAAAACGACACGTCGGTGCCTGTAGGTCACCACTGATCCATCTGGCGTTTCCCACAGGAACCTGAGATAATCCCGGTCCTCAGCGCTAACACCAACCTGCAGAAAAGCCTTACGAATGTCGGATGTAACACCTATTCTTTCATCCACCTCACTGACTCCCAGTTCTCTCTGGACTTGGACATCAGTTGCAGAAGATTGTCCGGTGTCAGGAACTCGTCAACGGCGACTGTCGTTTTTCTGTCCCATCTTCCGCATGCGAAAAGCGTATGTTCTGCAGTGTCTACGGCTCCGCAGTATATGCAAGTGTCCTCTTGCTCCTTCCCGATCCGTTTGGCAAATTGTTCGACCTACTCCGCTCTGTATCGGTTTTAACACCTAACCCAGTATTTCCGAAGTATTTTTTCTATGAAACTTTGCCTAAAATGAGCTACATTCTGTATTTAGAATACCCTTTAACTGAAATTTTAATATTCTGGTTATGTTCGTAGCATGATCTACTCTCGGACTGATCACAGCAAGTGTGCAATACGTTTGCGACACGTAGTTCAGTACATTACAGGATCGGCTCGCTAATCTTGACCCAGCTTTGTAGTGTATGTATATTTATCGTGTTCATTTTGTTACAGTTTTTCAAAAATGGAGGAAGACATCGAAATACCGAAAGACCCATACACAAACGAAAAAGATGATTCAATAACTGAAGACCAATTCGAATCAAGTGAATCTAATAACTATATATGTGAAAATAGTGAAATAACGGATATTATAATAAAAGTTCCAAAAATCTATGATATGTCTGAAGAATTATCACCGGACAAGTACAGACATTTTTCTGAACCGGGAAAACATCGAGTGAAAAGTAAACTTGGGAAACACAGGAAAGTAAGCAGAAGTTTTGGGGGGTATAAAAGTGAAAATAAAGTTGTAAGAAGATGTTCAACACCAGATTATCGAGCAGGTAAATATATACATAGATTTTACGTAAAAGAGATTTCCATGAAAATATTTTTAATATTGGGGAAGTTTTCAACCACCAGAACGATAGGGTGTATAGTACAAGTTCACGAGTAGCTCGTGAGAAAGCGCCGACGATCCAGAGGGGCCATTACCCTGCTTTAGTTATTATTTGATTGGGCGGGAGCTATAATGATACCACTAAGCTTAGATAGTTAGTTAAAATTTTTGGCGCATAGCAACGATGGCTATTTCCTCCTAACGAAGCTCATCTAGATAACTACACTACATATTAAAAACAATAAATAAGTCAAATCTTAAGCCGCATTCAGAGCTCTTTAAATTAACACGTTGTAGACTGTTCGTAGTCACGTTGTGTGTTATGTTTTTATAAATTGTTTTAACGTTCTACGAACCGTTTACAGCAGTTACAAATTAGTGGGTTCTGAATAGTCCGATATCTGTGTGTCTTTAAACCAACTACATGGCTTCATAAAATGTTTTCTATCTATTATCGTTTTTATAATTCTGCTGTTCTAGATCTTGCAAACAAATCTTGCTCAAAATGACCAAGACGGACAGTAAATATGATCAATTTAGGTTATTAGGTTATGTTTAGTTAGTTAAAACTTAGTTAGTTTTATGTTAGTTAATAAAAACAAAACCTAACCTAATTACCTAATATTAAATAATGTAGTCGCTTCTTGGGATATTAGGTCAATAAAAAAATTAGTTATTGACCTAATATCCCAAGAAGCGACTACATTATTTAATATATTCCAAGGTCGAAAAGAAATACCAGAACTAATTACCTAAATTTTTATGAAACTTCATATTTAAGCTTTTGACACCAATGGCACATCAATGGAGTTGATCAACTTTTGGTAAAAATCGGCTTATTAGAAATGGGAGTTTACTCGTGTCGGTTTTAAGATTTTTGCAAATATTTCAAACAGAGAAATATTTCGAAAAAATTTATTTAACAAAAGTTGCTATAAAAGCAATAAGTAACAACTTTTATTTGAGACATTTTTTGATAAAGCAGCATAAATTAAACAAGTACTTTGTGATAGCGGTCGGTCCTGTGGTGGCCACAGCTGATTTTTTTAAATAATGTATACAGTATTTTCGAACGGAGGGATTATAATATATAGAGTTTTTACTTATTATTGATAAGTTTATACTTATTATTGTTATATAATTAGTTATTTTAATAATGTATATACTAAACAAAGCTACAATAATTAAGGTAAAAATGTATCGAATTATATGTAAATACAGGTGTAATATATTCTTTATTGTGGCATCTTTATTGTAGAATGCAATCAAACATCCATATGTGTTTAATGCCAATTCAAAATGTGCGTCTGCGCAGACAGTTGAATTCTGGTAACTTCGTGACTCCAACTTAAGAATAAAATTACTATAGCAGATGGCAGTACCAGCAAATTAAACATCTATAGTCCGTTCAAAAGTTAGAATGCAGTATTGCTCTTATGGGAAATGAGAGCGGTGTGAATGTTGAAAAAGTGTTAAATATGTCAATGAATCCAAAATATTATGCGTGATTTTGTATTCTTTTGTTGAAAATTAATTAAATATAAAAAAAAAGTATCACGGAAAATTGAATAAATATTTGTATCGCATTTTCAAACGATCAGTGCGTTTTACAGCTGGCAACCTTGGCAATAAAGAGGAGGATAGTGTTATTGGGAGAACTCATTAGAGAGTATGAAAAAGAACTGCTCCATTTGCTCTGTACTGTATTCTAACATTTGAACGGGCTAGAGTGTGAATTAGGGATGGGAAAAAAACATCGATGTATCGAAAACATCGATGTATCGAAAACATCGATGTTTGTTTTAAAAACATCGATGTTTTTACCATCGATGGTCAGCTGGCGATAGTATCGATAAAACATCGATGTATACTACCGATGTCGATGTTCAAACTTTGAAATTCAGAAACTACCGCTAGAGGCGCTGGAATCTTAAAAATTTAATTTTTGCTAATAGTGTTAGTTCTTATTCTTCTTAGCAGTTAGCAGAATACGAAAAAATAAAAAGAAACTTCTAATTTTTGCAAACAATGCGAACGACCAACGACGCCAACACACTTTTTCTTTTTGAGTCTTGTTGACACTTTCCCAGTTGTTATTCCTCCAATCCCTGGATTTTTGTAAGTTGTCATTAGCTATTTTTTATATATTGAAGTTGGCTTTTCCTAAACACAATGATCAAAAGCTTCAATTAATCGGTAAAAGTAACTAGAATTGAAAATCTAGTTCCGCCTAAACCAAAGGAACAGACTTTATTTCAACTTAAAAAAGTATCAAAATAATTGTGTATGACAGTGTTATTTTTATGTTAAATAATATAAAATTAACATTAAGATTACTATATTAGTATTGTAATAAAATCCAATATTTCATTTTAGAAATGTAAAAATAGTAAGGTCTGTTCCTTTGGTTTAGGCGGAACTAGATTTTCAATTCTAGTTACTTTTACCGATTGATTGAAGCTTTTGATCATTTTGTTCATGAAAAGTCAACTTCAATATATAAAAAGATATCTAATGACAAATTACAAAAATGAAATTTGCGGTTAGTTCCGCCTAATCGTTTGGAATAGACTGTAGGTACAAATTAGGATTATCATATTGGGTATAATAATATTAATGTGAAATTAATTACTATTAAAAAGGAATATTTCTATTTCAAAATCTAATAAATGCTTTTTGTGTATTATGTGTTACTTTTTTCGTATTTTATCTTTACATTATTAAATAAAACCTATACATATAATATAAATAAATACCTTTTTCTAATATTAATAAAACATCGATGTTTCCGATACATCGATGTTTTTCCTTCGATGTTTTTTCAACATCGATGGTAAGCTCCGATGTTAACGTCGATGTTAAACATCGATGTTTTACCTTCGATGTACAACCCTAGTGTGAATGCAAACCGATCTTAAACATCAGTGGACTTTAAGTTCGGCTATCTTAAAGTTCCAGTGTGAAAAGGGTATCAGAGTCTACTAGACAACCGTGTTAAAGTCTATACTTCCCAACAATTCCCTCTTCACTATTGGAACATCCAGCAAGATTCAGCGCCAACCCATAAAGCGAAATTAACTAAATATACAGTAGTTATTATTTTTTTTTTTTTGTAAATTTAAAAATATACAGACTATATCTGTCTGCATTTTTAGTCTTATTGTGGCCTAGTTATTCTTTTAAAACATATTTTTAACCAAGAATTTTAGCATTATTTTTTCATACCATTAATTACTGCTATCCGCATGCTTAAAAGAAAACAAAATTCTATTTATAAAAGATAATAAAATAGGTGTCTATATTTAAATGCTCAATGCCAAATAAATGATAAAATAATATCAAAAAAATAAACAAGTAAAAAATTAGGAATTATGTATATGTAAATGTGTATTTATTTATTTCATTCCAGTCTGAAGTGAAATATATATTAAACAAATTCTTTAAACATTTCTCACTTTTGGATTAAAATAAACTCAGTTTAAGCCTTCTTAAATAGGATGCATTCGTACCGGATATTCCAGGATAGTCACAAACAGAGACAGTGGCGTTCGCAAGAGTGGGGATTAAGGGGATAAATCCGCTTCCGAAAATTTGAAAAGAATTAAAATTATAGTAGTAGTTACGTTTTTATTTTTTCCTTTCGGATCTATATAAACTATTTTCATTTCATGTACAACCAGTGGCGCAGCCAGGATTTGGTCTTGGGGAGGGCCGAATCAAATTTCGAGGGCACGCGGGCCGCATTTTGACCTCAACCTCATTTTTTGTGGCCCCTGAAGCGGTAGTCAAAATCACTTGAGCTTATTTAGGGGAAAAATATATTTAAAAATGTAAAATATACTCTCTTCCCCTTTTCTGTTTATAAAAAAATTTCAAGAAACCCTTCGGGATATTTAAAGTTCCATCACTGCTTATCATTTTGTATGTAAAATAGACTGCGGCCCAAATCAGTTCGACACCTCTGCTGTTGGATATTGATGTTTACATCAAATAATAATTCCATTATTGGTTGATAAAAAAATGTAATTGTTAATCCATGTATCAAAAACTTTCACTTGATTTTTTCTTCGAT
Source organism: Liopterus haemorrhoidalis (assembly GCA_963971575.1). NCBI lineage: Eukaryota > Metazoa > Arthropoda > Insecta > Coleoptera > Dytiscidae > Liopterus > Liopterus haemorrhoidalis. Next base: position 18,104,483 of record OZ020622.1, on the reverse strand, counting down.
AAATACATAGTTATTTATATTTTTTGCGGGATAAATTTTTGAAGTCTCAACATTTGTCTTACTTATGTTCAGTTCTCTAAATCAGCCGCTTAGCCACAATTTGTACCGAATGGACTCATGTGACGGAATAAGGATTTCTTGATTATACCTACGAAAACTTAAAAATAACATTTAAATATGCATTTTCTGTTAATTTCAACACTAATCATAATAAAATTTAGCTTATTATTATTATTGTAAAATACATAAGTTATTTTGCTGTACGATTATGATAAACTTGTTAAATTTTCATTTCATTGGACCTTCAGAGGGGACTTGTGCCCCCTGCCCTCTGAATACGTTGCTCAGTACAGCTTGTATCAGTCCTTTTTGTGTGTAAAACATCATAATTTCAAAAATACCTAAGAAGATATTGATATTCACATTTATCTACAAAATAAAACCAAATACCGATTTTAAAAGAGCGATTGTCTCCAAAACTACTCTCTTTATTATATTTCTACTATTTCTACTCAATTTCACGTTTGAGGTGTCATTTTAAAATTTTATTCTGAAGGTTATACCGAAGTCAGATTTCCACTTTATCTTATCTGAATCGAGTAATTAGTTGTTTAAAACAATTTTATCATTTGACTGTGCGTTTTAGTCGATGTGTCAGGGGAAAAAAGGATAAACGCTCCCCTTCATATAATTCGTTGGAGCATATTTGGAAAGTGATGTATTTTCACTTGAACAATAATTATGTTACTTTATCAAGAGTAGGCAATCTTAAAAAAATGTTTATTTGTACGAAAAAAATGCCAATATTGTTAAGAATGAAGTAATTTAAAAATTAACTACTGTTGAGTTGAAGAAATTTTATCTTCAACTCTCCGAGTAGCGCCGTGTAATCTGCTGGTCCTGGGAAGGGCCACGGGCCGTCGCTCCCCCCCCCCCCCCCTGGCTGCACCACTGATTGTGGTAAACAAATTTTATCTTCAACTCCCCGAGCAGTGCCGTGTAATTTGCTAGTCCTGGGAGGGGCTTTGCCCCCCCCCCCCTTGGCTGTGCCACTTGTTGTGGTTAACAAATTTTATCTTAAACTCCCCGAGCAGCGCCGTGTAATCTGCTGGTCCTGGGAGGGGCCCAGGCCCGTCCCCCCCTCCCCTGGCTGCGCCACTGGTTGTGGTAAACAAATTTTATCTTCAACTTCCCGAGCAGCGCCGTGTAATCTGCTAGTCCTGGGAGGGGCCCAGGCTCGTCGCCCCCCCCCTTTGCTGCGCCACAGTGTACAACGTATAATATTTTACAAACAAAACAAAAAACTGATGTGAAGTGTGAATATTCACACATTTCAGGGTTTCGCAGGTATATAATAAGTGAAGGCGGTATGCTGAGTGTGTAGGACAAATTTTACTTTGTAGTAATCATATTATAAGACTGGTTATTAAATTTACGCTCTTAAAAATTAAATACGACATTTGTCAAAATATAACTAGAATTTTGACAAAATAATTTCAACATAATAAAAATGCAAAAACAATAGAAAAAATAAGATTCACTCCGTACTCGAACTCGAAACCCTTCGTTTTCCAGCGCATTTTAGCTTACGACACCAGTGCTCTAACCCATTACGCTATCGCACGCCTTGCGTGTGAGTGTCTTACATTGGTATAACTTTTGTACTTTGTGAACCAAAAACCACAAAAAATGCGTTATTTTCCGAAAACATAATCTGATCAAAAATTCCTGTTGTACTATTTCGGTTCACACCAATATACATTACTTAGAATTTTTTTAGATTTTTAGTTTAAACCATCTGGGCTACAGGGTGTGGGACAAAATTTTATTTGCACAATTTTGGCAAAAATCGCTTCAAAATAATTTATTTTGCAAAAATAAAAATTTTATCGTTAATCCACGTACTAAGGGCTTTTATTTGATACCCTACTAAGAATTTATAAAAAATATTTTTGTTTTCGATGAGCACATATTTGTTTATATTTTTAGAGGGGTATGTTTTTTAGATGTTTTAAGATTTTTTCTATGTGCGGGTCAAAGAGTTGTATAAGCATGCCAAATTTCAACTCTCCAGGTTTAGCCGTTTGGCTACAATTTTTACCGAACAGACAGACAGACAGACGACAAAATGACGGTATAAGGGTTTTTTGGTCATACCTACAAAACCCTAAAAATCATTAATTCTAACATACAACATAAATATTAGGTCGTCAAGGATGAAATTTGTAGAAAAAAAAAGGCAAAGTTGATTCATAACTTACAAATATAAGGAATTATTTTATTCATCTAAGTATGCACCCATATTGTCTATACAGTTTTGCCACTTAAGCGGCAGGTTGTTCAGGCCGGTGGTATAAAACCCTGACTTACGAGAATCAATGAATTACTGGTAGGCCAGTTTTACAGCATTGTCGGAATTAAACTGTTTTCCTATTAAAAAGTTGTCCAAATTGCGGAAGAAGTGGTAGTTAGTGGGGGCTAGGTCTGGTGAGTATGGAGGATGATGAAGAAGTTTTAACTTCAATTCCTGTAGTTTTGACAAAGTCATTTGTGCAGTGTGTGGTCTAGCGTTATTATGCAATAAGATAGGAGTTGATCTGTTGACCAATCTAGGTTGTTTTCCTTTAAGTTTTTACATCATTTCGTCCAGTTGGTTGCAGTATATTTCTGCTCTGATCGATGAGCCAGTTTTTTTTTTTTTTTTGTTTTTAAGTTACCTGTACGAAATTTGGCGAACCAATTTGATATTTTCTGCTGCGTAGTAACACTAGAGCCAAATACACTATTAATGTCTCGCGCGGTCTGCAATGCCGTAGTTCCACGTATAAGAACTCATACTTCATAATAATGCGAATTTTTGACCGTTCCATTTTCAACAAAATTACTTTAAAAAAAAAGTTTTTGATATTTTTAGAGCATACAATGATTTATTTAAACAGCGCGAGATGTGTAACTTTCCAACAAAAAAAAAAATCAGAACGGTAAAATATTAAGCCAATGTCAAATAATAAGGTGTTAAAGTTGGCAATATTATTCACTACAAATTCACTACAAATCATCCTAAGTTGGTTTTACACAGTTCAATTTATTGATCATTAGTTTTATCAAGTTTTTTTTGCCAATTAATTGAAAATGTATTGGTAACCTTGAAAACAAAGCATCACTTTCCACACATCAATTTAGTTATCAATTTGTTTGAAAACTTTTGCCTTACCAACAGTAAAACATGTTGACATATTTATCAAAACGAAAATATTGAAAAAATCTTCCCAAAGTTGCGAGCTGTGAACAAAAACAAAAGAAATAACCTAGATGATGGTAAATTAGAACGTTTGAGGTTCTGTCACATTTGAAAACGAAACACTAACTATATATTTCTTGGTTGTGCTACAACTAAACAGTTGGCAATGTCTTAACAGATAAAAATATACCTAGAATTCACTAAAAAAATTATGAAAAATATAACTTGTTCTATTTTCAAAATAAATTGATCAATTTTTTCATCAATTAATTGTTCAATTTATTGTTAAAATTTAAACACTTTACACACTTCAATAAATTGAATGTCAATTTTTTCAATTAATTGATCAATAAATTGAATCGTGTAAAACCCACTTGAGATTGGCGCCTATAGCATCGGTATGTCTCTGGTTTAATGTACGTCTTAGTTTTTTTTTTATTTTTTTTTTTTTGTTTTTGTTTTTTAATGTCCCTCATTTTGTCCCCGATTTGCAATGTTTAACAATTCATTTTTCATATTTGAATAATTTTCGCACGACATCATCTAATTTGTGAAATATTTGCTACGTATTTTGGTTATCAAAATATATTATGTGTTAAAGATATACATTATTGATAATTTGCTTACCTATTTTATCTAAATGAAAATCAATTTATGATAATATATCAAATCCTTGTAACATAAAATTTTATCATAACAAGGCAAACCTTATATTTTATTGTTCCATGCTTACCTGTCATTCTCTTAATAATTATTGTATGTTATATTAAATTTGAAGTGAAATGGATACAATCAGAATGAAACAGACTCAGAAAATTCTTCAAAGAATTCGTCAATTTGATACAAAATCTACACACACCGGCATATTTAACGGAACAGATTGAAAATTATGTTGTTTATTTAAATTTTATTATTTTGTAGCATATATCTAGATCGCTTTGAATGCTCTACTAAATAATGATTGAATGAAAATTGTTTATAATTAGAAAACAAATCTTTTTTGTTCAATCCGTTTTCGTTTTTCCAGATGACGCAAAGAGTCATCTGAAACATCTGGTTTTAGACATGTGGCAAATGAGTGGAGCTGCACACAGAACGTTAAGTTACGACAGATTAAGGGAGACGTTAAATCATGGGGTTCTTCCTGCAGGATTAACCGCAGGGAGGAAACCGCCATCACATGCCTACCTATAGGTCACTGTTGGTGGACCCATGGACACCTTCTTCGTGGAGAAGAGTCCCCTATATGTGAGACGTGCTAAAACTAATTTTTTTTAATATCTCCCTTATTATTGACTTAACAGAAAAATGTATTTAATATAAATTGTTTATAATAGGAAAACAAATATATTTTGTTTTATTCACTTTTTCGATTCGATACTATTTGGGGAGTTACGGGAGGACCCAAATCTAAAATCTTGTTTTATTTATTATGCTTTTTCGTTTAGTCAGTCAGTTCAATCCAAGTGATCCAAGTGCTCCCGATACGTAGAGTCAGTCGGAGCGTACATATTAGCTTATTTTTAGTCCATCCGATTGATCCGCCAGAGCGCTCGAAGCATTTCTAAACAATCCGAATAGGATTCCAATCCTGCTAGGATTGCTGGGATTAATGGTCGCTGGTGGTGGGGTTAGTGCGGGTAAATTGAATCTTACAGCCAACTGGAAAGTGATGTAAACATAACTTAACTTAATACACGAAATAAGTGCCGTTGGTGATAGCACTCTATTATAGGTAATTAATAAACTCATATTTATAAACCAAAACAGCAGTTGTAATCAACAACAGAATTTGATAGTTGCATTTAGCGCCTCTGTCCCCAGGCGTCACTACTTAAATTCAGACATATTGCTATTTATATTGCTTACGAAAATGTTAACAAAACCTAAGCTATTCGACTAATCTCGTGACGTCACCAGATCAATCTGAGCAATCTTGTGGATTGAATAAACCTAAACGCCTATTATTTACTTTACATCAAAAGAATCCCAGAAACAATTTGCGCCTCGGGACTCGATGTAAGTCAATACGGCCCCTGGATATGAGGTAGTTTTATCCAGATAAGCAGTGTTATAATAGATACATTTAAAAAAATATCTACATACAGATACAGATACCTAAGAAAAATTGTATCTAGATGCAGATACAGATACAGAATTATAAAAAATATCTAGATACAGATACATGCCAAAAATGTTTGTATCTAAATACAGCTAGATACTTTTGAAAAAACACTAAAAATAAAAATACCATATTTTTTATACAAACAAACAGTGCATGTTAATCAGTATTATACAGGCTGTTCAAAAATGATCGTGACGTCGCAAAAAGCCCATTAAATTCAAGATAAAACACTATTCTACGGAATAAATTTGTACTAAATAACGTATGTATTATGTTAGCCAGTGGCGGACTTTCGCAGAGACAAAAAAGACATTTGTCTTGGGCCCGTAATTTTCAAGGGCCCGATTTGGGAGGTGAGAACCTTTTTTTTTGCTCTTCACTTGGATTTAAGAGGTGAGGACCTTATTTTTTTTGCTCTTCACTTGGATTTGGGAGGTGAGGACCTTTTGTTTTTTTTTTTTGATGTTCACTTGGATTTGAGAGGTGAGGACCTTTTTTTTGCTCTTCACTTGGATTTGGGAGGTGAGAACCTTTTTTTTTGCTTTTCACTTGGATTTAGGAGGTGAGGATCTTTTTTTTTTGCTCTTCACTTGGATTTGAGAGGTGAGGACCTTTTTTTGCTCTTCACTTGGATTTGGGAGGTGAGAACCTTTTTTTTTTGTTTTGTTTTTCACTTGGATTTGGGAGGTGAGGACCTTTTTTTTTGCTCTTCACTTTGAACGCCTCTAGGTTGAGGGCCCGTAAATCAAAAATGTCTTGGGCCCGGCGAAGGTTTAATCCGCCACTGATGTTAGCCATAGTTAGTCTTATAGATACGCAGCTATGTTCTCGTTAAGAGGATGTTTCTTTCAATCAAATTTTAGCCTTAATTGAAGTGGAATTCTTGTAATGTCACGATCATTTTTATTCACTAATAAAAAATCACTGCCAAGAAAGATGTGATTTTTTTTCATTCTATACAAATTTAATTTATAAACCAAATTTCAGTTGACATTCTCACGTTTACAAATTAAATTTATATAAACGTTTAATAATTTATTCATTTTTACGTTCTTTAGGAAACACATCACATTATCTTACTGATTTTAATTAGGAAATGAACTTAATATCCACACTAGCATGGCCGGCCCTTGGGTGAGGCGGACTAGATCCAGGCCTCAAGTGAAGAAATGCCTCAAAAAAATTATTAAAATTTATTTTCAATCACTGGATACTTTTGAAGGGCCTTAATATGTCTTGTCCAAGGCTTCACAAAACCACGGTCCACTCCCAAACCACTTGTGTGGATAGCATCATCAAAATAGCAACAATAGTTAATCAAAAACATAGTTCTCATTAATAATGACCCATTTTTAGGGTTTTGTAGGTATGACCAAAAAACCCTTATACCACCATTTTGTTGTCTGTCTGTCTGTCTGTCTGTCTGTCTGTCTGTCTGTCTGTCTGTCTGTCTGTCTGTCTGTCTGTCTGTCTGTCTGTCTGTCTGTCTGTCTGTCTGTCTGTTCGGTAAAAATTGTAGCCAAACGGCTAAACCAAGAGAGTTGAAATTTGGCATACTTATACAACTCTTTGACCCGCACATAGGAAAAATACTAAACATCTAAAAAACATATCCCCCTAAAAATATAAACAAATATGTGCTCATCGAAAAAAAAATATTTTTTTTATAATTCTGAGTAGGATATCAAATGAAAGCTCTTGGTATGTGGATTAAAGATCAAATTTTTATTTTTGCAAAATAAATTATTTTGAAGCGATTTTTGCCAAAATTGTGCAAAAAAAATTTTGTCCCACACCCTGTAGCCCAGATGGTTTAAACTAAAAATCTGAAAAAATTCTAAATAATGTACATTGGTGTGAACCGGAATAGTACAACAGGAATATTTGATCAGATTATGTTTTTGGAAGAAAACGCATTTTTTGTGTTTTTTTGGCTAATAATGTACACAAGTTATAGCTTTGTAACACGCTACACTAGAAGGTGTATGCTGGTCTAGTGGTTATGACGCTGGCTTTTCGACCAACTAACTCGATCCGAAAGGGATCGAACCCTGCAAAAAGAGACAATATTATTTGTTGTTTTTTTTTTTGAATTTTTATATTGTTTAAATTATTTTTTCAAAATTCTAGTTATATTTTGGCAAATGTTGCATTTAATTTTTAAAAGCGTAAATTTAATAACCAGTGGAAATTGTTTAAATTATAATTTAATTCTGTTTCAATGTACACGAAATCAGAGGGGCGGCGCTTATAACAACCAATGGAACCCTTGCATAGGCCCAATTTTTAAAATTCTTAATGAACCTTGCTATATATAAAAAAAAAAAAAAAATACTGCACATATTTAGAAACCTAAATAATGGTATTAGGCGTTCGAATTAAAATTTACAAAAAAAATATTTTAATATAAAATTTGTTTTGGCATCCCAAATAATCATCATTCACTTACTAAATACCTGCAAAACCCTGAAATGTGTGATTCACACTTCACATCAATTTTTCCTTAAGTGTTGTACCTACTATTGTGGTACCTATATACCTACTTTTTACAGCCGTTCAAAAGCTACGGAAAACGAGTGAGAATTTTTTTTTGACATTCCATATAAATTTAATTTGTAAACGTCAGAATTTCAATTGTTTTCTGAATTTTGTTTATTTATAATTAAACTATTATATCATCTCGGTATTATGGTATAAAAATAAAGTAACGAACAAAGTACCTGAAATACAGATAAAAGATACTTAAATTTAAAAATCTAGATACAGTTACAGATACATATTTCAACAAGTATCTAATTTGTATCTAGATACTTGAAAAAGTATCTAGTTACTATATCTACAGAGTGATTATTTAATGGCGAGACGACGTCACTGAATTTTACGTGCCTCCTAGCAGAAATACTATGACATAATAACCTAAAATTTGATTATGAAGAAAAAAATGCACGCATAATCGCCTGCTACGATGTGTATGAAACGGCAAATTATTAAAACTTCCAGTGACGTCGTCTCGCCATTAAATAATCACTCTGTAGATACGTGTAACTAGATACATTACAAGACTGCTGATAAGCAAGTAACAGTTTTGTAGCAATGTTGGCTTGAGGAAGCTCATCGCTCTGGGTGGCTTCATGTGCAACGATTTAATATTCAAATTATACCATTATTATGCAACTAACGATTTTCAATACACTTTTTATCTAATTGTATTTACTAGTAGGCTAATTAAACCTTTTTGGCTGCAATATTATTTATTTAGACAAGCCATTAGCAATTCACGTGTTGTGTGACTAATTTTAAATAAACAGCTGTTAACAGACAGGTGTTAGTCTTGAATGTTTGATTTTTAAAATTGTTTTTCTAACGCCAACTTTTATTGGAACCGAATTATTTATTTATTCAGACTATTTTTTTAAGAAGATCTATTATGTTTTGCTAAATAAAATTCAAAACTGGAAAATTTTAGTAACTACGCAAAAAATTAAATAAAAGAATTAGTCAATACATTTCTTAGTTCAAGAAGAACTTTACTTGCATGAAGATTAAAGTCCCTAAATAATGAAATCAGCGCTTAGTGAGTGTGGGTGAACCTAAAGGATTACAAACATAACTTGTTTCCAGTGATATAAACTATAGATAAAATAAAACTATAGTGCGTTCAAAGGTGAGTTTGCAGTACAGGGCATATGGAGTAGTATACGTAATGTCATTGCATGTAAAGTCAAAATATTTATTGTCAAAATATTTAATAACAAAATATTCCGTGTCAAAATTTCATCTCACTTTAGCTCTACAAATTAACGTATAGCTCTATCCCTCTTGCACCGTGTTACTATCTTCATAAGAAATACCAATACAAAAACAAAAAATTATGTTGCTATAGTGCGTTCAAAGGTGAGTTTGCAGTACAGGGCATATGGAGTAGTTCTTTTTCATACTCTCTAATGGGTTTACACAATGACGCTATCCTTTTTTACTTGTCGACGTTGCCAGCTCTAAAACGCGCTGATCTGTGAAGACGCAGTATTCTTCAAATGGCCATTTGTTTTTGTTGAGTGTTATTTTGAGTTTTATAAGAGTTAATTTTTGTAAATCATACGAGTTTTTCATATTATTATAATTAACACATTTGACACTTTTACAACATTTGGCAACACCGCTGCCATTTGCCATAAGAGCTATACTGCAAACTCACCTTTGAACGCACTATAAATATGAAGCATTCTAGCAAATATATTTAAAAATAGATTTCATATGAAAACCAATCATATAATACAATTTTATGTATGTAATCCATAAATGAATACCATTTGTTTATACTCTGATAACATTATTAATTTATTGGACGGTTTGACAAAATTTTGAGGTTAACAGCTGTTTAACAATTGTATACAAAAGTGTTTAAACATGCAAATATACGATGGTAGGTCAATAAGTCCTTATAAAATCTAAGAGATGGCGTTAGTATTATCGAAACAAGTTTGTTTCTAAAAAGTACCATCTGTCAGTTAACTACTGTCAAATATTCAGTCATATCCATCGCGTGGTTTCATTTTTACAATCGATTGAAGTTAACAACTTTTGCTATTTTGGAATAATGGGAAAAAACGACTTTCGTGCAGCGATTAAAAACTTTAATTTGAAAGGCAAAACACTGAAAAAAATCAAAGCCGAATTAGATGAAGTTCATGGCACATCTGCACCAGCGCTTAAAACTGTGTTACAATTGGGTGAATGACTTTAAACGTGGTCGTACATCCACAAGTGTTGAACATCGTTCGCGACGTCCATTTCAGACGCCAGAAATGATTAACAAAATCCACAATATAATCTTGAGTGATCCACAAGTCAAAGTGAGCGAACTTGTTGAGGCCACAGGTAGAGCCCTGCAAATCCGCGGATATCCGCCATTTTTCTGCGGATGCAGATACATTTTCATTTAAATGGTGCGAATGCGGATCGGATGCGGATTATATATTATATCCGCTTATCCGCAATATCCGCGTGAACATAAAATCTTCGGCTGGATGCCTCTTCCTACGGAAGACGTGTTTAGAACCCCAAAAATTTATCACTGGCATTTGTATTGTTCTTATGGCAAGAGTGAAATAGTGATAAGTTACGGCACTTGACACTTTTTACTTGCCCGACCATAATATATAAGGGGCAAGTATTGTAATCGCGTGACTAATGACCACGTTTCATGGTCCAGGGAATCCAAAAAACCTATTTTCGAAGTGCCGTCCGTATGTGTGTGTGTCTGTGTGTGTGTGTGTCTGTGTGTGTGTCTGTGTGTATACACGATAACTCAAAAACGGTTTAATTTAATGAGTTCGTTCTGGTACTAAAAAATTCTCCTAATAATTGGAAAGAGAACCCTATTGTTTTTTATTAAAATCCGAAACCGAAAATGGAAGTTATTAAACTTTAAAATTTAAAAAAATTCGTAACTAGTAAACCAAGCCTTGGACAAAAATTTGTATAGGATATAATTTGATGTATTTTTGAAGATTTACCTAAATCTTCTTTTAAATTTAAAAAAATATATATTTTTTTTATGTATTTTTTATTATTTTTTTTTATGGGAGGGCAAGTCTAGCGGAGGTCTCCCTTCGCCACTAGTTTTACTCTTCCCATAAAGACCTATTTTGCGCTTACGTTAATAGTTAAATATAGTAGAGTTTTTATAACAGTCCTAGATACAACAATTTCTTTGGATTTATTACCAGTTTATGAATTTAAAAATAATTATGTAATGTATCGCCTATTTTGCATTTTTGGAAATATTAGTAAAAATTAACCATGCTAATTTGCCACATTTAAAAACATATGCAGCTCACATCAAAATTAAAAAAATTAAAATATCTTAAAATTCTTGAAATCGTCATAGGGGAGAGTATCCAAATTTGGACCACTTAAGAATTTTTAAATATATAGGGATGTACAAGTATTTTTAATAAAAACGAAGTAGTGGAAAAAAAAGTATTGTTTATATTATATAAAATAATATAATTTATTTAAAAAAAAAAATTATATTGAACAGTGATAAATCAATACATAAAAATCGTGTCATCCGTCCAATTAAAGAAACTGGTTTCTTAGGATGGACCAGAGGTTTTCCAAGGTGGACCATCAATATACTTAAACACCATTGAAGCAAAAGTACTTTTGATTTTTGCACTGACTCCAGCACACTGTGTATGGACCCAAGTGTGACATTTTATGCACTGTATCATCTCATCTTCCTTCATTTCCTCCCATATAATACAAAACCATGTAGTCTTAGTTTTTATTATTTGTCTTTTTGGTGCAATATTTGGTAATATTACTTTGTTAGTCTTTTTCGCTTTGACTTTTTCTAATTCCTTATTATGAGGACTACTTGTTATTACAATTGCTTTTTGGGCTATTCCTCTAGTTCGAGAAGACGATGGACCTTGCTGTGGATTTCGTTTTGGTGGAGGCGATATATCGTAAAGAATATCCTTACAATTTTTAATTTTTTTCTCCCGAGGTACATAATCAACAGCAGAATCACTATTATTACTTTTACTGTCACTTTTTTTACATAGATGTTGGTGTATTAGGCCTACCTGTAGTATTTACTGCGATTTCAGCAGGGTTAGCAGAACACTGTAAAATATCGGATGCTGTAAACTGGTGGTCCTGAAAGATATGTCTATTTACAGGCCAAATACCAGAGGCACGGAAAGCATTTTCAGCTATAGCTACAGTGGCTGCTCGGCCGTATGCTTCATTTAGCAATTTAGACATCTGAATTGGACCGGTCCAATTCAGGCGACTGCTTGTAGTCCAACTTGAGCTACATTTAAAAATATTTTAAATTGTTTCACCTAACCTTACATTTGAACTAGATTAATAAAACTAATATAGTAAATTGTAGCCAGACAAGTTTATTTTCTGCAGATATAAAAATATATTTTGTTACTTACTTTGAAACAGTCTAAATACTATTGGCCTTATTGATAAAATATTTAATTGATGGTATGTAAATACTAATAACACTTCACTAACTGCAACCATGAGGTGCGCTGTTATAAAAATGATTGCATCAGACAAGTTTACGTCCATCCCCTTCTAAATTACTGTTTTGCTGCGTAAATGCCTTATACAGGTCAAGTTACGATAGTGGTCCAACCTAGGCGATGGTCCAAATTCGGCTACTCTCCCCTATAACTTCATCTTATCGTCATCTTTTTATAATATAATGAATTTAATAATTTAGTTTTATTATTAAGAATTTAATTTTTTTATATTTTCCGTTCTTATAAAACTCTCCTTGTTATTTATTGGTCATAAAGGTGAAAAATCAATCTGTTTAATTATTTCTAAATATCGCTGCTCTAAAACAATAGTGAGATATCTATAAAACTAAGTTTCTGAGATATTGCTGTTTAAAGTTTTACATTTTATATAAACTTGGTTTAAGAGTCGAATAATTGTAATTTACATCTTTATTTTTTAATCTATATAATCTCAGTACGATGTTAGATAGAAAACGTATTTCTGGAACCAGTAATATGTAATGTGATAAAATTTTAAAAAATTCAGTAGTGTTTTAAAACATCGATGTTTCAAGTAAGGCGAAAAATATTAGATGTTTCTAAATAGATAGAAAATCCTGTGCGGATTGTGCGGATATTTTTGCGGATGCGGATCGGATGCGGATATTCATGTTTACAAAGGCTGCGGATGCGGATCTTGTCTATGCGGATGCGGATCGGATGCGGATACAGAAAAACATATCCGCGCAGGGCTTTAGCCACAGGCATATCACATGGCTCAGTGATTTCAATTTTGCACGTAAAATTGGGTTTGAAAAAGATATCGACAAGATGAGTGTGTCCCTCGCTACCGTTCGGGCGCAAAAACGTCCTGGACTGGTAAATATCACTTTCCGCCCTTAATGTTTAAATAACTATTTATGCAAGGGTTTTATACAATATGTTTTCTGTGCAGTAAAAAAGATAAATAAAAATTGATATATGCTTACATTTTTCCACGGATGTCTCTAATTTAAAGAAAACCCTAGGCCAGGGGTCGGCAACGCGGTGCCCGCGGGCACTAAGGTGCCCGCGAAGCAATTTCTAAGTGCCCGCCGAACCATGCGAAATTCTATTTCCGAGCCGCTTTTAGTAATAAAAGTACTGTCAATAAGACTAGAACTGTTATAGTTTTATAAATAAATATAATTTAATATTCATTAAATTTTATTGTAAAACTAAATTTTAAAACTATTCCTAATATAGACCCAATATGAAAGAAAGCAATAATAAAAATGGTAATAGAAAATTATTGCGATGGAAATGCTACCACCCATCAATTTGCCAAACATTTTGATATATTATTGGAAGAATTTAATACCAGATTTGAAGACTTCTACGAATTGGAGGCATTTTTAACATTTTTATTAGTCCTTTTTCTGAAAGAGAGGATGATGTGACTAATAAAATCGCAACATATTTCGGTATTTCCAATAAGGAGGACTTAAAATTGGAAGTTATAAATATAACAAATGACATTGAATTAAAATCACATCGTAACGAAGAAAAATTCTGGAACGTGGTGAATGGGAATAGCTACCCATTGTTGAGAAAATGTGCTCTAAAATTGTAGTCTCTCTGCGCGTCGACATATGCTTGTGAATGTATGTTTTCTAATATGAAATACTTAAAATCAAAATACCGAACAGGCCTCACTGACACTCATTTGGACCAATGCCTGAGAACTGGAGATTCTACTTATGTCCCACATTACAATGAATTGGCTGCGAATTTTCATTGTCAAATATCGCATTAATTATCACTTTGATATTATGTATTTTTTTAATGAAAATTAAAATTTTAAATTGCATTAATATTTTTATGTCCCCCCCCCTTCTTTGTCCCACGGTGCCCACCGAAATGCCGCATTTCTGAAATATTCCCACTTAGTAAAAAAGGTTGCCGCCCCCTGACCTATGCTAAAGCTAAAATGTAAATGTTTTTGTGTTAAGATCATGAATTGACTTTCATTGTTTTAATGCACTCTTTGATTTTTCTTCGGGCTGCCCGGACCCGCCTACAGTCCTTGGAGATGGTTCTGTTGCCCCCACGAACTCATGTAAGTGCATGGAGATAGTGGTATAGCCCCTATTATCCAATCTATTATGCTTATGGAAAATTTAAAAAAATTGATGTGATATCGCTTATGAGACTTTTTTTAACACTTACCACACACACGCAATTTATGCACAAATACAAGTAAAATATGTATAGATAGATCAGTTTTTTAAAACATAGAGAAAAGAAAAATTGTTTCCAATTTTTGGTTTCGAAGACAATTTTGTTAAAAATAATTTTTTTGTTGAAAATCGTCCCTTTTTGCATGACTTTTTTTTTTGTTTATCCTCAAAATTGAATCAGTTTATACAAGTGGTCTTCAACCTTCTTACATCTGTGGAACCCTACAGTTTATGGTGCAATTCTGTGGCCAATCTATAAGCTACAGACGATCGTATCTAAGGAGTTGTTTTATGCTTTGTTAAGGACAGTTTCTTACAGATTTCGTCTGTAAGCTTACAGATTTCACACAGAATTGCACCATTAAATTCTATTTCTTTGGAACCTCAAGGCATAAAGCCACAATAGGCTGTTTTTTTTTAAGGGCAAACGTTTTAAAATAGTAATTTACATGTTTATTATTGAATTTATGGTGCAATTCTGTGACACATCTGCAAGCTTACCAGTGGCGGACTTTCGCAGAGACAAAAAAGACAATTATCTCGGGCCCGTAATTTTCAAGGGCCCGATTTGGGAGGTGAGGAAGTTTTTTTTTTTGCTCTTCACTTGGATTTAGGAGATGAGGACCTTTGTTTTGCTCTTCACTTGGATTTGGAAGGTGAGGACCTTTTTTTTGCTCTTCACTTGGATTTGGGAGGTGAGAACCTTTTTTTTTTGCTCTTCACTTGGTTGAGGGCCCGTAAATCAAAAATATCTTGAGCCCGGCGAAGGCTTAATCCGCCATTGAAGCTTACAGATAAAATCTATAAGAAACTGTCCATAAAAACACTTAAAACAAATCCTTAGATACGATTGTCTGTAACTTATAGATTTGCCACAGAATTGTACCATTAGTCTTGATCAAAATTGATATTTTATAGCTAACTATATTTCTATATTTTTTAAATGCAGGCATAGGGAAATAAATTTAAGATCGTAGCACCCCGGTGGTCAGTTTTGAAACGTGGATAGAGGGTACTTAATGTTATTGTTACATAGCTGTGAAAGTAAAATTATAGGAATAAATATATTTTTTATGACACGTCTTTAAAAAAAATTAAAAACTTTATTGTGATTGTTGTAGGTTATGGCGTTAAAATTTTCGCAGTGGATTATTTAAAATATCGACATTTCCAGATAAGAGAGATTCTAAGTGGTGAACTTTTAATGACTTACTTCAAAGTAGAAGTCGTTGGCATTAGTCATACCGTATAAATTTATAGTTTATAGTTTACAGTTTGGTTATTTATTTAAGTCGATTTGTTTTTGTCCAATAAAATGGATAAATCTTATTGTTGTATACTTATGTGCAAGTCAAGGAAGCCTGAATTATCGTTCCAAAGATTTTCACCTACTTCAGACAATGTTAAATTAATAATAAAACTTAGAATCGAGGAAGTTGTAAATTGTCGTAAAGCTAAATAAGAAAAGAAAAATAGTGGCCCATTAGTTGAAAATTTGCTTACACTTCCTCTCCTTCATATACAACGCGTGAATTTTTAATTCCATCTATATATTTGAAATAATCCACTATAAAAATTTTTGTCACCATAACCTACATCACAAAATATAGTTATTTTTTTTTAGAAACGTGTCATGCAAAAAAAATGTTTTTATTACATTTTTATATACTTACTTGTTGATAAAATAGTAAAACAGGTTCACAAAATATTGTAAAATATATTTATTCCTATAATTTTACTTTCACAGCAATGTAACAATAACATTAAGTACCGTCTACCTACGTTTCAAAATTGACCACCGTGGCGCTACGATCTTAAATTTATTTCCCTATACTATTTTGCTTTTTAAATATTGCATTACCTACCTAATATAATTATTAATGCAAATTATAAATAAAAATTGAATCGAATAATTAGCGATATGCTGTTTTGAATCTTACTTATTTATTTATTATAAACATTTATTTGCAATTATTATTAACATAAAATCAAAGTAATATAGTAATTTATAAACATGAAATCCAATAATACGGTACAAAGTACATATTTAAATTGCAGGTGATATAAGAAGTAAATAATAATCACTACTCAATAAATTTGAACTTTTTGTCGAGTAAAATTAGCAACTTTGGAGTAGGTTATTCAATTTTCAAAATTTATCAAAATCGTTGCATCCAAGCAGAGTCATTAAAAAAAAAACAGAATAAAATCATTTAATTAAAGTTGCGGAACGTCAGGGTTCCTCGGGAAAACAAAGGTTGAATACCACTGGTTCATACGTATGCTAAAAAGTTAAAAATGTTGAGATGTGCTGTTTTAACTTGTATATTTTTGTTGTAGTTCGGCATCCTGTTCTTCCCATACATCATCGTGGAGAAAAAGCTGTCACCTGTCCGCCGAAATCCGTGTTAGCTGGCTTATTGTTGGCACAACAAACTGTCGTACCTATTATATCCGGAGAACTTACGTAAGTACAAAAAAATATATTTTCACAAACGATTTAGTTATTTATAACAATATATTTGTGGCAGATTAGTTGTTTATTTTTCATAAGTCTTGGTTTAATGAACATTCATGGCATTCATGGCAATGAGTGCTTCACAAAGTTTTGCTAAAGCATGAAAAGTAATTGTTCGGCATTTTTTGGAAGCAACCTACTTCTCTTTTCTTCATAAATATTTCCAGCCTATGAAATAACTCTTTCACTGTATACGCCAGTTGCTGGTGCCGAAATAATTTTTCTTGCCATTTTACTTAAAATGGGATTTCCACCACAATAACGGGTCATCGATTCTTTTTAATAAGTGCTTATCACTATTTTTTTTAACAAATTACCAGTGACCTATATAATGGTTCCTACACTCGTCAAATTTAGAGCTAAACTAAAAAATTTACTCCTGAGTCATGCTGTTTACTCTCTGTATGAATTTCGATGTATTTTAACGCAACTTTAGCATAATTTAAATTTTTTATACCTTAGACTTAGACTATATCAATTTTCTTAATGTTTTACTCAATGACTTATAATAATAATTTCTTATGTAACCGATTAAATTTTATGTGCTTGACATGTCAAATATTATTTGTATAATCTACTGGATAAAATAAATTATTATTATTATTATTATCAAAATATATACTGATCTTATTATGTTTTTCTGCGGCATATATTCACTGTGGCATAGTGAATCCATCGGGGACAGATCTTTTTCACAGCTAAACGTTCATGCAAAATCGAATGTATTGCAGTCTGCGATATGCCAAAGGATGCCTCTATCTCACGGTAAATCACATGCCGATCTTCTTCAATCATTTTGCGCACAGCATCGATGTTTTTTGAATCATAACCGATTTTGGTCGAGCTTCACGAGATTCATCACTGACGGTCGTGCGTCCGTCAAAATTCTGCAAACCAATTGTAAACAGTCTTTTCTGATGGTGCTTTATTACCAAAAGTTGAACAAAGCGAAGCTACTCATTGTTTTTGAGTTAGGCCTACTAAAATAGTAAAAAATCATCCAACGAAAACCTTCACAAGTAATATCCATTTTTTCCACAAACTTTTTTTTTAACACTCACTGTCAACAAACTACTCGGTCTATTTATAGGCTGCCACTGATTTCACAATAACAAATGTCAAATTTTACGAATATAGTAATGATATATTTCAATATTGCCATCTAGTGGTCATTAGTAAAAACATAAAAGGTAACCCTCATATATACAACACACAAAAAATCTTGAAAAAAATAAACTGCTGGCGAAACATATCGAAAATAATTAAGGAAATTTATTAACTGACATTTACTATCTGTTCTATGATATATAAGCTTTGTGTCAAACGTCCATGTTTGCGATCTTCAAAACTACCTCGAACGCGTCCAACTAAATTCGACGAACACCTTTGTGTTCGCGCTAAAAACGGACACAGAGCGGTTGAGATCGGGCGCTTTGCGAACCTTTCGGCAAGTGCGCGCGGTCCGTCCAAACTAGACAAAAATATTACACAGCGTGTTGCATTACGCGGTACATTACAGGATCGGCTTGCTAATCTGGACGCAGCTTAACGAATTGTAATAGTGGGTCATGACTTCTGAGGATACTGCTATTATTATTATTATACTGAAGCATTGCATGTAGGTACAGTCAGTGACGGATCTTCGCATGAGACAAAAAAGACATTTGTCTTGGGCCCGTAATTTTGAAGGGCCCGGATTTGGGAGGTGAGGACCTTTTTTTTTGCTCTTCACTTGGATTTGGGAGATGACGACCTTTTTTTTTGCTCTTCACTTGGATTTGGGAGGTGAAGTCCCTTTTTTTTGCTCTTCACTTTGAACGCCTCTAGGTTTAGGGCCCGTAAATCATAGGTTGGGGGCCCGAAAATCAAAAATGTCTTGGGCCCGGCGAAGGCTTGATCCGCCACTGGGTACAGTGCGAATATAAATGGAGGTAAATATATATATTATATCTGCAGTATTGTTTTCACATGGGGGGGGGGCGCTAGAATCCAACTTCTTAAAAGGGTATCCACCCGAAACTTCTTGGGGGGTTTCTGTTTTCAGTCTGAGCTAAGCAGTTGTAATAACTTGACGTTATGAAACTGTTTGCAACAATTCGGACTTATTGTTTTAGAAAATTGTGCAATCTTAATTCACCACAAAATATTTACTACATGGTAAGAACTGAATGAACAAAAAGTCGGTAAACAATGCGACCAGCCAAGTATAATTATGCTTAGGGTATTATTTCAGAGTTACATTCAGAATTTTTGTTTTTGTTTAAAAAAACTGGCTGCCATCCATTGTTTTTGTAATAATGACACGTGCAGTTTCATTCTCTAATACAGAGCCGGAACAACAAAATTTGAATCATAAAAATCAATAAAACAAATATTAAACCAATCCGATGATGTCATCAATTCTATGTAACAATGCAAGATTATCGTTTTTATAAAGTTTGATTTTTTTCACTTGTATTAAAACCAGTTTCAGGTGGTTAAACTTTTAATTTATACAAATTTATTTTACTCTATTAAATAAAATTAAATTAAATTTTCTCAATAATTTTGGAGTAACTGGTGTAAGGGATATGGGCCTGTAGTTGTTTAAATCATCCCTATCTTTTCCTTTATGAATAGGGATTGTTTTTGTTAATTTTAAGAGAGATGGAAAAATATTAAAATTTAGACATTGGTTAAAAAGTGTGCAAAGGGGATCTATGATTACGTCTGTAACTTTTTTTACAAAGACCATGTTTAACTCGTAGGCCTCTTTACTTCTAGAGTTTTTTATTGACTTTATGGCATCTCGTATTAGATTGTGAGTTATCGCTTGGAAGTTAAAAGGGGGTGCATTAAAATTATGTTTATCTGAATTTACTATTTGTATTGGGTCTGTGTTGGTTGCTGATAAATTTGTAATTATTTTCTGTGGGATATTAATAAAAAAATTGTTCATTTCGTTTGGTGAT
This sequence comes from Liopterus haemorrhoidalis, assembly GCA_963971575.1. Classification (NCBI taxonomy): domain Eukaryota; kingdom Metazoa; phylum Arthropoda; class Insecta; order Coleoptera; family Dytiscidae; genus Liopterus; species Liopterus haemorrhoidalis. Next base: position 18,084,404 of record OZ020622.1, on the reverse strand, counting down.
TTGGGACATGAAATATGCTTTTTTGAGGGTCTATTTTTGTTTATTACATCCCACACAGCTCTAGGCGTGTTGTTAGAATTATAGTCTATCTCAGAAAGACTGATAGTAATAAATCTTTTTGTCAGGCAGTTACCAGTGGCGTACACATTTTAAGCACGTTTAAATTGGTTTTGTGTATTTCTATATTACTATTTATCATTTTATTAAACACACGCGTGTGACCATATTTATCATATCATTAAACGCACGCCTGTCACCATATTTTTCTTAAAAATTTTAGGGTCAAATTTTTATGATCTATTGTGTTTAACCCTAGTTCGTATTCCCATATAATATGTGCGGCACACTCGGTTGTTTTTAACAATATTTCATTTCGAACTATTCATATTTTGTGGGCCGCTTCTGTGTGAAAAAACAATAACTTTTTACAAATAATAAATTTTATTACTATCAGTCTTTCTGAGATAGGCTATAGAGATGTAATTGCAATTAGCCTGGATTTTACAAGACTTGTAACATCCGTCTATAAAAATTTCTGTATTCATTTCTCATCTTCCTAAAAAACAATTAAGCCTAACAATTCAGTTAATGGCTTAAAAAATGTATATGAAAAATAATAAAAAAACTGCAAAAAACAAATACAAAAACATTCGCGGACCACTAAATTTTTCTGCGGACCACCTGTTGATAAACTCTGCTTTAGTGCATTACCAATAGTGGTGTGCCGGAGCTCCGTATCCGTATCCGCGAATGATCCGTAAAAAATATCCGGTATAAAAGTCGTATCCGGGTTCATATCCGGGTCCAAATCCATTTCTCCAAGGTAGATCTTAAGCGGATCTCATACAGTTACCTTTGAATTGGTTATAATATAAGCTTGCGTCTAAAAATGCTCAAGAAGTAGTAAATTTTACTCTGACGTTTAAATTCATATTTAGTCGAGCATCACATTACTTACCGGTGGTTTTGGAATAGTTTAATATACATAAAATATTGGAGTAAAATTAATCAAAGACAATGAATGAATTGTCGATTGTTGTGCAGCGATTTTATTCACTTTAGAAATTCTGACATCTAATGCAGCAGCAATTTTCTAAAAAGTTAATTAACAATTATTTGTAGAAAAATATTCAAGTGAAAAGACTATAGATATAAACAAAATTTAATATTTACTTACATCTCTACACATCTCAAATCCATTAACACGTTCGCGGACAGTACGGCTATAGCCGTCCTACTTTTTTATTCAAATATACAAATGACGGCTGTGGCAGGTTTTAATTCCATTTAAGTATATGAAAACTAGTATAAACTGTCCTATCAGGAACATACCAAACACACTAAATGTCCTATTATAAACAAAAATTTTAAAATGTGACATTTTGCAAACCTCATTGTTCAAAACTGTCGAACGTGTTAAACGCGAACGTGTTAAAGGTCCAGTTAGAGCCGGAGCGAGCGTATGCAAGATTTAATTGAGCGCCCCTAAGTAGGGTGCAATTAGCTTTTTTCGAGATTTTTCCTTCTAAATTTGAAGTGAAAATCTAAAACAAAAAAAGTCCTCACTTTTACATTTTAAGTGAAGACCTAAAAAAAAGGTCCTCACTTATAAATTGCAGGTGAAGACCTAAAAAAAAAAGAAGGTCCTCACTTCTAAATGTCAAGTGACGACCTTAAAAAAAAGGTCCTCACTTCTAAAATTACATTTCACTACCTTACTACTTTTATATTCATTTGGTAATTTAGTAAACACTAACTAAACTTAATTACCTAAATTGATCATATTTACTATTCGTCTTTGTAATTTTTAGCGAGATATGTGTAATCAGCGCGATGACATTTTGTTAGGTAATGTAGAGGCATACAATGTAAACGTTCTCTATGATGTAGACTGAGATAGCCAATGTGATTATATGTCTACCTAACTACAAAGTTTGGAAAACTGTCTACAATCGACAACGTATAACGCATTAAATTTAGAGCTCTGAACGATTGTTCGCGATATCATATGACAAACTTGTTAGTGACAAGCTACAGTGCATAAGTCTATAGTTGACTAATTTAAGAGCTCTGAACGTAGCTTAAAGAACCGCAACAACGGAAAGTTATGAAAATTAAGAAGAAAAAAAACATATGTATATTTCAAAAAACTGCGTTTTTGAATATGCATTTTTCTCATTCATTCGTTCCCTAAAATCATCAATTACTCATTCTCATTCATGTTTAAGTCAACCAATAGAAAGTCTTAGAATATATAATTGCGTTCGCTGTTTGAATTATTGCTATTTTCAGCTCTGAACATATAAATTTCAGACCCGATTTACATACTAGCGGTTGCGCCATCTGATCGCCTACACGCGATACACGCAAGGCATACCGGTTACCAACCATACAGGGGCAATGTTGGGATGTATACTACTTCCTTTAAGAGCAGTTTAAACGGCAGATATTACATTGTTGAAGGTTAATGTTGATTTTAAGGTCTGATGTATTTATTGGAATGTTCTTGTGATTATTAGGGTTCAGGGTTTTTAAATATTTAAGCTATTTTCGTAGAAAAGGGTTAAGGGGATAAGAAGTTTTTTTTCTTGAACACTGTTAGTCGAGTAAACTTCAGGACTCCCTTATATAAAGCAGTGGCGTAGCCAAGGGGGGTGTTATATACCAGTGTTTCTCAACCAAAAACGCACCGCGGACCAGTAAAATATATAATTTTCTAACGCGGACCACTAATAATAATTGTTCATTTTTTGCAAGAAAACAAATATATTTAATGTGCTACTAAATACATTTATTTTATTTGTAGAAAATCACAGAAAGTTTACAGAAAATAAACAAAATATAAATTATTTACATAAAAAATGTGTATAAAAAATAACAAAAAAAAACTGCAAAAAACACATACGAAATCGACCACTAAAATTTTTCTGCGGATCATCTGTTCAGAAACACTGTTATATACGGTTTAATTTTTGTTTAAATATCTACAGGGTGTAGCAAGATAGAGGGAACACGATTTTTCTCGAAATAGCGATATGTGTCACCAAAGTTACCCAAAGGATTTGGTAATATTGAAATTTTGTAGAATATGAAGGACAAGGTTGATTTTTGAAATTGGAGCATACATCGTTTTAGGTATCTTGGGACAGAACTTTTAAGAAGAAACAACTTTTACTTAAACATTTTTAGGGTTTTGTATTTATGACCACCAAAAAACCCTTATAACGTCACTCATGTGACTGTCTGTCTGTCTGTCTGTCTGTCTGTACGATAGAAATTGTAGCCAAACGGCTGAACATAGAAAGTTGAGATTTGGTATACTTCTACAACTTTTTGACCCACATATAGAAAAACTACAGAGAGTTCAAAAAAGTACAGCCCAGGTTAAATATAAACAAATATGTTTTTAATGGAGAAATAAATATTTTTTTTAATTTTGAGTTGGGCATCAAATGAAACCTCTTAATACGTGGCTGTACAAAATTTTATTTTTGGAACATTTTTTTTTATGGGGTTTTTGTCAATATAATGGCAAAAAACTTTTGTTCCCCACCCTATCTCCCAGAGGGGTTGACTACAAATCTGAAAAAAATCTCGATAATGTACATTGATGGGAACCGGAATAGTTCAACAGGAAATTTTGATCAAATTGATTTTTTAGTGTTGTCGAAAAAAAATATTTTTTAAAAATATTGTGCCTGGTATCAAAAGAAAGCTCTTAAGACGTAGATAAAGGAACGGGAAGTAATTTTTTATTTTTATTTTTTTATTTTAATACGATTTTTTCTAAAAAAAGTACTAAAAAATCAGCGTCACGCACCTTTTAACCCTAAGGGGTTAAATTAAAAATCTGAAAAAATTCTAAGCAATGTATATTGCTAAGAACCGGAAACGTACGAGAGGAATTTTTTATCCTATTTTGTTTTTAGAAAATATTAGTTTTTGTGTTGAAAAAAAAAATTGTTAAATTTTATTGTGGGGATATTAAATGGAAGATCTTTAAGTACAAATTAAGGAACGGTAATTGATTTTTGAAATACATTTCATTTTGACTAAATTTTACCAAGTATTAAGATTTTTGGTTAATATCTTAGCTAAAATTTAAAAAAATATTTTTGTATATACATGGATACATTTTGTTATGGGTAGAGAAGAGATACGTAAATTTATTTTGCAAATATCGACAATTTGCAAATATAGAAAAATAAATAAATAACTGACCGGTTGCTGGGATTCCATTTCTATAGTGCGTTCAAAGGTGAGTTTGCAGTACAGGGCATATGGAGTAGTTCTTTTTCATACTCTCTAATGGGTTTACACAATGACGCTATCCTTTTCTTGCTTGTCGACGTTGCCAGCTCTAAAACGCGCTGATCTGTGAAGACGCAGTATTCTACAAATGGCCATTTGTTTTTGTTGAGTGTTATTTTGAGTTTTATAAGAGTTGATTTTTGTAAATCATACGAGTTTTTCATATAATTATAATTGACACACTTGACACTTTTACAACATTTAGCAACACCGCTCCCATTTGCCATAAGAGCTATACTGCAAACTCACCTTTGAACGCACTATAGTAGTCGCAATATAAACAATGCCTCTGTAGGCGTTATGCTCTTGCGTGACAAAAGATCGCCCGCAGTGTTGCCCGGTCTGGATTTGAATGATATTTTTGAAAATTACAAAATTTTCGGAGCATATATGATCCAGACATCGCACCATCCGACTATCATTTGTTCTGCTTTCTACAAAATTCCCTTAACGGAAAAAAATACGCATCTGTGGACGATATCAAAATTCACCTGGACAGATTTTTTACGAGTAAAGACGGAACCTTCTGGAGAGATGGCATTATGTAATTGCCTAAGCGTTTGTTAAAAGTGATAGAAAATAATAGACAGTACATTTGACAATAAAAGTTTTTTTAGAATGTATATTTAATTGAATAAAAGGTGAAAAAAAAATGGACTTATGTAACAACCCAATAATTTTTAATTTTTTAATTTAAGTAATGTATGGGGTAGACCGTAAGCAAATTAATTCTGGGTTCAAATAAATAATAAAAAATAAATAAAATAAAAAAATAACACAGTTGAACCGGTTAATTACCGGTTCAAATATTCGATTTGGTTCGAGTTCCGGTTAATATATAAATATAAAACATGGTTTGTTCAGCGTTCCAAAAATAGGCGGTTCAATTGGGTTTGGATTAAATCCCTGGTTTTAAGACTGTCTCAAATTAATCCAACTACAGTGGCACAAGGTTGTGTGATGTCACCGCTTCTTTTTTTTGATAGTTTTAGACGCCGTGGCTAGACGATCAACAGCTAACAAACCCAGAGGAATCATTTGGAATCCGCTAACACCAACAGTCAGACTGGAGTCACTGGATTTTGCAGACGATAAATGTGAGTTGTCGCATAAGCATGGAGACATGCAGCAAAAACTGAATGACCTCACGATTGAATCTGCAAAAGTTGGATTGAAAATTAATAGCTCCAAGAGAAAAGAAATGCGGATAAATGCAGAAACCGATAGACCTTTACTGCACGGTAACCATCAAATCGAGCGTGTGGATGATTTCCAGTACTTGGGGAGTGTTGTCTCTGTGGACGGTGGCGCGGATTTAGATGTGGAAAGCAGAATACGCAAAGCGAGAGGCGCATTTATCCAACTTAGCCGTGTATGGAATTCTGCGATCTACAGTACTTCCACGAAAACTACCGTATTCAGGGCATGCGTGACGTCAGTTCTTTTGTACGGCTGCGAGACTTGGTTCGTAACAGAAGCTATCAAGAGAAGAGTGCGAGTATTTGTAAATCGATGTCTTCGAAGAATTCTTCGCATTTACTGGCCACGTAGAATATCAAACGTAGAATTGGGGGAAAAAACTGGTCAAATGGACATTAATTTGCAAATAAAAAGAAGAAAGTATGGTTGGTTAGGGCCACACTCTTCGAAGGGCTCCTAGCGAAGTGTATCGATATGCACTAGCATACAACCCTCAGGGTGATAGGCATGGAGGGCGACCCAAGAACATCTGGCGTCGCTCAACCCTGCTAGAAATAAATGCATGGAGCTCTCAAAACCAAGACAAAAGACTTTATAACAACATCACCGACTTGAAGCCTATGGCAGATAGACGAGTTAGATGGAGAAATTTTATTGACATCCTATGCTCTTTTTAGAGGCAGTCCATAATCACCCGATGATGGACAAGGCTTGATGATGATGATGACAGTGGTCAAGGAAATAGAGAAACAATCGCAAAACAATACAAGAACAACTAATTTAGATCTGAACAAAACTTAATGAACAAACCCACGTAAATGTAACATTTTATTCTCAATCGCTTCAACAAATTCCTCTTGACAATGACTTTACTTTTCTTTTATTTTTCCAACAAAAAAATCTCTGTGTTTTATCGATATTTATTGCAGCTCTCTGCAATAAAAATTGCCTAGACATTACTAACCGACTTGTATGAAATCTTAAGGTAACAAAAACTCAAAAGTAGCCTTCCAGAACAAAAAAAGGATATTTACCCCTCTCTCACCTCATCAATTAACCCCTTAATACCTTAATAAATCACATCTTACATTTAAAATAAAAAAAAAAAAATACATTTACCACATTAAAATTACCCTTGAACCGTATCTATAACCCACACGTTTTCCATATTTGCAATACTGCAAACTAAAGTTGAAGAGTACAGTTGCGCAGAAATCAATAGCATAGCGACTGCGCCACTCCGATCCTACTAGGATCATACCCTGGGCTTTAAAAACTAATACAACGCGCATGCTTCCAAAGGCAGACGTTTTGTTATTTTGCAATTTTAGAATTCGTGTGTTCGACCAGTGAAATTGTGTTAATATAATAAGGTAAGCAAAATTTTATACCCAAAAATAAATTGTGTGTTCCCCTTTGATATATATATTTTAATATTTTGACAGTGGCATGTCGTTTTGTGTTATCATTTTTGGATTACTTTCTTACCGGTTTTATGAATGACATTTATGATTATTTGTTATTATTATTAAATAAATAAATACATAAATACACATAAGATAACAATTTAATAATATTGAAAACAATTTTTATATCTCAAAGCAGCTGATCATCTCATAAATTTCACTGCCAAGTTCATCTTGAAGAACTTGCGCAAATAGCCCTTGATATGGGGCGTTAGTTTATATTTTGGTTTTGTTTATTAAAGTTTTATTTGATTTTTCATTTTCTTTTTGACAGTTTTCAAATTTTTAACATTAAATTTGATTTTATTTTCGATGTAAAATACGAATAGCGCAAATAGCCCTTGATATGGGGCGTTAATATTATTTTCGTTTTGTTTTTTAAAAGTTTATTTAATTTAGCATTTTCTTTATGACAGTTTTTAAATTTTTGTCATTAAATTTGGTTTTATTTTAGATGTAAAGCTCTAATAGCGCTAATAACCCTTGATATGGGGCGTTAGTAGATATTTTTATTCTGTTTATTAAAGATTTATTTAATTTAGCATTTTCTTTATGACAGTTTTTAAATTTTTGCCATTAAATTTCGTTCTTTTTTCGATGTAAACTCTCTGTCTTTTTTCCTCTCGCTCTCTTTATCTATCGGTCTATTGACACAACTCTCTGTCTCCACCTCTTAAGTGTCAGGTCTTTCCATGTATCATGTACACCGGTGTTTCCCAACGTTTTACACACGCACACTCCCTTCCAATAAAACGAATAGCTATAAACGTCATATAAATAATTAGAAACGCTATAAAAGGTTTTCATTTTAAGTTATTCACTGCTGATACCTTGAGAACTATAAGAGCTATAAGGCTGATTGAATTACAGAAATATTGTCATTTTATAAGAGAATACCAATGAGAAAAGTGGTTTCGACCAATGGTTCTGAAATTATGTTGTGTAAATTCTTATTTTAAATTGAACCATACATTTTTTTTTGCTTATTCCAAAAAGTATTGTATTCTGAAGTCAATAATATAAACAAGTCAGGGCTGGTTTCTGAAAGCTTAGCCGAGTTTAATCTTATGGTTAAACTCGGTTACAATATCACAATCCCATAAGTAACCATAGCAACAATTTTCTAACCATTTGGTTATAGTTAACTGAGAAAGCTTATGGTGCAATTCTATGGCAAATCTATAAGCTACAGACGATCGTATCTAAGGAGTTGTTTTATGTGTTGTTATGGGCAGTTTCTTACAGATTTTGTCTGTAAGCTTACAGACTTGCCACAGAATTACACCATTAGTTGTCAGAAAATGGTTGCTATGGTTACTTATGGGATTGTTATATTGTGACCGTAGTTGATCATTTGCTTATAGTTAACTAAGCTTTCAGAAACCAGCACTAAGAGTCCTATAGCGCAAAATATTGAATAGAATGCAATTTAAGTTTATATCGATTTTTTTGAAAATTCGTTGTAATAAGACGGCTGTGAAAGATAATAATTACACTATTATTTCGTTTCATTACTCGTTGTTAGTTGTCATTTGTAATTTATTAATACCATTTGTTAGATTAATATTTCAAAAAGAAAATAATTTTACCCACGAAGAAATTGATAGGTTTAAGGTGTTCATTTTATGGTGTAAAAATACTCATGCTGTTGTAATATGTACAGAAAATGGTACCCTGTCAGAGAAGTTCCTAACCTGCATTATTTTCAAAACCAACTCCGATAATACTGCGGTATTTAAATACAGTGAATTTATTTTTTAATGCAACATGTACTATGTCATTACCATGGATACAGTTTTGGACAGCAATATAAATCGTGTTCATTTTCAGTTGCAACATAGACAATTAGTGTGGATACTTTTGCTCATTGCTGATTTAAAAATTAGTCAACGTGCATACAGATGAAGAAAAAATAATGATTAACTTGGTATAACTCCCAAATGAGTTTAAGAGAAGTTTCTGCTGTATTTAGTGCAACTTATCCAGATTGGCCAATACCAAATCCCTCTACAATTTCAAGACTAATTAATAAAATTCATCGAGAAGGATGTCTTAAGTCAAAACATAATAAAAAAAAAACAACATCCCACGTGCTTACAGAAGAGAAGCAGTTGGAAATATTATTACAAGTGGAATAAAACAATCAAAATACTTTAAGATCAATTGCACAAACCGTTGGTGTCAGTATTTGGATCTGTTTTTAATTTCTAAAAAAAAAAAGAAAAGTTTCGATCATACAAATTTCAAAATCATCAAGATTTGTTAGAAAGGGACGCAGCAGTACGTATGGATTTTTGTTTTGAAATGTTTGAAAAAATTAATTCCGACCCAACAATGCTTCAAAGAACTTTATTTACTGACGAAGCAACGTTTACTCTAAATGGTGAAGTGCACAGACAAAATTTTAGGTACTGGAGTCGAGAAAATTTACATTTGTTTCATTTCTCCCGAACTCAAAAGCCGCAAAAATTAAATGTTTGGGCAGGGATAATAGGAACCAATATTATAGGGCCTTTTTTTTATTGAATTTACCTTAATGCCGTAAAATATCTAGCCCTTTTGCAAAACCAAATATTACCTGCGTTGCGAAATCTGAATATTAATGGACATGTATGGTTTCAACATGATGGCGCACAAGTCCATTATTCTAGAATAGTTAAAGAATATTTACATAGAACTTTCCCAAATAGCTGGATTGGAAGAGAAGGGTCGATGAATTGGCCAGCGAGATCTCCGGATTTGGCACCCAATGATTTTTTTTATTGGGGATATTTAAAGTATACCATATAATGGAGAACTTAGGGATGTTGCTGAACTGCAAGACAAAATTGTTCAAGCATTCAATATACCCCAACAGCAATTGCTGAATGTCAAAAATCATTTTTATGATCGCTTAACATTTTGTATGCAAGTAAACGGAGAAACTTTTGAACATTTATTATAAGTTTTTATTAGTTATTTATTTATTATTATTTTTTTATTTGTATTTTCAATAAAATATTTTGATTTTGCTAGTAAATATGGTATTATCTATGTTGCAAATGAAAATGAACACGATTTATATTGCTGTCAAAAACTGTATCCATGGTAAAGACATAGTACATGTTGCATTAAAAAATAAATTCCCTGTATAAACGTGTGCAAAATCCGATTAACAAGACTAACAAAAAGAATGTTCAATTGTTGTCATTCATAGCACTATTGTTACAGGATTTCAAAATTAATAATAATAAAAATAATTAAAAATATTTCACTTTCAAGTCTTACTTAAAAATATAGGCTATTCCAAACATTTAAGCAGAACTTTTTCATTTTCATTTTCCTAAGTTGTCATGAGCTCTCTTTTTAAGGTTTGAAGTGGACTTTTGCTAAACAAAATGATCAAAAGCCTCTCTTAATCGGTAAAAGTTGAACTAGAATGCAAAATCTAGTTCATCTTCAACCAAAGCAATAGATCAGGGGTACTCAACCTTTTCATACCTACCGCCCACTTTAGCATCTCTATTGGTAGAAAAATGTTCATACCGCCCACTTGTTGTATAATAATAATAATTTACCAAATACTTTCGCAAAATTTAGCTGCAAAAAATCTTTATAAAACAACTTACTGCATCATCTCTTATTATTAAACACAACAAATATACATGCACCAAAACGTGGCAACGTTGGATGTCACAAAGTACCCTGTGTAACACAGTACCCACACTTCCCTTACCCGTAATTTTTGAGTAGAGGTTTAATGAAAACATGTAGTTAAATTTATCTTTTTATTTATACTTTGCATACATAGAAGTATGAAGTTTATTGAAATTACATTTAGTTAATTAAATTATTAATGAGATCCTTGAGGCTGATGCTTCGAAACTAAATATTGGATATCTGGTTCAATTTTTGTAAGGAACAAACGAAGGTCTCCTCTTTCGGAAATAGTCAGACGGTTTCTTTCTTTGGTAATAATATGATTAACAGCACTAAAGCCTGATTCTACAAGATATGAGGTAGGGAAAGGTATCAATAAATTGAATATCATTTTCCACATATTTGGATATGACAGGCATTTGTTTATTTTGCCATAGGAAAATTATAAAAATATATATAGGTAGGGACAGTAAAACAAAAATTTTAGGTAAATCTTCAATAATACATCAAATTATGTTCTATACAAGGCTTGGTTTACTAGTTACTAATTTTTAAAAATTTTAAATATTAATATCTTCCTTTTCCGGTTTCGAATCTTTATAAAAAAAGGGTTCTTCTCAATTAATAGGAGAATTAATCATTTACAATTTCTCTCGAACGTAATTTGTAATTTGTACGATTTCGAAGAAGTATATTAATTATTACAAAGTAAACAAACAATTACGACCAATAAAAATATTATAACATGCTGAAAAAATATCGTAATGAAAACAAAAACATACGTATTTGCGTATGCGTGTGTAAGTGCGTGTGGAAAACTCAGTAAATCAAAACGTACATGCATAATGTAACGATATAGTTTTAAGTCACGAGTCACTAAATTACGTAACATATAAACACCGAATTCTATTACACAGTGGCGTATGTACGGAATATGCTAAGAGCTTAATCCATATTATTAATTTTTTTAGCAATTTTATTTTATTTTAGGTATATGAGGTGTGTAAATTAAGTAACCGGACTGATTTTTTAAATATTTTTATTCGAATAAAATTATAATTCAATAGAATTATAATTCGAATAGAATTATAATTCAATAATTAATTAATCCACTAGATGACAATATTGAAATGTGTCATTACTAAATTCGTAAAAATTTACATTTGTTATTGTGAAATCAGTGGCAGCTTATAAATTGACTGATTGACGCTTCTGTTTAATTTACCAAGTCGCCACCAGATGTCTCACTGTTATTTGGAGTCGCGAATAGGTAATGTTTCCATGGTTATGGTAAATAATTTCTGTGTTAGAAAGTATTTTGTTTAAGTACTTTGTGATGGCGGTCGGCCTTGTAGAGGCCACAGCTGATTCCTTTATTAATATTTTTGTTTTTAATTAAAAAAGAATTTTTACATTTTGCTCAGTTATAGTACATACCGGATAAGTTTTCAAGATCGGCAAGAAAACAATTATCCTGTATTGATCAACTGAGAAATTTATTTTTACAACATTCACACGTCAAGATCCAACTAAAATATATATATAAATATGTAGCAACGATAGTGCTCCGCGACGAATTATTCTCGTGAAAAATGCTCCGCGGGTCAAAAAGTTTGGAAAACTCTGTCCTAGAACATATAGTAGCAGTTAGTTAATAAATATTCTTCTTTATTTTCGACTTGTCTCGCCAGCAGTTTAGTTTCTTCAAGATTTTTTGTGTGTTGTATATATGAGGGTTACCTTTTATGTTTTTACAAATGACCACTAGATGGCAATATTGAAATGTGTCATTACTATGTTCGTAAAATTTCACATTTGTTATTGTGAAATCAATGGCAGCTTATAAATTGATCGAGTAGATTGTTGACAGTGAACATATAAAAAAAAAATTGTGGAAAAATGAATATTACTCGTGAAGGTTTTCGTTGGATGATTATTTAGGATTTAAGTAAAGGCGTAACTCAACAACAATGCATATATTCGCTTCATTCAACTTTTGGTAATGAAGCACCATCAGAAAAGATTGTTTACAATTGGTTTGCAGAACTTCGTCGTGGTCGTGCGTCCGTCAGTGATGAATCTCGTGAAGGTCGACCAAAATCGGTTGTGATTCAAAAAAACATCGATGCTATGCGCAAAATGATTGAAGAAGTTCGGCATGTGACTTACCGTGAGATAGAGGCATCCTTTGGCATATCGCAGACTGCAATACATTCGATTTTGCATGAATATTTAGCTGTGAAAAACATCAGTTCCCGATGGATTCCGCATAATTTGACCGAAGCTCAATAAAAGGCTCGTGTTGATTGTTGTAAAGGAATGCTAAAAAAATTCAACATGGCACCGCAAAATCCGTATAGAACATCGTTACAGGTGACGAAACTTGCATTTATTCATATGAACCGGAAACTAAGCAACAATCCACTGTTTGGGTTATCCAAGGTAAACCGAAACCCACAAAAGTTGTTTGTTCACGAAGCACCAAGAAAATAATCGCTTGTTTTTTCGGTTGTACTGGACATGTCGCAACCATTCCTTTATAGAATCGAAGAACAGTTAATGCTGAATGGTTTTCATCACCTCAAAAAGCTGCTGAAGTCTTCGAAAACCATGTTTTTGAGATACCAACTTCAGAGTGGAAAAAATGTTTCGAGAATTGGTTTGAACGCATGCAAAAGTGTAAAAATCTTAAAGGCGAATATTTTGAAAAGCAATAAAACAATTTGTTCCAAAACAAATTTTTCTTTCTTAGTTTTTGAAAAAACTTAAAAGGTAGACTTAGTAATTCGAATTATGAAAGATGGAAGCGGGCCAAAAGGCCGTTTGCGAAACGCTTCCATTTTTTTTTCAAAATTCAAAACCATCATATTTTCATTAATACCTATAACGAGAAAAACTGTAACCCCATCAAATATTTCCTGGTATTGGTTGCCACCCCCAATTTCAAAAGTTAGCGCTGCCACTGTTTTACACCCTGTCACGATATATATGTTGAACTGCATTATAAAGCCACATTTGACGAATAAAGTTTTACACAGAGTTCATGATATCGACCATAAAAAATGACATAACATTACATAGTTTCTCTATCGGTCAGATTATCTATGCAACTCTGGCACCAATAAACTGTCCCATCTATTAATCACATGATGCATCGGTCAGCGCAGTTAATTATCAGGGGCGGTGGTGTTGCCGTCCCCAGCCGCCTCCAATGTAGGCCAGCCAACTGACATGCTACATTACCTTACTCACTACGTGCTACACATAATACAATAAAGATTAATGATATAATTAAGTTGATAAACAAAATTAAATGAAAAAACGTGAACCAAACTTTTAAATTTTAGTTGTATCTAGGTATACTAATATATAAATTAATTCGTTTCTGTGTATGTTAAATACATTTTTGTTGTGAGACATTTGAAGTGTAGATGTATGCCCCCCCCCCAATAATCTTATTAAATACTACATGGAACAGAAAAGAAACGTTTTTCCATTATAAACCAATTTTCTTATATATCAGGTCGTCAAGGATGAAATTTGGAGTTAATAATATTGCCAGCTTTAACAGCTTATTATTTGACATTGGCTTAATATTTTACCGTTCTGTTTTTTTTTTTTTTGCTGGAAAGTTACACATCTCGCCTGTTTAAAGAAATCATTGTATGCTCTAAAAAAATATCAAAAACTTTTTTAAACCAGTGGCGAAGGGAAACCTCCGCTAGACTTGCCCTCCCATAAAAAATATATATAAAAAAAATTAAATTAAAAATTTTTTTTTTTTAAATATTTAGATAAATCTTCAAAAATACATCAAATTATGTTCTATACAAATTTTTGTCCAAGGCTTGGTTTACTAGTTACGAATTATTTATCATGACCATGGAAACGTTACATATAAGTATGAAAAAATCAGCTGTGGCCACCACAGGACCGACCGCCATCGTAAAGTACTTATATAAAATACATTCTAGCAGCAGAGTAGAAATAACTTGGCCTAATATTTTCTAACAGAGATATTTTTTATCATGACCATGGAAACGTTACATATAAGTATGAAAAAATTGAGACTTGGAAAAAATTTCGAAAAATTTTACAGAAATTATTCGAAATTTTTCGTTTTATCGAAAAACGTCTCAAATAAAAGTTATTAGTTATTACTTTTATAGCAACTTTTGTTCAATAATTTTTTTCGAAATATTTTTCTGTTGTGAAATATTCACAAAATTTTTAAAATCGACACGAGTAAACTTCCATTTTTAGTCAACCGATTTTTACCAAAAGTTGATCAATTCGTGCCATTGATGGCAGAAGCTTAAATATGAAGTTTCATAAAAATCCTTTTAGCCGAATTTGCTCTGCACGTGTACACAGACAGACAGACGGACGGACAGACAGACAGACAGACAGACGGACAGCCAGACAGACAGACCGACAGACATCATGCTAAAAATAGTCAAAACGTTATGTAGGGACCTCAATTCGTAGAGATCCATCGAAATCTCGAAACGTCAAAATCGGTATGATCACAATACCTCCCTTATTATGTTGGCGGTCGGTAAAAATTGACACTTGGAAAAATTTTAAATAATTTTACAAAAATTTTTCGAAATTTTTCGTTTTATCAAAAAATGTCTCAAATAAAAGTTATTAGTAATTGCATTTATAGTAACTTTTTTCGAAATATTTTTCTGTTGCTATATATTCGCAAAAATCTTAAAATCGACACGAGTAAACTCCCATTTCTGTCAACAGATCTTCATAAAAAACAATAGGGTTCTTCCCATTTAATAGGAGAATTTTTTAGTACCGGAACGAATTCTCTAAGTTGAACCGTTCTTGAGTTATCGTGTATACACACACACAGACACACACACATACGGACGGCATTTCGAAAATAGGTTTTTTGGATTCTCTGGACCATGAAACGTGGTCATCAGTCAAAATCTCGACATCGAAAATTTTCGCGATTACATACTTGCCCCTTATATATTAAGGTCGGGCAAGTAAAAATTAATTTTGTTGAAAATGGAACGGTCGAAAATTCGCAATATTATGAAGTATGAGTTTTTACGTGGAACTACCTGCAGGATTAACCGCAGAGAGGAAACCGCCATCACATGCCCCCGTATAGGTCACTGTTGGTGGACCCATGCACACCTCCTTCGAGGTGAGGAGTCCTCTATCTGTGAGACGTGTAACAGATTTGTCTGTGTTACACTTTTTAACTGAGTGTGTACAGTTCGAGGATGTCAGGGAGAGGTTAGGCCTGTGCTATGACCTGTCAGTTGCTTTAGGTAACGACAGGGTACTCATGGACAGGCTGATACTCTTCCTGAGAGAATCGAACTTATTGTTTTATGTGTGAAGTCTTGCACGTTATTTTAATGTGTTCCTAATTATTGATTGTGATATTCGATGGTAATTGGCCCCTTTACAGCCTCTTTCCATCACCCTGAGTCTGTTCAAATTTTCGAACAGACTTTTTATATTATTTATTTGTGTTTGTCAGTGCAAGATTTCTTTTATTAAGTATGCGTAAATTTACTGATTTTATCTATTTATATATTGTTTAATTTATTGTTTTTCTTAATATGTAGTGTAGTCATGTAAATGGGCTGCGTTAGGCGCAAATAGCCTTTGTTGCTGTACGCCAAAATTTTTAACTAACTAACTAACTTACGTGGAACTACGGCATCGCAGACCGCGCGAAACTTTAATAGCGTATTTGGCTCTAGTGTTACTACGTAGCAGACAATATCAAATTGGTTTGCCAAATTTCGTATAGGTAACTTAAAAAAAAAAAAAAAAACTGGCTCATCGATCACAGCAGAAATATACTGCAACCAACTGGACGAATGATGCAAAACCTTAAAGAAAAACAGCCTAGATTGGTCAACAGATCGACTCCTATATTATTGCATGACGCTAGACCACACACTGCACAAATGAATGTAGCAAAACTACAGGAATTGGAGTTGGAACTTCTTCATCATCCTCCATACTCACCAGACCTAGTCCCCATTGACTACCACTTCTTCCACAATTTGAACAACTTTTTAATAGGAAAACAGTTTAATTCCGACAATGCTGTAAAACTGGCCTTCCAGGAATTCATTTACTCTCGTCCGCCAGGGTTTTATACCACCGGCCTGAACAGCCTGCCGCTTAAATGGCAAAAGTGTATAGACAATATGGGTGCATACTTTGATAAAATAATTCATTATATTTGTAAGTTATTAACCAACTTGCCTTTTTTTCTACAAATTTCATCCTTGACAACCTAACAATTTACCGACTTCAACTGTAATATATTGCTGTTAAGTAAATAATGTGAGAGGTATTTCAAGTATATTGTTAGCGATCTCCATGGTCCCCAAATACTCATCTTGTACAAAATTACATTGAACAGAGAAGAATCGTTTCTTCATTCTTAACAACCTTTCTTATATACAGACTATTCCAAACGTTTAGGCGGAACTAAATTGGAATTTCGTTCTTTTAGGATACCACGAGAAGGGACCTTGCTTGGGTTATTTCATGTTTGACGGTTGGTATGTGAAAATTTAAAATTCCAACAGTGAAACCATGGAAACGAATGACTTTTGTTAACAATAAAATACTTTTTTACTTATTTTAATGACAAAAAAATAAATAAATGGGAAATTTGTATTAAAAATGACACAAAAAATCAAAATATAAAGAAAATTACATTTTAAAATGATATTAACCTTAACCAAATTTTTTTATTGTAAGTATGATTAACAAAAGCTCAAACAAAACGGCCAAAAGAACGATACAAACGATGAAAGTAACTAGATTGCAAAATCTAGCCTAAACGTTTGAAATAGCCTATATATTTTTGATGTTAAGTAAATTATAAGTGAGATACTTCAAATTTATAGGAAACACTCCCCTTACCCCCCTTAATAATATTTTTATTAAAAACTTCATCAAACAGAAAAAAGTTTTTTCTTCACTATCAATAATTTTTAGGGTGTTGTAAGTAGGTATGACCACCAAAAAAACCCTATAACATTATAACGTCACTCATGTGTCTGTCTGTCTATCGGCATACTTATACAACTTTTTGACCCACATATAGGAAAAATACCGAGAGTTCAGAAAAACATATCCCGAGATAAATATAAACAATTATGTATTTAATAACAAAATTAATATATTTTTTTTAAATCTTGAGTGGTATACTAAATGAAACCTCTTAATGCGTGGATCAACAAGCAAGTTTTTATTTTTGAAAAATCTTTTTTTTTATGGTATTTTTGCAAAAAAATATTTCAAAAAACATTTGTCCTCCACCCTACCTTCCAGAGGGGTTGAACCAAATATCTGAAAAAAACTCCATAATGAACATTGATGGGAACCGAAATAGTCCAACAGTAAAGTGGGTTTTACACGATTCAATTAATTGATCAATTAATAGAAAAAGTTGACATTCAATTAATTGATGTGTGTAAAGCGTAAAAATTTCGTCAATTAATTGATCAATTAATTGACAAAAAATTTGATCAATTTATTTTGAAAATAGAACAAGTTCTATTTTTCGTCAATTTTTCATCAATTTTTTAGGGAATTCTAGGTATATTTTTATCTGTTAAGATATTGCCAACTGTTTAGTTGTAGCATAACCTCGAAACATATTATTTTTGTTTCGTTTTCAAATCTAACATAACCTGAAACGTTCTAATTTATCATCATCTAGGTTATTTCTTTTGTTTTTGTTCACAGCTCGTAATTTTGTGAAGATTTTTTCAATATTTTCATTTTGATAAATATGTCAACATGTTTTACAGTTGGTATTGTAAAAATTTTCAAAAAAATTGATAAATAAATTGAAGTGTGTAAAGTGATATTTTTGTTCCCAAGTTTACCAATAAATTTTTCAATTAATTGACAAAAAACTTGATCAATTTGTTGATCAATTAATTGAACTGTGAAAACTAACTTTATATTTGATCAGGTTAGTTTTTCGAAAAATATCGATTTTTTTGTGTCATCGATAAAAACTAAAAATCTGAAAAAAATAAATTAATGTACATTAATCTGAACCGGAAACTTACGAGAAGAATTTTTGTTTCGATTGAGTTTTTGAAAAATATTGCAGTTTTTGTGTTTTTGACACAATTAGTTATTTTTTTTTAATTCACG
This sequence comes from Liopterus haemorrhoidalis, assembly GCA_963971575.1. Taxonomy (NCBI): domain Eukaryota; kingdom Metazoa; phylum Arthropoda; class Insecta; order Coleoptera; family Dytiscidae; genus Liopterus; species Liopterus haemorrhoidalis. The sequence continues at coordinate 18,065,619 of OZ020622.1, read as the reverse complement.
GCTAAATTATAACTAATAATGTTATGGATTTTTTGTATTTATGGCTATGATAGAGTGTGTATTTTTTTGAAATTAAAAATATAATAAAAAAATTTTAACAGCTGAGGACCGAGTTTTGAACACCATACTGCACTCTACGCTGTAGAGTGTAATGTATAGTGTTTAGTTATTTTATTATACTATTATACGTTGTGATCCAACCTTTTGTTTTTAAGATAACAAAGAGGAATAAATCATTTATAGTAATAAATCAAATAACACATTGTTAATAATAGTGAGAAATACGTTTCTGAAATTGAAAAAAGTCATTTATCAATATATTTCTTATTAATCTAATGAAGACTTGAATACAAAGCACATGCAGAAAAAAACACTGGGATTTTTGGCAAATTATTTAAATTTTGTTTAACAAAATTAAATGGAAGCTCTTAGTACTCAAATATCGATTAAAAATTATTATAAAAAATTATTAATTAATCACATCAAATGATGTTGATGTGATTATAGAACAATATTCCTAGACATCCAGTATTATGTTGGCTTCTTACAGTTATTAAATACCTGTAAAACCCTGAAATGTGTGAAAATTCACATCAATTTTTATTATTATTATTTTTTTAATTATTATTATTTTAGTTCAGAATGAAATCTATTTTACACATATAGTCGGATTGCTGATAGGTGACTATACTATATGCTTTCTCTGTCTATATCATAGGTTCCCAACCTTTTCTGGACCATCGCCCCCTTTACAATAAAAAAAATTTCAACGCCCCCTCTCCCATAATAGGCTAAACCGATTAAACTCTTCCCAGCAAACATTCAACTAACGGCCGAATGCTGGCAAACTGCTTTTATGCTGGTAAATTACTGGCACCAAAAGTAAGTGCAACGCCAGTATTAATAATGTACTTCACATTTGTATTTCGCATTCCGCCTATACTAAGTACTTTACCAGCATTTTATAAGCACTCTTCTTCACTCATACTTTTTACTTAAAACCATCAGAAATAAATCTTGCAACTAATGCGATTATTTTGCACTTTACCGTTGCTGGGCCGGCAACTGATACATCAATGGACCAGTAACGGCCACGGGGACACCGGGGTACTGGCCCATTACTTTCAATGCCGGGGAGTATGTGCTTTACCAGTACTGGCCTGTATAAAAATATTTGCTGGGTTATTTTGATATTTGGTTAAACTTTAATCAAATATTAAAATATGATTGCACATTATCTATATTTTATCCATCTGTCTATTAGAAATCACAAAGTAAAAATTAAAAAGGCCAAATTTAGTAGATTAAAAATATGTTTATTGAAAATTTTAAAATTAACACAAAAATCATTAAGTAATAAAAAAAAAATGAGACGTTTGAGGCTGATGGAGTTTCAATAATTTGTTAATGTCGGGTTCGGGGTAATGCTTATTTACGCCGTAACAATAAGAGGGAAATTTTATATTTAGATAGATAGGTATAGATAAATAAAATGTTTATTCATGAAACCGGTATTTTAAAAGTATTTTATTATTAATTTCTTAAAAGGTACGACGTCCCCCTTGACTGCCTTAACGCCCCCCATTTGTCTCTTGATTCACTACCGCCCCCATGAAAGGTTCCAGCGCCCACTGGGGGGCGGTACTGCCCCCGTTGGGAACCATTGGTCTATATCATTATAATTATTTGCATACCCATAGTAACGTATAGTGACGCAAGTTGACAACTAACCTTCCAAATTATTTTAATAAAAAACAATGCATTAGAAACAAACGGCTTGATTCGTAGATATCTTTAATAATTAGAGCACGAAAATAAATTCACAGCAGTACTCAAACAAACAAAATTATTAATTTTAAGGTAGTAATTATAAATAAGGAAAAACTTATACTCATACGTAAATTTTGGATTATAATGTGTTGTTTAATCAAATTAAATTTTTATGTTTCCCCTAAGTACAAAGTAATGAAATATTAAGTAAAAATATATTTATTCATATAATATATTACTACAAGCTGTATTTATATGTTTCTTTTTATTTTTTTATAATTAGTCACTGTAATGCTTGATATCGTCGTTATCTGAACTATCCCTGTCATTTCTTGTATTTATTATTATTGGATTAATATCATCAACAATCCTTTCCCTTTTCCACCATTCATTTATTAAATTTTCGATTTTTTTAACAGATTTTGCCCAAGTTTCTCAAATTCATTCATTCTCTAATTTGATCACAGGCTACTTGCCACATTTTCAAAACTTCGTTATCACTTTATCCGTTTTGACCAATATGTCTATTATAATAATTTTTTGTTATACCCCAAATTAGTTCAACGGGGTTAAACTGACAGTGATAAGGAGGTAATCTTAGTACTTCATGACTATACGTTTGTACCAATGTATCAATAAAATAAACTGGTTCAGATTTTAATTTCCTACGTTTTCTCGTGATTTTGTTAGTGAGAAGTTCAGATTTATTACATTTTATAATTCTACGAATTGTTGATTCCGAAATCTTGAAGGCAGCTGCTACTCTTTGACGGACACAAGATAGAGAAATAAGTGGTCCATTGTTCTCTTTTTCGGATTTAAAATATTCCAGCAGATTTAAAATTAAAGTTTGTAAATTTAATAATTGGTCGCAAGCTCTATTAATTAATATTATTAACAGACACTGACAGTTAAGACAAATAACAAAAAACATTTTTAAAATCGCTGAAAAATGGTCACTAGATTATTATATAAATGCATTACTTGATACATACATGTAACAGTCACCTATCAGCAATCCGACTATAGTTCAAATTCCTGGTGGCAATAACAGAATTTAACAATATAGGTTAAAAACTGTAATAGCTTTCCTAAATGTTGCATGTTACGTCCGACAGCTATTTTATTTATTTTCCAATTGATTGCAGGCCGTTGCACCCTTAGTAGGGTGTAGCTCCGTAACCATTTACCCTTAATACGTAAAAATATATCAGTTTCAATTTCCACCCTAAACATGCCATTAGGAAGAAAATGGCAGTTAATCTACTTTCAGCGGCTTCACAGTAGTGTCACTATCACTTGATTGGGAAAATACTCTAAAGACACCCCGAGGATTAATAAGAACATACTCTGTTATCCTTTTTACCGAGCAAGAAGGACGAAGTAGATGTTTTAGATTAATCTTCTATCAGTAGACAAAGCATATGTACTTCTACACTACTTTGATTTGAAAAAAGTGCAGGTTAAGCTCATCGATTGCTTGTGAAAACTTATGGTGGATGTGCTCCATCAGAAACAGTATCTAGATATTGGTTTCGACGATTCAAAAGTGATGATTGTAATTTCACGACAAACAGCGGGTAGGTCAATTGAAAAAGTTCGAAGATGAACAATTGCCAACTCTATCGAAAGAAAACCCAGCTCAAACACTTAAGGAATTGACTCAAAATCTCTGAGTCGATAAATCATCCGTGACGTTTACAAGCCATGGGCAAGATCCAGAAAGAAGGGAGATGGCTGCCACATTAATTGACCAAAAATACCATTGCTAATCGTTTAAACAACGTGATTTCTTTGCTTTCCAGGCATAAACAGAAGAGTTTCTTGTGGCGTATCGTGACCGGAGATGAAAAATTGATCTATTTCGTCAACCCGAAACGCAAGAAATTATGGGTTGACCCTGGTCAACCATCAACGTCGATACCAAAGCGAAACATCCACGGTGACAAAACAATACTCTATTGGATATGAGCTGTTAAAATCAAAAGAAAAAATCACCGCCGAATGATATCAACAACAATTCGGGCGTTTGAATGATAATTTGATGCGAAAACGGCCATCCATTGAACCAAATCGACGGAAAGTAGTTCTTCTCCCTGATAATGCTCGGTCCTATGTTCCTATATCCGTGAAACGAACACTGATGAAACTCGAATGGGAGGTTCTCCCGCACCATTTTCCGGCTTGGTCCCAAGCGATTACCATCTGTTCCGATCGATGCAACACACTTTGGAAAATACACATTTCCATAACTACGAAGAAGTAGAAAATTGTCTCAAAAGACGAATAGTCTGTCTTTTCTGTCTGTCTGTCAAAAGACAGACTATTCTTTCGTCGCGGAATTCAACATCTGCCAGAAAAGTAGGAAGAAGCCATAGCTTTCGAGGACAAATACTTTGATTGATGTATTCACGCATTTTGTTATTGAAATATACAGGGTGGTGAATTGACCTGTGGGCCAAAGCGATTTAACATGTACAATAATAAATATGCTATTTCCTGCTTCCCTAATTGTTTTAGGCCCAGTATTTCGAACAATAGATAAAATTCACTATCTATGGGATAAGTTGTTATCAAGGGAATAAACGTTTTTTTGCTTATTTCCAATTATTTATCTATAGAGTAACTAAGTTATTTATAGGATAAGTTATTCACAACGTGTAGGTACTGATAAATATTATCCATTGGATAAAAATGACAGATCTTGACAGATAGGTGTCAAAAATCATTTTATTCATAAATATAAAGTCTGTTCCAAACGGTTAGGTGGAACTAAATGGGAATTTCGTTCTTTTAGGTTGTCACGAGAAGGGACCTTGCTTGGGTTATTTCATTTTTCAAGTTGGGATGTCAAAATTTAAAATTCCAACAATGAAACCATGGAAACGAATGACATATGTCAAAATTAAATATTTTTTTTTTATATTTTAATGACAAAAAATAAATAAATGGGAAATTTGTATTAAGAATGACACAAAAAATCAAAATATAAAGAAAATGACATTTTAAAATGATATTAACCTTAACCAAAAAATGTTTATTGTAAGTATGATTTACAAAGCTTAAACAAAACGGCCGAAAGGCACGATTTAAACGATGAAAGTAACTAGATTGCAAAATCTAGTTCCGCTTAATCGTTTGGAACAGACTGTATATGTACATTCTATAGCATATATACTTAAAATATATAGTATAACAGGTACTATGTACATATTAGACATACCTACACTTTATATACATATTACATACACCTGGTTCCATTATGTGTACTATTTTATTGTGTAATTACCTATATCAAAATAAATTTAAAATAATTTAGTAATCTACTTTAATTTATAATAAAATAAAAAAATATTGTCGATTATTTTTCGATAATTTACATTTATTTTTAAAGAAAGAAATCATGGATGCTGATTTAGAAGCAAGCAGACGATGAAGAAAAAATTGTAGAGTATTTAGAACGTCCATATATAGTTCGTGTTAGACCAAATCATATGAACCATTGGGATGAGAAATAAACGGTCGTATTTAATTTTCAGTGTTTTTGCATTTCTATTCTGTATGCAGGATGCACTAAACATATTACAATTTTTTATCCCAGGCCCCTTGTTTATCTTTTAGATTTACAGCATCAGTAGCTTTATTTTCTATAACATTTTTACATTTTAACACAAGATTTACAAGTTGCCGTGTTTCGGAAATATTGAAATTTGCGGTTCTTGGGCGTTTATCGCACATTTTTCTGTACAAAATTTTGACAGTTGTCATTTATTTTGACAGTTGTATCTAACTCTCTTTTATTCGTGCGAGTCGCGTATATGTCTCTCTTTGTTTAAGATGGCGCTACTAATACCAACATAAAAAAACATTCGAAAATATTATTATCAATCAGAATAGCTATCTACGGGATAACTTGAGTTGGAAATACAGAAATCAATTTATCCTAGCGACTATCAAATGGATAATATTATCCCATTGATAGTTATTCTTATAGATAACAGTAAGGTGAAAATACCAGGCCTTAGAGAAAAAGATCATTAGGTAACATTTATTTAGAATTAAAAACTACATGTTAGGTAAGTAAACAATCTTCTAAATTCTTCCGAGGAAATTTCATTTCATCATTTTTATACAATTTACTTTAATTTTTCGCCTGGTGTCACATAGACACAGTGGGTTCAGGAAGCAAACTCGGAGTGTCCCGAGTCACACTGATTAACTCCAGACCGCTCGAGGAACTGTCTAGAGTTAAACAGAGTGACTCCGAGTTTGCTTCCTGAACCCACTTAAAGAGATCGGAAAGCAATGATAAAGAGTCAAATTTTTTATTCGAATAGAAAGTTTTGAATATTTGAAATTCAGATATTCGATACAATTTTACTTCGAATAATGAATATTCAAATATTATTGCAAGTTCGAACAGTTCGCATCTGATGATACTAAACCGTTATGACTCTACGTAGCTGACCTATAGGTTAAAATTAGAAAAATAGAATGAACGTAACAAATGTAAATAGTAACATATTTTATTAGTATAATATTTATTTATTGACCAAGATACAAAATGAAATATTGGTTTTGGTCAGACACATTACAAATTACAAAACCTTTTAAAATATACAAACACAATCTACAGAATAAGATAAAAGTACGTTATAGAAATATCACCCAACATGGAAAATACTTAAATATACAAACAGTTCAAATACAGTTAAAATAAAAGTTTGAAATTGCAATAGGGCACGTAACTTCATAGTATACCAACAGCATATTGTCCATATATTTTGACTTGTGTAAAATCATCAAAAGAATATATTGGATTTTTCAGTAAATAATTCTTGATAGTTCTTTTTTAGGGTTTTGTAGGTATGACCACCAAAAAAACCTTATAACATATTGTCATTCATGTGTCTGTCTGACGGTAAAAATTGTAGCCCAACGGCTTAACATAGAATGTTGAAATTTGGCATTTGTACATTACGTATCCCAACTGTTGTAAAATTGTTTAATTCTACAACAGATTTAGTACGTGTTCGTTTCTTTTCCGGGCTACTGACAAATTTATCTCTCGATTGTTGTGCAGTTTTTCACTTTAGAAATTCTGACATCGAATGCAGCAGCAACTCTCTAAAAAGTTAATTAACAATTATCTGTAGAAAAATATTATCAATAGCATCAAAGCACCGTTCTTAACTAAAAAAGAAATACCAACTAACATCAAGGTAGAGATCTTCAAAAAAGTGACAGTACCAATTCTGACATACGCCTCAGAATCCTGGACCACTACAGAGACGCACAGGTCTAAAATAAGAAGCTCCGAAATGAGATTTTTATGGAAAATCGAAGGTAAAACAAAATTGGACAGAATAAGAAATGAAGTATTTAGAGAAAAACTAGGCACAAAACCAGTAGAAACTATAATAGAAGAAGGACAGCTAAGATGGCTGGGACAAATACACAGAATGAGTGAAGACAAAATAGTAAAAAGAGTTTATGAAGCAAGAACAGTGAAGAAAGTTAGACCAGGAAGTCCGAGAAAAACCTGGCACCAAGAAACAAAAGAAGCTGCAATGAAGAGAGGCGTAAAGTGGGAAGAGATAAGAAAATATACAAAGGACAGAACACGATGGAAAGAAGTATGGAGAACAACACCAGAAAATAAGTACTATAGCCTTACACCACAAGGTAGAAAGGCTTCAGGATTAAGTAAGCTGTAGAAAAATATTCAAGTGAAAAGACCATATATATAAACAAAATTTATTATTTACGTACATCTCCACACATTTTAAGTCCATCAAAGGTCCAGTATTAACTCGCTCTCTTTCAAAATAATTAATAAGAGATAAAACCATCCTTTTAGCGCGTCTACTAAGAGCTTTCGGCATTTTTATTACAATAATATTTTATTTAATGTAAAATAAAGCTTAACCTCACTTAAATGTCAAACCTGACTTAAAAATGACTGAACAGTACAATCTAAACGTGACAACGTGTAAAAACGTTACCAACATTCAGTAAAAAAATGTACCGGTAAAATTCAGTAAAACTGATTAATGGTCTGTTGGTTAAATCATATTATGACATTGGTACTTAAAATAACCAAGTGTGACGTCATCTCATATTTATTGTGAATGGAGTTTACAAAAACAATAAAATATTTTAATGTGATTCTGTGCAACACGCATTAAGTCTATTCTATATTAAACTTTTCTCCTAAGCACTAGGGATTTTTTGCGTAATATTGACATAAAAAGTATAATGTGCAACACAATACTTCCATGCTATCCAAATCAACTTCTGGAACTACTTCCAGTCAGATTTTATTTGAAGTTTCAATACTTTTTTGGGCGTACCAAACTTACGTTTATTTTTATGCTGTACTGTTTTACTTTTTCTTACATTTTTATTAATCCTGATTGAGATTTGGTCTTAAATGAAAATTATACTTGCTAATGGTTACCATAATTAAATATAAACTAGCATAATTCACCGATATTTATAAATTGGTTATTATAACCAAACATTCAGTAAAAAAATGTACTGTTGGTTAAATCATATTATGACATTGGTACTTAAAATAACCAAGTGTGACGTCATCTCATATTTATTGTGAATGGAGTTAATGCATTTCCTTGTGTCTAAATACTTGGTGTGATAGTGCGTGGGCGTATCTGCGTGGGACCCCGTGCTCGTTGATATAAAGGACTTGATAAAGGCGGGTGGGAAGAAGAGAGACAATAGGAGGTTTACAGAACGCTGATTACCGACCTCACCCGGGAATCGCTCGCAGTCGCTACCCTCATACCATTGCCAATATATCCACCGAACACATCATTACACTTTTATTTCATTATAGGAAACCGAAAAGATTGGATTTCCGACATTGGGATAATATTATAAAAAGTTTTCTAAAAATACTCAAATTGAATATTATCCTAGAATATCAAAAAGCTTTTTTAGGTTTTTGTAGGAATGACCACAAAAATCTTATAACATCACTCATGTCTGTCCGTCTGTACGTCCGTCCGTTCGTTGGTCTGTCCGTCTGTCTGTAGGTAGAAATTGTGGCCAAACGGTTGGACCGAAAAATTAATATTTGGCATTCTTATAAAACTTTAACCCACATATAAGAAAATTGTAGAGAGTTCAAAAAAACACATCGCGGAAAATATTTATATACATATGTATTCAGTGGAGTATTTTCTGTGTTGCCTACCGAGAACAGAGACGCGGTCTTCCGATATTGTGTCAGATACGGGGTCGATTCAGTTTCAAGCATTTAATACTTAGAATTAGTACCTGTTTATACAGGGATAATAGTACCGGACAAAATGTCACACCAACCACATGCTTTTCATTTCTATGGCCAGCAGTCTAGAAACGTGGCACTTACCTTCTTTACCCCTTACTATCTAGGCGTTGGGAACTTATTATTTATTTATTTATTTAATTTTGAGTGAATTATCAAGTGGAACCTCTTCGAGGAAGCGTGGATAAACCAACAATTTTTTTTTTGTAAAATCAAATAATTTAATAATAATAATAATAATGATTTTATGGAATTTTCGCCAAAAATGCCGAAAAACTTTTGTCCTCACCTTATTTCCCAGAGGGGTTGAAAAAATCTCAATAACCGGAATAGTTCTACAGGAATTTTTTATCAGATTATTATTTCGAAATATATCGATTTTTTTTGTATTGGAAAAAATATATATATTTTTTTAATGATTTTGTGTGATATTGAATATGCGAGAGCTATATGCAAGATGGGTTTGCTCTCAACAAACTCATTCGATATCAAGTTTCTTAAGCTGATTTGTATAAGTTATGGATTTTTTTTATCGCTCATGACAATGGATGAAACGTGGGTCCATTGTTATAGAGGGTTACCTTTTATGTTTTTACAAACGACTACTAGATGGCAATATTGAAATATGTCATTATTATATTCGTAAAATTGGAGAACTAGTGTAGTAGTAATGGCGCTGGCTTCTTACCCAACTAAATCAGTTCGATCCCTGCGAGAGGAGACAATAATATTTTTTGTTTTTTTTTTTGCATTTTTATTTTGTTTAAATTATTTTTTCAAAATTCTTATTATATTTTGGCATTTCATTTTTAAAAGCGTAAATTTAATAACCAGTGGAAATTGTTGAAATTATAGTAATTATAGTAATTTTAAATTATAGTAATTTAATTCTGTTTCAATGTACACGAAATCAGAGGGGCGGAGCTTATAACAACCAATGGAAGCCATAGGCGCAATTTTCAAAATCATAATGAACCTTGCTATATATATAAAAAAAATACTGCACATATTTAGAAACCTAAATCATGGTACTAGGCATTCGAATTAAAATTAACAAAAAAAATATTTTAACATAAAATTTGTTTTGGCATCCCAAATATTCATCATTCACTTACTAAATACCTGTGAAACCTGAAATGTGTGAAAATTCACAATTCACATCAATTTTTTTTTTTAATGTGTGTATCTTTTTTTTTTCTAAATAGGCCGGTCTACGAAAATTCTCCCAAGTCGGTTTAATTTGCCAGTCCGCTACTGGCAAGAACACTGCAATCAGTGGATTTATCGCTATTTTCCGCCTCCAAAGAATGCAACAGGGGTCTCATCAGCCGGAAACTATGACCTGAATTTTTTGGGACAATAAAGGGATCGACTATCCCCAAAGGGCCAAACAATTAACGATCAATAGTATGTTAACCTTTTGGACCGTAAAAAAAAATCTTTTCGCACCATTCTCCCTCCCGCTCTCATCAAGAAATCTCATCAAACCTATTTTTCACTTGTGGACCTTACTACTAAATACTAGACATCTTGATTTTGAGAGCTCCATGTCGCCAGAAACTCTTCAAAGACAGTGTCCTAAGCAACTATACATTCTTCTTATTATTTTCAAATATATCTCCATATGGTCAATTTTTTTCAAAACACCAGAGATGAATTTCAGCTTCAATTTCGTTTTTTATTAAATAGAAAACGCAATAGAACATTGACCTATAATAAGACCACGTGGTCTCAGGTTCTTGTAGGTCTTCTAATTAAGCTTGTAATGTAAATACTTAAAAGTAAAACAGTATGAGAAGTGTTGTTATCCTTTAACGATGTGCAGTGACCCAGAAGATGAATACATTATTATAATCAGGTAAAACGATATCAATTTTCTTCTTTTTTGCCAATGTCAGCTGGTTAAACTTTTGACTTTTACAAATACTCTATTAAGTACTTTTACTTTCTTATGCGCATTACCAATAACGTATGTCGATGATTTAGACCAGTGTTTCCCAAACTTTTTGAGCCGCGGAGCACTTTTCGCGAGAAGAATTCGTCGAGGAACACTATCGTTGCTATATACAGTGGCGTACGCAGAAAAATACTTCGGGGGGGGGGGGGGTATTTTTCACAATATCGGAATTTATACGTATTGAAAAGGCGAGCAATCTTGAAATTCGGTAATTATAATTTTAGTTCTTTGCGAATTTTGGGGGGGGGGGATTATTCTCTTAACCAAAATTAAAATATTGAGTGATTTTTCTTCAAGTACTTTTTCATGGTGATTTTTTTTTTTTTTATCACGTACCGTATTCAAGTTATCAGGGTCAATTTTAACTTTTCATATGGAGCTTATAGTAGGTTATTAGGCTTTTCAACCATATGAAAAAGTCCTATTTTATTTTCGTAACTAACACGAAAAATTAAGAAAATCGTTTTTACCGACCGCCAACATACATAAGGGAGGCATTGCGATCATACCGATTTTGACATTTCGAGATTTCGATGGATCTCCACGAATTGAGGTCCCTACATAACGTTTTGACTATTTTTAGCATGATGTCGATCTGTCTGTCCGTCCGTCTGTCCGTCCGTCCGTCCGTATGTCTGTCTGTCTGTGTACACGTGCAGAGCAAATTCGGCTGAAAGGATTTTTATGAAACTGCATATTTAAGCTTTTGACATCAATGGAGTTGATCAACTTTTGGTAAAAATCGGTTGACTAGAAATGGGAGTTTACTCGTGTCGATTTTAAGATTTTTGCAAATATTTAGCAACAGAAAAATATTTCGAAAAAATTTATTTAACAAAAGTTGCTATAAATGCAATAAATAATAACTTTTATTTGAGATATTTTTTGATAAAACAAAAAATTTCGATTTTTTTTTGTAAAATTGATGAATGACATGATAAATAATATCTGTAAGAAAATATTAGGCGGAATTATTTCTACTCTGCTGCTAGAATGTATTTTATACAAGTACTTTATGATAGCGGTCGATCTTGTGGTGGCCACAGCTGATTTTTTGTCTATCAAATATGTAACACTCTGATACTTGAGAATGCAGATTTGACATTTAATCGTAACTATGGTAAGAGTTATTTAACATACATATAACTTAACGCCAGCTTTTAGAATCCCACTGATTAGGTGTTCATTTTAATCCTTAAATTTATTTTGGAAACATCCTGTAGATGATTCGTGATACTTAATTTTACTGTAATATCGATTAATAATCTAATCTATATTAAATTTATTCAAATTAGGTAGATTATATTGCAGAATAATTAACAAGGGGCGTTAGGCTTGCTTCAAACACAGTTTCGAAATGCATTAATTCATAAATAGTGCCCCACGCCCCATCTCATACAATATTCACTTCAATATACCGGGTATTCCCCAAATGACCAATTCATTGACGTGTGACAAGTATAGATAACTCTCAAATAATGATAACTGAAATTTAATGAAAACTTTTTAATACTGTATTATTTGTGTTAAAATGTTTTTCAGTTTATCACAATGCAAGTGGTTCCCGATTTTTTTTTATGGTCATATAGGCTTATAGAAGCATTGCGGGAGAGCCGCAGTAAGGAATGGTTGGTTTATATACGGAACAAGAATAAGGAATACGAAATAAGAATAGTACACAAGATGTTAAAACATGGCTGCGCCGTATATCGGTTTATGTAGGAATGAAATTTAACTTAAACATAAGAATAGTTGGTAACATTCAACATTTTATTCTTATTTCAAGAATAAGACACGATAAGCCTGCGCACGGCAGTCAAAATGTATGCCGTAATAAAGTTTGTTCAACAGATGTTTTTCAGTTGTGATCAGAGGGTTGTAAACAACAATAAAATGTTTTTATTATTTTTATTTATTATTCTTGTAAGTTTTAAGAACCTGTCAAGGGACAAACGTTAAACACAGGCCAACGCAAGTACGCAGGCGCAGCGACGAAATGTTATGTCCTATATAAACGGTTTAATATTTTTTATTCTTGTGTACTATTCTTATTTCCTATTCCTTATTCTTGTTCCGTATATAAACCAACAAGAAAACTTGCGCTAGGGGCAGAGCCGTGTTTTTGGCGCCCTTGACAATAAAAAAAAAGGTTCTCACCTCTCAAAATTCAAGTGATGAGCAAAAAAAGGTCCTCACCTCCCAAAATTTAAGTGCTGAGCAAAAAAAAAGGTCCTCCACCTTTCAAAATTCAAGTGACGAGCAAAAAATCCTCGCCTTCGCAATGGCGTCCCTTAATCAAGCCCGTCAGCGCCCTTTTCCTTAGTGCGTCCAAGGCCGTCGCCCCCTCTGTCCCCCCCCTTACTGCGGCTCTGCATTGCGGGATTGAAGAACCCCCAAAGAAAAATATAAATATTTCATTTTCAAATATTTTATTGTATTTGTTTAAAAAAAATAAATAAAAAATAAACTACCTATCCGAGTTGAAATCTGAAAGATCGGAAATCCCTTCGTAAAATGTTTATTATCTATTATTATTTTCCTAATTCTGCTGTCCTAGATTTTTACTAACTTAACCTAACCTAATTACCTAATTTGATCGTATTTACTAGAGTTTGTTACACTATTTTTAATGGGATAAGTTTGGAGGAAAATAAAGTATTGTATACCTAAAAACTAGGTAATTAGGTTAGGTTTAGTTAGTATAAAACTAGGACAGCAGAATTAGAAAAATTAGAAAAACGATAATAGGTAGAAAATAAACATTTTACGAAGAGATTTCCGATCTTGACCTTGTATTTTTTGTGTATATGAACATGAACTCTTGCGCGCTGGAAATATCTGAAATAAAGTATTTGAAAAAGTATTTCAATTACTTTCTGGTATTTGAAATATTGTATTTCAAATACTTCAAAAAATGCTTTTGGTATTTGAATTTGCACATACTTTCTCCATGGTATTTGTAATTTGATAATTATTGTCTAAAAATGTCAGTATTATAGAGTACTTTAGAAGAGTTTCAAATATTTCTTAATATTTCAAATATTTCCCTAGCATTTCAAATATTTTCCTAGTATTTCAAATATTTCCTTGGTAAATATTTCAAATATTTCCTAATATAACAAATATTTTCCTTGTATATATTTCTAATATTTCAAATATTTTCTATACTTCATTTTTTTTAAGAATGGAGTGTGGGCAAGATATGATCTATTTCAAACTTGTTTTTGATTGGGTAAGAACGTGGGACAGTTTACACTGTAGAAAAATAGATTTCTGTCTTAACTTATTCCATTTATCTCTGTTTATTTTAACCCAAATTTGTAAACATAGGCGTACAAACTAAGTTTACAGTCAATATATTACTACCTATTATTTCTAATAAGTAAAACGGAGGTATATGTTTAAATAATGTTAGAATATAAAAGCCAGTGAATAAATAGATTTGAAATTAATTTAGAATATATATATTAAGAGAAATATTTTAAAATGAAGTCGTCTGAAAATGAATTAATGTACGTACGTCTCTGGTACCAAACACAACAGTTGTTTAGCTGTCAACTGTCATATTCTTTGCTGTCAACGAGCACCATATTAATAATTTGTGTCGTGTTATAGTATCGATTAAATATAAACTTGAAGTGAAGAAGAATCGGACTGATTTCCAATATTATTTTATATATTTTTCTTAATTATTTTTTATAAGTTTTGTATAAGTAATAAATTTTAATTACATTTTCAATTGTTACATTATTTTTTATACCGGGTGAATTATTTAAGGAGCAACATACATGTTTCACATATAATGTTAATGAAGTGAGTTGTTTCAAAAGCAACATAGCCATAAAACAAACTGTATTTAATTTTAAATTAAAAACTTTAATTTGATACAGTGTGAAACCAACCGCGCTCGTAGCGCCATCTACTTCGTTCTTTAAAAAAATAGAGTATATTATTTAAAATATTTCCTTATATTTCAAATATTTCCTTAGTATTTCAAATATTCCGTATTATTTCAAATATTTCCTCGTATATCAAATATTTTCTAATATTTCAATTATTTCCCTAGTACATATTTCAAATATTTTTTAGTACTTCATATCTTTTCCTATTATTTCAAATATTTCACTATAATTTCAAATATTTCCCTATTATTTTAAATATTTCTCTAGTCCATATTTAAAACATTTCCCTGGTATTTCAAATATTTTCTAATATTTCAAAAATTTCCCTAGTATTTCAAATATTTCTTTAGTGAATATTTCAACAACAAAAAGAAATTTTGTTACTTGGTCATTTATTTTGGTTATTTATATTTTATAATTTTATTAAATATGCATGTTAGGTAAAGTCTATTAAAAACTCCCGTTAAGTTCCGCCTAAACCCATGAAGTTTAGGCGGAACTTAACGGGAGTTTCATTTTTCTAAGTTTTCACGAGCTTGGCCAGGTTATTTTATGTTTCATGTTGGCAAACAGAATTCAAAATAGGAAAAGGAAAACATACAATATTATTAAACTAAAATATATAATTCCTTTTTTACATTTTGCGAAGACAAATTGTAATTTTTTATTAAGGTGACACAAAAAAATTTAATAATGACATCAATTTAACCTAGAATATTGCATGTAAGTTTGATTTACAATAGCTTAAACAAAATGGTCAAAAGACCGATTCAATTATTGAAAGTTACTAGATTTCAAATTCGAGTTCCGCTTAAACGTTTGGAATAGGCTATATTTGCAGATATTTGTATCTTAAAATATATTTTTTTTACAACAATTTATATATTGGTTATGTTTTATGTTATTATTAAATTAATATTGAAGAATAACTTTGCACTTATAATTTTATTTAAAATTTTCATTGAACCTGAATTCGACATTGAAATAAAAATAGGTTCTTGAACCTAAAAAATTTATGTTATTGAACCTGAACCTGAAACCGTACCGAAACTAATATATTAAACCTAAATCGAACCTGAACCTAAATAAATTCAGCTTCAGGTCCCTGATAGCTCTTATCCGGGCTGAGGTGATAAGAAAAACGAACGAATTTGTTTTATATATATTTTCCTATGTACATACACATGTATATAAACACAAAAAATTGTAAAATTGTACAATATAATTAATAAGTGGTTTATGCCTGCAGATCATCATGATTGAAGAGTAATCCATATAGAGCATCCTAGCGCATCATATGCCCTCAAGGTACTGTTCACAACCACTTCATCTTGTGAATGTGCCTTCTAATGTACCTCTTTCATCACACTGTGAATGCGCCTTTACCTCACCTCTACCCTTAACTCTATAGAAGCTCTTCTATAGTCCTCTCTCTCTCTCTCTCAGTAGAAAATAAATCATGTAATACCACTTTTGACATGCACTGTAATTGTTGAATGAGTATGTGTATTGTTAATTGTTACTAATAAGGAATTATTTAATCTTCTTTTTAAAATTTAATTTATTTTAACCTCTATTTTCTTTTTAATATTGGGTCTAAACTAAAAATGGGTCATTTATGAATGAACTGACTCATTGAGCCGAATCAGTATTCTTACCGAAGTGAGCCGGCTCACCACTGCATAGTTTCAGGGATTTGGCTGGCAGTTGGCGCTGTGCCCGAAGTGAGACTACAGTGACTGTATAAAGACAGTGTGGCCATACGATGGTCTCATTTTCTATTGGTCGAGCTGAAGTCCGCCATATTTCTTCCAACTTTAGAGATTATATATGGTTTACATGTGTTTAGCTTGTGTTTTAACAGATTTAAGTGATATTTTCAAATAATATACGTATATTTAGACGTTTAATAGTGAATATTGTTGTGTTTGTGATGAGTAATGAGTAATGTAGATAATGTAAACTGTGCACATATTTTAAATTGTCACAAATAAAAAAAAAATTAAAAATAATGAAACGTTTTATTATGTTTAGGTTTAAAATTGCTGGGGAAAAAAAGCTAAATGAACATAAAAAAACATTATGCCAGTAAATCAATGGATGGCTTCACAATTATAAGAAGTATTTACTTTCATTAATTTTAATGTTATACCATGCTGATTTCATTTTATTTTTCACCTGACCATAATTTTAGTTGAATAAATGCATAATTGATAATATACACATCAGTTTTCTTTATCAATATATCATTTCTTTATTTATACCATGAGTTCAAAAAGAAATTGCATAAGGGTTGGCTATGGAAAATAAAAATAATGTCAACAGAAAGCTTTAGAATTAATTTACTGTCTGAATTAATTAAATCACTCTTGTTGTCAAGTTATTTATTGTTACATAAAGCTTGTAGTATACATTATTTTATTTTTCCATAGCCAACTCTTATGTAATTTCTTTTTGAACTCAGGGTATATAACATGTTCTGCTTATTCTTTTTACTTGCCCGACCTTAATATATAAGGGGCAAGTATTGTAATCGCGAAAATTTTCGATGTCGAGATTTTGACGGATGACCACGTTTCATGGTCCAGGGAATCCAAAAAACCTATTTTCGAAGTGCCGTCCGTATGTGTGTGTGTGTGTGTGTGTGTGTGTGTCTGTCTGTGTGTATACACGATAACTCAAAAACGGTTTAACTTAAAGAGTTCGTTCTGGTACTAAAAAATTCTCCTATTAAATAGGAAGAACCCTATTGTTTTTTATGAAAATCGGTTGACTAGAAATGGGAGTTTACTTGTGTCGATTTTAATATTTTTGCGAATATTTAGCAACAGAAAAATATTTCGAAAAAATTTATTGAACAAAAGTTACTATAAATGCAATAACTAATAACTTTTATTTGAGACGTTTTTTGATAAAACGAAAAATTTTGAAAAATTTTTGTAAAATTATTTAAAATTTTTCCAAGTCTCAATTTTTTCATACTTATATGTAACGTTTCCATGGTCATGATAATTAATTCGTAACTACTAAAGCAAGCCTTGGACAAAAATTTGTTTAGAATATATTTGATGTATTTTTGAAGATTTATCTAAATATTTAATTTTTTTTTTTTTTTTAGTTTACATTTTTTAAAAATTTTTTTTTTTTATGGGAGGGCAAGTCTAGCGGAGGTTTCCTTTCGCCACTGGTTTAATATGAAAATATCCTTTTTTTTTATATGAACATGCGTTTTCCCAAAAAAGAAATGTTGGGTTCTCTAATTTTTATAGAACCTTATCATCATTTTTTCCCTATCTTTTTATTCTAATTCTAATGTCCTGATTTCTTAAATTTAAAATATTCAAATTAAAATGTAACTCCCATTTTTATAAAAAAAATGTTTTAGTTTTTATACGTCCTCAATAAAATTATAAAATAATAAAAACATATCTCTTTTATTTCCTTTCATGTCCTTTTTTAAGAATTTTTTTCATTTGTTTTCTTTTTATGTTGCAAACATTTCAAAAAAATACCTTCATCGGTAGGCAATTTTAATATTTATCTTAATAAATGTTGAATCATATACATGTTTTTTCTTAACAATAAATTGATATTCACATATATATATATATATAAACATAAATACGTAAAACTATTAAAACTTTAAGAAATATTATAATATATTAGGATATATTAACATTTATTCCATATAACCCAATACAAATCTGGAATAAACATGGCGGCTACAGTTCATATGGCCACACTGTCTTTATACAGTCACTGTAAGTGAGACGAAGCGATTTTCATTCCAGGGCCGTACTTACTTACATCGAGACCCGGGAAACAAATGGTTTCTGACGCCTTCTCCCCTAATTAATAAAGCAAATTAAAGAATTAGCTGAATGAAAAAAAGACGTTCACATTTTGAAAACATTTTATATTTTAATTCAATAATTTGTTTAATTTTTTTTAATTTTTTTTATTATTAATAACACTGCAATTATCGGTAAAGTTCACAGAGGATTACAGAGGTGATAATGCATGTTTTTTTTTAGGGGACCTAAATAGATTGAGACTCTCTGCTCCCGCAAATAGTGCTGCGGAGTGATCATGGAGGTACAAGCAGAGGGGTTATACACTTATAGTTAAATAAAGTGTTTTTTTTTAGAGGTTTGTTTTTCAAATTTGCAAGACTGTTTTCAGCGATGGCCATTTTGATATCTGACAGCTGATTTATGCTCAGTTTGGTTTGCCATTTCACCATAAATAGACTTACGCTAGAACAACGTTTGCAAATTGTGCAAATTTATTTCGTAAATCGTGGTTCAGTTCGCGAAACTTACCGTGCGCTACGTTCATTTTACGGTCGACATAATTATCCATCCGAGCAAGTAATTCGAATAACCATGGATCGTTTTCGCACCACGCATACTCTAATTGATAATACGCATCTGCAGACGTCGTACAGTGCGCACCGAAGAAGCTGTTTTTGCTGTGGAGCGTCAATGTTACAGTCAATGGAGCATGGCTCTATAGCGGTCTCCATTGCAGTCAATGGAGACCGCTATAGAGCCATGATTACTGACTTTTTCGTTCTCCAATTGAATGGCATTAATGTGGAAGACCTGTGGTTTCAACTAAAGTCACTGGATTATACAAAGTAGCGCAAGCCTTTGAAGAAGCCGACAGACCCCAGAGTTTGATTGGTAACATTGCTTCCCCTATTAAGCAAACTAAAGCAGCAATTTTTACGTTCTTAAGTTTGCGTCTGCGCTGTCACATCTCTCTTTCTCGCTCTAATTTAATAACTTCCTTTATCAGCGGTTTGAATATTTAAGGTTAAGATTCATTTGAATTTATATATTATATCCATTTTATTTAATAAAAATAAACAAAATAATTGAAATTGTACCACAATTCTGTTATAGTGCATCTTTGATTAAAAAAATCGTGATTACAATGTTTAAAATAAAAATTTTGGTAGTACTAGTTTCTTATTTTTTTACTGTTCGAATCACTGAAAATCATTTGTGTTGGCGACATTTTTAGCCCCAGTATGGCCGCCGTTGCGCTACTTTGTATAATCTAGTGACTTTAGTTTCAACAATACGGCGCAACATGCCATAGAGCGCGCGCCTCAATCGATTTATTAAAGGAAACATTCGATGAGCGCATAATTTCGTGTAATGGATCTATGAATTGCCTTCAAGATCGTACGATTTAACACCTTTGGATTATTCTGTGGGGATATGTGATGTCGCTAATCTAGA
The DNA here is from genome assembly GCA_963971575.1 of Liopterus haemorrhoidalis. NCBI lineage: Eukaryota > Metazoa > Arthropoda > Insecta > Coleoptera > Dytiscidae > Liopterus > Liopterus haemorrhoidalis. The sequence goes on along the minus strand of OZ020622.1, from coordinate 18,045,432 downwards.
TCGATAAACCAGAGACGATGGGTGACTTGTAAGCCAACATTCACCGTGTTATTGCAGATTTACGGCCCCAGCTGCTCCAAAAAGTGGTCGAAAATTGAACTTCCAAATGTCGCTTTATTCGAACCAGTCGCGGCACATATGCCCGAAGTAATATTTAAACACTAATGGCATAAAACTATCTTCCCAATAAAGCCAATACCATGGCCATTACCACGATTTTTATGTGTTTTATTTCATTTTAAAGTTCTATACCTCTAAAGAAACATCCTTTATAACTAGGGTTACCATATTTTTTGTGCGCCAAACCGGGACCCCCCCCCCCAAATGATTAATATTAAATCTTGAGAATTACAAAATTAAACGTATATCAAAAAATCACAAAAATACATATTATAAAATTATAAATTTTGACTTACATAGTTGCACTGTGTATATTATTTATTTGTATAAGAATATTTATTGGCAGATTGTACTTTTTTTAAAAAGTTTTTATCATTTTTAGTATAATCATAAAATTCAGAACATTTTAAATCTATGTTAGTTTTACAAAATAATAATGCACCGACGTTACATTCAAGTAAACGATTTCTTTCAGGTGACCATATATTCTTCATTTCTGAAAATAATCGTTCAATTGGTGCTGAAGTACCAGGCAAACAGAAAATAAATTCGACAATTTTCTGAAAATTGTTAACAGAAATATTTTTGTCTGAAATTTTTTTAAACAATTGTACCCATTTCTCCTCGCTACTTGTGCCCTTTTCCCGCCACAAATTATTGCGATCAGTGTCGTTATAAAACTGTTTAGCATATACAACTTCGTCAAATAGAGTATCACAGTTAATGATCGGTGTTTTGGTCGTAAATTTGGAATTAAGTAATTGCATAGTTTTTTCAACATCGTTCAATGCATGCATATATATAAAATATGGAAAAACCGGGACATTTTTACCAACCGGCCGGGACGCCGGGACAAGTTCTTGAAACCGGGACTGTCCCGGTCATACCGGGACGTATGGTAACCCTATTTATAACACAATTGTTAAAATATGGATACGGGTAAGCCATGTGAAAGTTTCAATGAATAAAGACGAAAACATGCATATTAAGATATTTTAAAATAATATAAATTTATATTTACCTGTGGAAAATTACACCAGCTTCTCAATACGGTTTTTACAATTTAATATGGCGCAATTTACCATTGTCTTTATTTAAAAAAACTTCAGAACACGTTTATAATTAGAGAATATTAACGAGAAATGTAATGTTGACACCACGATGTTTGCCACCAAACAATGGCCGACCTGCTTCACTTCGCTGTTCAAGCTGTGATACGGAATTACGTCTCCCCTCTACCTGTACCTCCATGGTCTACAGCGTTTGCACGGGATAGACTTATTTTAGAAATATTTCCTCATTTTAAACACATTTCCTCACATGCATTTTAGATATTTTTTAGTTTTAAAAGCAGTGGCGCACTCATGGGGGTGCCCGGGGGCCCGGGGCGCTCTTAAGAAGGATGGAAATAAAAATAAAAACACACAAACACACTAGAAAATTTTAAAAGTAGAGATGAGAACCTTTTTTTTAGGTCGTCACTTGTATTTTAGAAGAGAGGACCTTTTTATTTTAGGTCATCACTATGTATTTCCGAAGCGAAGACCTTTTTTTTAAATCATCACTTGAAATTTAGAAGTGCGAACCTTATTCATAATTTAAATAATTTTGTCTTCCGCCCCCCCCCCCTCCCCCAACAAAAATTCCTGGGTGCGCCACAGTTTAGGAGGGCATGTTATAAGAGATATGTTAAATATTTTAGTAAACAATTATAACCTAGAATCACCCTTTTAGAATAAAAATTTTGAGATAACATATAACCTATGTACAAATCCTGGTTTCACTCTATAGTCGTATCATATTACAGTAAAACCTCGATATAACGGACTAATTGGGGGGACGGGGTGTCCGTTAAAGCCGAAAGTCCGTTATATAAAAATAGGTTTAAAATAAATCAAAAAACTTTTTTTTGAAAATATGTACACTGTATTTTGATATTAATAAAAAATACAAAACACAAACAAAATTCTATTTAATTGTCTTCGGACATTCGTCGTGAAGTGACGTTGTTGTTTGATATCGACGCGCTTGCTTTCGGTAATCCTGCTTTGAAAAAGGAATCAAGTTTTGTTTGCACTTTTGAAGTTTGCTGTTTTTTTATAATCAACTCTCTAAAATTACGAAAATTATAAAACATTTAACCATATTTTTTATCCGTTATATCCGAAGTCCGTTAAATAGAGGTCCGTTATATCGAGGTATTACTGTACGTGGAAATATGTCCAGCTGTTTTAACGTGAATTTCGGATAAACATACAAACAGCCATACAGACAGACAAGAATCAATTTTTGTCTATCTGTCTGTTTGTGTGTTTGTCTGCCTGTGTGTTTGTCTGTCTGTCTGTCTGTCCGAGATTCACGCAAAATCGGTTGGATATATTTTTACGTAATTTGGTATGATGATAGAATAAAACCAGAATTCGAACACAGGCTATAAGTCATTTATAAATATAAATATAAATTGATAAATATTGTATCATCCGCAAATATAACTGTGTTAGACAGTGCATGTGAGGGAAGATCATTGATGTATAATATGAAAAGTAAAGGACCCAGTATCGAACCCTGCCCAACTCCTATGTTGATTTTAGCTACAGGAGAGTGTGAATTCTTGTGACAAACAGATTTTTCATGGTCAGTTAAATAGCTCTCAATCAGCTGAAGAACAGTGCCCCTGGTCCCATATTGATAAAGTTATTTAACAATATTGCGTGCGATACACAGTCAAAGGCTTTGGAGAGGTCAGTAAAAGATGCTAACAGTCATTCACCTCTCTCCAGGTTACCGACAATGTCGTGGATCAAGGACACCGCAGCTTTACATATTGATAGTGTTGAACGAAAACCAAATTGTTTTGCTGATAGTATATTATGTATTGTTAAAAAAATTGAAAATCTGTCATAAATCTCTACTACCTTCGAAATAATGGGGGTTAAACTAATTGGCCTGTAGTTGGACGGATTATTCGGGTCACCATTTTTAGGGTTTTGTAGGTATGACCAAAAAACCCTTATACCGTTATTTTGTCGTTTGTCTGTCTGTCTGTCTGTCTGTCTGTTCGGTAAAAATTGTAGCCAAATGGCTAAACCTAAAGAGTTGAAATTTGGCATGCTTATACAACTCTTTGACCCGCACATAGGAAAAATACTAAAACATCTAAAAAACATGTCCCCCTAAAAATATAAACAAATATATGCTCATCGAAAAAAATATATTTTTTTAAAATTCTGTGTAGGGTATCAAATGAAAGACCTTGGTACGTGGATTAACGGTCAAATTTTTATTTTTGCAAAATAAATTATTTTGGAGCGATTTTTGCCAAAATTGTGCAAAAAAATTTTTGTCCCACACCCTGTAGCCCAGATGGTTTAAACTAAAAATCTGAAAAAAATCTAAGTAATGTACATTGGTGTGAACCGGAATAGTACAACAGGAATTTTTGATCAGATTACGTTTTTGGAAAAAAACGCATTTTTGTGATTTTTGGCTAATAATGTACACAAGTTATAGCTTTGTAACACGCTACACTAGAACGTGTATGCTGTTGTAGTGGTTTTGACGCTGGCTTTTACCCAAGTAACTCGATCCGAAAGGGATCGAATCCTGCGAGAAGAGACAATATTATTCTTTGTTTTTTTTTTTTTTTAATTTTTATATTGTTTAAATTATTTTTTCAAAATTCTAGTTATATTTTGGCAAATGTTGCATTTAATTTTTAAAACCGTAAATTTAATAACCAGTGGAAATTGTTTAAATTATAATTTAATTCTGTTTCAATGTACACGAAATCAGAAGGGCGGAACTTATAACAACCAATGGAAGCCATAGGCGCAATGTTTAAAATTCTTAATGAACCTTGCTATATAAAAAAAAAATAATGCACATATTTAGAAACCTAAATAATGGTATTAGACGTTCGAATTAAAATTAACAAAAAAAATATTTTAATATAAAATTTGTTTTGGCATCCCAAATAATCATCATTCACTTACTAAATACCTGCAAAACCCTGAAATGTGTGAAAATTCACACTTCACATCAATTTTTGTAGATCAGTATAACTTTGGAGCGTTTTGACATCCTGAAGTTAAATTTTTGAAATACCTTCCTAATTATTGACTTTACAGCAAAAACGTATAAAACAAAAATTGTTTATAATAAGAAAACAAATCTTTTTTGCTGTATATACTTTTTTGAATGAATGAATATTTGGGGTTGAGTTACGGGGGTAGACCCTAAAACTAAAATCTGGAAATATCTCAATTATTATTTACTTTACATCAAAATGTAAATAAGAAAAAAATGTTTTTCTTCAATATAGTTTTTAATTAGAAAATTATTTAGGGAGCAATGAGAGTGTTACTTATAAGCGCGAAATATCTCATTTATCAGTAACTAAATATGAGAAAAGAAGGGGTACCCATTAGTAATCAATTATTATTAGTGTGGAATATTTGATTCAGTCTAATTCAGAGCGTGATTGTATAAAGACGTGTTTTATTACGCAATATTACAACACGTGGTCTTGACTTTTGTCTAACGTTCTAAATGCAAACGTTTTTATTACACCGGAGTAAAATGGCGGACAATCAACCAACTGAGGAATATTTACGTCATTGCACGCTGTTTCATTTTCGATCGGGTGTTAATGCAACGGTTGCAACCAAGAAAATTTGTGATGTATATGGAGACGTATTGAAAGTTAATAAGTGCCAACGTTGGTTTAGAAAATTTTTCAATGGTGATTTTGACTTGTCTGAAGCAAAGGAAGTGGACGCCCTGTAGAGTTTGATAATGACGCTTTAAAATCACTGGTGGAAACGGATCCCAAACTGAGTATCCAGGAAATAGCAAACACTCTTCAGGTTACTTGGTCAACAGTCCAAAGACATCTTCAAGAAATCGGGAAGGTTTACAGGCAAGGTATATGGGTTCCACATCAATTGTCGGAGATAAATAAAGAACAACGGCGTACAATTTGCACATATCTATTGTGCAGACAACAAAGTGATCCGTTTTTACGAAGGATTGTCACTGGTGACGAGAAATGGGTCTTGTACAACAACAAAAAGCGCACCAATTAATGGCTCTCTCCAAATCGACTAGCCGTACCCACTCCTAAACCATCCCTCACTTTAAAGAAGGTGTTATTGTGCGTATGGTGGGACTGTGGTGGCATAATTCATTTTGAACTATTGAAACCGGGAGAAACTGTTACAGCTGAATTGTATTGTCAACAATTGGGTAAATTACGTAACGAATTGTTGGTAAAACGACCAACTCTAATCAACAGAAAAGGGGTAATATTGCAACACAATAATGCCAGGCCGCATGCAGTAAAATTAACCCAAAAAAAAATAAGGCAGCTAAAGTATCAGGCACATCCATCATATTCTCCGGATATAGCACCATATTACACCATTTATTCCGATCCATGGAACATTTCCTAAAGAATAAAAATTTCAAAAATATCGATGACGTGCGAGCTCACCTAGAAATATATTTTTCTTCAAAGGAAACGGAATTTTATGAACATGGGATTAAAACTCTACCAGAAAGATGGCAAAAGGTCTTAGATAACGACGGAGATTATATAATCGACTGAAGATAAAATGAAATGTAAATAAATACGTTTTTTTTTTGTTGTCACTGAAATAATTGTTTACTTATGGGTACCCCTAATATTTGGGGAATTGTGGGGAGAGCTACCTATAAATCAAGTATCTCACTTATTATTTACTTAACATCAAAAATATATACAAAAAAGTAGTTTAGAATAAAGAAACGATTATTTTGTTCTACTTGAAACTGAAATATCTCACTTGTCATTTACGTTACAGCAAGAATGTACCTTACAAAAACCATACGAAGTACGGGTACTCCAGCTAGTCAAGATTAAAATGCTGTACAGTTCAACAAATTTTAATTAACTCCAAATGGCAACTGATCCATCACTGTAAATTCTTGCGAATGTTATAACTTGCATTTTCAGCATAACTACAATTCAAATATTTCAAATCTGTATTTTCCGTGACAGGCAGTATTATGTTAATACTAATGATAAAGTTTAATCAATATTGTATTTTTATAAATGTGTATAAAATATTAATTCAAACTTGACTCATAATTGTCAAAAGTTTTCAAAAGAAGTTTAAAAACTTTAAAAGATTGCAAGTTTATATCATTACATTTGGTCATGCGATTTGTTCTATTGAAGTTTTAAAAAAAGTAAGGAATTTTCCATAACTCTGTGACGTAACTTAAAGCTCCAAACACTATAAAAAGTTTATGATATGGAAAAATTCTAACCTAAAAGTGCTAACAGATAGTTAAACGAAATATAAATTCAATAACTCACTATCGGGCGTTCTTTAAAAAATGCATTAATATTAACGTCGCGTTAAAATTTTAACACCATGTCTAGTGCTAATGGTGCTATTACCCAGCAAACATTTTTATACGGGCCAGTACATTTTGCACTGGGCCAGTACCCCGGTGTCCCCGTGGCCGTTAGCTGTATTGATGTATCAGTTGCTGGCATAGTTGCATTAAAAAATAATCGCATTAGTTGCAAGATTTATTTCTGACGGACCAGTGCTTATATTATACACACTCTCTAGTGTTTCAAATGTAATATATGTGTACTTACCCAGTATTAAAATAAATTAATGGTTAGGTGCAAAATAAATACTCTTTTGGCCATTTTCACCATCGTTGAATAAATTTATTTAACAAATAAAGTTGACAATATCGCATCGGTTTTAAACTATTAATGAAGAAATTAACATTGCTGTCAATAGAATAAAATGATGCGATATTGTTAACTTAAGTTGTTAAATAAATTTATTCAACGATGGTAAAACTGACCGATTGTGAATTGTATTAACAGTTATAATTTATTGATTTATTTATAAATATTAAATAAATATAATTTCAGGAATAACAGGAATTAGTTTATTTAATTTATTAATTTAATGAAGAATTTTAAGAAAATGGTTTTCTGCCATTTCGGCCAAACCAATTGCATTCTAAAGATAAGGGGTGACTAATAATTTTCGCCAATATTCGTCTTGTATTATCTACCACATCTTTCCCCCCTGACTTGAAGAGTGCCAACCTAAAGAAATCATACTTGTTAAAATAAATTCAATAATCAAATTTTATAAGCATTAATGCTATAAGCTGTTCACTTTTGTAAGAACAAGCTAGATCTGGTTATTTTGGTGATTTTTATAGTGTATTACTGACTTTTAGAAACTTGGTTATATTGTAAAAAAAGCTTTACAGTTTTGGATTAAGTTTGTATTATTTTAGGTTGGTATTATATTTACAAAATATTTAAGATGTCACTATTCAAAATGAAATATGACAAATTATATTTTTTAAATGATATATTTATAATCTTGTAACAGATTTATTAATAACTGAAAATTTTATTACATGAAAAAAACTATGATTCAACTAAACTAAAAATTAAACAATTTAACATGAAATAGTTTGTGTAAACTACGTCCTTAAATCTAACAAAACACACACAAATCACAATAACAAACTGTATAATTTTCACAAAACAATAACTATTCAAATAAACATCTTGACAAACTGTCCACCAACACGTATCAACTTGTACTGGCCCTCGAGGGGGTACTGGCCGTTAGGGCGTTTTATGACTAAGAACAATCAACTTTTCAAATTATTACATTCAAAAAAAGTTTAGTTTTAAGTAAAAAGTATAAAAATGTTTGCTTGGATTAATACAAATAAGGAGTGCTTATAAAATGCTGGTAAAGTACTTCGTATAGGCGGAATGCGAAATACAAATGTGAAGTACATTATTAATACTGGCGTTGCACTTACTTTTGGTGCCAGCAGTAAAAGCAGTTTGCCGGCATTCGGCCGTTAGTTAAATGTTTGCTGGGTATGGTCATTTCAGTTAAATATTAAAGCTCTTTAAATGTGAAGGTCACAGGCTTAAGCGTGAAGTGCAATTACGGTCACCATTTAACGTTAAATGAATCCTTTAATTTTTCTTTAAACTACAGCCAGATATATCTCGCTATAGCGCTAAATTTGAGGTTATGTTTGACACTGGATCAGATTGTAACGTTTCCCGAAATTGTATTTAAAGTTAAACATTTTTATATACAAGAAAATGGAATTGATCCATGTTTTAGTTCATTTAATTGCCAAGGAAGATGACAACAGGTAATAAAAGATAAATTTATAAACATTATAAATTATCAAAAATATGTACTTTGTATTTCTAGAAACAATCTTCGCATAGAACGAAGAGTTATAAGAGACAGAAAATACATTTGAAATGGCTAATGAGAGTTTTAGAATTTTTTTTCGGGTGTCAAGAGAAATGTTTTTCTACGAAATTTTGCAACCATTACATAATGGACAACCTGCAAGACAAGACGAACTTCCACTACATCTCAAAGTGTTAGGAACCTTGTGAATGGCGCAATATAATTTGACTCCTTTCTCCTTTCTTTTTCAATATTCAATAAAACAGTGTTCACTTCAAACGCATGTGTAATAATGATCCAAGCCCTAGTTGTTTATTTTTATGTAAACAAAACGTAACAGATCTGAGTCTGCATTTATTTGTATTTCAAGATTTATCATAACTCTGTTTACATTTACGGTTATCTGATTATACGTATGTCTTTTAGAATGTGTCAATGATATTTTGAAAACATTTTGTCAAATAAATACAAGTTACAATGTAAATAAATTTAGATGTTTTATTATAATTGCATGGGTGCTCCATACATTTGTCCAAGGCAATATTTGTATAGTCGTGAAAAAATAATTTTTCAAAACGGAGCGATAACACAGGTCAACAAAAAAAAAAAAAAAATTTTGACTCTTTATTTTAATGACTGTTTTCTGTTTCTTTATATCGAAAAATAACTAAAACCTTCGTTTATTTTTGAAAAACTTTGCTTTTGTACATTTTACAACGATCAATATATATTTATTTATTTTTATGACCATATAAGGAGAAGCGCGTCATATTAAGTAAGGGTGGGGACGAGCGGGTGGAAAACAAGTGGCATTTCACTTACGTGGTTCTTAGACGGTATGCGCATGCGCATAGCACCGATATAACGCATTTTGTGTGGCGGCAGATCCAAAAAATTGATGTGAAGTGTGAATTTTCACACATTTCAGGGTTTCGCAGGTATTTATTAACTGCGTGATGATTATTTGGGATGCCAAAACAAATTTTATGTCAAAATATTTTTTTATAAATTTTAATTCGAATGCCTAATACCATTATTTAAGTTTCTAAATATGTGCAGTATTTTTTTTATATAGCAAGGTTCATTAAGATTTTGAAAATTGCGCCTATGGCTTCCATTGGTTGCTTAAATCATAAGCTTCGCCCTCTGATACCTTCAAATATAGAATTAAATTATAATTTCAACACTTCCCACTGGTTATTAAATTTACGCTTTTAAAAATTAAATGCAACATTTACCAAAATATAACTAGAATTTTGACAAAATAATTTAAACAAAATAAAAATGCAAAAAAAAACTGAAAAAATAAAAATTGACGGGATTCGAACACAGTTTCTTACAGTAGTTTCAACTCACTAAGCGACAACGCTACCACTGTGCTATACAGGTCACTCGTTTACAATGTTAAATACCGGATTAAATATATTACATATTTTACTTAAAAACACAAAAAATGCGTTATTTTCCGAAAACATAATCTGATCAAAAATTCCTGTTGTACTATTCCGGTTCACACCAATGTACATTACTGAGAATTTTTTCAGATTTTTAGTTTAAACCATCTGGGCTACAGGGTGTGGGACAAAATTTTTTTGGCACAATTTTGGCAAAAATCGCCTCAAAATAATTTATTTTGCAAAAATAAAATTTTGATCGTTAATCCACGTACCAAGGGCTTTCATTTGATACCCTACACAGAATTGTAAAAAAATATATTTTTTTTTTTCGATGAGCATATATTTGTTTATATTTTTAGGGGGATATGTTTTTTAGATGTTTTAGTATTTTTCCTATGTGCGGGTCAAAGAGTTGTATAAGCATGCCAAATTTCAACTCTCTAGGTTTAGCCGTTTGGCTACAATTTTTACCGAACAGACAGACAGACGACAAAATGACGGTATAAGGGTTTTTTGGTCATACCTGCAAAACCCTAAAAATGGCGTCAAAAAGTTGTAAACACGAGGTAGACTCATCCTGCTATATTTGCGGCGAATATATCGAAACAAGAGAATGATTGGATTTCTGATGGGAATGCATCCCATCAGAAATCCAACCATCTTAAAATCCCCTGTCACTGGCCAGGTATACTCATCATACTTTAAACTCTCAAGCACCATTTTCACACTTTCGTAATTTTCTTTGAGCATTACGGAACGAGCCAAAGGAAGAGATGGAAATTTATTTCCAATGTGAAGAAGGATAGCTTTTAAACTTTTTGTAGAACTGTCTATGAAAAGATGCCAGTCAGAACGAATGCAAGAGATTCCGATCGTCTTGCATAGGCGGTTATACTAAATATCCTTGCTACCTTTATTTTTGTCGGACCACAAATAAAGAAAATAATGGCCATTGACGACTTTTCACAGATACTCAATACTCATGAAAGGAAAGCCTGAAAGCAGTGGTTCATGGTTCTCTCGGAAACAACAGAGCAGACAATTACAAAGAGCTTATTGCAACTATGCTTGATAACTTTAAACTCATGGGTTGCAGAATGTCCCTTAAAGTGCATATGTTACATGCTCACTTGGACCAATTTAAAGATAACATGGGAGCCTATTCGGAAGAACAAGGTGAACGTTTTCATCAAGACGTGATGGACTTTGAACGTCGTTATCAGGGGCAATACAATGAGAGTATGATGGGGGAATATATTTGGGGGCTACTACGAGAAAGTCCATACAATCACAGAAGAAATACGAAAAATAATTATTTCTAAACTTTTTTATATATTCTGTTACAGTAGTTGTTTGTTTCGAATGGTTTTCTTGTAAATAAAACTGATTCAAATTCATAACAAAAGTTTGTATTATTTTTATATACAATAATGGTCTGAAAAAAGGGAAATTTTCTTAAAATCCGTAATTTCATTCTAATAGCTACAAAAGAAAACTTTTTCGGGTAAAACTATTTTTTCTTTAATTAATAATGTGGAAGAAATAAAAATCAGATATGCAGAACCCAGACTCAAAATTCCTGTTGACCGGTGTAATTTTTGAGTTAAGTTCTAAATTCTAACAAATATAGAAACAAACATGTTTCATGCTTCTTGTTTCGCATTTTAACTAACATGTTTCTTGAGTGTGCGGCCTCCCTTAAAGCAGCAATATATTTGTTGACATGTTGACAAGTCATAACACGATGTTAACGAAGTCAGCCGACTGTACCATGTAATATTATGTTAAAATACCGCAAACAGGATGTGTAAGGTTACATATGTCCTAACGTGTCCGTGTGTACATCAATACTAATTTAATTGTTGAATCAATAGACATTTTTACACTTTACTCTACAACGTATTAAGTGTCGAACAATTCACGTCAGTAACTACCTCTATACATCCTTCCTATTGTGCTGTTCAAAGAAAAACAAACATAATAAGGTTTTATTTTACGACCTTAAAGATAAGACAATTAAACAGAAGTGTTTATAATTATTTGTTATATTCGTATATTTGTTTTAATAAAATAAATCAACTGTGGCAACTGCTGAACTGACCGTCACCACGAAAGACTTAAACAAAATTCTTTTTAACAGAAAAATACAGTCGGAATATCTTAAGCTGGCCGGAGAGAGACTGTACTGCGCAGTGTACGACAGTATTATTTGTGAGTGGGTACAGTTGGGCAGGAAACTTAAGTACTTATATAGCGCTTGTATTGTTGTAGAGTTGCCGTGGCTCCGTGGTAAAACGGTTGTCTACGGAGCACAACAAGCCGGGTTCGAAACCCCAGCCTCCTTCGAATTTTTACCTTCCGAAAATGTGCAGTCAGCTCTGGGGTCGACTCAGCCTCCAGTATTTCATACTTAAAATGAGTACCTGTTTATACAGGGATAATAGGACCGGTCGAAACGTGACACTGACCACGTGGCATTCATATCTCTGGCCGGCGATCTAGAAACGGAGAACTAACCTTTTCTGCCCCATATACACCTATCTAGGTGTTGGGATCCTATTATTTTTATTTTTTTATTTTATTTATTGTTACACATATGCGTTTGTTGTTTTCTTTTGTTAAAAGCATTTTATTAGCGTGCTTCATCGCTTTCGGCAATATAGATTTTTTTTTTTTTGGAAAAATTTCATCAAAATTCTACCAATAGTTTTTGACTTTTATTTGGACAAACAGACAGGCATATAGACAACAATTTTAAAAATGGTGAAAACGGTCTAAATAAAGCATATTAAAGCTACCAAAGGTGCAATACTAAAACAATGTTTAATGTACAAACAGGCCTCCAGCTTTAAATATACACTAAAAGGGTGTTAAAGGGACTTCATGGTACACTAAAAAATAAACTTTTAGTGTACCATAAAGTCCCTCACTTTTCGTGTTAATTATTTACACTTCTTTTTTGATTAAATTTAGTGTAAAGTTTACACTTACATACTGATTAAATTATAGTATTAGAAAATAAGTAGTGTTAAAGAAGTGTCTGAAATTTTACACGGTGATTTGGTTAAAAATAGTGAACTTTTTACTTTTTTCAAATGAAAATTTTAACCAAACTGAGATTGAACTTTTACACTTACGAATTTTTGCTGTGTACGTTTTCCCTCAAAAAACCAAACCAAATAAATAAATAAATAGATAATCTAATATGTAAATATATGTACCTATATAGTATATAATAAAAAAAAAATCTATTATTTATATTTATTATTATTTCTTTATTTATTGTATTATAGAATATAATATAATCAAATAAAAACATTGTATGCACTTTTTACCGACCGCCAACATATATAAGGGAGGTGTTGTGATCATACCGATTTTAACATTTCGAGATTTCGATGGATCTCCATGAATTGAGGTCCCTACATAACGTTTTGACTATTTTTAGAATGATGTCTGTCGGTCTGTCTGTCCGTTCGTCTGTCTGTCTGTCCGTCTGTCCGTCTGTCCGTCCGTCCGTCTGTCTGTCTGTGTACACGTGCAGATCAAATTCGGCTAAAAGGATTTTTATGAAACTTCATATTTAAGCTTTTGACATCAATGGCACGAGTTGATCAACTTTTGGTAAAAATCGGTTAGCTAGAAATGGGAGTTTACTCGTGTCGATTTTAAGATTTTTGCGAATATTTAGCAACAGAAAAATATTTAGAAAAAATGTATTTAACAAAAGTTGCTATAAATGCAATAACTAATAACTTTTATTTGAGATGTTATTTGATAAAACGAAAAATTATGAAAAATTTTACTAAAATTTTTCGAATTTTTTTCATACTTATATGTAACGTTTCCATGGTCATGATAAATAATATCTCTGTTAGAAAATATTAGGCCAAGTTATTTCTACTCTGCTGCTAGAATGTATTTTATACAAGTACTTTATGATGGCAGTTGGTCCTGTGGTGGCCACAGCTGATTTTTTGGTATATTTCGACTAAAATACGATTTACATAGTTTCAATTTGCATTTAAATAATATTGCTTTGAATGCTTACAATTGACTTTAGCCCAACTGTGACTTAACAGCGGCTGACGATGTTTGCTTCACAGTGGCGCTCCCAGGGAGGGGGCCCGGGCCCGCCCTAATAAGGAAGGAAATGAAAATAAAAACACACAAACGCACTAGAAAATTTTTAAAATAGAGATGAGGACCTTTTTTTTAAGGTCGTCACTTGTATTTTAGAAGTGAGGACCTTTTTTTTAGGTCATCACTTATATTTTCATAATTTAAATAATTTTACCTTCCGCCCCCACCCCCAACAAAAATTCCTTGGTGCGCCACTGTTGCTTCACGACTGTAGATCGACGGCGCGTCTATTGTGTATGATGGTCGAAGGTTATGGCATCCTTGTACAGTCGAAAAAATTGCAAGATTTACATTTTAACGCACGAGTGCTTCCCAGTTTGCTTTGAAAATTTATGTTTCGTGTAACTATTGGCATCTGACACTACCGATAGAGGCACTACTGCATTCACATCATGGCTGACTTTGGTAGGATATTTTTGACAGGTTCAATGGTATCTTCATGTGATATTTATTGAAACACACGGGAACACACTCTAAAATGGTCTTTAACTGTCTTTCCACTTCTAAAAACATATTACCATGCTTGTCACAAACTCGACTATCCTACAACCGTCAGTTTCTCAAAATCTCACTAGAGGCGCTTCAGTTATTGTCAGTTGACAATATCGCACGACTGCTACATGAATACTAATAACGCCATTTTATATTTTTCTGGCTACTACACAACCGGCCAGCTTAAGATAGCCGGACTGTTGAAATTGAAAAATACAATATCATATGATTATATTATAAAGAAAGCCTGTGGCTGCAAGCGTTAATTCATTTGTACATGCTGTTTGACCGCTAAGCAAGAGTATGGGCACGAATTCAACTCCTGCATATGTCAAATAGTTTCTATAAAAATATTTATACAAATTACAGGTTCTGCTTAGCCGTTCTAAACCGGCTATAAACTGTAGGTGTCTTTCTGTGTACGCTAAAAAAGGATGTAATACTGACCATATTATTATATTGATAAATGGCTTCATTTTTTTTCAATTTCAGAAACGTATTTCTCACTATTAACAATGTGTTATTTGATTTATAAGTATTTAATTACTACAAATGATTTATTCCTCTTTGATACTTAAATATTTAAGGTAATTCAAAAAATAGGTTAATTCACAGCGTATAATAGTATAATAAAATAACTAAATTGTTTGTCTGAACTGAAGTGTTGATTGAAGTGTGGTGTGGTTCGCAACTATTTAAAAAAATATTATTTTTTTTATATTTTAAATTTCACAAAAATACTCGCACTATCATAGCTATAAATAGAAAAAATTAATACCTTTTTACCCATAATTTAGCCATGAATTAAAAAAATAATTAATTTTGTCAAAAACTGCCATATTTTTCAAAAACACAATCTGATCAAAAATTCCTCTTGTACGTTTCCGGCTCAGATCAATGTATATACCTACATATTTTTTAGATTTTTAGTTTAACCCTTTTTGGTAAAAGGGTGCGGGACAAGAACTTTTTTAGCACATTTTTGGCTAAAATCGTGTTAAAAAAAAACGAATTTCAAAAAACTATCTATCGTTCCTTAATCTACGTCAGTGGTGCCCAAACTTTAACTTTCGAGCCACTTTGAAGTTTAAAAATTTTAGGGGAGCCACATATATATTTTGCTTTTAATATTTCAATTTTAAATGTATATAGCAGTGATGGCGAACCTTTTGAGCTCAGTGTGTCAAAATTCGGAAAAAAATTAACGAAACTCGGGTGCCGTGTCACGAATATTCATAATTTTGTGATATTTGTAGCCTTAGTAAAAATATAGTTATATTTTTGATATATTTATTTGTTAAAAAAACAAAAACTAATAATTCTTTACATTAGTGACTTTTTTGTTACTGAATTGCATTTGCTAAATCTTCAATTGAAAGTTGGTATTTCGTGCACTTCAAGCCTAAGCAAGCGCTACTAACTTCATCTGTCAGTCGGTTTCTTTTATTGGTTTTAATATTATTTAACGCTGAGAATAAGGTCTCACAAAAGTACGTAAAGGAAAAAAATTTGAATAAAGCCATCGCTAGATTTATCAAAATGCTAAAAGTGTCCGGCAGTTGGTTCAAAGTAGGGATGGGCGCGTGAATAAAATTTTGTCACGATCACGCACGCTCACGAAGTCAGATTTAAAATTACACGCACGCACACGAAATCATAATTTTAAAATTTTACGTTCACGCACGCGTGCTTTACGGGCACACGTGCTTCGTGACTCACGCGTGAATCGTGACTCACGCGTGAATCGTGACTCACGCGTGAATCGTGACTCACGCGTAAATAGTGACACGCGTGAATTTTTTCACGTTGTAATGGCCAACCCGCGCCAGTCTCTAAATTTTGTTAATAAGTAACAAGTGTTATGTAGGTATATAAAAGAATTATATTTCTTTCATTTTATTCAGCAAATTAAAAAAAAATAATTCTTAATAATAAAACTAAATTCTTAAATTCATCCTATTATTAAAAGATGAAAGTTATATGATGATTTCAAGAAATTTAAGATATTTTTGTTTTTTTTTTTTTAATTTCATATGAGCTTCGTATGTTTTTAAATGTGGCAAATTATCACGGTTAATTTTTACTAATATTTCAAAAAATGCAAAATAAGACGACACGTTACAAAATTATTTTTCAATTGATAAACTGGCAATAAATCCAAAGAAATTGTTGTATTTACGATTGTTACATAAACTCTACTATATTTAACTAATTAAGTAAGCGTAAAATAGGTCTTTTTGGGAAGAGTAAAAAGTAAAAACTTGCGTAACGTATCATTATTTCACTCTTACCATAAGAAAAATACAAATACCAACGATACATTTTTGGGGTTCTAAACGCGTCTTCCGTGGGAAGAGGCGTCTAACCGAAGATTTTATGTTCATGCGCATATTTCGGATAAGCGGATATGATATTTTATCCGCATCCGCACGATTTAAATGATAATTTAACTGCAACCGCGGAAAGATCCACGGATTTTCAGGGCTCAATTTATTTTAAGAAAAGGATACTTAAATGAAGAATATTGGTTAATATTCCGTATGATCCCATCAAATCCAATTGGTTAGAGAAAAAGCGCAAACTAGTTATAATGAGATTGTTGAGTTATCCATATCCGGTCAGATTCATTCAAAATTAAACAAAAAATAATTCCAACGCCTGCATGCAACGGACACATGTTGTCGTCGTAGAAGGAGATACAAAATCCAGCATAGATAATGATACAAAATAGACAATTCTTTCTTCTTATTCCTTCTATTTACTAAAATTTAAACTTCGTGAGTTGTGACACGCCGTGATTGCACGCACGACGTGTCACGGCAAATTTTAAATCACACACAATCACGCACGAAAGAAAAATATTAATCACGTTCACTCACGATTTTACCGTGAACGGCCGTGTCACGAAGTGACACGCAAATTTCACGGCACGCGCCCATCACTAGTTCAAAGCACTCCAAATTTCCTATTCGTAGTGGCACTCTTTGTCATTCTCCAAGCGATTTGTTTCGAGATTCTCAAGCTTGGACCTCAAGTCGACAAATACTTGAGGTCAAATGCGTTCACTGTTCTTGGTCGTAAACGATGCGTGTCACCCAAAATGTCTTGGCGTGTCACCCGTGACACGCGTGTCATAGGTTCGCCATCACTGGTATATAGTAATGCACAAATAATAAAAATTTGTAATATGTTAAAGAACATACTTTATTTATTAAGAACATTACAAATTAAATATGGAAATTAATAAATTCATGCAGTCATTCAGATGTTCATTAGTTTTCATGGACCTGAACTTTGATTTTAACAAGTTCATTGTTGAAAAACCACTTTCGCAAAGGTAAGTTGATCCAAAGCAGGAATTTAACATTTGAAAAGTTTCTTTTAAAAGTGGATATTTTTCTCATCTACGAGTGTCCTAAAATCTGTGATATTCTTGTTTTTAGTCGTAAATCAGACTGAAAATTAATTATTTGTATTTCTAAATCAGTAGCATTTTTATTTATCATATTTGCAATCGGTTTCGATATTTCAGAAATATTAGTATCAACAACTGGATTTAAGATGAATGAAGCAATTACTGAATTTTACGAAAATCAGAAAATCTTATTTCAAAATTATTTTTAAGCTCAGCGAGATTTTCAGAATATTTATTTGTCTCAATTTGGAAAACTACATCCAAAAGAGCGCTTCGAGCGCGCTTAAAAAATTACTATCCAGTGGCGTAGAAAACTTACCGAAAACTTTTTTTTACAAATAATCGTCCAAATTAATACCTAAACTTAAAATTTTTCTTTCTTTCTATATATAAAAGAAATGTCTGAGCAACTGTGGCTATTAACTGGGGTATTGTATTTTATAGAGCAAATAATTTTTACACAATACAAATATCCATGCCCGAGTTGACAAAATGAGCGACATTAAAAGTCGCCGTGAGCAACACGTGGCTCACGAGCTATGGGTTGGGCACCCCTGATCTACGTCTTAAGAGCTTTCTTTTGAAACCACACAATAATTTTTTTTTAATATTTTTTTTTATCAACGACAAAAAAATCGACTCTTTTCGAAAAATTTATCTGATCGAAAATTCCTGTTGAACTATCCCGGTTCCCATCAATGTTCATTACGGAGATTTTTTAGGCTCACCTCGGGCTTTGCGCCAATGAGGCAGCTCAAAGTGAGCCAATTTCCAGGTTTCAAGACCATATTTTCAGTCTGTGTACATTCAGGAATAATATGGTCAGTGTTACGTCCTTTTTTTAGCGTACACAGAAAGGCACCTACAGTTTATAGCCGGTTGCGAACGGGTAAGCAAAATCTGTAATTTGTATAAATATTTTTTATAGAAACTATTTGACATACTCTGGAATTGAAGTCATATCCATACCCTTGTTAGCGGTCAAAGGGAGAAGCAAACGGTATAGCGCTTGTGGCTACAGGTTTGAGCTCAATTAAATACATTTGTGCATATTTTCCGCTTGATATGAATGTTTTTAACATATTTATTAGACTTATTTTGTCCGTTCGCTTGTTATTATATAAAAACTTGTGTTAATTATGGTGATAATAGTGCATTATGTTTATAAATGTTTTAATATGTTGTTTATTTTGTCTGTTTCATTTTATTTTATCATGAAACGTGTTGCATTTTTTGTTAGCATAACGTTTTATTAATCTTGGGTCAGAGTTCTAGAGATATTCTTATATCTGTGTTAAATGTGTCTATATGTGTTCTTCGTTAGTCGTTTTAAAGTTGTTAGTTATGCCAAGACCACAGCTGTCTCTGTAAGTGCATTTTTCTATCTTATATTTCTGTTACGCTAAAAAACGTCCCAAACTCCATCTACTAACACCTGGTTCTCTACTTCCTTGCACGCTTGGAAAATAAATAGAAGAGTATCAGGAAAAGAGAAAAGTTATGTTCAGAGATACATGTGATGAATGTATTCAATTTGTTATTAAAACGAAATGTTCTTTCATGTCAAGACTGACAGCAAGTGTTAAAATGAATTGTGGTTGTTAACTGTGTATGTCTATTGGTGTGTTTGTTGGTGTAATTTACACGTTACATATCATTCAGAAATGGGAACTATCATTTAAAATTAACTACACTAATGGCCGGTTGCTAAAGTAAGAATTATCCCTAACTCAAGTTAAAATCATTTGTTAGGGTTTTGTAGGTAGGACCAAAAAATCCTTATACCGTCATTTTGTCGTCTGTCTGTCTGTGAAAACGAGAAAAAATAATATTTGTAAAAGGTTATCTAATTAGAAGTATTCTAATTTTTTGTTATATCTCACTGTTTTTTTTTTTTTAAACTGATTCAGTTTCGGCTCTCGCAATTCTCAAATTTACGGTGAGCCGAAACTACAGTCAGTGAACTAATCTGTGAAACATAACAATAAGCATCATTTAACAACCTTTTATCTTCTAAGGCCCAGTTGCACAGTAACCGCTTAAGTTTTTATTTAGGCTTAAGTTTTAGTTTATGGTTTAGTTGTTGCACAGTTTCAGTTTTTGGTTTAAACTTAAGCTTAAACAGGAAAATACTTAAGCGGTAGATTTGTTTGGTTTAATCCAAAATAAACTGTCAAATAGGGCAGGTTATGTGTCATATTAAAATTGATCAGATTAATTTGATTGAATGAAAATGTTATATATTAATATATTTCGCCGCATACCCGTCTATAGGCATCGGTATGATTATATTAATCAATGAGATGATGAAAAATTTTACAACAGATTTCAAGTAAATAGTAATATTAAGTAAATAAAGTTGTAATTCAATATTATGTCATATTAAACATTTAATTAACCATCCTACTAATAGGTAAGTTAGTGCCTTGGTACACAAATACCTAATATTTTATGAAATAATATTTACAGGAACCACGCATTCACTTCAATACAAATCCTACGATATTATATTATTGGAAGTATGTTAATGGTAAGGGAGTTTACTGGTTGCCATAAATCTACAGCTTCAAAAGATATAGGAAAAATATCGAGAAATATCTCAATTTGTACCTTGCGTCATCAATATATTAAAATGCCTAATATTCAAATGGAACAGTGTAATGTACGCGAAGACTTTTGCTATATCGCACGGTTTTTTCAATTGATTGAACATTCTTCCAGATCTAGAAACAGATGTTAATTTTATAAACAATATACCTAATACAGTAATAATTCAAAACAGAAAATATAATAATAACATTCGAGTTAGGAACAATAATAAATGTTTATTTTTCTAATTTATAATGTATAAATAATAAAATTCTTTATAAATGTAAATATCTTGTCTATGACCTGCCGGTAATTTAAAATTTATTAATTCTAACTCTTTTTCTGAGCATTCTGCCATTGAACCACCTCCAGTCACTTTCAGTGAATACTTATTGTCGGCTTTTTTTTTCTTCTTGTACATGTTTTAGTTTTCTTTCATATATATATTTTAATATTCTGCTTCTCTGTAAGAGTGACCGATTACATTGAATACATCATGTATGTTCGTCCAAGGAGATTTTTTTTCTTTCACAACATTTAATTTATTTTTTTACACACAATAATATATTGTATTTATATTTTTTAAATAAATTTTATAGAAGACCAACTCATCTAATAAGTTCGTCGTACATTTATTTTTACGTTTCGTTTACCGTATTTTCCATTGCTGGTAAAATTTGCATTATTTGTATAATAAACTACTTGACAAGTGACATTGACACATAACATTGATAGTTATGTTTATATTGAATTTCAAAATTTCCCCGCCAAATATTCATTTTCCATATTACCAACTTTGTGAATTTATCATATTAGTTGGCTTAGCTAAGTATTTTTATATTTTTGACTGTGCAACATCTGGCGCTTAAGTATTTGGTTTAAGCTGAAGCTTAAGGTTTAGCTAAACTCATACTTAAGTGGTAACTGTGCAACTGGGCCTAAGTGAAATTTACAAAGTTGTGGAAAATTTACATATGTAAACAAAATTGGAGGTTAAATCTGTTCTTTTTTAGGGTTTTGTAGTTATGACCAAAAAACCCTTATACCGTCATTTTGTCGTCTGTCTGTCTGTCTGTCTGTTTGTCTGTCTGTCTGTCTGTCTGTTTGTCTGTCTGTCTGTCTGTCTGTTCGGTAAAAATTGTAGCCAAACGGCTAAACCTAGAGAGTTGAAATTTGGCACTCTTATACAACTCTTTGACCCGCACATAGAAAAAATACTAAAACATCTAAAAAACATATCCCCCCTAAAAATATAAACAAATATATGCTAATCGAAAAAAAAAAAAATTTTTTTTTACAATTCTCTGTAGGTTATCAAATGAAAGACCTTGGTACGTGGATTAACGATCAAAATTTTATTTTTGCAAAATAAATTATTTTGATGCGATTTTAGCCAAAATTGAAAAAAAAAATTGTCCCACACCCTGTAGCCCAGATGATTTATACTAAAATACTGAAAAAATTCTAAGTAATGTACATTGGTGTGAACCGGAATAGTACAACAGGAATTTTTGATCAGATTATGTTTTCGGAAAATAACGCATTTTTTGTGTTTTTAACTAAAATATATAAAATATTTAATCCGCTATTTAACACAGTAAACGAGTGAACGTCCGTAGTCCAGTGGTAACGTTCTCGCTTCGTTAGTTGCCAACCACTGTTCGATTCCCGTCAATTTTTATTTTCTGTTTTTTGTTGCATTTTTATTTTGTTAAAATTTAAATTATTTTGTCGAAATTCTAGTTATATTTTGGCAAATGTTGCATTTACCAATGGAAGCCGTAGGAACAATTATCAAAATATTAATGAACCTTGCTATATAAAAAAAAATACTGCATATATTTAGAAACCCAAATAATGGTATTAGGCATTCGAATTAAAATTAATAAAAAAATATTTTAACATAGAATTTGTTTTGGCATCCCAAATAATCATCATTCACTTACTAAATACCTGCGAAACCCTGAAATGTGTGAAAGTTCATATTTCACATAAATTTTGTATGTTGTAGCATACAAAAAAAAAAATAATAATAACTTGAGTTAGGGATAATTCTTACTTTAGCAACCCGCCATAAACGAATTAGGGGACATTAAGATATTGAATATTATGGTAACAAATATTGGTTAATTTTCTTACACATATCTGCAAGAATCTATTACTGATTTTGGTGGTACATTTAGTTATACAGTGGTGCCTGGACTTCCGAACTTAATTTGTTACTAACCACGGTTCGTATTTTGAAAAGCATTTATCTCGAAACCGAATTTTCCATCATATGTTATAGGAAATCAATTAATGTTCTCAGATTCAAAAATTTTAAATAAATCCAAAAATTAAAAAATTCTATTTTCAACTAAATGAAAAAATGCAAAGAAATTGAAACGGATTGACAAGGAGCATTTTTACACTATAAATATTCATTTAGTATACAATTACATGTTAATTTTTATTTATGATTTTTTTTTTTTGCCTGGTTAGTGTGAGAGTCATCTTCCATGAAATTATAAAAAGAAGCTATTTTCTGGTTTTGTGGTTCAGGAGTTTTCGATTTGTTGCCTTTAGTAGTAGCCCGTTAGTAGCCTGTTTCTAGTACCGCATTTTTTGTTTGACAATGAGGAACAAAAAAAAAAGTTGTTAGGGGATAAATCAGGTGAATACGGGTAATGAGTTTTTTGAAGTTTGAATTTTCTCCTTCAAATAATCAATTATTTAGTTAGTTAGTTAAAATTTTTGGCGCACAGAAACAAAGGCTATTTGCGCCTAACGCAGCCCATCTAAATGACTAGACTATATATTAAAAACAATAAATTAGACAATAAATAAAATCATTGAAAATACGCGTACTCAATAAAAGAAATCTTGCACTGACAAACACAAATAAATAATATAAAACGTCTGTTCAAAAATATGAACAGACTTAGGGTGATGTTAAGAGGCTGTAAAGGGGCCAATTACAATCGAATATCCCAGTCAATAACTAGAAACACATTAAAATCAATTGTTTGACGTGCTGTGTGGGAGTTTGCATTGTCATGATGAAAAATGATGTGACGTATTTGGTTGTTTTTCCTGATTTTGTCGATGACTTCTGACAAAAAAAATTGTTGTATACCATTTAGTATTAATTGTTCTCTGATTTTCTAAAGGAATGGTTGCGACATGTCTAATACAACCGAAGAAACAAGTGATCATTTTATTGGAAGTGCTTCGTGAACGAACAACTTTTGTAGGTTTCGGTTCATCTTGGAAGACCCAAACAGTGGATTGTTGCTTAGTTTCCGGTTCATATGAATAAATCCAAGTTTCGTCACCTTTAACGATGTTGTATACGGATTTTGCAGTGCCTAGGTTGAATTTATTTAGCATTCCCTTACACCAATCAACACAAGCCTTTTTTTGAGCTTCGGTCAAAATATGCGGTACCCATCGGGAACAGATCTTTTTCACAGCTAAATGTTCATGCAAAATCGAATGTATTGCAGTCTGCGATATGCCAAAGGATGCCTCTATCTCACGGTAAGTCACATGTCGATTTTCGTCAATCATTTTGTGTACAGCATTGATGTTCTTTTGAATAACAACCGATTTTGGTTGACCTTCACGAGATTCATCACTGACGGACGCTGGACCACGACGAAATTCTGCAAACCAATTGTAAACAGTCTTTTCTGATGGTTCTTCATTACCAAAAGTTGAACGAAGCGAATCTAAGCATTGTTGTTGAGTTTAGCGGACAAACGAACAATTTTATTTTTTATATATATGGGTATAAAGATAAAACTAACAAAAATATTTCTCATAAAATTTTACTCTGTTGATTTTTTAACAAAATTATAGGTAATATTGGCGCACCGCCAATATTTATATTCTAATCATGAGACGAAAGGCCAGGAAAACTTAATGAGTTTAAAAATTCTTGTTGATAATGAACCACTTCATTGGGATTAATAATATTATCAATAGATTTATATTTTCTGAATTCAGATTGATATTTGTTCGTCACTCTTTCATTTATTTCATCCTCAAATCTTGTTTTCCTCCCCTTCTACCATTACCTTCCAATGACTCTCACCACAACAACTGCCACACCGAAACTCGATAACGATATATTTTACATGTGTGTTATTAATTACACCTATATTCGTATGTAATTAATAGTCCTATTAATTATGTAGTGAATAGACTTTAATATTCTACATAACATGTTCTAGATGACTGTTCTAAAATAGTTGATATACGAGGGGCAGTTGAAAAGTAATCGACCTAGGCAAGAGATGGCGCCACCAGTATCAAATCAATGTTGTTTTTCGTAAATCCTCACCTTCAAATTTAGTTTGTGTTTGATAGTCATTGAAAGCGAACAGCTTTTGCATTTTTACAAAAATGAATAAAACCGAATATCGTGCATTAATTATATACAAGTTTTTGAAAAAGTAAACGAACGATGAGATTACCAACGAATTGAAAAATGTTTATTGGAACTCTTCACGTTCGATATCAACAATTAAATATTGGACAGCCTAATTTAGACGCGATCGTAAGAGCATTTTTAAAAATGCTCTTACCCACCACTCCAGAAATGGTCGATAAAATCCATGGAATGATAATCGATGATCGACGAATGACTAAGCGCGGGATAGCTGAGGCTGCGGGCATCTCAACCGAACGGGTCCTCGACATTTTGCATGAATATTTGGATATTTGCATACCTCAACAAATATTCAGAAATTCGGTCGAAAGTATTTCCAGAAAAATGATACAGGTCATTCAAATCTTCTGCTTCAAACATTCTGTCCAAATCTTGTACTGTCCGTTGCTATCCTCAACCAATGTTTGCCGGCTAGGTAGCCGGTGGACCGGCGATATAAAGAAAGTTGTTTATATCGTCAGACCATCTTTAAGTTGGTCAGCCTATACTTCTTTTGCTGTATCTGGGACGCCAGTGAACGATTCTTGTGGCCCACCTTTCACCTGTTCTTCTAATATATCTAGCCCAGTTCTTCTTTTGCCTTGCCATCGCCTGTACATTGTCCGTAACAGTAGTTTTTTGTCGTAACCAAATGTTGCGTTTCCTATCCCGCAGCGTTATTCCCAGCATTCTGTGCTCAATGGCCTTTTGGCATACTACTAGTTTGTTTAGGATTTCTGCGTGAAAGTATTTGTTTCTAACCCATAAGTCAGGACAGACAGCACACAAGAGTCAAACATTTTGTCATACAACTTGAGGGGATTTTTTTTTTTTTTTTATTACGGACGATATAAGAGAGCTTTAAGAAGCTACCCACCTCAATTTACAATATGATATATAAATTATTACACTTATTTTTAGATCTAAATTACGTTTTTTCGTTCTACCATAAACTTAATACTTCTGCAGTTAAGGTCCATGATTAGCTAACGGATCCTTTAATACCCTACTCCAGGGGTCGGCAACCTGCGGCTCTTTTAGAAAATTTTCTGGCTCCTTGAAAAAAATGGCTGGTTTTATTTTAACATAATTTATTTTTAAATTTGCAATTTTCTGCCTGTACTATATAGGTTCTGTATTGTTCAGGATGTTTTACGGTGCAATGCACGCCCGGTAATTCCCCGAGTTAATGCATATTCTCTTTTCGAAGAAGAAATTGGTTTCGAAAAAAAGTTTTCTGTATTTGTGAATGATTTACGTGCAGAAACATTTTTACATTTTGTTAATTTACAAAAACTTAAGGGCAATAACAACGTTATTGATGCAATTTTTTTTGCACAAACTATTGTTAACATGCAAAAAATCTTTTGGAGAAAGATTTAAAGAGTTTATAAAATATAAAGCCGCACTAGCTTTTTTGACAAAATTAAATGAAGCAAATATGCAGCAATTACATTTATCACCATTCCCATTGATTAATGAGGCACAATTTGAACTTCAATTATTGGATTTGTAATCCAAAGATTGGATATAAAATTTAATTCTGAACTGGACATTTTAGAAAGACAAAAGTGCATTTTATCTTCCCAGCATAAGTGGACCGAAATTCACAATCTTCAAAATGTAGGTAAAGTTGTTTTCGAAGCTTGGAAACGTCTTTCAAAATCGTTCAATCATTTAAAAAAATATGCTTTTGGACTACTGACAATTTTCGGATCCACACATTACTGTGAGCAAGTCTTTTCACATATGAAATTAATAAAGAGTCAGTTAAGAAGTAATCGTACTGACCTGAAACTTGAGTGCTGCCTTAAGGTGGCGCACAACCCTAGAGTCCTCAGTAGTTTCTTATACAAAACTAATAATCGGAAATCAAATTAATAACAATCTATATATCAAAATTTGCAGCGAATTTTTATCTATCTCATAGGATATTTTTAATTGTAGAAAAAACTGTTAGGTAGTTGTAAATAAGCAAATTGCATTATAGACGCCATATTGTAAACCAATCGACGCACATTTGCGTACGATGCGGAAAATTGTACTTAAAGCTTCATTCTACAAATATGATTCTAGCTATTTTGTTATATTGTGAAAATTACTTATAGTTATTGTACTTGGTAATCTATTTTTGCCGCCCTCTTGAATCTGCTGCGGTTTTCAAAATTGGTGTTACATGTAAAAATGATTTATTTTTCGTGAAGAATACCTGTACCAAGTGGCATTCTATTATCTTTAAGTATAATATTTTTCGACGAAGGCTCTAAACTACAAGTAATCAAGTCGCAAAAAAAATTGACGTATTATTTGAACATTTTTACACAAAACTATATAAATATAAAAGTTATTCGAAACCCACAAATAGATTTAAAAAATTACAGAACAATATCGCTGATGTCTATTTTTAAGTTATTGATCGATAATATTTTTACAATAAATGTTTCTACAATTAAAACTATCATATTAGATAGATACAAATTCGGTGCAAAATTTGATGTATAGGTTGATACTAATTTTATTTCAGATTGTTAGTTTTGTATAAGAAACTAGAAACCTCCGGGGGTTATACGCAGCCTTAAGTTAAAGATTACTGAATATTCACCAAATATTGAAGTCTTATCTTACACTATATTATCTTATACTGGCAAGTGCAATAGGTATCACAAACTAAATGTTTAAGTAAATATTAATTTATTGTAATACTTGATTATTTTAAAACAAATAAACAATTTTTACGTTTTTTTCTTAAATATAGCATATATTTTTTAGCGGCTCTTCTATGTTATTGTTTTTGTTTTCAATATAGATTTGGCTCTTTGTCACCGAAAGGTTGCCGACCCCTGCTCTACTCCACTCGGTCTTATGTACCGGTTGCTTGATTCTTACATGCTCTCAAAATCAGACAACTCGGCAAATATCTAATGGTGGATTCTGTATTTGTTTCAGACCAGTGCCCATTCCGGCACCGCTGGTAGTGGAGGACCCACCGAGCAGCGACAATGCCACCAGCGAAGAGGAAACCACAGTGAGGCACAACATTGATCCCGTACTTCTCAATGGGTAAGTCACCATTAACATATATATTATATTTTCGTATAAACATATAACATATAAAACTATAACAAAAACCACATAGAACTACCATAATCTATTTAAATGAATGTGAAAGTCTATCTTTTTGTCTGTATGGGCATCACGCCAAAATGGGTGGACTGAAAATTCAGCACACCTTAAGGTGAATTCGGACATATTATAGGCAATATTTCCTATAAGAACTTTATTTCTGAAGGGTAGTAAAGGGGGTTGAAAACGAAAAACGAAAAGAGCAAAAAACAGTTTTTTCGGTATAACTTAAACACTTATTACACTTTTTTAGTACCTTACTATTTTAGTTTTTGAGAAAAATGTATCGGAATTTTGTCAATGTTAGGAAATGCCAAGAAATCTTTTGCGCCGTAATTTATCTATTGAAATCACATAAACGTCTTCAAACATTATTGTATAAAATAAAAATTATGTGAAATAAAATGTTTCTGGAATGAAACTATGACAATTTTAAAATATTTTAATTTGTCCACACTGGGTACATTCGATTTGACACTCCGAGTGTTCCGAGCACCTTCTATACACTCAAACTTTTTCGATTTGACGCTCGGAGTACACCCAATTACATTCGTTTTGCGATCGAGCGAGTATTTAGAGTGCGCTCTATGTGTTCGGGGTTTTAAGACCGAGCATACGGAAAAAGGTGGGGGAATGGCGGGAAAGAAATAAAAGTTTAAAATTAAATTATAAATAAAAATAATAGCCATAGAAAAATAATATTGTTATTTGTCTATGGCTACAGAGTACGGCCATTTTGCATATTTGTGACGTTCTGTAAACAGAAAAAAAATATTAAAATACAGCGTGCATAAAATTAAAATGGAAGAAACACGATCAGTAAAATTTGGCACCGTTTTTGTGCATACCCCCACACTTTTTCTAAAATGACTTGTTCAAATTCATCAGCTTTTTATCATTGAAAAAAAAATCAACGAAAAACCGAGGTATATAATTTTGATTCATGACTGACGTGAACTAATCTGACAGTAAAAATGCCGCCTAAAATTGTAAGGTTTGATTTTGTAAACATTACTATTCATGACGTCACCGTCAACTGTTCGTTCAGCGTTTTCTCTATCCTGTACAAATCGAATGTACCCACTGAGAACTGCAGGCACTGACTTAAGAACAAATTGTTTCTTTCACGGCCAGCACTTGTGAGGAAAATTTCAACAAGTTGGTTCGGCAAAAGATGAAGCAAGAGAACAATATGCTCCTAGCGGTTCGCAAGACCATATTGCTATGGTTCGTGAAAGTGTTGATGAAGACCCAGGTATGTCGATTTCTCGACATTCACAGCAACTTGGTCTTTCATAAAGCACAACATGGCATGTTTTGAATAAAGATTTATCGATGAAGGCTTATAAAATTCAACTAACACAACAACTGAAGTCGCAAGATCATTTGCAACGTCGAAACTTCGTCAATTAGATAAAAAACAGCTGAGTGGTTTTTATCAAAAAATCATGTTTTGGGACGTACATTTTCAAATTGGTGGTTATGTTAGTAAGCAAAACTGCCGCATTTGGTGAGGAAAACCGACGTGTGATTCAAGAGAAGCCAATGCATCCACAAAGAGTCACTGTATGGTGCGCATTTTGGTTTGATGGTGTTATTGGTCCGTATTTTTTCGAGAATGACGATGGTAACGCTGTAACCGTGAATGGGTTTCGATACCATCAGATGGTAACTGTTTTTTTGTGGCGGAAATTGGAAGATATGAACTTGGACATGTGGTTTCAGCAGGACAGCGCTACGTCCCATACAGTTTGTGAAACATTGACTTAATTGCACGAGAAATTTCCAGGTCGCGTAATCTTCAGAAACGGTATTGTCAACTGGCCGCCAAGATAGTGCGATTTGACACCGTTGGACTTCTTGCTGTAGAGCTTCGTGTAAAGACAAGTCTATAAAAATAGTCCTAAAACAATCCCTGATTTGAAAGCTGAAATTATTCGTGTTATTGGTGAGATAGAGCCGCAATCATGCCTAGATGTTATTAAAAATAAAAGAGTGACTCATTGTCAAGACTCAAGAGGTGCTCATTTGGCTGATATAATCTTTCGTGTATAAATGCTATACTTTCTACTTCTACAGGGTGCGCGGCCAAAATCCGGACAAAATTAGATCTGAATTTTCCGCTGTTCTATATCACTTGAAGTTGTCGCCATTGGTTCTTTAGATAGCTGTACGCATGTACTAAGCAGTCATAACCTCAAAATAGTCGCAATGTTGAAACAAAGTGCGGAATATAACCAAAGAGCTGCGATAATTAAAAGTATTCGCGCTGGGCGCTCAGCGACAGAAATTATTCGATTTTTCGTTTACCCGAGATCGACGGTTTATGATGTCGTCGCGAAATACAATAAGTCGGAGGAGTCGAAGGAAGGTGCTGCAACACCAGCGTGGAAGATACTCGAAGGAGCGCGTTGTCAGGACGCCTGAGGTCATTCAACGGGCTCAGGAGCTGATTTTGCAAGATCCAGGACAGTCGATTCGAAAATTGTCATCGATGGTCGGAGTCAGTGAAACAATTATGCGTCAAATCATTCAGGAAGACGGTGCACCCGCCCACACTAGTCACTTAGTGCAAAACTGGTTGTTGGACAATGTTGACATGTTTTGGTCAAAATAATTCTGGCCTCCCAACAGCCCTGATTTGAATCCTTCGGACTTTTATGTCCAGACATCCAAATGTAGCATCACTTCAAGCCGCTATTAAAGCAGCTTTCAATGATATGGACCGTAATGCATTACAACGTGCATGCGAACGCTTCAGACCACGATTGGAGGCGGATATTCAAGCAAGTGAGGGATACATTGAATAAATTTCTTCTCTATGACGTTGCACATTATTTGGCAAGAAAATTTTTGTTAACTTTTTCATTTTTACAGTAAAAAATATAGTTTGAAAAAATTGATTAATTTGTCCGGATTTTGGCCGCGCACCTTGTATTATCAATAAAAACATTTTTCCATTTAATAAGAATTTTATATTTTATTAATCAATGAAAAAATGCGCCCAATTTGAAACACCCTTTATATATAATCAACTGAAATGAACTTATCCCGTGCGAACTCCTTATACAAGTCTTCTACTAACGATGACGAATTTATGATAAAATTGCAATATGGAAATATATTAAACTTTTATATATAATTTATAACTGAAATTATCTATCATTATTGTAATATACATTTTATATTGCAAAATTTTATTGCGATAGTAATTTATTTTTGTCTGCTGTTTGTTTAGCGTTGTTTTATATTTTATGAGCTATGTATTTCTTCCAAACATGCAACTGTTTAGATAATGACTGGTTGGAAAATACAATGAAAATGCAACTGTGTTTTTCCATTTTACACAATTAAATTAAACTTGGTCGTTTTCTCGAGTGTCTGACATTTAAGTCAACACCGCCAGCCATTTCTTTTAAAAAAGGAATAATGATAATTGATGATTCAGATAATTCAATAATTATTTCAAGTAATTTCGGTATTTGTGATTATTTTAAGGGGTATCGTATATATATAATTAGCTAGTGTGTGTTTGTGATCTGGTTAACACTGTGACGTCATTTTTCCTAAGGTTCTCGTGATTGACTAACAGGGGACTCTTGAGGTCTCTTGATTGGCAGGTATTTTGCAGATTTAATTTCTACGAATATACGAATATAATTACATATAGAAATGTGTAGGATTTCGTAGGCATAAACAAGAAACTATAGATACTACTATATGATTTGACCGATATGAACAATATTTTGCAGATTCATTCTCTAAGAAACTGCGAATTAAATATGTAACATATAGAAATGTCTAGGGTTTCGTAGGCATAAACAAGAAATTCTAGACACTCCTATATCCTATGATCGATATGAAATATATTTTGCAGATTTATTTCCTAAGAATCTGCGGATAAAATAACGTATAGAAATGTCTAGAATTTCGTAGGCATAAACTAGACACTTCTACATTCTTTGAGTGATATGAACAATATTTTGCAGATTTATTTTCTAAGAATTTACAAATATAATTATATATAGAAATATCTAGGGTTTCGTAGGCATAAAAAAGACACCCTAATATCGTATGATCGATATGAAAAATATTTTGCAGATTTATTTTCTAAGAATCTACGAATATAATTACATACATAACTGTCTAGGGTTTCGTAGGCATAAATTAACGTCTCAAATTATTTTTAGTTTTAACAATATAAATGTAATGTACTGAATAAAAATTAATCGTTTTCCCATCTTAAAAAGTTCATGAATAAATAATCTTACTATATAATTAGCCAGTGTCTGTATGTATTGTCGGTAACATTATAACGTCAATTTTTCTCATGATTGGCTAACTGGGGACACTCTGACTCTTGATTGGCTGACAGGTGACACCCTCTCCCGTGATTGGCTAACGGGTGATCCTGTCCCATGATTCGTTGACCAGCGAACAAATTAAGATAAGTTAAAAAATTAAACCAAATACACATACAAACAATTGAAATTTTTATACTATAAATCCGTCATTGTTGACGGGTAATAACCTAGTTTAAAATAATTGCAAACTTATGAACTATTTATTATAAGGAAAGAAATTTAATACAATCATTTGTACATATACATATAAAGATAGAGACCCTGCTTGTACATTAAATAATTTCTTGGTATTTTGACTTTAGTAACTATAATACGCTTAGCTTAAACCATTTTGACCATTTATAGAATTTCTGTCTGCTTCCTTGACTGTCTGTGTCTCTGTTTTTCCAAGCAAATCTAAAAAATTCTGGTTAGATGTTGATGAAATTTTATATAGGTGGTTGTAGTATTTCCACTTCTATGATAAGATACTTTTTACGGGCACACCTCGTTAACTAATTTCAGCTTTAACAAACTATTTTGTAAATCTGCTATTATGACCGTACCTCGGTTAACGAATTCCCGCTTTAACAAATATTTTGCAAATCTGTTACTAAACAACAAATATGTTTCTCTTTTGAAAGACTCAATCGAAGATACATTTTACGAGTGTACCTAGAGATGGCAATAAAAATTAATCGATCGATTAATTGATCACTTGATTAATCGAAATGTCATAATCGATTCTCGATTAAATTGATAGAAAATAATCGATTAATTGATTATGAAATAAAAAAAAATTGGTGTGAAGTGTGAATTTTCACACATTTCAGGGTTTCGCAGGTATTTAGTAAGCGAATGATGATTATTTGGGATGCTAAAACAAATTTTATGCTAAAATATTTTTTTTGTTAATTTTAATTCGAATGCCTAATACCATTATTTAGATTTTTAAATATGTGCAGTATTTTTTTTATATAGCAAGGTTCATTAGGATTTTGAAAATTGCGCCTATGGCTTCCATTGATTGTTTTAAATCATGACTCCACCCCTCTGATTTCGTGTATTCAATTTCAACAATTTCCACTGGTTATTAAATTTACGCTTTTAAAAATGAAATGCAACATTTGCCCAAATATAACTAGAAATTTGAAAAAATAGTTTAAACCAAATAAAAATGCAAAAAAAAAAACAAAAAAATATAATTGTCTCGAGATGGGTAGCGAACCCTAGTTTGCAAATTAGAATTCGAGAATGCTAACCATTACACCATG
Source organism: Liopterus haemorrhoidalis (assembly GCA_963971575.1). Classification (NCBI taxonomy): domain Eukaryota; kingdom Metazoa; phylum Arthropoda; class Insecta; order Coleoptera; family Dytiscidae; genus Liopterus; species Liopterus haemorrhoidalis. The sequence goes on along the minus strand of OZ020622.1, from coordinate 18,011,873 downwards.
AAAGCATGCTGGTTTACTGTGTTACATAAGTTCTTAAATATGTTATATGGTCAAGCTAAAAACACAAAAAATGCGTTATTTTCCGAAAACATAATCTGATCAAAAATTCCTATTGTACTATTCCGGTTCACACAAATATGCAATACTATATCTTTTTCAGATTTTTAGTTTAAACCATCTGGGCTACAGGGTGGGGGAAAAAACAATTTTTGCACAATTTTTGCAAAAATAAAATTTTGATCGTTAATCCACGTACCAGTATTCTTAGAGATTTCTAAACTCCTACATGTCTTTTTTGTGCAATAAAATTAAAATGTGGTCGGAAGACGTTGTACAAGCTGCGCCATTATATATAGATGGCCGCAGTATTGGAATATCGCTAGTGTTTTGGATGTAACCAAAAATTCTATTAATTACGCTATAAACGTCATCCACGAGTCACAAGAAATTTAGCAATGTCACAAACTGTCACGACTGAGGAAACAAGGGCTTGGGGGCCTGCCCGCCCCAATAAATAGAGAAAAGAACCTTTTTTTCTTAGATCATCACTTGTATTTCAGAAGCGAGGATTTTTTTTAGATTATCACTTAAAATTTAATAGTAAGAACATTATTCATAATATAAATAATTTTGTCTTCCCCCCCAATTTCTAGGTGCGCCACTGTACTGTGGTATAGGTGTTAGGGTAATGAAGTTTAAAATTATAGTTTTCCACAACCATGGAAAATTCTATGTTTCTTATTACATCTGGACTTAAAAGCGAACGGAATTATTAAAATCATTAAAATGCTCATGAAAATTTTATAAACAAAATTTTGTAATGGAAATATACCAATATCATACATAAACATTAGAATTATAAATATTTATTTTACTATCTCTACAAAATTTCATCATAAGACACGACAAGAGACAAGAATATCATTTTTTAATACTAAAAAACTGACCTCCATGTGTTTGCTGACATTGTGAACTATATTATTAAAAACAGTTGACAAAACAATGTTTGCAAATATATAATTAGACATAATCTTAGATAAGCGGGACATATGTTTTTGTTATATCAATTACTTATGTTAGTTTCGTGAGATAAGTTGGTTTTGCTACTGTTCTTCACTATTAGAATATTGTTTAGCAGTTTTTTGTTGTGCAAAGTGTAAAATGATCAGTTTAACGGAATATAAAGGGATAATAGACATAGAAGAATGTGATATCAGGTTTCCGACAGTCTTGTTGCGAAGATTGAGTCTTCCTGTTCATAAAAGTTTGCAAACAATCTCTAGGAAGAAATATAACTCGGAATCAGAGTAAGTAGACGTATATATCCTTACAAATATAATATGAAACTTTTAATTCATAAAAAAATTATAATGTTTATAACTTTAATGTTAGTATATGGGGTTTTTGGAGATTTTTAAATAAAACTAATACTTAGGGCCGAGAGTTCCAGTTGCTAATAAACTGTCCTATAAATTTATTAGCAACATAATTTTTTTTCCGAGAATTCCACCCCGAAATAGTTATTAGGTTGCTAATAAATAGGCTTATTTGTCTAATAACTTATAGGCAACATGAAGTGCTTAATAAACTGGCATATAACCAAAAACAAGTTCGCAAAATGTGTTAATATTTCAATTTTAATTGAAAAACAGTATAATTTTAAAAGAATAAACAAATGTGTAGTTTGTATGTGTCCTTTAGTGCCAAAAATAAGTCTTTATTTTGGTGTGACTAAAATGGTTTTGTTAAATAGTAAATTTTTAACAACTTTGGTCAGTTCTAAACGAATTATAATAAATTATAAAATATCTTCTAGAAAAAAGTGGAACAATAGCTGTGATAAAAAATTTAGCTATATTTAGAAAAAATATTACACGAATTTTATATTGCATAAAATTATGAAAATCGCGTTTTTATCAAATAAATAATTCAGAAGTTATGAACTCTGAAAGTCACGGCCACGTGTAGCTGTAGCTATGTTATATAAGTTCCAGAATATTCGACTTTTTGTTTTGTTAAAAACTACTTTGATGTAATTAATTAATTCAAACACAAGAGCAAGGTCATTAAATCAAAATATTTATTTAAGAATTACGTTAGTAACAAAATAGTACGTCAAATTTAATACAACAGAAACTCTTCAAATATCATATACATGCTTTAAACTTTAAATTCTCCATTTTGCCCCTTGTTTATAGGCATTTTTTAAAAAGTGCATTTTGTGGGTCTGTGTCCCCCTCGCAGGGGCCCTTGGGCACAAGGGGTTTGGGGCCCTTTTAGAAAGTAAAAAAAAATATGTGAATGAAAACATCAGTATGTGCTTTTATTTAGTGACTTTATTGGTTATTATGATTAGCTTTATACAAATCAAATATAAGTGAAGTGATTACTGATTTGAGAATCGGATTATTCGCGTATATCCGCAACTTTTCTGCGAAGGAGGATAAATTATCATTTAAACCATGCGGATGCGGATAACATTTCATATCAGCTTATCCGCAATATCCGCGTGAACATTGAGGGCCGGTTTCTGGAAGCTTAGTTAATGTAACGTGCCGAAAACTATTAAAAGATCTTATTTCTGAAAATCCCACCGTTGGCCACCAGTTGTAACGTGCCGAAACTAACAGTTATTAATAGGGGGGGGGGGAGACTTTAAATATAAAAATAAATAAAAATTAATTGAATTATAACAGTGGGAGAGAATTAGGAAAAGAAAATATATATAAATAAGTATATGTAGATTATTCTAGGAAGGATAGCAAGAGCAGAGTTTGAAGAGATACCGTAATAACAATAAACGTGACTCCGCTAAATATACACATGTATTTACAAGTCGACAGATTAGAATATATAGTAGTAGTAAAGATTTATTTTTCACCTTGCGGTGTTAAAATTTTCATACATTTACATTTTCTAGTAGCAAACAGTGTGCAATTATTATATATACAATACATTTTTTTAATTTTATGTCATTTACAGTCTTTTATTTAGTATGTTCTTCATCCAGGTTTCATCCGGGTTTTCGTCATTGAGTATTTGTATAGCTGATTTCGGGTTTCTCACTTCTTCCGTGCAGTCACGTGTTAGATGCTCTATTGTCTCTTCATTCCTCTCACATATTCTGCACTTCTTTTCTTCTTTTTCTCTCCAGTATTCGTTCCTTCTTTCTTCGTTTCCTACTCTGAATCTGGCTATTATTTTTTGGTTTTTTGATTGTTTTCTTAGATACATAGGCATGTCTATTGTTTCTAAAAACTATAGACATGCAGATTAAAATATATACATATAATGTTACAAAATGAAAAATGAATAAAATAAATTTTACAAATGACTCAGTCTACTTACTCAGCATTCTCAGCTCGTGGAACACTTGTTCTTTATGAATAAAAATAAAATAACTTGAAGTACTCTTCTATCTGACTTAGTGAGACTTTGATGTTGTGAACAGCTTTTATATACTGACATTAGACTGACTACTGACTAAGATTTTACTCCCTTAGACTTTCTCGCATTAGTCCCTTCCACCCTGGTCACTTTCTATTACTCGTTATCAATATTTGTTAATACTGAGGTTCATGAGGGTGACTCATGAACACTCAGGGTGAAAGTAACGGGTGTTTTCTTTAGAGGTATAGAACTTTAAATTGCAATAAAACAACGATGGATTATTCGATTGACATGAATTTTTTTTTATTCGAAAGATAATCTTGTGGCATTACATTAAATCATACCAACAAGACGGCGCAACATGTCACACAGCTCGTGCCACAATCGATTTATTGAAAGACACGTTTGGTGACCGCCTAATTTCACGTTTTGGACCTGTGAATTGGCCTCCAAGATCTTGTGATTTAACACCGCTGGACTACTTTCTGTGGGGCTATGTAAAGTCATTGGTCTATGCGGATAAGCCACAAACGCTTGACCATTTGGAAGACAACATTCGCCGTGTTATTGCCGATATACGGCCACAAATGTTGGAAAAAGTCATCGAAAATTGGACGTCCAGATTGGACTACATCCGAGCCAGCCGTGGCGGTCATATGCCAGAAATCATATTTAAAATGTAATGCCACAAGATTATCTTTCGAATAAAAAAAAATTCATGTCAATCGAATAATCCATCGTTGTTTTATTGCAATTTAAAGTTCTATACCTCTAAAAAAAACACCCATTACTAAGTTATTATTGAGTGATAACAAAATTTACGAATAAAATTCTTAAATGTTATTATCATAATTATAATGATTTGTGAAAACTAGCAATGACGTCAGGATTATTACAGTTACATAATTAACAGAACATAATGGTTTTTCTTAATAAAGGTTTTTAAGATTCAATATTGCCAGGTAGCTTGTACTGCTACATTAACTATAACCAAATAGTTAGAAAATGGTTGTTATAGTTACTTATGGGATTGTTATATTGTAACCGAGTTTAACCAAAAGGATAAACTCGGCTAAGCTTTCAGAAACCGGCCCTATATCTTCGGTTACTTTCGAAGAAACACGTGATTGTGTACTGACTACGCAGTCCTCGGTTACCTTCGGTTGTCTGTATACACATGTGATATTTTGTAGCATTCTATCTCACTCTATGGTATTGTCATTAAGACAATTGTCCATGATCGAGATTGTGTTGAGACAATCAACATAACTTTTTTTTTTATTATTGTTTATAGAAAATAATATTTTGGACAAAAGTTGCTTGGTACACTTTCGATGTAATTCTTTCTACCTCTGCTCATATTCTGGCTTTTAAATCTAATAACTTTTTTTTTTTTTTTTTACATGAAACTAATTAGTAAGTTTTATTTAAATACCAAAATGTACCTATCTACATTTTTCTCGAAAATTTTATTATGTAACCTGCCAATTATTTTATACTACCCGAAGTAAAAAGTCTTGCTGATTTCAAAAATTGAAAAATTACACATGTTGCTATTTGAAAAAATATGAAGCACCTTCTACCAAGTAACTTTTCTCTTATTTTAATTTATAATAAAAAAATATATATGTATAGCCACGTTGCATTACTTTCTCCTCACCTTGGATAAGGTAAAACGGACGTGAGATGTTAGTTGACATTAATATGATACTTGATATCAAACTATCAACACGAATTTCACGAGCAGCACGCCACCTGCTCCCTACGAAATAGGACGCTTAGGCCCTCCAAAATTTTTGTCTCTCTCTAGGTTTCAAAATTATTAGCGCATCTAGGCCCCAAAAAAGGCCGCGGCGTCCCTTAGGATAGTTTTAGTTTAAATCCAAAAATTTTCAGTAGTGTTTTAGAGCAGCGATTACTAAATAAGGCAAAACATGTTAAATCTTTCCAAACTGACAGCAAAACCTGTTGTGCGGATTGTGCGTATATTTTTGTGGATGCGGATCGGATGCGTATCATGAATATTCGGATGCGGATGGGATGCGGATGTAGAAAAACTTATTCGCGCAGGGCTCTACATATTACTGCATTTCTCTTACCCGGCTTATCCTGACAACTTTTTTCGGGGTTGCACAAACCAAAGCAAAAACCGCCACTGGTATAAACTCAAAAATAAATAAACAATAAGTTCCCAACGCCTAGATAGGCGTATAAGAGACTTCTGACAACTTTCTCAGAATAGGGTGACCATTTTCTTGGAGAAGGCAATGCGGGACGGAGCAAAAAAAAGGTCGTCACTTCCGAAATATAAGTGAAGAGCAAACAAAAAAGAGGTCCTCACCTCCCAAATATAAGTAAAGAGCAAAAAAAAGGTCTTCACCTCCCAAAAATAAGTACAGAGCAAAATTTGGCCCTGGGGACACCAAATCAAAATGCGGGACGTCCCGCGAAATGCGAGACGAATGGTCACCTTATCTCAGAAGTTCTCCGTTTCTAGACCGCCGTCCATAGATATCAAAGCCACGTGGTCAATGTGTCATTTCGACCGGTCTTATTATTGCTGTATAAATTCAGGTACTCATTTTTATTATTAAATACTTGAGGCTGAGTCGATCCCAGAGAAGACTGCACAATATCGGCAGATAAAAGTCCAAAAGAGGTGGGGGGATTCGAACATGTGTCCCTATGTTCCGTATGTACCATTTACCTAATATTTTTTTCAGATTAATCTAAAAATAAATAAATAAACAAAAAAAAAAATTAAAAACCTACAACACGAAAAGTTAAACAACTTTTTATAGTCAGGTCAGCTAAATATATCTAAAAACTTTTAAACCTGTTATCTAAAACTTCAAACCTAATCTTTTTCCACTCAACCACATAACCACCCTAAATTTTTACACAGTAAAATCCCTTAAACCCATGTAAATTCATATTATCCGTCAGTGGAATTTTCTAGAACTTGACGCCGGCGTCGCAATGCGTCGTGGCGCGGCATCTCTTGCACGTTCATAGCCCCTCCCAATAGTCACGCGCCGCAAAAGGGATTCAAACCTAGCAGCCCAGACACGAATGTAATTCAGAAATGAACCTACGAATTAAAAAGACTGACATACGAAAATGGAATTTTTAAAAAGAATTAATGATAAATGAATTACAGATAATTGGTTTTTATTATGTTTTTACTGACCGTCATATAGAGAGAGATGTATTGTAATCATGCCAATTTTGACTTATTGACATTTTTACAGCAGTGTCGTGCATTCTGTGTATGCGGGGCATACGCCGCATACCCACTACCCACTATCACACTACATTTACTTTATTTTAATAAAATTTTAATATTTTGTATAACAAATAATTCAGTATTTATGAAAAAAAAAAAAATGCAATATTTTCTGTATTTTTAAATTAGATAAAGTAATTTGTACCATTTAGGGCCGCTTTTACAATCGTTGGATAAAGCTCGGATAACGCTATTCCCGGTATAAAGTCAAAAAATCGCTTTTACAATGCTCGGATAAAGCTCAGATAGGATAAACATCGGAATAAACACCAGAATATCTTATCTGGCCAACGACACTTCAGATAAAGGGCAGTATAAGTTTATACCCTTGCTCTGATTGGCGAATAGTATTTTTTACCCAGCAACGGTAAAAAAAATAAATTGACATATGATAAATGTCACATTATAACGTTTTATTTGAATTTTTATTACAGTTATATAATTGTGGTTGCAGCAGCGTAGTGGTTGGCTCACTTGCTTAGAAAGTGTGGAATCATGAGATCGACCTAGTATGGGCACAAAGATTAAAAAAAAAAAAACTTGGCTGTTGCAACTACAGGCTCAGATTTTTTACAATGAATGCCTGTATCTCTGAATTAGTTTTCGAAAATATGGGGCAAGCTTAACAGGGCACGGTGGTCTCGGCTACTACATGTCAGAGGACGCTAGTCGCGACCATAAAATCTCTAAAACTTAAACATTGCCATACGAAATAATAATAGTACGCTATCCCTCGTTATCTTTGTATTTTTTCAGCAGTTTTGATTACACGCAGTTGTGAAATAATAATTTAATTTATTTTTTAAAAGCGTAGCAATGAACAGTAGCAGCCGATTACCGCTGAAATATGCTCCTAGCACTTTGAGCGTTTCGAATCTATCTGGCCACTATCATCCCTTCCACACTATGTTCACATAATGCTAGTTTTTGTATATGTATGTATATATGCAGTATTGGGCTGGAGCCAGTTCGAATGAACCGGTTGTTATTTATTTATATATTTTTCAAAATGCGAACAGGTTGTAAATGTTGTTATACACTGAAAAAAAAAATACTCCTGTTATTAATTAGTGAAATTTTACTCTTGAAAGAAATGGTTGTTACAATTTTGGCAGTCCACAATTGTACATAATATGTATATGCTTAATCTTATTACTCGCGTTATTTTGTCCACAGTATGTTAGTGGAACTTAAGCACCGCGGTGACAAGGAATTACAGTACATAAATAGTACAGTTTGCGCCGCACACGAGCGGCTCATCAAAGGGACGGTATTTGGTATAGATTCTAATAGAATTCTATTAGTAGAGGGTGATCTTATGAAAATTTACACATGGGCGGTATTTGAGCTCGATTCTATTAAAGGGCGGTTTTATGAATATTTGCACACGAGAGGCTGACACTAACGCGGTAGATATAGCACAATAAAATAATTATCTGTGTCGAATATTGCGACATCTCCCAATATTTCTCCAAACATGCTCAAATGTGTTGTTAATAATATGTCAATTTAAAATATGACTTTTCTAATATGTCAGTTTATGTGTCAAACAATACCAACTTTATTTTATTTACAATAAAACCATGGATAACTATCCGAGAATAAAAAATGCATTGTAAAAGCGAACGTTGGAATAAACATCGGAATAAACTTATACCTTAGATAGTTATACCGCTACGTATCCGAGGTTTGTAAAAGCGGCCCTTAATAAAAGTACATACGTATATCAGGTCTGGGAAAAAGTTCGTGGCGTTTTTTTAGTAAAATTCAACTGGTTTTGTATAGTGTGAAAATGAATTTATTTAAACCAAATATGCTCCATTATTATCGACAACATTTCGCCATTTTTCGGGTAGAGCCATGATGCCATCGGTGAAGAACTCTGTGGTTTCTGGTTGAAAAACTGAATCAAGTGGTTTTTACAGGCTTCTTTTGAAACCAGCTTAATTCCATTGAGAGAATTCTGCAGAGATCGGAATAGGTGATAGTCAGAGGGTGCTATGTCTGAACTGTACGGTGGATGCAACAAAATTTCCCAACCAAGCTCTCGCAATTTGTGACGGGTCATCAAAGAACTGTGTGGTCTTGCATTGTCATGATGAAAGACAACGCCTTTCCTATTATTCAATTCGGGCTGTTCTCTTTCAATTGCCTGGCGTATTCTCTCTAGTTGTCCACAGTAGAGTTGAGAATCAATCGTCTGACCAACTGGAAGTAGCTCATGATGGACGATTCCTTTCCAGTCCCACCATACAAACAGCATCACCTTGTTCGGCGTCAATCCTCGCGAACGCTTGTGACGGCGCACCATCCCTTGTCCACGATCTTTTACGCTTCCGATTGTCGGATGTGATCCATTTTTCATCACCGGTTATGACACGTTTCAGAAATGGCTCGATTTCATTGCGTTTCAGCAGCGCATCGCAGATGTTAATTCGGTCTATCATGTTTTTCGCGCTCAACTCATGAGGAACCCATATATCGAGCTTCTTTTTGTAGCCAGCTTTCCGTAAATGGTTCAAAACAGTTTTGTGGTCAATGCCTAGCTCCAAACCAATATCGACATTGCTGATATGCCTATCTTGTTGGACTTTTTCAAGAATTTCATCAGCTTTTTCACTGTTTGGACGACCAGAGCGTGAGTCATCTTTCACATTAAAATTACAAGAACAAAAGCGAGCGAACCATTTCCGCGCAGCATATTTTGATAAAGTCCCTTCACTGTACACAGCACAAATTTTTTCACAAGCCTGCGCAGCGTTCTTCTCTTTTTCGTAATAATATTGCAAAATATAGCGCAATTTTTCATTACTTTTCTCCATTTTCAAACGCAAACAACTTTCCAACCACTGTACAAATTTTGATGTTTAAACACTCAAAGTAACACTCGAACTGTCACCTTTCCAACGAGCGCTTAGTGGTGTCGCTGCGATCTGTGTTTCTTGAGTTATTTGCTATTGGCGCTGTCTATCGGCAAAAACGCCAAACTTTTTCCCAGACCTGATATATTCTTTATTTTCCTAGGCCTTGCGGCGTTTAGGGTATTAACTACTACAAAGAAATAAAATAAAATAAAATAAAATAAAATAAAATAAAATAACATACAATGATATTTTGCAATATTTTTATCCCTCTCTTTCTTCCTATTCCCATTCCGGCTTCCATCCCCGGTCTCCTTCCTTTTTGTTTTACAGAACATTGTTGTCTTATATCTATTATTGTTATTAAGCGATAACATTTACAAAAAAATGTTCTACAACTAAAAATATCTTATTAGATAGACAAAAATTCGGCTCAAATTTTGATATAGATTGTTTATAATTTTATTTCAGATTATTAGTAAAATTTAGGCGACCCCGCATTACATTTAATGAAGGAGGCCTTCTGGTAACCTTCTTTTACTACTTCTTCAGCAATGACTTTGAAATAATGTTTAAACTGAAGTAAGATCTCCTTCAAGTGTGGTCTCATCGGATGAACACAGTCATCGAGTGTTACAGAACCTGCCCAGAATAACTACTCTCCAGATCTGACAAGTTTCTCATACAAAACTAATAATCTGAAATATAATTATAAACAATCTATACATCAAAATTTGAACCGAATTTTTGTCTATCTAATAGCATATTTTTAATTGTAGAACATTTTTTTTGTAGCGTTAATACAAGAAAATTCATTGCTCTGCCAGAATTGTTGGTGAAATTGTCTAAATGAAAACGAAATTTCTGCATTATATTTTCCCGTTTCTGACACTTTTATATACTAGTTCACTATTTATACTTTATTTTAATTTATTTCAAATAAATACGTTTCATATATAATTATTTAAATATAATAGGTAATTACTTGTCATTGTCTTTATAAAAAAAATCCGGTTGCGCAATCAAGTCGACTAGGAGATGTTAGTGATAAAATATGCAAGAAAATAATTTTAATAAAAGCCATACAAAAAAATGCTGCCTCATCACATAATTCATAAAAACTATATTGTAACCCCCTCTTATATAAACAGTCCCTGTTGTTTATACTATGCCGCATAACAGTTATGACATGATGTCTGCCGCTCTGAGAAAGTCAACAGACTTCTTGAATAAATATGTACTTTAAGGTATTAAAACTTATTTTTATATTGAATTTTAAAAGCTTATTAAACGGTCATAACCCTTAGAAACATTAAGTTTAAATTTTAAATATGTATTATTTTAAAATAGTGCTTAGCTTATCTTATCCGAAGTGTTCCCATGGGAGGATTAATGTTCAGCCTTTTTAACATATTCTTCTTTACCTGTCTGTCCTCTTTCATGTCCAACATGTGTCCTATCTACTGCAATATATTCTCCTTCTAATTCTCATTTATTCATTGATAAAAGGTGCAGGGGAAAATTATTTTAAAAAATTCGAATGACTCTCAGTCATAAAAACAGATCTGTTTTACCATAAACGATGCCATGAACTCGCTGGTATATTTATTTTTCTTCAAGCGGATTATAATTCTAACATTACATTGTTCAATACATTCGGTAGAAATGAAACATTTTTTTACTAGTAACAAAATGTGAACATTTTTATACTAGTAAATAGTTCATATAGTTATCAACAGATGGCAACTGATGGCAGCAGTCGCCATAAACAAAGCATCTGTCAATTTAATATGTTTGTAGCGTGGTTTGTAGTGAATTAAGAAATTAGTTACGTTATTAGTGAGTTACTTTATTATTATTGTGATCATTCTGGGATTAGTTACAGAATACACAATATAAAGATCAAAAATTAAAAAATATCTCAAACAATATAACCCAGCAAACATTTTTATACGGGCCAGTACTGGTAAAGCACATACTCCCCGGCATTGAGAGTAATGGGCCAGTACCCCGGTGTCCCCGTGGCCGTTACTGGCCCATTGATGTATCAGTTGCCGGCCCAGCAACGGTAAAGTGCAAAATAATCGCATTAGTTGCAAGATTTATTTCTGATGGTTTTAAGTAAAAAGTATGAGTGAAGAAGAGTGCTTATAAAATGCTGGTAAAGTACTTCGTATAGGCGGAATGCGAAATACAAATGTGAAGTACATTATTAATACTGGCGTTGCACTTACTTTTGGTGCCAGTAATTTACCAGCATAAAAGCAGTTTGCCGGCATTCGGCCGTTAGTTGAATGTTTGCTGGGAATGTACACCGCCGGAATTAGCAGCAATAGCATCTGAAACTATAAAGTCATAAGTATTTATGGTTGCAAATTTTTAATACCTACGCTTGAAGAAAAAATAGTATATGTTCGCTCAATATGCAAGCCTCGGCTGCGCCTCGGCAGCAACATTTGAGCTCAGCACAAAAAAGAGCGCGTTCTACTCCTAGTAACATAATATACTATTTTTAAATCGATGCAGTCGTTCTTTAATTTTGAGGTAACTTACACATACATAAATCAGGGTTGTGCCGGATCATAAAAATTTTATATCCGCGGATACAGATTATTTTTTAGGAACATAGTGCCGAGTTTTGCCATTTTTCCCAGGGTTACTAACTGTGGTAACATAGTTTTTAAACACTGTATTAAGATAATAATATATTTATACATAGAAATAAAATTAGGTATATGTATGTGTAAGCACTTTGTAATTTTATTTTTATAATTGTACTTTAATTGCTAGGCAATCAAATATTTTATATATTTTTTTTTCCACTCGCATCGAATTTTCTTATTCCAACCTTGTTACAGAATATACTACAGGGTGGGCCAAATAAGACCTACTAATGTTAAACACTGATAACTCTTGTAATAATCATTTATTTTGATTAATTTTTTTAATACATTAAATATATATTATGAAAATTATGTATGAATTATGATATCAACAAATGTCCACCATTTTTCTCGATACAGAGATTGGCTCTTTTTAACGCGTTTTCCATTACACCACGTAATGTTTCTGGTTGAAGGCTCAGTATTTCGTCTCGAATATTCTGCTTCAGCTGTCTAATAGTCTCTGGTTTATTAACATACACTTTGTCTTTTCCCAAAAAAAAAAAAGTCGGGCGCAGTTAAATCTGGCAAGCGAGGTGGCCAATTAATTTATTTAAATCAGACGTTCGCGTATTAGTCGTTGTTGGTGGTCTTGCGGTAGAAGTGTTTGCACAATTTGAATTTTGTATGGGTACATCTTAAGATCCAACTTTAAAATTCTACGCAATGTCGTTCTGGAAATGCCCAATTGGCTGGAACGACGACGAGTTGAGACAGATGGATCATCTGCAACACTCTGCCGCACAGTTTCCACGTTGTCTTCAGTGCGAATATTTCGATGGGCACCTCTTCCAGGACGGTCGGCCACTGAACCCAGTTCCTCAAAACGACCGACCAAACTCCTAATTATGAAGGCTGTGGGAGCTGATCTTGAATTAAAATGTTGCCGATATTTACGCTGCGTCATAACAATTGATCGTTGACAAGAATAGAAAAACTCGATAATTTTAACGCGTTGTTGTGTACTGTATGGTTCCATAATAAATTTCCAAAAATTCAATTATAACCTACAAAGAGAAAAAAATAATTATATCAAACAATAAAAAAGTTATTTGTGTTCAACATTGGTAGGTCTTACTTGGCCCACCCAGTATTATTGTCTTCTTCAATTATCAACAGCAGCAATATTTTTTAAGGTAACAGCTATAGGAGGACACCCTGCTCATTTTTGGCGTTGAACAGAATTCCTGCTTCGTTCAAATTCCTTATACCAGCGGTAAATTGTACCGAAAGAACACGCTCGTTCACTAAAAACTTAATAGAAATAATTTCACTCAGCTTTTTGGACAGAAACATTTATTTAAGCATCACAACGTTTCGCCAACAACATTGTTGGTTTCCTCAGTTGCTATAAAAACGATATACAATAAAGTAACAATCTTATATTATAGACCGGGAGCTCATGACAGTTTTTGGTCTCCGATTTCATACAGCATACCTTTTGGAGGAGAGAATATTTACCCTGTGACAACAAAAAAGGGATGGTACTAAACCCCTGCACGCTTTCCGGTCATAGGGAAAATTGCATTTCCACTTAAACACAATTTTTTTGTGCTTTTCTCTGATTTAATATTGCTTGCCCTTTTGTCAAAAGAAAGTTATAACAAATTTAAAGTCTTTTAAATATATGCATGCGATTCGGAGGGTCCCAAAGGGCTCAAACGGTCATGTGATCTTGTAATAAAAAAATATGATTTTCCGCGTTTTCATACAGCACAAATCGTCACAGTCACTCAAATTAAACAAACAAAAGAAAAATTATGTCAAATACCGATTTTTTCATGACAATGTCGCCAAGTTAAGAAAAATAATTGCTGATGTTCTGTTTATTCAGTACTACCAACAGTAATTTTTGTGGATTTCTTAGCTACCACATCAACAACATACGGTGCAAAGCTATGCACATTTAATCATTAATTAAACTTAACTCATAAATAGTTAAACCATTTTTTAACTATGAACGGTGCAAACGGCCGTTATTCTAAAGTTTCTCTGCACTAATAAGAGCTTAAACCCTTTTTAAAATCATAATAAATCATGATTCGAAAATGCTTTCTGGTTAATTCCATATTTTGACTCAAACCGAAAACTTAATAAATTATAAAATCAACTGAGTTCTAATCAACCCAATTTTTATAACTTCACTTCAGATGACAGGTAAATATCTGCATAAAATGATATTGCTAATTATGTATCCCGCGACCTACTTTATTTTCAACACTAGTGTGACCCTCCTGTATATATTTTTAGAAAAATCCTGAATGTTCGATTCTTCGAACAGTGACTGTTCGTTTAATTATTCTTTTCTCTCATCTCCATTCTTTTCTAAATGAGGTCAAGTGTAGGTTCTTTTACGTTTCTCTAATTATCTGTCCTCTCTGAGCTTTTAGGCACACCTACAGGCTCTTTCAGAAGCTTTCAGGTCAAGTATGAACTACCTACTTTATTTGATAATACTGTGATAATACAACAACATTGTCAGGAAAATTAGTAGGGGATGAGATTAAACAGATTTTCTTAAGAGATTTTAAATAAGAATGATAGTATTAACGCTATTCTGAATAAGTCAAGGGTGATTTTTTTTAATGAAAATGTTTTTTAAAGAAGTTGAGCTTAGTAATAACACGGTTGCAAAATTTACTGGTTATACGTGTGGGATTTTGTATGTAAAACAAGATAACTATACTAATATATAAATTAGTTCGTTTGTGTGTATGTATGTATGAATGTATGTATGTTCAGGGCCGGCGCTAGGATTTGCGAGGCCATGTGCCAGGGCAGGCGCGAGGCCATGTGCGAGATTGACAAGAAATATTTACATTGACGCGGTGGTCAAAAAGGGCTGGTTCAATAATGATGGACCACGCAAAATGACGGAATAAACGAGTTGTATCAGTCAAACTGTAATTTTCCTTACCTGGTGCTGTCCGCTACCACGCTATATTTACATATTAGATACTCCTAAAGTCGGTTTACGATAACTATGAGATGACGTCACACTTGGTTAATTTAAGTACCAACGTTATGATATGTTTTAATCAACATCAATCCATAACTCAGTTAGTATATTTATTTATTTAATTTTGGTACATTTTTTCATTGTTGCCAGTTTGAAATTGGATTGTTCAATCGTTATTTGTCAGGTTGACATTTAGGTGTCATGATTAATAAAATATGTTCTATTTACATTTGTTACGTCCTTTTTTTGTAATTTTAACCTACAGGTCTGTTACGTAGAACGGTTTATTATCATCAAATGCAAACGAAAAGTAGTTTTAGCGTACTCATGAAATTTACACTTGCAGCTAGCGGCAATAAATTGTTCGACTGGAAATAATATTTGAATATTCATTATTCGAAACAAAATTGTATCTAACATCTGAAATTCAAAAATTTCTATACGAATCATTGCTTTCCGATATCATTTAGTAAGTTCAGGAAGCAAGCTCGGAGCGTTCGAGAAAAGGTCTAAACGCGTTTATTCGAGCGGTCTAGAGTTAAACAGTGTGACTCGAAACACTCCGCGTTTGCTTCCCGAACCCGCTGTGTCAATGTGACAACAGGCGAAAAAAAAGTAAATTGTATAAAAAGTATTAAAAGAACACGACACATTTCTTCTACCTCAAGGAAACCAATTTAAATTTATAAATAAATAAAAAGTTAAGCACTGGCGGAATGGTGCCCTCACCAAAGCCAACAAATCAGAAGAAGAAAAAAAAAAAGAAGAACCAAGATCGAATTCTGGTTTTTCTTACTCTCCCTCCACATTTTTATAACGTGAATCTATTGAAATAATCTATGAATATTCATCATCATCGCTTTCAATCGACGATGAATCGGTTAAAAATCTCGTTTAATAAATACTGTTGATAGATATTGTACAGAACACCTCAGAATATTGAGGTTATGTTTTTAAACAGAACTGTCATTTAAACAAGTGTCTAATAATAAATTACCAACAAAAATCATTACAAACCACAACCAAATATCTGGTTGTTTTCTTATATTTAAGCTGGGTTCAGAATTATTTACATTAGTTGACTGTTCACTCTGCATTATGGATAAGATAATTTTAACATTCAAGGCAACGTTTACAGCTAAGAAAATTAGTGCGTTACGAATAAATTTGTAATTTTGGTTTGTTGTAACAAGGTTTGTTGTAATCGGCGATGTCATTTGATTAGATTATCTAAAGGCATGCAATGTAAACTTTCTCTACTATATAGACTGAGATAGCCAACGTGTGTTTATATGTCTGTCTCAGTAAAACAACTCACTTACTATAAATTTGGAAAACTATCGACAATCGACAATGTATAACGTAATTAAATTTAGAGGTCTGAACGGTTGCTCGCCTTACCATATAACAAACTTGTTTGACTTGTCGACCTATAGTCGACTAATTTAAGAGTTCTGAACGCAGCTTTATGCTATATACTATTAGTTTTATTGTCTTTTTCCTTTCACTTCTCTCTCTACTCTCTCTCTCTCTCTCTCTCTCTCTCTCTCTCTTTCTCCCCCACTACCCATCCCTCTCTTTTTCAAAATGAAACTCATTCACTTAAAGATGTTGTGATGATGACCCTGTAAATTTTTGCCTGTGATGCCGCAGTATAAAATGAAATATAAATTTGAAAGCACTCGAGGAGCAATATCATTTTGAAGACATGTTCCCAGGCCAATATCATAAGTGTCTGATATGGTACGTGAGAGAGCGAGTTGGCTATTTGCCGCTGATAGGATAGTCTGGTCAGTAACATATCAATTGTAACGTGGAAATGAGTGTCATTTCAACATCCTCTTATCACATGACAACATAAACACACACATGCCCGCACGTATTCACATAACCGTCGACAAGATACTCTTTCTAACATTCTAAATGGATTTTTTATAAGTGTAAATGATTTTTAAAGTACATCGTTTGATAATTTGTTGAGGGTCCACAGGAAATGGTGGCTCATATAAATCATCAACTGGTTTTATACATACGATTTGTTAAAGTTTGGAGATAAGGAACTAACGCCGACGACCAATTTGTGACTGGTGATGTTTTTGGACAGACCGGAGGAAGTACCAGTGGGGAAAATTTTGTCCGCCAACGACAGGCAGATCACAGCAAACCATGTAAACATATCTCGGATTTTTTTCCTTTTCCTAAATGGATTATTTCCTAAAGAGATTAAGGGTTTTTAAAATAATGTTTATAATTTGATATTTTCTGCTTTAATATAGTTAAAACTAGTACAGTGGAACTCCAATATTCGTCATTAATCCATTCCTGAGGATAGGACGAGTATTAAAAAGGACGAATATCAAACGTATTTTTCCCATAAGAATTAACTAAAAATAGTATAATCCGTCCTCAGCCCCGAATTTGCCCATCTATTCTTTAACAAAACAAAAAAAATCCCTCGAAAATCGATCTCGGAAATCATTGCGAAAACATTCTAATTAGATAAATAATAAATAAAATTTTAAAAAGAAATTTAGCTTTTGGAGGAAAAAAACAATGATTGTTGTTAAGAGTTTATAATATTTTAGAGGAGTTAGGCTATTGTTTGGAAAGGGATTCACCTTCCATTATAACATCAGGTAATGTCAATTCTGGTGATTGATATCCTGAAGATTCAATAGCATTTCCAGACGATTCACCAGCACTCATTTTTTAAAGAAGTTATCCAATGTTGTTTGTTTTGCTCTGTTTTTTTAAATTTTCCGAAAGTGTCCAAATACATCGTCATCAAATGAATTGATACGCTCATTAACTACACCGATGTTTGGGTGCCATTTCTCGATGAAAACCTGCATTTTTGCCCAAGTAGACAATCATTCCTTAATTTCAGCATCTAACTTTTTACTACCTATGGTGACTTACAGTACTGTATTTATTAAAACATTTACTGTAAAAACCCGAAAATATTAAAAACAAAGTAAAGTATTAAACGAGAGTTAATGCGCACACTTTAATCACTGCTCGAGACTGAGCCAGTTAACAGACGATCAGCTGACTCGGCGGCCACGTCGGTGGGACGAATATTGACTTTTGGACGAATATCAAACAAAAATTTCAACAAAAAAAACAGGACGAATATCAAAAAAGACGAACATTGGCGTGGACAAATATTTGAGTTCCAATGTATAGTTAATAAATAATTTCATAAATATCAAGAGAGTTAGTAGCAACTAAATTTTGTATGAATAAGCTACGATTGCGAAAATGAATTGGGCATTCAAACAATAAGTGGTTCGAATCGCTGATAGACAAATTATCACACGGACAGAAAGAAGACGAAACCATATTAATTATATGCAGTTTATATGGAGAGAAGGTGTGATTAAATCTAAGCCGGATAAAAGTGCTTATAAAAGATCTGCTTTTGTGAGAAGAAAACCAAAACTTTCTAGGAAGGAGAGGTTGAATTTGACCATAGTATGATCCTTTGAACTGTAGAGAATCTATGTATTCTTGTTGCCATTGGTTGTATATGGAAGATTTGAAGATTGGCATAATCTCATTACTGTTTAGAGGAATATTTAACAGGGAGCCATTTACAGCTGCTTCTTTGGCTATAAGATCGACTTTGATGTTGAACTCAAAATGTGAGTAGTCTTTAATCTAGCATATTTTTATAATTTTACCGCTGATCGTAAGATCGTTAAGACGTTTAATTACATCATAAATTAGTAAATAGTTCTTTTTCTGAAATCCAGAACAACTCAATTTGTGGATGGCGCTTTTACAATCAGAAAAAAATACAAATTCATTATGGAAGTGATTCTTAAAGTATTCTAAACTCAACTTTAATGCCAAAATTTCTGCACTGTATATAAACATATTATCTAGGAGTTTAAATTTTAGGCTCAAATTGCGCTGGGGATCTAAAACATCTCTACGCCATTGGTTGATTTTGATGCGTCAGTTAGTGCGATATATATGGTGTGCATTTGGTCATTTTAATTAACCTTATCCAAAACTGATAGGTTGTTTTCCCGATAATTTGAGGAATATCTCGGATTTAAACTCTATATTCATATCTATTTTGACAGGCGCGAATAGCCTTTGTTGCTCTGCGCCAAAAATTTTAACTAACTAACTAACTATCTAATAACTTAACAATAGATTGGCATTTCTATAATAGGCAACAATTTCCTGCTTGTACATATGCTACAATAATGATCAAAATGTTATTTGGCGTATTTGATTTGCTCTTAGAGCTCTGTGCATTGAAAACCGCTGTTCACGTTCAGATATAAGTTATAGGTGCGTATCCTGTGGGCAGTGAGAAATGTCTTTGAAGTGTGAATATTTCCTACTAAAATTCAGTAATCAGACGCCATCTTTTGTTTACACAAGTGCTTTTCTATAACCGAATTAAAATGCAACGCGATAGGTGTTTTTCCGATCTGTACCTCTACTACTCACTACTTAGATTTGAAAAAATTGCAGCTGAAGCTCATCGTTTGCTTGTGAAAACTTCTGGTGTATGTGCTCCATCGGAAACAGTAGGTAGAGATTGGTTTCGACGATTCAAAAGTTTCACGGCAAAACAGGTCAATTTAAAAAGTTCGATGATGAACATCTGCAAGCTCTATTGGAAGAAAACCCTGCTCAAATACTCAAAGAATTGGTAGTTGTAAAAATTAAAGGAATTTGTTTAGTGCTATTTAATATGTATTTGTAAAAATATTGTTTATATTTGCAAAGTTTGTCTTTAATTGTTACTTTGTTAGTAAGTTGTTCAAATCATATAAATTTATGCACCTGCCTGTTTTGGGTAATACTGTTGGGCAGCAGTAATAAATAAATAAATAAATAAATAAATAAATAAATTGTCTCAACAGCTCGAAGTCGACATATCAACCATTTGACGACGTTTACAAGCCATGGGAAAGATCCAGAAAGAAGAGAGATGGTTGCCACATGAATTGACCGAAAATTCCATTGTTAATCGTTTAAACATCTCGATTTATTTGCTGGCAATGCATAAAAAGAAGAGTTTCTTGTGGCATATCGTGACCGGCGATGAAAAATTGATCTATTTCGACAACTCAAAACGCAAGAAATCATGGATTGATCCTGGTCAACCGTCAATGTCGACACTAAAGCGAAATATCTGCGAGAAA
Source organism: Liopterus haemorrhoidalis (assembly GCA_963971575.1). Classification (NCBI taxonomy): domain Eukaryota; kingdom Metazoa; phylum Arthropoda; class Insecta; order Coleoptera; family Dytiscidae; genus Liopterus; species Liopterus haemorrhoidalis. Next base: position 17,991,546 of record OZ020622.1, on the reverse strand, counting down.
ACCATTTAAAATTCAAGAGGTGCCTTTTTATACAAATATAATAAAAAAAATAATAACAGCTGAGAACCAAGTTTTTGTGTGTAGAGTGTAGCTGTGGTGTTCAGTAGGCTCCGCTTATAGGTCAGTTATGATACGTTTGAATTACTTAAGTTTTTTGTTTTTAAGGTATGAAAGAAGAATAGATCATATAGTAGTGGAATACTAATAAATCAAATACTCCCTCTGTCCGAAAATAAAAGTCCCATTTTAATTTAACAGTGTTATTCGAGATTAAGGATCAATGCTAGGGATTCTAGGATTTTAAAAACAAACAAAATAAAAGTTTTACTGACCATTGCAAAAAAACCAAAACTTTATTACTTACATAATTACTTAATTTATTTATTTGACGTTTTAAAGTTAAGTCGAACATCTGTATCAAAGAAAAATTGATCTTTATTTTCTTTTTTTCTTAAAAAAACTAATTTTTTAAATGGAACTCTTATTTTTGGACAGAGGGAATACCACATAGTTAATCGTGAGAAATACGTTTTTGAAATTGAAAACAATAAGCCATTTATCACTATATTTCTTATTTAATGAAGACTAGAATACGAAGCAAATGCATAAAAACCGATGGGATTTTTTAACTTTTTTTTAATTTTTTTTATTTTTGGACTATTTTTTAACTTTAATTTTATTGCAACGAAATATTCGCCAATTATTTAAATTTGGTTTCAACAGTTTCAACTCAACCAATAAACAATATTTTCAAAAAACTGTTGATTTTGATGTGATTTTAGAACAAATATTCCTAGCATCCAACATTATGTTGGCTTCTTACACCTATTAGATACCTACAAAACCCTGAAATATGTAAAAATTCACACTTCACATACATTTTTGGATCAGCCTAAGTCGAAAGCTTTCAACTGCGTACCACACGACCTACTTCTTGAAAAACTGTAATGCTATGGAGTTCGCGGTTCTTCTATTTGACCAATAGAAGTCAATTTGTAATCTGTAATGGAACTAGATCTACTATTCCCACGGTAAATTTTGGAATCGACCAAGGTACCGTCATTGGGCCACTACTATTTGTAACATTTATTAATGGCTTATCGAAAGCTTTAAAAAAATTGCAATTCAGAACTTATACTTTATGCCGACGACACAACTCTACTAACAAAATTCTCCGAGGTACTTGAAATTAAAACTCGGACAAAACCCAAGAACTGATCTTTTCCTTACACCAGATTGCACTTTGATAGACAACTCATTTGGGACTGCCATGTGCATGAAGCTCATAGTACTCTTTAATCCTACTTAATCCTAAGCCTTTCTACCTTTTAGTGTAAGGTGTTGTTGGAGTAGAGTCACGGTACCTCCTCCGGTGGTCCTTTCCATATTTCTCTCCAGACTTTCCTATTTGAGGTGCTGGTTTTGATGTCCGTCCATCTGACTCCTTGTCTCTCTGTCGCTTGTCTCACTTCGTCCTTCCAGGTCTTGATTGGTCGTCCTCTTCTTCTTTTTTCTATCGGCCTCGCCTCATAGACTGCTTTAGCTGTTCTTAGTGCTCAAATAACGAATAAAAATGATTATCAAAAAACTGTTGATTTTGATGTGATTATAGAACAAATATTGCTAGACATCTAGATTTATGTTGGCTATTACACTTCCGACAAAACCCTGAATGTGTAATTTTTTTATAGAATCACAAACGCATTCGAAACAACTGAAGGGAAGCGATAGTAAAACGAAAACCAATATTGTTCACAGAAAATAAAGTTTCTAATAATTCTTCCGATAGTATATATAAATCTGCGTGATTTAAAATATTTGTGTCCGCCTATGTTTGCACGTTAAAACTAATTACCAATCCCTATAATTTAACAATTATTCCTTCCTTCCAAACAGTCCTGTTGTCGTTGGCACGGTTCATTCACAGTCTAACTGTGTGCCGTGTGAATGTTTATCAGTGAGTGGTGCTCGGAATATGAATATACATGGACTACGACCCCTACTCTATCATAGCTTTATCCAATGATTATGGAAATGCTGTACAGTTAAGGTAGGGAATTAAATTTATTGATTTTGGATTTAGATCTCAGATTGTTGGTTCACTGTATTTTTATTTATGTTAATATGGATTTAGAAATTCAATAAAATGATATGATAGAACATGAAAAATTAATTATATAATTTTATTAACTACAATAGTTTAAAATGATTTTAGAAACTGTCGTAAAACATTAATCGAAGAGCTGGCACGCATCCAGGACTTTTTCATTGCGGGGTCTCAAAAGCCAGATTTTTGGGGGTGTTCACGTCTACAGGGTGTATCAGGATAGGGAGAACACGTTTTTTCTCAAAAACGCGACATATGAGCAAATTGGAAAAACAAATTTGATAACCAAAGTTTACCCAAAGAATAAAATGATATAATAAGCTACCCCGGGTCTGAATTTAGTTATGTATAGAAGTGTTTTTTTCTTGTGCTCTAGAATAAATTCGATTTTTATCTAAGTATAAAGTGAATTAATAGTGGAAATTAGTGTAGTAGTTTTATTATTTCAGTTACTCTAGGATACCAATTAATATTGAAACTTTTAATCAATAATAGGCTATTCCAAACGTTCAAGAGCAACTAATTGGAATTTTCAGTTTCCTAAGTTGTTATGAGCTCTCTTTTTAAGGTTTGAAGTGGGCTTTTGCTAAGCAAAATGATCAAAAGCCCCACTTAATCGGTAAAAGTTACTCGAATTAAAAATTTAGTTCCGCTTAAACCAAAGAAACAGGTTATAATCCCATTTTGTAACAAGTAACTAAGAGAGAATCTTCATTTTTTATGCTGTATGTTTATAATATCGTCTTAGGGTAGTAATTCTGAAATGGCACCCTTCAAAATATTTGATGATTAATTGACATTAATGTCTATGTCAATAATGTTTATGTCAAAAAAATCAGCTGTAGCCACCACAGGACCGACCGCTATCAGAATGTACTTGTATAAAATACATTATAGCAGCAGAGTAGAAATAACTTGGTCTAATATTTTCTAACAAAGATATTATTTATCATGACCATGGAAACGTTACATATAAGTATGAAAAAATAGATACTTCGAAAATTTCGAAATTTTTTTTCGTTTTATCAAATATGTCTCAAATAAAAGTCGTTAGTTATTGCTTTTATAGCAAAATTTGTTAAATAAATTTTTTCTAAATATTTTTCTGTTGTTAAATATTCGCAAAAATTTTAAAATCGACACGAGTAAACTCCCATTTCTAGTAAACCGATTTTTACCAAAAGTTGAATAATTCGTGCCATTGATGTCAAAAGCTTAAATATGAAGTTTCATAAAAATCCTTTTAGCCGAAGTACTTGGATAAGAAGAAAAGGCCTCCTAGGCTAGGAGGGTTATATGGCCCGGGCTCTGGGGGCTCCAGGGGCTCCAGGGGCTCCGACGCCCAGAAAATTATTTATATTTTACATAAATTACATAAATAAACGGAGGGGTATGTGGCCCCCAAATTGTTGTTTGGCACGGGCCCCATTGATGCTCTCTCAGAGCCTGATCCTGAGTACGGAGAAAACAAAGATCATAAAATTCAGAAAGGTGGAGGAAGGGAAAATAAAGAAGAAATGAATTAAGATATGGAGCTCGAACAGGCTAAGGAGATAAAATATTTGGGATAAGTATTAAATTAAAAAAAAATAAAATAAAGACGAAAGACATATCAGAGACAGTAAAAAAGGCCAGAAGTGTAATGGTGCAAATTTGGGGTATAGGTGAAAGGAAATTTAAAAACAACTTTAAAAGAAGAATGTTTCTTTTTGACACTTTTATCAAAAGCGTACTATTTTATGGAGTTGAGATATGGCGCTGTAAGGAGGTCGAACAAGTTGAACAAACCCAAGATAAGTATATACGATGGTCACTGGGACTGGACTAGGGATGGGAAAAAAGCATCGATGTATCGAAAACATCGATTTTTGCTTTAAAAACATCGATGTTCAGATGGCGATAGTATCGATAAAACATCGATGTATACTACCGATGTCGATGTTTAAACTTTGAAATTCAGAAACTACTGCTAGAGCGCAGGAATCTTAAAATTTTAATTTTTATTAATATTAGTACACAAAATATAAGCGCCATCTATTGTATTGACATTTGCCATTTGATACACAACAATTCACATTGCAGTTAATTTTCTGTTGCGATTTTAAAGACATTTTATTAAAGTTTTCTTCACTTTAACACATACAAACAATGCAATTAAATGAGCCACATCCAACAAAATCCTATTCCGTAAAATATACCGCTAGGCGTCATTTCAGTTATTGTCAGTTCTCAATAAAAAATGTAATATGTATTTCAATTTAAAAAAGTGAAAAAAAAATGTGTATGACAGTATGTTATTTTTATGTTAAATAATATAAAATTAACATTAAGATTACTATATTAGTATTATAATAAAATGCAATATTTCATTTTAGAAATGTAAAAATAGTAGGAAGAAATTAGGATTATTATATTGGGTAATGTTAATGTGAAATTAATTACTATTAAAAAAGAATATTTCTATTTAAAAATCTAATAAATGCTTTTTGTGTATTATAAGTTACTTTTTTCTAATATTAATAAAACATCGATGTATCGGAAACATCGATGTTTTTCCTTCGATGTTTTTTCAACATCGATAGTAAGGCTTCGATTTTAATATCGATGTTAAACATCGATGTTTTGTCTTCGATGTACAACCCTAGACTGGACAGACAAACCCCATCATACATAGTACTAGAAGAAACTAAGAGAGATAAGTTAAGAATAGAGACCGGAAAAAGAGAATTTTTCAAAAATAAGAATTGTTCTGGCTAATTGCCCCAGCAGCAAAGGCCAGTAAAATAAAAAAAAAAGATCAATACACTTTTGCATGCGTTTGAACCAATTTTCGAAGCACTTTTTCACTCCGATTGAGGCTATTTCCACTACGATTGTCAAATTATGTAGGATCCAACTCTAACAAATCTTTTTGATGGCCAAATTATCATGCAATAGTGAATGTATACTGGTCCCACTAATGCCCAAGGATACTTCAATCTCACGATAAGTCACATGACGATCTTGCAGTATCAGTTCACGCACAGCATCAATGTATTCCGGAACAACAACCGATTTTGGATGACCTTCACGAAATTCGTCTTTAAGCAAATTACGGTCACGATTGAAGTCGGCAAACCATCTATAAACAGTAGTCATTGATGGTGTTTCATCGACAAAATTCGAATTAAGTTCATCGCTGCACTGTTGTTGGCTTAATCTATGTCGAATATTGTAAAAAATAATCGCTCGAAAATGTTCACGATTTAATTTCATTTTTAGCCGAGATGATTTTTTTCAAGTTACTGTAAACAACACAAATAGCGCTCGTACGTCAAAACTTTCGAGTACGTATACCTTTAAAAATGTCAAACTTTACGATAGAAACGTCAGTTGCCAGATGGCAGCACTAGTTTAGTTTTTTCAGAAAATGTATTGTAGAAAGGGGCAAGAAACTAGAGATGGACTGGTGGAAAGAACGAAAATACTATTATAAAAAGAATGGATATAGTCTGGAAGAGAAAGTAAGAAAGGAAGAACAAGGGGAAAACTTAATTAAAACGTAAGTTTGCTTACTAACAAAGACAGATACCTACAAAAACAAGACCAACAAAACAGAATTGACAAATCAAGAAACAATGTAAAATATAGTAAAATACAAACAATAGGACAACCAAGATGCTTAACAGCAGAGGGGAAACATCAAAAAATAATTGCAAGATTCCGCTGCGGAAAAGAAGAAAATATAAACAACTTCTGGTTAAGTGAGACAGAGAAACTGTGCCAGATTGTCGAAAGGCACTGGAAAATATAGAACATCTGAGAGAATGCAAGGAGATAGAACCGTAAACGAGGAACAGAGAACAGTTATTGGATGACGAAGGAGGGGGTGTGGATTGGATGAAGAACGTTAAGAAAAGAAGAGTTCAGCTTAACAATAGCAGCCAAAGGACCTGAAGAAAAGGTACCTAATGTATTGTAAATTATATTTATGATACTAGGGGCCGAGAGTTCCAGTTGCTAATAAACTGTCCAATAAGTTTATTAGCAACATGTGTATTCATACACATTTATGTATTTATAATAATAAATAAATTGAATTGAATTGAATTGAATTGAACATAATTTTTTTTCCGAGAGTTCCACCCCAAAATAGTTATTAGGTTGCTAATAAATAGGCTTATTTGTCTAATAACTTATAGGCCACATGAAGTGCTTAATAAAGTGACATATAACCAAAAACAAGTTCACAAAATATGTTAATATTTCAATTTTAATTGAAAAACAGTATAATTTTAAAAGAATATATGAATGTGTAGTTTTTAAACATTTCTATAATGGTGATTTTATTGTTTTATATACATTTTAGTTGTATTTTGAAGAAATCGACGATCTGTTTGGATGAATTTATAAATTATGGAAAACCGTTTTAAGAATATTTTGGGCATTTATTGTAAATGTGATATATAAAGAACAATATATAAATATATATTTTTAAATAAACATTGTCTTTTATTTTTATATATCTATTTATTTCAATTACGATTACAACACATTACAAACAATACTTTATTATTGCATTACTATTTATATAAAAAATATAGAAAATAAGAAGACAGACGCAATTATTGGCAGAATAATAAAGATGTGTGGCTGAAAATTGCTGATAAGTTTAATTCATATTGTTTAAGGAATGTAAAATAAAGCAAAATATAGCTGTCTTCTTATTTTCAGTCACTTTTCTATTATAAAATGCTATTTTTATTAACTTCTCTTCTATCTATATTGTCCTTTTTTTCTGTGATAAAATTTGTTGAACGCCGTTTAATTGTCATTTTAACAGTAACACAAAAAATATACGTAACGTCATTGAATGTAAAGTCAAACTATTTAATGTCAAAATATTTAATGTCAAAATATTGAACGTCAAAATTTCATCTCACTTTAGCTCTACAAATTTACGTGTTACTATCTTCATAAGAAATACCAATACAAAAACAAAATATTATGTTGCTAATAAACTATTAGAAGGATTTTGTAACTTGGAAATCACCAATAAATTTATTAGCTTCATAAATATATAATGTGTCTAATAACTATTAGGGAGTTTATTAGGAACTGGAACTCTCGGCCCTTGAGCTACCTTTTAAGTTTTTACAAAAACTAAGAAAGAAATTTTTTTTTGCAGCAAACTGTTTTATTGCTTTTCATAATATTCGCCTTTAAGTTTTATATACTTTTGAACCCGTTCAAACCAATTCTCGAAACATTTTTTCCACTCTGAAGTTGGTATCTCAAAAACATGGTTTTCGAAGGCTTCAACAGCTTTTTGAAGTGATGAATATAGCATTTTTTGTTTGACATTGGGGAACAAAAAAAAAGTCGTTAAGGGATAAATCAGGTGAATATGCGCAATGAGACATTAATTCGATGTTTTTCTCCTTCAAATAATCAATTGTTTGACGTACTGTGTGGGAGCTTGCATTATCATGATAAGAATGATGCGACGTTTTTGGTTGTTTTTCCTGATTTTGTCAACGACTTCTAACAAACAAATTGTTGTATAATATTCAGCATTAACTGTCCGATCCTCTAAAGGAATGGTTGCGACATGTCCAATACAACCGAAAAAATAAACGATCGTTTTCTTAGAAGTGCTTCGTGAACGAATAACTTTTGTGGGTTTCTGTTTGGAAGACCCAAACAGTGGATCGTTGCTTAGTTTCCGGTTCATATGAATAAATCCAAGTTTCGTCACCTGTAACGTTGTTGTATACGGATTTTGCAGTGCCTAGATTGAATTTTTTTAGCATTCCCTTACACCAATCACCCCCGTAGTGTCTACACGGACCCCAGGGATCCGCGAAACACAATTTAAAAACCGGTGGTCTAGTTAATGTTGCAAGAATAAACTTGCTTTGTTTATTTAAACAGCCGTATCTCAAAACTTTCGTAGCGCCCTACGTATATATTTTTGATGTTAAGTAGGTAATTAATAAGTGAGACGTTCGACTCTCGCACTTCCCAATGGTTTGGGACTAGGCTATGAAATCCTGAAGTCTGCGGGTTCAATTCCAGGTGAAGTCTTATTTTAATATTAATTTTCTGAATCAAACAAACTAAAGCGAATTTTTAATTTCGCAATAAGTAATATTACGAAATAGAGGATAGTCTGACATATGACGGAAATGTGAAATTAAAACGGTCGAGTGATCATTGCTGTTGCTGGCGATGACGGGGATAATTCTAAACACTGCGTTGGTACACATTCGTCATCAGTCATTATTTCAAGTTGAAGGTAATTTACAATTACGGAGAATATTAATGTTCTCGTATATTACACGGTTTATTCCACGAAGTTAACGAGTTTTATTAGATTTATATACAGAACATAGTTTATTTTTCTATGAATTTAAACTAGATTTTAACGAATCATACAATAACGTCAACAGACAGACAAATTGCAGATTGAGTTGAAACAGAATTAAGTCATCCTTTTAAGATAAAAAAAATAATAAATAAATAAATGTAGTCACCACAAAACTGATCGCCACCACAGAATGTGTAATCAAATAAGATACATTTTTACATGTATTAAAATTTTTAAACTTATAGTATTTATTTATTTATTTTACATTTATTTTACATTTTAAGAACACAAACAGGACGAACCCACAGCAGTGTTCAAGAAATTTTTAACAATTACGTGCGTAAAATTTACATATGACACTATACATACTACAAGACTGCAACGATTTTATTTTTGATTTGAAAATTTTTAACGTTTAATTATAGCTATTATATATTAAATTGAAAAAATCGCGACAGTCATGTACGAACAAGAGTATTACAATAAGCAAGTTACATAATACAACAATTTAAACAGAAGCAACTGCAGTTAGACTGAGCTTGATTCCAAATGTTGTAATATAATTTTACAATGTGATTTAAATTTATTTAGTGTCAAATTTGAAATATCAACATTATTAAAAACATTGTTGAATGTGGAAGATAGTCTTTCAATGGGTGAATTGGAAAATGATTATTGTTAGTTTTGGGAACGAAAAATGAATGTTGGTTGCGGACATTATAAGACGGAATTAAAAAAGTGAACATCATTAACAGATCATTGCAGTCTATAATACTATTGCAAATTTTATATAATGTAACCATATCCGACAGTGTGCGACGATTCCTTAGTGACAACATATTTAGTTCAAGTAGAGCTGAACTGTAGTCAGTAAGGCGAATTTTTTCTTTAAATAGAATGTATTTCACGGCTTTAATTTGTACTTTTTCTAATTTATTAATGTATTTATCATACATAGGATTCCGTATGATGGAGCAGTAATTGAGAATGCTAGAAACATAGGCGTAATATAAGGTCTTGATAGGCTGCGCAGATCGGAAGTCTTTAGTTGTGCGGTTAATAAATCCAAGCATTCGCAATGATTTCGTATAAATATACTCGAAGTGCGCTTCAAAAGTCAGTTTTGTATCGAATATTACACCTAAATCTTTGATTTGAGAAGCTCTAGTTAGTAATGTGTTGTTGATGTAATATTCATTTAAGATAATATTTCTGTTACGGGTAAATGTTATGATATGGCATTTGTCACAGTTAAGCTGAAGTTTATTATCCTGACAATAAGTGGTGAAGCTAGACAAGTCAGACTGAAGGAGAGTAGTGTGCTAGGGTTCTGATACTTCTGAAAATTCTTAAATCGTCCGCAAAAAGCAGAAAACTACTATATTTAAATACTTTAAATACTTTAGTATGTACCATAAATATAAGAGAGTAATTAGAACAGTTTTATTCATGCCTTGCGGTTTCGAATAGAGTATACGAGGTCTGTTCAAAAAGTATCGCGAATTTTGAATTTCCGCGGGTTACGTATATTCGATTTTCTATTTTTTTGTGGCGTTATGTTGGTACTCATGTCTCTCACTTATACCGACAAGTTCGGCCATTTTGAATGTTCAGTTAATTTTTGACAGTTGCTTTGCTTGCACGTGTTTTGGTTCGTCTTCGATTTTTGCCTATACCAAAAAATGGATCAAAGAATCTGTATCAAATTTTGTGTGAAAAACAAAATTAAGTGCGCGGACGCATTCCGAATGTTGACTGTGGCATATGGTGAAGCTTACCTTGAATCGAAGCAATGATAACGCCCCTGCCCACACATCGTTGCTTGTGCGTGAATTTTTGGCCAAAAACAACACTGTAATAATGCCGCAGCCACCGTATTCCCCAGATCTGGCCCCCTGTGACTTTTTCTTGTTCCTGAAACTGAAGAGGCCCATGAAAGGACGACGCTACGCTACGAGTGAGGAGATTAAGACGGCATCGAAGGAGGAGCTGAACAAGATCACAAAAAATGATTTTTTAAGTGCTTCGAGGATTGGAAAAAACGTTGGCACAAGTGTACAATATCTGGTGGGGATTACTTTGAAGGGGACAAAATAGATATTCATGAATAAATAAATAATTTTTTAAAAAACACAATATTCGCGATACTTTTTGAACAGACCTCGTATAATAGAGTATAATACAGGTGGGCCTCGTTTTACGCCGGTGTTAGGTACCGGCGCAAAATAAAGCGGCGCAAATCAAAGCAAAGAATGTTCATTCCAGAGACGGATTAACATTCTATTCGAATTAATATATTTTTGTTTTTTTTTAATTATTTTTGTTTTTTCTTTATTTATTACTTATATATACAGAAAATTATAATATTATTACAGAACATACAATACAATGCAACAATACGATACAAATAAACAAAAATTAAAACAGAAATCAAAATTATAATCAAAAATAAAAGCAAAACCTTTGAAAGAATATTAAAAATTTATTTTTCTTTATTTTTTCTTTCACGCAGAAGGCTTATGTAAGGTTCCATAGATGTTTTGATATTTTTTATTATAGTTGAACTGCGTTCGCAATCATGATCTGTCTTACAAATGTCTTAATTTTTTAATTTTATCTGCATTTTTCAATATTGTAGTCACCGTTGATGGAGGTAAGTTTAGGCATCTACAAATCTTCGGACGAGTTTCACCATTCTCTATTCTTTTAATAACTTCAATTTTTGTCTCAATCGAAATAGACCTACTTTGTTTTCTATCGTGTTTTGTAGATATATGTTCCATTGGTATTAATGAAAATTATAATTATTACTCAATAATTTTAAATTAAATTTTAAAGGTAAGTTAATAAAAATAATATAGAAAAATTAAAAATTATTAAATTTAGATTATATTAAATATTAGATTTAGATTTATTTAAATTTAAATATGTACATATCATAAAGCAGACACTCTTAAGCGAGTTAAATTTATTTTACAACTGAATACGTCTCAGTAGTGCGATTACTGCGACTGCGTAAACCACGAGACATCCCCGCTTCGACCCCTGAATTGTCGACACCCGACTCCGACGTTCAACTGTTTCAAAGCGGCGTTATTTTAAGTTCGCTGCCAACCGGCGTAAAATAAAGCGGCGTAAAATAAGGCCCACCTGTATAATCTAATAACATAAATAAATACGACGGTTACCTTTTATGTTTTTGCAAACGACCACTAGATGACAATGTTGAAATGTGTCATCACTATATTCGTAAAATTTGACATTTGTTATTATGAAATCAGTGACAGCTTATAAATTGACCGAGTAGTTTGTTGACAGTGAGCGTTTAAAAAGAAACAAGTTTGTGAAAAAATGGATATTACTCGTGAAGGTTTTCGTTGGATGATTTTTTACGATTTTAGTTATGTCCTCAACAACAATGCACAGATTCGCTTCGTTCAACTTTTGGTAATGAAACACCATCAGAAAAGACTGTTTACAATTGGTTTGCAGAATTTCGTCGTGATCGTGCGTCCGTCAGTGATGAATCTCGTGAAGATCAACCAAAATCGGTTGTAATTCAAAAAAACATCGATGCTGTGCGCAAAATCATTGAAGAAGATCAGCATGCGACTTACCGTGAGATAGAGAACATCCCTTTTTATATCGCAAACTGCAATACATTCAATTTTGCATGAACATTTAGCTGTAAAAAAGATCTGTTCCCGATGGATTCCTCATAATTTGACCGAAGCTCAAAAAAATGCTCGTGTTGATTGGTGTAAGGAAAAGCTAAAAAAAAATCAATCTAGGCACTGCAAAATCCGTATGCAACATGACGAAGTGACGAAACTTGGATTTATTCATATGAACCGGAAACTAAGCAACAATCACGGCTCTTCCCAGATGAACCGAAACCCACAAAAGTTGTTCGTTCACGAAGCACTTCCAAGAAAATGATCGCTTGTTTTTTCGGTTGTATTGGACATGTTGCAACCATTCCTTTAGAGGATCGGAGAGCAGTTAATGCTGAATGGTATACAACAATTTGTTTGCCAGAAGTCATCGACAAAATCAGGAAAAACAACCTAAAACGTCGCATCATTCTGCATCATGATAATGCAAACTCCCACACATCACGTCAAACAATTGATTATTTGAAGGAGAAAAACATCGAATTGTCTCATTGCCCGTATTCACCTGATTTATCCCCTTTTTAACGACTTTACTTAACGACTTTTTTTTTGTTCCTCAACGTTAAACAAAAAATGCGTGGACAGCTCTTTTCATCATCTCAAGAAGCTATTGAAGCTTTCGAAAACCATATTTTTGAGATACCAACTTCAGAGTGGTAAAACTGTTTCAAGAATTGATTTGAACGTATACAAAAGTCTATAAATCTTAAAGGCGAATATTTTGAAAAGCAATAAAACAGTTTGTTCCAACTTTCTTAGTTTTTGTAAAAACTAAAAATGTAGCCCTCGTACAAGTGTTAGAACATCCTCCGTATAGTCCAGATCTTGCTCCTTGTGATTTTGGACCCTTCTCTTTCATCAAGAATAAGCTTAAAGGCCGCCATTTTAAAATCGATGATGAGCTTCTAGCAGCCTGGACAAACCTATGCAGAAATACCAACTGAAAAGACATTTTTAACACGTGATTTATACGAATGAGGAAGTGAGGCCTTACCTAAAAACTTTCCTAGCGCCCTACGTACAAAAGTTTTGTTTGGAATAAAGAAACGATTATTTTGTTCTACTTGAAACTGAAATATCTCACTTATCATTTACGTTACAGCAAGAATGTATCTTACAAAAACCGTACAAAGTATGGGTACAACAGCTAGTCAATAATAATAGAAAAAAGCATTATTCTAGAAGTTTGGATTGCGCTTGTTATTATGCAACCATTAAATTATTATGTGAATATAACAATAATAATGGCTAATTTGAAAGACATTAAAATGCATATGACGATAAGCGTAATGGATTGATAATACAAAGTTTACATTTTGATTATTGTAATCATGAATGATTTTTAATTGACTGCGTAACAGGTATCCTTGAAATTTTGAACTTTGTTGCAGCCAATCATTACTACAAGCTGGATGGTGGATAAAAAGAGTTTGGGCAAAAAGAGTACAATTTGATATTAGCAAGGGCGTATCTAGGAGAGGGGCTGTAGCTCCCTTAACAATTAAATATGCAGTTTTCTTTCACAAAAATTGATGACTAGAATATATAAAGTACATAGGTCACAAGTATGAAATGCGGATTTTTTTTTTTTTTAAATAAAACACATTAAACTCAAAAGAACAGTAAAAGTTTATTTATTCAAAGTATGCTCCATTAGAAGTTAAACATTTTTCCCATCTTTCAGGCAATTTGTGAATACCTCGCCAGTAGAACTCTTCCCCTTTCCCCGCAAACCATTCATCTAGCCATTCTTTCACATTTTCATATGAACAAAAGTGCTGCTCGGCAAGTGCGTGACCCATCGATGCGAACAAGTGGTAATCTGAAGGGGCCAAGTCTGGTGAGTAAGCGGCATGGGGTTGCACTTCCCACTTGAGTGCCTCCAATGTGTTACAAACTGCTTTTGCCTTATGTGATGAAGCGTTATCGTGAAGAAAGATTACCTTGTGCCGTCTTCTTTCGTATTCTGGTCGTTTTATGAGCAGCGAATGGTTCAATTCGATCAGTTGTTGTTGGTAGCGTTGGGTATTAACTGTTTCACCAGGTTTTAACAATTCATAATAGACCACACCCTTTTGGTCCCACCAAGTACAGAGCATTGTCTTTTTGCCAAAGCGATTCGGTCTTGCTGTTGATGTGGATGGTGAGCCTGGGTTCACCCATGATTTTTTGCGTTTGGGATTTTCAAAATAAATCCATTTTTCATCGCCAGTAATGATACGATGCAAAAAAGACTTTCTTTTGTATCATGCAAGCAAAATTTCACAAGTGTTTTTGCGTTTTTCCATCTGCCTCTCATTCAATGCATGTGGAACCCATCTGCCGACTCTCTGGATCTTACCCATCTCTCGTAGGCGATTGGAAACAGCTTGTTGACTAACGCCTTACTGCTCTGCTAGTTGTTTTTGTAATTGACTATCTTTTTCCTGTAGCAATGTTCCAATTTTGTATCTTCATATTTTTTTGGAGGTTTTCCATGTTCTTTGTTTGTAAGATCAAAGTTACCACTTTTGAAACGCCGAAACCATCGTTCACACGTACCTTGCGATGGAGCATATTCACCATAAGCTTGTCGAAGCAGTCGGTATGATTCAGCAGCAGTTTTTTTCAAATGAAAACAAAACAGTAGTACTGTCCGCGAATGCTCTTTATTTGGCACAAAATTTGACATTTTTAACACAGTAAAACAAAACTATATGATCACTTTTCAAATTATAACCTATACGCATTTGACACTTAATGATAACTTAACAAAACGCCATATGTGTTGAAACTTTGAACTATACATTCTGTTTGCGCGGCAAGTTTGAAAAGAAACCGCATTTCATACTTGTAGACCTGGTATATAACACCTTATATTGGAAGGCGTATCCTGGACTTATGGTAACGTTGCTCGCTAGCTACGCAGATTTCTAGGCTTTGCTCCCAGGCAGAGAGGATACAATTTTATTTTTTTTTTTTTCCATTTTTATTTTGTTTAAATTAATTTGTTAAAATTCTAGTTATATTTTGGCAAATGTTGCGTTTAATTTTTAAGAGCGTAAATTTAATAACTAATTAAAATTAACAAAAAAATATTTTAACATAAAATTTGTTTGTAAAGCTCTTAGATTAACAGACGATAAATTATTTTAAAAAGATCGTTCAATTTGCCGAGATTACTACAAAACAAAATTTGTCCTACACACTCAGTACAAGGCGGTACATGCCTTCACTTATTATATACCTGCGAAACCCTGCTATTTGTGAAAATTCACACTTCACATCAATTTTTTTATTATACTATTTAAATAGTAATTTTGTGTATTGGGCATCAACTGGTGGCATGGATTTAAAGAGTTTCCTTGAGTCTATCTTTTTACAAAGTTATTTCTTTGGAGCAGGGCAGATTCCATGTTGTACTTTTTTTCAAAATGATATTGTTGTTGATTTTGCTTCCTTAAAGTCAGCCTTATCTTTAAAAGTAACTAAGTATTTAAAGATACAAACTCTCTCTTATTTTCATAATAATTTTGTTGGTTCAAAGTCATCTCTTGTTTGTGAAGTGTGTTTTTATCTCATAAAAAAACAGCATAAAACTCTAATATAAATGGATTAAAGATTATCGAATATTATCGTGTCTATAACATCCATCAATTCTACGTGTACTTGGCTCGATCAGCTGTAACGCGGCCTAGTGAATGACCTGCTACTGGCCCGAGTGCGACCGGCGATGGCTGAACTCCGCTAGGCAGCGATCGAGCCACCAGACAATCGCCGCTTATCGAACTGCGAACAGCACATCCATACACTGCATTTGTTTCTTGCTCCACTTTTCAAAATCACTTGATGGATTGATAGGTACTGATATTGAACAACTGACAATGATTTTTTCCTTATTGTTAAGGACTATTTTTATACACATGGTGAATTGACCTGTCGGCCATAGCGATTTAACATGTAAGATAATAAATATGCTATTGCCTGCTTCCCTAATTGTTTTAGAGAAAAAGTGCAAGAGATAAAATTTATTTAGAATTAGAAACTTTATATGTTACACGTTCAGAGCTCTTTAAATTAGTTAACTGTGCACTGTGCTTTCTGGATATATTTAATAGGTTGTTTTAACGTTCGAGGTAGCGTTTACAGCTTGAGGAAATTAGTGAGTTACGAATAGTGCGACATCTGTGTGTCTTTAAACCAACTACGGTGACTTCGTAAAATGTTTATTATCTATAATCGTTTTTCTAATTCTGCTGTCCTAGATTTTTACTAACTAAACCTAACCTAATTACCTAAATTGATCATATTTACTGTTAGTCTTTGTTATTTTGTTATCAAAATTTAAACTTTTCGCCATTTTGATAACAGATTCGTAATCTACGGCATTAAATTAATAGAAAACGAGCCATATCATACGAAATTCGTTAGCCATTTCGGAAATCACTTTTTTGCGTCTGAGAATGAATTATGGACGGTATCTTGTAAACTAAGTGACGGAAACTCGCGTACGATGCGGCAAATTGTAGCTAAAGGTCCATTGTACAAATATTTATTTAACTATTTCGCTGTATCATAAAAATTAGTTATCGTTATCTTAATTGGCGCGTTAGTTTCGCCGCCATCTTGAATTTGCCTCGATTCACAAATAGGTGCTGCGAGTCAAAATGATTTAATTTTGATAAGGAACACACTTAAGTGTGCCGAATGGCATTCCATTATCATCAAGTGCAGTATCTTTCGACTTAGGCACTAGACTATACTGAGTTATGAGTAGTGATGTGCCAGATTACATAAAAACCAGATCCGTGGATATAGATATGGATACGGATTATTTAAGGCCTGATCAGCGGATACGGATACGGATCTTGCATTCTATACTCTGTTTTTAAATTCGAAAGAGCGATTCAAAAATACCGTGCCAGAAAGCTGCTTTGTGAGTGGCTTTCGTCGAGTCGTTTTTACATACAACAAATTTTCATGACAACGGCAACCATAGGGAAAGCTTCTTAAGCGCCCTGACATCTGGTGGCACGAAAAGTGACATTGAAGATACGAAAGTGACATTGTTTTGTTTTGTTCAGTGGAGAAATACCTGTTTTTTTGTTGTTTGTGTTTTATTTTTGTGAACAATGAAGAAAAAAACAATCAATTTTGGGTGCCGCAATGTAAATCATGAATAAGGAAGAATCCCTCTTAAACATTCCATAATTTACCTAAATCGAAAAAAATATCAATTGAAACGACGTTTGGAGGTAGAGAGAAAGTGGATCGTAGGTTTTTATGGACCCAAAAACTAAAAATGGGCAAAAATCCAAGCCCATGCATGAACGTTTGCTCGTTGCATTTAATGGAAAGTGATTTTTTACGTCCAAAAAAAGACTTATCCCATCCTAAATTTGCCTAAATCATCATTTGATATATTAAAAGGCCCTTCTACATTTTCAGGCAGAGATATTAATTTTTACTAATATATTTACCATACTTTATTACGCTTAATTTATTATATGGGATGTTAATTTTGTATTTTAATATTGTCTATTTTGCCATCTTTATCGTGGATCATGTTATAATTTTTTTCACAAAACAATAAAACTAAACAACTTCATCCAAACAATTCTTTTTGTCTGAAAAAAGTTTATGAAACAAGCAAGCCATTCCGTTGAAAAGGTCAGAATGTCTGAGTCAGTAAAAAGTAGAGTTAGTAAAAGGTCATTTGATTCAGTAACGACCCGCCCAGTAGTTTGAGAACAATATTAAAGAAATCCAAAACTCGTTCAGAATATGTAATAGCTTACACATTGGTTTCTGCATGACCAACCTAACCGTACTTGAAAAAAGAGATTTATGGTATCAATGAAATATTGGAATTGCAAATGGAAAAAGTTAAAATACTTTTGAACGACGTGGAAAAAATTTGTATGTTATTTGTTGAACGAGATGCATTAATAATACATTTGAAGATTGGACTTTTTTAAAAACATCAAATTGTAATTAAAATAATTGTATTTTATTATTGAAGAATTTGCCAACTCTAGTAAACTTATCAAGCATAGTTGAAGTAGGAAACATTTTGTCACAGCCTTTAAAAATGTATACCGGAGTCCAGTGGTGCAGCCAAGGGGGGGGGGGGGGGGCTAGGCCCCTCCCAGGACCAGCAAATTACACGGCGCTGCTCGGGGAGTTGAAGATAAAATTTGTTATCCACAACAGTAGCTGATTTTTCAATTAGTTCATTGTAAACAATATTGGCATTTTTTTTCCGTATAAATAAACATTTTTTTAAGATTGCCTACTCTTGATAAAGTGACATAATTATTGTTCAAGTGAAAATACATCACTTTCCAAATATGCTCCAACGAATTATATGAAGGGGAGCGTTGATCCTTTTTCCCCCTGACACATCGACTATTCACCCAGTCAAATGATAAAACTGTTTTAAACAACTAATTACTCGATTCAGATAAGATAAAGTGGAAATCTGACTTCGGTATAACCTTCAGAATGTAATTTTAAAGTGACGCCTCAAACGTGAAATAGAGTAGAAATAGTAGAAATATAATAAAGAGAGTAGTTTAGGAGACAATCGCGCTCTTAAAATCGGTATTTGGTTTTATTTTGTAGATAAATGTGAATATCAATATTTTCTTTGGTATTTTTGAAATTATGATGTTTTACACACAAAAAGGACTGATATAAGTTGTACTGAACAACAGTGGCGTATTCAGTTGGGGGGGGGGCACAAGCCCCTTCTGAAAGTCCAATGAAATGAAAATTTAACAAATTTATCATATTTGTACAGCAAAATAACTTATGTATTTTACAATAGTAATAAGCTATATTTTATTATGATTAGTGTTGAAATTAACAGAAAATGCATATTTACCTATTATTTTTAGGTTTTCGCAGGTATAATGAAGAAATCCTTATTCCGTCACATGAGTCTGTTCGTTCGGTACAAATTGTGGCCAAGCGGCTGATTTAGAGAACTGAACATAAGTAAGAGAAATATTGAGACATCAATATCCAACATGTTTTTGATACATGGGTTAACAATTACATTTTTTTATCAACAAATAATGGAATTATTATTTGATATAAACATCAATATCCAACAGCAGGGGTGTCGAACTGATTTGGGTCGCAGTCTACTTTACATACAAAATGATAAGCAGTGACGGAACTTTAAATATCCCCAAGAGTTTTTTGATATTTTTTTATAAACAGAAAAGGGGAAGAGAGTATATTTTACATTTTTAAATATATTTTTCCCCTAAATAAGCTCAAGTGATTTTGATTACCGTTTCAGGGGCTACAAAAAATAAGGTTGAGGGCTGTAAGCGGCCCGCGTGCACCCGAAATTTGATTCGGCCCTCCCCAAGACAAAATCCTGGCTGCGCCACTGCCGGAGTCAAACAAGGTGAAAAGTTGACAAGAAGATTCTGATTCTCCTGTTAATTGATTTAAAATTAACGGGACAATCAGAATCTGTATTGATGAAGGCGATGCTCACATGTCCCATCTTGTTTAGTTTATAAGTTTATTATTTTATTTATTTTTAATGTAAATAAATCTGTCTGTTTGTCTGTCTGTACGATAGAAACTCTAGCCAACCGGTGGAACACGAAACTTACATTTTCGAAAAATCAATTTTTTGTGGGATTGTTGCCAAAAATATGTAAAAAAAACTTTTGACCCCCGCCCTATTTCACAAAGGGTTTGATCTAAAAATCTGAAAAAAATCTCAATAATGTACATTGATGGGGATCGGAATAGTTCAACGGGAATTTTTAATCAGATTAGTTTTTTTTTTAAATATTGATAGGTATTTTGTGTCGTTGAAAAAAATATATATTTGTTTTTTTTTCATTTATATTGTGGTACCAAAAGAAAACCCATAAGACGTAGATTAGGAAAGGAAAAGTAGTTTTTCGCCGGTCACCATGGCATAGTGGTTAGTGTAGCGATGCACTGGCTTCTAGACCATGAGGGCTCGGGTTCGAATCCCGGTTATGGCATGGATTTTTCAAAAATAAATGCATCTACTGGATAATGGCCTCAGTAGCTAAGTCCAAAAATTAAAAAAAAAAGTAGTTTTTATTTATTTATTTTTTTTTCAAAAAAGTACTGAAAACATCACCCTGTAACCCAAAGGAGTTAAAAAAAAAAATCAGAAAAAATTCTAAGTAATGTACATTGACCTAAACCGGAAATGTACGAGGAATAGTTCAACGGAAATTTTTGATTAGATTTCGTATTTGGAAAATATTGTAGTTTTTGTGTTTTTGACAAAATTAACTATTTTTTAATTCATGGCTAAATTATAATTAACAACAGTGGCGCACCCTGGAATTCTTTTTGGGGGGGGGGGCGAGGCTCGGAAGACAAAATTATTTAAATCATGAAAAATGTTCGCACTTTTGAAATACAAGTGACGGCCTAAAAAAAAGGTTCTCATCTCTATTTTGAAATATAAAACATATGTTTACCACCTAATACCATGGTGATAATTTTTTCCCTCTTCCTTGGAGGGGGGGCGACCCCCCCCCCTGGGTGTGCCACTGCCCTAGTATGTAGTAAACAGAGCTTTAGATCACCCAATATGTTTTTGTGATAGTTGACGAGACATATTTTTCGGGGATTCCTCTTTGAAATGAAATGAAATGAGATAGCGATACTCAATTCAGGAATTAAATAAACAAATCTGAATAATCATTAAATAATTTGGTTTAAGTAATGACACATTTTCATATTTTATTAAATATAACTATTAATAAATATAAGGTGCTTAACTTTATTATTATTTTTTTAAAATGAAATATCCTTGTAGTTGCTTTATATTTAATTATAGTGGGTTCTGGGGAGAGGGTGCAGCCCGGCTGCCCCCCCCCCCCCCCCTCTGGGTGCGCCACTGATTAACAATGTAATGGATTTTTTGTATTTATGGATAAGGTAGTGTGTGTCTTTTTTGATAATAAAAATAAATTTACAACTGAGAACCGAGGTCATATAGGGAGTAGGGAGTAGGGTGTAGGGTGTAGTATGTAGTATTCATAAGGTTCCGCACACTACTATAAGTCGTCATTTAACCTATTGTTTGAATTAGTTCAGTTTTTTGTTTTTAAGTATCAAAGAGAAATAAATCATTTATAGTAATGAAATACTTATGAAACAAATAACACACTGTTAATAGTGAGAAACACGTTTCGCATATTTCTTATTAATTTACTTAATGAAGACTTGAATACGAAAGAAATGCAGAAAAAACGCTGGAATTTTTTAATCTAAATTTAATTGTGTCGCAAATTATTTAAATTTTGTTTAAAAAAAATTAAATGGAAGCTCTTAGTAGGTACTTAAATAACTAATGAAAATGGTTATTAAAAAACTATTGATTCTGACGTGATTATAGAACAAATATTCCTAGACATCCAGCGTTATGTTGGCTTCTTACACTTATTAAATACGTACAAAACCCTAAAATATGTGAAAATTCATACTTTTTATTATACACACCTTGTTTCCAACTTCTGAAAGATTTTCATCAGTGTGTTTTTCAATCTGGTTTTCTAAAGACATAAGCTTACAAGATAAGTAGTTACTTTCTTGTACTTTATTAGCAAGAAAAATTGAATAACCGCAAAATGTTAAAACTTTTCTTTAGAAAATTACAATTTTCTCCTGATTTATTATAATTTTGTCAATTATAGCCAAAGCTATTTATTTAATATAAAATTAAAGTTTTAAAGAAAAAATATTTATCATATAAATAAAACATGAAAAGATATGGATCAGCCTTCCAGATTATATAACGCTATTTCAGAATCCGTTATCCTAAAAAATGTCTTGATCCTTGAATTTATCCATGAGTATTGCCGGTTTACCAGTCGTCAGAAAAGTACATGTGGAAGAGATGCTCTAGTCGTAACTTATAGCCTCTAGAAAAAGTCAATCAGGGGCAAGATTATTAAAGTATAATGGCGCAACTACATCGAGGCAACATGGTGGCATGCGACCGTGCGACATGTCGCATGCTACCAATGTGCAGCGGTCTGATGGGAGCCGTGCGACATGTTGCTCGTTCCCGTTATTTGGCGGTAAACATCAAAGAGTTTTCGTGCGACACGCTATCAGTTCTGAAAGGCACATGTTCGCCGCCAAGTATTTGTTTTTTAAGTTAACTAGTGTTGTAAGCGTTGATGTATCAACAAAAATTATTTAGCAACTTAAATTTATTTAAGGTAAGTGTGTAAATATAAGTTTTGATAAAATAGATTATGAGAAATAATGATAAACATAATTAAGTAAGGTTATGTTTTTGTTATGGAATTAAAATTTGTTATAAAATAGTATAAATTAGCTTGATATTATTAGCCAGCAGCGGCGATTATTTTATTTCTGCGATCCGCCATATTTATTCAGTAAACTGACAGATCTCGCAACAATAAACAGTAGCACGCTCCCAGTGTTGGTGTAGACACTAGCTTGTCAATGCGACATGGTCTGACGGTCTCGTCAGAGTTGTCGTATGCTACCATGTTGCCTCAATGTAGACGTGCCATAAGGTTGTCTCGTAACTTGTAGTAGTGGGGGTAAATAGAGAGGCTACGCGTCATCCGTATGCTAACAGGACGTCAGTCTTTGTTTATCGTATATACAGAGCGATCAACAAATCTTGTCCGTTATGCAATACTTGACAGAAACATTTAGTTATCAAACTTTTTTCCAAGGACATGTATACATAAGCGTATATTCTATTTTTATTACCTTATACGAATTGATTATTAAATGAACACTATTTTTCTCTACACGCCAATGAGTTGATAACAGTTAGGAACACATATTTTCGTTGTTCCTCGGGTGAGTTCGGACAAACGAAGTAATCTGATTGGTTCTTTGTTAAATTGGGATTTTCAGCTGTGAATTAGAATACAGTTTTGATATTTGTAAACTCATTGTTTACTGTTATGTAACTGACAAGTAATAATGATCGCACGGTATTTTATACACGTTAAGTTCGATTTTTGGCTATAAATATAAAAAAAATCGTTTAATTTTTTGATTTTCTATTTGTTATAATTTCTTTTTTCTTCGAAAGGAATGTTCTTCGTTCTAAATAAATTTTCTTACATTCATTTTTGATGTGAAAAGAATAATAAGTGAAATATTTCAATATTTTAGTTTTAGGGGTGTCCCCCTGTAACTACCCTAATATTCATCAAATTGAAAACATGTATAGAACAAATAAGATTTGTTTTCTTATAAACAATTTTTATTGTGTAGTTTTTTCTGTTAAGATAGTTCTGTTTATAAAGGAAATATTTTAAGCTTTTTAGTACCAGTTTTAACCCAGAAACATCCCCTAAGAACGAAAATTTTGAAATACTTTGCCTATATTTGAATCCTGGTTCTACACTATAGTACCAAATTTCGTTAAAATACGTCTAGCCGTTTTTAATAACATATATAACTTCTAATTTTATTAATTATTATAGAAATTTGTTTTTCTATTTTTAATTAAATATACCTAAAATTATATTTGTATTCGATTTTATTGTTATTTATTAACTATAATAGAAATACCCATCACCTTAACTTTTATATAAACCAGTATAAAATTTTCTTGGGTTTTTATTTATAATTTATTCAGTACAACTGACTTGAAATAAATATCTATTATGAAAATAGTCAATGAAAATATTTAAAAACTTGCAACATCTATATTAATTCTGTATGCTAGTTTGAACTACGCATACGTATGACGTATTCCATCTCACGCTCTGATTGGGCAAAAGTTACGAGACAACCATCACTTTAATAATCTTGAATCGGGGGTCTATTATGTAACTTCTCGACAGTCACATGCACAATAACATGTCACCTATGCACACTGAACTGTCTCTATAGACTGTCCTCTATGTGATGTTGTTTTGTATTCGGCATTATCGAAAATAAGTGGCACCATTTTGAAATTTTGATATATTGTGATAGAATAGATTTCTAACAAGGGGCTATTTTGCCCCAAACAAAAATATATATTTCCATATATAAAACGCATTTTAAGTCACACTAATCTACAAATATATTCAAACGTATGTAAACAACAAATGTCAAAAAACGATATCACTTTTCAAAGAGGACACGTTCCTAGGTCTCCTCTTAGGAGCGACACAACAATGTTAAAAGTGCACTATCGATGAATTACAGAATACCAACATGAGGTGTTGAAAATAGGAACTTTCAACAGGATACCGTGGAATCGAGTGTCGAAAAGCTTATAGAATAGACCCCCTTGATAATATTCGTCTTTTCCAAACTTTATATAAATGCCATCTCGTCTGATACAAGCTCAGGGATATACAAAATTATCTAAACTAATTTAGGAACGTAATTAGTTAAATTTAGGCATGAGCTAAATTTATTTTACTATCTTTTTGTTTCACAATTCTCTGAAGAAAAAACGAAATATTAAATATAAATTCTTAAAATTTAAATAGAGAAATATCTGGTTTCCATTCATATTCAATACGAAGAAATATTTTTCTTTTTGTTGTTGAAAGATGCCTTTTAAAAAAATACTGTAATATTTTTGGCATGAACAGTGTTAAAAAATATCTTTTTCTTTTAAAGAATGTCATATTTATTTTTGTGAAAAATGCGAAACTGAACTTTTAGTCAATTGCACCAGCTTTCCATAAATAAAAAGCATTCCTTAAAAATAAAAGTAATTAAGCGTTGCTAAGTATTTCTTTTTAATAATAATAATAATTCTTTATTGAAAGCTGTTTATACAAAAATACAGAAACTTAAGTCAGGTTGTTACATTTCACTAAAATTTGAATGTTTCAAACTTCATTATGATATAAAAGGCTCCCTCTATTAAAACGTTTTTCAATTTTTATTCTGAATTGATTTTTATTTAGATTTCTGAGCTCTGCAGGCAGATTATTATAAAGATCTTTACCCCTAATCAGCAGCAGATTGCCTGTCAAGTTACATTTATATATCGGTGTAGAGAATAAATCCTTCCCTCTCGTGTTGTAATTATGTATTTGACAGCGTTTTAGGATACCTTCTTCGTTTTCCTTAATAAACATTAGGAAACTCAATATATATATATATATATATATATATATATATATATATATATATATATATATATATATATATATATATATATATATATATATATATATAAGGAAATAAAAATTCTTGATTACTCGTCAAAAGTTTATTAATAAAATATTAAGAGACGTTTCGACTGGTAAATCCAGTCATCCTCAGTCTAGAGTACGTTGTCAATATTTTACGAAAGTATATTCTTATAAAAAAATATACGGAAATGAAAAACCATCCCAAACACATTCAGAGTAGACATGACAGTGTAGAACAGGACGGCTCGAGATTGTCTGGTCGTTTTTGACCAGACAATCCAAAAAACGACCAGACAATCTCGAGCCGTCCTGTTCTACACTGTCATGTCTACTCTGAATGTGTTTGGGATGGTTTTTCATTTCCGTATATTTTTTTATAAGAATATACTTTCGTAAAATATTGACAACGTACTCTAGACTGAGGATGACTGGATTTACCAGTCGAAACGTCTCTTAATATTTTATTAATAAACTTTTGACGAGTAATCAAGAATTTTTATTTCCTCCTACATTTTTCGTCAAGAACAACAATTTAACTATATATATATATATATATACACGGGACTATCAGAATTTTTAATTGTTTAAAAATTGGCTTGCATGGCGTATGCGGTTTAATAGCAGCAATTATTCTAAAGGTTTGTTTTTACCGACCGCCAACATATATAAGGGAGGTATTGTGATCATTTTGACAGTTTGAGATTTCGATGGATCTCCACGAATTGAGGTCCCTACATAACTTTTTGACTATTTTTAGCATGATGTCTGTCGGTCTCTCTGTCGGTCCGTGTAAACGTGCAGAGCAAATTTGGCTAAAAGGATTTTTATGAAACTTCATATTTAAACTTTTGACATCAATGGCACGAGTTGATCAACTTTTGGTAAAAATTGGTTAGCTAGAAATGAGAGTTTACTCGTGTCGGTTTTAAGATTTTTGCCAATATTTCACAACAGAGAAATATTTCGAAAACATATATTTAACAAAAGTTGCTATAAACGCAATAACTATACTCTATCTCAGAAAGACTGATAGTAATAATTTTTTTTGTCAGGCAGTTACCAGTGGCGTGCACATTTTAAACACGTTTAAATTGGTTTTGTGTATTTCTTTATTCCTATTTATCATTTTATTAAACGCACGCCTGTGACCATATTTATCATATCATTAAACCATATTTTTCCTCAAAATTTTAGGGTAACATTTTTATGATCTATTGTGTTTAACCCTAGTTCGAATTCCCATATAATATGTGCGGCACACTCGGTTGTTTTTAACAATATTTCGTATCGAACTATTCATATTTTGTGGGCCGCTTCTGTGTGAAAAAACAATAACTTTTTACAATTAATAAATTTTATTACTATCAGTCTTTCTGGGATAGAGTATAACAACTTTTATTTGAGACATTTTTTGATAAAGCAGCAAAAATTAAACAAGTACTTTGTGATGGCGGTCGGTCTTGTGGTGGCCACAGCTAAATTTTTGATTATGAAAACCCACTATAAGCCAGAAGAAGCATCCCGTATTTTAAGGCAGTGAGTTAAACGAGTGGTTAAAATGAGTAGATGTTTATACAGGAATAATAGGGCCGGTTTAAACGTCACACTGACCACGTGGTTTTCATATCTACGGCCGGCGGTCTAGAAACGGAGAACTTACCTTCTCTGCCCCTTATACGCCTATCTAGGTGTTGGAATCCTATTATTCTACGAGTATATTATTGTTTTTATTATTTATTGTTACTTTTACATTTAATATTACATATGTATTTATGATGTTTGCTGTCAGTAAAGAATTAAACTCTTAAGCCTCATTTATAATGGATACATAACACAGACAACATAAGATTCGCAAGGCTGTCTTTGTTTTGTTTATTAGAAAAAGATGTTCAGAACAGTCTCTCCCTTTGTATTTAACTCTATATACGTGCTATGCTTGTGCTATGTTTCTATTATAAACGAGGCTTAAAACTTGTATGCAGGAAACCCTGGCTACGCCTCTGCTCCACCTTATTTGTAACCATAGGGGTTGGGAATAAAACCTGAAAAAATAAGAATATTCAAATTAATTGAATAGTATACTCAGATTTTTTTGGTTGGATTATATTTTCGAATATTGATATTTTCAAAACAAAAATATTATTTTTGAAATTAAACAACTCTAAAATTCCTTAATTCGACTGTGGTACTTGTTTCGCCTACCACCGGATTAATATCACACACAGGAAATATTTGAAATACTTTAAAGTACACTAAAGGACAATAAATATCAAATACAAATACCACGGAGAAAGTATTTGCAAATCCAAATACCAAGAACATTTCTTAAAGTATTTGAAATACAATATTTTAAATACCGGAAATTAATTGAAATAGTTTTTCAAATATTCCCAGCTCTGCTACTAGTAAGGACAAAAGTGCAGCGAGTACTTGAATAGATATATCATTAAGTCCGTTCAAGATAAGAATGAGATTACGTCACATTTGGTTAATTTAATTGCCAATGTCAGAATATAATATACCCAACATGAAAGCACTACTTAGTTGTTACATTTGGCATCTATAGTTTGGCATCCTGTTCCTACGTTGCCATATGTTAAACAGACTTCGTATTATGTTTGACATGAGAACGAGTGAGATTCAGTTTTCTTTTTGGAAGTAGTTGGATATAACCTTTTTTAACAAATAACGAACTGGCAACACATCAAGTTTCTCAATTGTGACGTTATCTCATTATTATCTTGAATGGACTTTAGTGTGGTCTTTGACTCTATGAAGACCAAAATTGAAGTGATTGGAAAGGTAGAGAAATTTTTGTTAAATTTATAATGCAAATCATTTTTATGTAGGATGTGCTTCTATGCACAATATGAAAGCTCATATACAAGGTGTCTCAAAAGAAATTTTATATTTATTTAGCTTACTGCGTGAACACAACGTATCCGAGGGGCGCGGGGGTTATGTCAATCGGTAGCCTGGCTCTTGGGAATTCAGTCGCTATGGAGCGTTTCTCGGGAGCAGACCGCGCGTTATGCGTGCGAGAGTTTTACAAAAACGGTGATTCGGCGACTGTAGCGCGTAGAAAATTCTGCAGTATTCGAGGTTTTCGCCACTTAAATGATGCGCCAAGCATTCCTCTCATTCGACATTGGGTTAAAAAGTTTGAAGAGACTGGTACAACGCTAGATAAATCAAAATCCGGGCGACCTAGGTCATCAAGAACGGTAGAAAACGTGGAGAATGTTAATCAGTCTGTTCGTGACGACCCGAACCTTTCAATTCGGAAGCGCGCAAGTGCTTTAAATGTGCATAGATCATCATTACATCGCATTATGCACAAAGACCTAAAGCTGCACCCCTACAAAATTCAATTGGTGCAAGAATTAAAGCCCCAAGCCCCGTGTTCGTGAAATTTTCTCAGGCAAATTGATCTCCCGGAGAGGTGACATAAATTGGCCTCCACGCAGTCCAGATTTAACCCCTATGGACTTTTTCCTATGGGGTTATCTTAAATCTAAAGTTTACGCCAATAAACCGACTTCACTGGCGCATTTGAAAGAAAATATCCGTCACGAAATGGCAGCCATCCCTGAGTCCACCTGCCGAGACGTCATAAGTAATTTGACTGTTCGATTAAATGAGTGCCGAGAACGCGAGGGTCTACATTTAGACGATATTATTTTTAAGAAATAAATCCCCAAAAAGTGTATTTTAATAATTAATAAACATTTTTTCTATATACGGCTTACTTTTTTTTTAATCGATCCACTAAATATAAAATTTCTTTTGAGACACTTTGTATATATAGGTACGAGGATTGTCCGTAAAATAAGGTCTCCAATTTTTTTTCACAAAGAAAAACACGTTTATTTGCAATGAGTTATACATTGTTGGAAAGCCTGGACTTGCTACTATTTTTCTACATAATCCTCGTTGCGATCGATGCATTTTTGCATGCGGTGTAGCATTTTTCGTATACCCGTGTTATAGGATTCTCCCGCCGCGGCGCGCAAGTAGCGTACGACCTCTTCTTTCAACTTCTCGTTGGTTCTGAAATTCGTCCCACCCAGGTGTGACTTCAACCCAGGAAAGAGATGATAATCACTTGGTGCTAGGTCCGGGCTGTAGGGGGGAGTGTGAAGTTATCCTATCTAAATTGGCTGATGAGGTCGGTTGGGGGTCGTATGGGGATGAGCTTTGTCCTAATGTAAACGCATCGTCACCCGTCGATCTTCAAGCATTACCCTCTCTTCTTTTGCAATCATTTCGTCCGGAACCGATGGCCGGCGGCACATTGTTCATCATGGACGTCTGTACGTCCGTTTTTAAACTCTCTGCACTATATTCGCACATTTTTGTTGTCCATACACTTCACATAACTGTCGATAAATTTCTATAGGCGTAGTGTCCTTAGCACACAAAAAACGAATCACAGAACGTAACTCACACCTGGCGGTAGCGGCGAGTGGAAGCCCATCGCGGACGGCTACCAAACCAAGATTAAGCGTCGCAGACAGCTCTGAGTGGTGGGGATTTGTATGGGAAATCAAGCTAAACGCCAGTGTTGCCAGATCTTGCGTTAAAGCGTTCCTCGCGACTTCAGCACCTTGGAGACCTTATTTTACGGACAACCCTCGTATTTACAGTAGGTATCTTTTTACTTGCCCGACCTTAATATATAAGGGGCAAGTATTGTAATCGCGAAAATTTTCGATGTCGAGATTTTGACGGATGACCACGTTTCATGGTCCAGGGAATCCAAAAAACCTATTTTCGAAGTGCGTCCCTTATGTGTGTGTGTCTGTGTGTGTGTCTGTGTGTGTGTCTGTGTGTGTGTGTCTGTGTGTGTGTCTGTGTGTGTGTCTGTGTGTGTGTCTGTGTGTGTGTGTCTGTGTGTGTGTCTGTGTGTGTGTATGTGTGTCTGTGTGTCTGTGTGTATACACGATAACTCAAAAACGGTTTAACTTAAAGAGTTCGTTCTGGTACTAGAAAATTCTCCTAATAATTGGGAAGAACCCTATTGTTTTTTATTAAAATCCGAAACCGGAAACGGAAGTTATTAAACTTTAAAATTTTAAAAAATTCGTAACTAGTAAACCAAGCCTTGGACAAAAAATTGTATAGGACATAATTTGATGTATTTTTGAAGATTCGCCTAAATATTTTTTTTTAATTAAAAAAAAATATATTTATATTTTTTATTATTTTTTTTTTTATGGGAGGACAAGTCTAGCGGAGGTCTCCCTTCGCCACTGGTTTATATGTATGTTAGATCAGTGGTATTCAACCTTTACCCACAATTTATAATATCGAGCCTCAAGTATTTATTATTTTACCTCCAGTATTCTTCATGTTTTCGTCATCTTCATTTTTGTTATCCTTATTTTTGTCATCCTCATTTTTGTCATCCAGTTTTTGCTTAGGTTCCATTATATATGATACTTCAATTCCCATGCATGAGTCCTGTATTTTTCGACACCCAACTTAAACAGAAAAATAAAATTTGTTTTTAGTATTCCTGCAAAATGTACTTTTATTAAATTTAAATAACTATTTTAAATTAAAATTTTAATAACTAATGGTGCAATCCATTGTAACCCGTAGAAAATGTATTAGTCACCTGTAAGATTTACAGGTGGCAATTCTTAGGTGTACGTATTGATCCACACTTAAAATGGAATCGACACACTCACAACTTGCCCAATTAGTTGTGCAAAACTATATTTCTCATCAGAACCCTAAGACATTATGTAACATCTGAAATGTTGCTAGTGACTTATCACTCTCTTTTTCATTCCCATATATCATATGATCTTTTAGCCTGGGGCCACTCTGCCTCGGCTAATAGAATCTTCTCTTTGCAGTGGCGTGCTCTTAGAATCATTAAGGAGGTTAGCTATCGAGCTGATTGTAGCCTCTTCTTTACTGAATTTAATATAATGACTTTACCTTCAAATTATATGTATCAGTGCTTGGTACGAGTACACAATAATCAATCGTGATAATCAGACGACTCATGAGAATATCCACCATTACGTCGCTAGGCTCAAAATAGTATATTCTGTAACAAGATTGGAATGAGAAAATTCGATGCGAGTGGAACATTCCGAGCGTGAGGAACCACGAGCATCGAATTTTCTCTTCCAACCGAGTCACAGACCCTACTTTCTTCACGACCACCAGAAAATATAAATAAATATAACAAATAAAATTTATATTACATAACAAATTAATCAATTAATTAAACTTATTTTTTATTTATTATTTGTTTAATTTTAGTTTAATTTGCCGCTCATCGGCCACTATTTTAGTACTTTTTAGGAAGTTATGTTGCATTTGTTTAATGTAAACATTGCATATATTTTAATGTAACCCTACAAAAACAAATGACAACAAGCATGGAATAGTTATTCCATAACAAGTGATGGAATGAAATACACGCAAAATGCATAAGAAGATAAGTGCTTTAGAATGACATTCCAACTCTTGTGTTAGAATATTAATTTTTCTGTAGTCAAAATTGGTTTTAGAATTGGTAAATTATATAATGGTCGTGGAGAAAAAAATATTTACTGCCCATATACTAGACCCAAAAATCCAGACAATGTAATAATTATTACGCATTAAAATGTTATAATAAGGGCCGGTTTCTGAAAGCTTAGCCTAGTTTAATCTTTTGGTTAAACTCGGTTACAATATAACAATCCCATAAGTAACCATAGCAACCATTTTCTAACTATTTGGTTCTAGTTAACTAAGCTTTCAGTAACCAGCCCTAAGTTGCCAGATTTCTGCAGAGCTTTGCCTTTAGCAAACTTCAAACGTATTTTGATTTTTTTTTTTTTTATGGGTTTAGTCATAGTTTTTATTCATAGGAAGAATTTATTAATTTTAATTTTGACAAATATAATAGTAATAGCAACCAATCCTGGGCGAACCAATTATTTTATATAGTACTGTCGCAGTCTTGATCTCAGTCGAGAACTAGAGTTCGTTTCAATACAAAAAGGACCCGTGTCGTAATATGCATAGTGCATAGAAACAAAAATTGATGTAAAGTGTGAATTTTCACACATTTCAGGATTTTGCAGCTATTTAATAAGTGTAAGAAGCCAACAGAATACTAGATGTCTATGGTCTATTTCAAAGTAGAAAAATGTGTGTAAGAAGATAGGAGCTGTTTGTCCTTGCTTCGGATTGGTTTAGATCGTCATCCCTATTACACTGTAAAAATATTGTTTTTAGTCCAAGTTGACAGATGTTCAGTGTCGTACATTGGAAATATATATTATTTAATTTTTCTCATATATTTTGTTATTATTTACATATTTAGACTTGTATTTATATTCTTGGCGTAGATTTTATGGAGAAAATTCTCCATGTAATTTGTTTTTACGCAATTATAATCTGTCTCAATTTGTAATACGAAACTAAATCTGGTTACTTTGGTGACTGTTGTGGTGTAAATAGACTTTTTTGAAACCATGTAAACTTGTAAATCTGGCTTTTACATTTTTAGTAAAGTTGCATTTAACTGAGGTTATATTCACTCAAAAACTACATGTCAGATACCAAATTGACATGTCAAATTTGTGATTGACATGTCAAATATTTTGAATTGTATACAAATATTTATTTCATCTTAATTCGCTTATTCATATTTTCTGTTCTGGTTGCATAAAATATATTTCAAATGCTTGTCAATTTGTGTTTTATACAATTTGTGTTAGTAAGTTGACATCTACGTAATTTAATGTCAATTATGAATTGTCAAATATTTTGAAAGGTGTTACCACCCTAAGGTGATATTTTAAATATACAACATAAAAAATGAAGTTTCCCTGTTAGTTTCGTATTACAAAATGAGACAGATAATATATATTTTTTAGGTTATCTGACATATGAATATTTTTTGACAGTTGACAATTAACATATCAAGAAAGAGGACTAATGTGAGGTCAAAAGACAGCCCAGTTGATAGTGCCCAAAGAAGAAGTTATAGATATAATTTTTAGACCTTCATATATTCATATATTTTTAATATTTATTTACAATAATTATTTAAATAAGAAACTTTAGCTCTGAAGATATATTGTTTGTTTTATTGCTTTGTTTAAACTTTTAGCCAAATCTCTCTTTTTACATATAGTACATAATTTTTAAAATTAATATTTTTTTGACTTTTTAAATTTCCCATTAAACTGAATTTATGTCGTATAAATAACGTAATAACGTGTATTATCTGCCTTGTTTATTCCAATACCTTATTAACCTTTTTTATATTTAAAAAAAAAATCACTTGCTAACCCAGTTGCTACGCCCATGTCCTAGTTGTAACTTATTTTAAATTTCCCGCTATACTGTATTTGATCAATGTAAATCGTACTCGGTTCGCAGCGCTATCTACTTTTTTCTACTTTGAAATAGACCATAGGAAAGTATTTGTTCTATAATCACATCAAAATCAACAGTTTTTTGATAATCACTTTTTTTCGTTATTTGACAAAAATTCCAGCGTTTTTTTTTTTTCTTTTTCTGCACATGCTTCGTATTCATTAGTTTAATAAAAATATATTGATAATTCATATCATAAGGCTTCATTTTCTTTTCTTTTTCAATTTCAGAAACGTATTTCTCTCTATTAACAATGTGTTATTTTTTTAAAGTATTTTATGACTACAAATGATTTATTCCTATTTGATACTTTAAAAACAAATATCTAATGTAATTAAAAAAATAGGTTAATTCACAGCGTATAATAGTGTAATAAAGTAACTGAACACTCCTGAACTCCTAACTGAACTGAAGTGTTGAGTGTAGTGTGGTGAGTAACACGTTTCGCAACTCTTTAAAAAAAATAGTATTTTTTTTAATATATTTAATTTCAAAAAAATACACGCACTATCTTAGCTGTAAATACAAAAAATCCACAACATTATTAGCCATGATTTAAAAAAAAAAATAATAATAATTTTGTCAAAAACACAAAAACTGCTATATTTTTCGAAAACACAATCTGATCAAAAATTCCTCTCGTACGTTTCCAGCTTAGATCAATGTACATTACCTACATTTTTTCAGAATTTTGCACATTTTTGGGTAAAATCGTGTTAAAAGTAACGAATTTCAAAAAACTGTCTATCTATTCCTTAATCTACGTCTTAAGAGCTTTCTTTTGATACCACACATAAATTTTAAGAAAATGTTTTTTTTATCAACGACACAAAAAAATTTACATTTTTCGAAAGACTTATCTGATCAAAAATTCCTGTTGAACTATTCCGGTTCCCATCAATGTTCCTTACGGAGATTTTTTTCAGATTTTTAGATCAATCACTCTGGGAGATAGGGTGGGGGACAAAAGTTTTTTGACACCGTTTTGGCAAAATTCCAAAATTTCAAAAGTAAAATTTGTTTGTTGATGTACGCATTAAGAGGTTTCATGACAGACAGACAAGCAGACAGACAGACAGACACATGAGTGACGTTAGAAGGGTTTTTTGGTGGTCATACCTACAAAATCCTAAAAATGTCATTTTGTTGCTCCTTACTAGGAACCGGTCGGCTTATAGCCTCGTCAATAGCTTTGTTCGATTTGAGAATTTAAGCAGTGTTGTGTTTTAACTTGTAATTTTCGTCAAATAGTCACCGCCACTGACTTTTTTGAGTTCTTTAAGTTGTTTAAGTTTCGCGTATACACAATGACGTCATTGGCTCTTTCTCTACTAAAACGGACTCTGAAATCGGGACTATTGTATATAGTTACCTGCCATTTCCGGGTCAATTTCGAAAGGTACATTGCAATGACGAAGTATATTACCCAATCTCAGTAAATTCGTCTCTAAAAAATAAACAGTTTTTTATTTTAAGTTTATGTAGGTACTAGTATTTAATATTTTTATTCTACACTAACTGAAAATTCAACTTTAGCGCATCTAGAGCAGTGATACTCAACAGGTGGTCCGCAGAAAAATTTTAGTGGCCCGCGAAAGTTTTTGTATATGTTTTTTTGCGATATTTTTGTTATTTTTTATGAACATTTTATGTAAATAATTTAAATTTTGTTTATTTTCTGTAAACTTTCTGTGATTTTCTACAAATAAAATAAATGTATTTAGTAGCACATTAAATATATTTGTTTTCTTGCAATAAATGAATAAAAAATTATTATTAGTGGTCCGCGTTAGAAAATTATATATTCTACTGGTCCGCGGTGCGTTTTTGGATGAGAAACACTGATCTAGAGGATCACAAAATTACGCATTTGCACGGCTAGCCCAATAAAAATACATAAACAGATAGCCGCAAAACATATGATGACATTCACCAACAGATGGCAATTCAATCATTTATCAATACACTACTAGCTTCATCAAATCACAGGAATGTAAGATACGAACTTTCCATATCATATAATTTAAATCAGCAATACGTTGCATGTTGCAGATACTCAATCAACAAAATCAATCAGTCAACAATCAACAAAAATCGAACTCTCGTTATTAATTATGTAACAAGATTTTTGTGCCTGTGCGATTATATGTTTTTACTGGACTAGACGTAAAAATGCATACTTTTCTGCGTCTCTAGAAGCGCGAAAGTCGACTTTTCGCTTAATTTAGCATAACAAGTACAATTACTTACTCTGTACGGGTTTCAAATATCTCTCGTCTTAAAAAAGAAAATATTGATTAAAAGAGAAAAATATGCTATATCATCAACTTACTTGTTTCTGGATCAGTTTTGTTACATATATTTGACCAAAACTTGACACAATCTGAAATATAAACAAATTTAAATTGAGGTAAAAAATAGGTTTTTTCCAAAATACAAAAAAGTCTATCGATAAAAAAAAATCTTCACTTGGTTCACATCTACGACGACTGATCGGAAAGTTTTTCGAAAGAACTAAAAGACGGAGAGGCGCGCGCATGTTGTTCATATATTTTGAAAACCTAATCTTTCCTATAACTGCAGTCAAATTTCCAGACTGATGCATACAATATATCTGTGACAGTCAAGTAAAGCAACAAATTACGTGCATTTTCTTAATCATGTATTAAATCGAGTTTCGTGTAGTGATAAATCATTTCTTTTTATAAGGCAAACTAAAAATGCAAATGCAAACTAAATGTAATGCTAAATTTATAAAAACTGAGTTGATGGTGAGTCTGCTTCTTCATATGCAACTATTGCAAACTGGATTGGAGAATTTCAACGCGGTCGATCAAGCACAGAGGATCACGTTCTGGTAGGCCGAAAACAGCTACCGATGAAGAAATGGTTAGAAACGTGCACAGAATCGGTGATGAACGATCGCCGACTAAAATTGCAAGAGATAGCAGACGCAGTAGTCATTTCATATGATAGCACACATTGCTTTTTACACCATCATTTGGACATGACAAAGCTAACTGCAAGATGGTTGTCGCGTTTGCTAATAAACGACCAAAAGCAAGTGAGAATGGCCATTTCTTAGCAATGTTTATACATGTTCAAGCGTAATTCAAAAGATTTTTGGTGGATACATGATGAAAGGTGGAAAGGTGGATACAGTACACTCCGGAGATCAAAGAACAATCAAAGCAGTGTATAGCACGCGGTGAACCAACTCCGAAGAAGGCCAAGATGATTCTATCAGCTGGTTAGGTTAAGGCTACCGTCTGTTTAGATTCCCGGGTAGAATCTTAATGTCCACATCTTTTCTGAGTTCTGCGATAGCCTTAAGTGGAGAACAGAATGCAACGAGTTCTACGGCGCGTTGACGGCGTACGTACGGCGCTATCTGTCAGAAGAAAGTTAAAACCAAGCTGTCGTACGCAAGTGCACAGAATGGACAACGTCCTACGGCGTTCGAACGCCGTTGATATTGAATGTTCGTCAACTTCCAACTTTTGACGCCGTTGAACGTTGACGCAGAACACCTAACCTCAGTTTTTACTGAATGGTAAAGTGTTTGTATGTATAAATAACTTGCATACAACATAAATAACATCACACAAAAGTCTTCATCATCCATTATACTTTTAATAAAAGAAAGCGCACGTATAAACACAGATATAGGTTTTCACGTGACACTTGACGGCGTTAAACATTATTGCATTGTGTGCAGACGAAAATTCTCAACGGCGCTACGCAACGCCGTTGCAAATGACGGCGCGCTGACGGCGTAGCGCGCTGTGCATTCTGTTCCAGGCTTTATACTCCATTTTAGTGCTGTTAGTAGGAGCCTTGGATCGTCCTAGGACGGAACGGACTCGCCAATGGACCTCTTCCTTTATTACAGATTCGAGAGTATGATAAGCTTGCTCTACAGATGCTATGGTATCTAATTTATTGATGGATTTAGGATTCACTACAAACTTTAACCCTTTACGGAGAACTTGCTCTTTTTGAGTTGTTAATTCTTTGTCAGAGAGATTCACTACTGTTTTCCTAACCTCTACATTGCAGGTGCTGTCACTTTTTTGGGTGCAGACAGTATATCATAAAATTATTACTGATGCTATCAATCATAAGAAAAATGACGCACCTAGAACTGACGAAGTGAGATATGTCTCTATGCTCTATTAATTCTATTTTAAAATAAACGCATTTTACATTTCTGCCAATCAACGGTTGTTATAGAAATGAAATCTCTATGTTCTATGATAAAATAAACTCATGATATAACATGCTTACCAGAAGACCAGTACTTTAAATCACAATCTTCCGCTGTTTCATTTTTGTTCATATTGTCACATCGTACATAATTAATAACAATTATTAATATTAAAAATGAATTTATTATTCTTGGCATCACGGAGTTTTCAAAGACAGATATGAAGTTGAATACTCTGTACCTTGCTTTCTTGTTAGCTTTATACATTACCAACTAATCTATTAATTAACAAATTTTGTCAGTGGAAAATTAATGTATTGTAAAAAGGATAAACAAGGAAAAAGAAATTATGATTGCTTCATTAAATTTATATAAGGTATTCAAATAAGTATTTGGCTCATTTGGAAAAGAATATATATTAAAAATATTTTGTTCCTTAATAATTCAAATTATTCTTTGCATTGTGCATATTGATTAGATTATTAGCAGAGAAGAATGGTTAATTGCAAAAAGAATATAATTGTTCACGGTGTACAAGAATGTACTTTATTTACGACCATCAAATAACAAATACATTACGTGTCCAACTGCAAATACATAATGCTGTTTATATTGCAACAAGTGTGAAAAAAGTTAAACACATGCCTGCTTACCCCGAAAGATGTTTTTAGGATTTTGTAGGTATGACCTAAAAACCCTTATACAGTCATTTTGTCGTCTGTTTGTCTGTCTGTCTGTCTGTCTGTCTGTCTGTCTGTCTGTCTGTCTGTCTGCCTGCCTGTCTGTCTGTCTGTCTGTCTGTTCGGTAAAAATTGTAGCCAAACTGCTAAGCCTAGAGAGTTGAAATTTGGCATGCTTATACAATTCTTTGACCCGCACATAGGAAAAATACCAAAACATCTAAAAAACATATCCCCTAAAAATATAAACAAATATATGCTCATCGAAAAAAAATATATTTTTTTACATTTCTGTATAGGATATCAAATGAAAGCCTTGGTACGTGGATTAAAAATTGTGCAAAAAAAAATTTGTCCCACACCCTGTAGCCCAGATGGTTTAAACTAAAAATCTAAAAAAAATCTAAGTAATGTACATTGGTGTGAACCGGAATAGTACAACAGGAATTTTTGATCAGATTATGTTTTCGGAAAATAACGCATTTTTTTAACTAAAATATGTAAAATATTTAATCCGCTATTTAACACAGAAAACGAGTGAACGTCCGTAGTCCAGTGGTAACGTTCTCGGTTCGTAAGTTGCAAACTACTGTTAGATTCCCGTCAATTTTTATTTTTTCTGTTTTTTTTTGCATTTTTATTTTGTTTAAATTATTTTGTCAAAATTCTAGTTATATTTTGGCAAATGTTGCATTTAATTTTTAAAAGCGTAAATTTAATAACCAGTCTTATTATATGATTAACAGACGATAAATTATTTTAAAAATATCGTTCATTTTTCCGTGATTACTACAAAGTAAAATTTGTCCTACACACTCATCATGCCGCACTCACTTATTATATACCTGCGAAACCCTGAAATGTGTGAATATTCACACTTCACATCAATTTTTTTTTTCTCTTCATTTAAAATTTAGAAGTAAGTGAGGACCTTTTTTTTGCTCTTCACTTAAAACTTACAAGTGAGGACTTTTTTTTGCTCTTTACTTAAAATTTAGAAGTGAGGACCTTTTTTTTGCTCTTCATTTAAAATTTAGAAGTAAGTGAGGACCTTTTTGTTTGCTCTTCACTTAAAACTTACAAGTGAGGACTTTTTTTGCTCTTTACTTAAAATTTAGAAGTGATGACCTTTTTTTTTGCTCTTCACTTAAAATTTAGAAGGGAGGACCTTTTTTTCTTCTCTTCACTTGAATTTGAAATTTTGCCCTGTGTTTATAAAATTATGAATAATTGGACCCCCCCAAGCCAAAAATCTGTGTGCGCCCCTGCCAGCTAGTAATATGATAAGATGCGCAATACATTTTATGGTGCTATTTTTTTACAGTTC
Source organism: Liopterus haemorrhoidalis (assembly GCA_963971575.1). Taxonomy (NCBI): domain Eukaryota; kingdom Metazoa; phylum Arthropoda; class Insecta; order Coleoptera; family Dytiscidae; genus Liopterus; species Liopterus haemorrhoidalis. The sequence goes on along the minus strand of OZ020622.1, from coordinate 17,951,675 downwards.
TCAGTATTTTTTAATTCAATTTGTATCTGCTAGTGCACATTCTCTAAATCTAAATGAATGGATTCTAGTTTGCAAAAACGTGAAATGTCCCATACCAAATTAGAAAGTAGACAGCCGGCCGCCTTAAACGTTTTATATCTTAGAATTATGTACGTGTACCTGGTTATTACCTTTCAAGTCAAGGACGAATACTACGCAATTAAATAATATTGATATAAGCTGATCTGTTAAATGTTTAGAGATTTTATTGCTTTTATATTGGTATAATGTACACAAATATTAGTTCACTTCGCAACTGGTTTATTGGGTGAGCATGCCATAAAAATAAAGAATTATATTTGCACTGATTAAATATTCGTTTTCAAAACATAAACATTGAAATAACATTTTAAAATATGGTGTGAACAAAAAAATATACATAAAATAACGATTACAGTAGTTCGGCGATGGCGAATCTATGACACTCGGGTCACAGTTAGGGATGGGAACGATATATCGATATTTTTATATCGATATTTGAAATACGATATATCGCGCAAAATATCGATATTCGCACAAAATATCGGTATTCTTTTTTACATTTAAATATATGCTGTTCACTTTTGTAAAAACAACCTATAGGTTATTCCAAACGTTTAGGCGGAACTATATTTTGAAATCTAGTAATTTTTATCTATTAATTCGGATTTTTGGTCATTTTGTTTAAGCTTTGTAAATCATACTCACATTGCAAATTCTAGATTAAATTGATTGTCATTATGCAATGTTCTTTTCATTGCATTTAAATTTTTTGTCATTCTTAATAAAAATTTCCCATTTATTTATTTTTTTGTCTTCAAAATATGAAAAAAAAAATATATTTGACATATGTCATTCGTTTCCATGGTTTTACTATTAGAATTTTAAATTTTCACATACCAGACCTGAAACATAAAATATCCCAAGCAATGTCCCTTTTCGTGACAACCTAAAATAACGAAATTTTCATTTAGTTCCGCCTAATCGTTTGGAATAACCTATAAGACGAAATTTTGATTTCCCTAATTTGCACCTTTGAAATTGTATGTCATGTTGGTATTAAAACATTATAAAAATGTCACTTTCTTAATAATGATCATAACCAATAAATCTAAAGTCGGTTTTACAGGGTAAGGAATATTTTTAATTTAAAGTCCGTAATACACTATAAAAGTAACCAAAAAATATCTGGTTTGTCCTTACAAAAGTGAACAGCATATATTTTTATTTAATTATGAGAGTTAACTAGGAAAATATTAGAAAGATGGTTGGTAGCTGGGTGAGTACCAACTGTAATGCGATTGTCTGTCAAGTGGCGACTTCTTTTCCCGCCAAGCCAACAAAAAAAAAACTGTAATTTATATATCTTACATGTTACGTGTTAGTTATTTCGATATATCGAAAATATCGATATTTTTACTTCGATATATATCGAATATCTAAATCACACTGACGATATATCGAATCGCGGATATATCGATATTCAAAAATAAATTCCCATCCCTAGTCACAGTTGACACGTCCAAACATTTTGGGTGACACGCATCGTCTACGTACGGTCTTCGGCCAAGAACAGTGAACGCATCTGGTCTCAAGTGTTAGTCCACTTGAGGTCCAAACTTGAGAATCTGGAAAAAAATCTTTTGGATAATGAAAAAGAGTGCTACTACGAACAGGGAAATTGGAGTGCTTGGAATCGATTAACGGACACTCTTAGCGCTTTGAACGATGGCTTTATTCACAATTTTTCCCTCTACGTACTTTTGTGAGACCTTATTATTGGCGTTAAATAATATTAAAACTAATAAAAGAAACCAACTGACAGATGAAGTTAGTAGCGATTGCTTGAGCTTGAAGTGCACGAAATACCAACCTTCAATTGAAGATTTAGCAAATGCAATTGAGTTACAAAAAAAGTCACTAAAGCAGGGACGTAGCCAGGATTTCAGCTTGGGGGGGGGCAAGAATAACAAAATAGTCTAAATTGGTCAGTACGACCTTAATTACATGGCTTGGGTAGAAAATAACAGCGTTCTAGATCAGGGGTCGGCAACCTTTCAGCGACAAAGAGCCAAATCTATATTGAAAAAAAAACACAATAACATGGAAGAGCCGCTAAAAAATATATGCTATATTTAAGAAAAAAACCTAAAAATTGTTTATTTGTTTTAAAATAATCAAGTATTACAATAAATTAATATTTACTTATACATTTAGTTTGTGATGCCTATTGTAGTTGCCAGTATATTACAATATAATTTTTTAATGGGACGAATGCTCCTGTATAGTGTTCTATAAGACTTCAATATTTGGTGAATATTCAGTAATCTTTAACTTAAGGCAGCACTCTAGTTTCAGGTCAGTAAGATTACTTCTTAACTGACTCTTTATTAATTTCATATGTGAAAAGATTTGCTTACAGTAATATGTGCATAAGCATAATTTTTTAAAAGATTGAACGATTCTGGAAGACGGTTCCAAGCTTCGAAAAGAACTTTATCTACATTTTGAAGATAGCGAATTTCGGTCCACTTATGCTGGGAAGATAAAATTCACTTTTTTCTTTCCAAATTTTCCAGTTCAGAATTAAGTTTTAAAAATATATAATTCATTAAAAAATTCAAATCCACTAATTGAAGGTGATCTCGAAAAGCTTCTTTCATGTTAACAATAGTGTGCAAAAAAAATTGCATTAATAACATGTTTTTGTAAATTAATAAAATGTAAAAATGTTTTTGCACGTAAATCATTCACAAATACAGATAACTTTTTTTCGAAACAAGTAACCTCTTCTAAAAGGAAATATGCAGTAACTCTGGGAATTACCGGGCGTGAATTGCACCGTAAAACATTCTGAAAAATACAAAACCTGTATAGTACAGGCAGAAAGTTGAAAATTAAAAAATAGATTATCTTAAAATAAAAACCAGCCAATTTTCAAAGAGCCACAATATTTTCTAAAAGAGCCGCATAAGGGTTCGGAGCCGCAGGTTGCCGACCCCTGTTCTAGGTCTTTTGTAGTATATTAAATAATAAAAGTCCGGTAAATTTATAAATTTTCTTCACCTCTGGTGAAGAAGACTAACTCAACTCCGCGTGAAATGTTGCAGGAGATGTTCCCGGGTCGAGTGGTCTCCTTACGCGAGACAGTTCCGTAGCCACCGCGTTCGCCCGATTTAAGTCCCTGTGACTTTTTTCTGTGCGGGTACTTCAAGGCCGAGGTTATCAAACATCGTCCTCGGTTCTTGGACCAAATAAAGGAGGCCATTCAAGAAGAAATTGAAGGATTTTTGCCTAACATGCTAGTGAGAGTGATGGAAAACATCCAATAACGGCTCTAAATGTGTATCAGCCGTCAAGGCCACCATTTGGACGATATAATTTTTAAAACTTAAAGTAAAAAAAAAAAAACTTTTATATCTACATTTGGAAAATAAAATGTTTTTGGTGATGCCTCGTTCCATTTTTTTTTTTTTTCAATCCTCCTTTGGAATGTTGGAGTTATTTCTGCCACACCCTGTACCTACGCCTAGGAGTTCGCACAATTTTTAATTCTGTCCTCGTACTTGATCAGCTAATTTCAGATTTTCTAGATTTAGGATTTTAGAAGTTTATTGCTGTTAGATTTATCCAGTGTTATAAATATTTTACAACATTTAAAAAATTGTTATAGTCTAATAACTTGAAAATCTCTCTTCTATTTCAAAACATACATAAGAATCTTCATATCTCATCTCACCCCATTAACCAAAAAAATATAAACAACTCCACAAATCTAAAAATCGATGTAAATCTTGTCCTTAACCTTCGGTAAATCACCCCCATTCTCACACCCCACCGATCACACCCGATCATATCCGATCTTATCCGAATACAGCATCCGTACCAAAACGCCCGTCCATTCTTCGACCAAATGTATCCAGCTGTCGCATTGTTGGCGAGCGGGGTTAAAAAGAGGGGCAACGTTGCTAAGGTGACGAGCATGGTGGGGGTAAGTTCAGTTCTCAGAGACAAGAACAGGACAGTCTCACACAAAACGCCTTTGAGGAAGGCAATCTTGGATACAAAAACAGTGCAAAAAAAAACATTTGATTGTCTATAAAACAATGTAAAATAAACTTTGTTTTTGGAGTAATTTGAGTTTTTTTTAATTTAAAATAAAGTTTTGTTTTATAAAAATAAAAAACACTAATTTTGAAAGAAATTTAGAAAACCCTAATATCCTAATTTTTATAAATAAATTTGCACCATAATTTTGCAAGAAAAATAACAAATTGCACTATATTTTGCGAAAATATACAACAATTGCCTTATCTTTTTATCAAATCTGTCAAAAATCTGCCTCTAAAAAGCTTTTATAACCTTTGCCATAAAAATAAAAACCAAAATATACTTTTGCATCGCCTTTATGCCCCAAAACAGACACCAAAAATTTAAAATCTATCCTAGAACCTAGTAAATGCCTTTTTGTCCGTCCTTATATACAAAATGTTGGGTAAACTACCACTAAAATTATACCGGGTGATTGAAAAAGTTAAAATGACTTCGTGAAATGTGCGCTAGTGACTCAGTTATGTTGTGCTTCGTACAAGGGTTTGAATCTGGCAAGGATGCCTGTGTTAAAAATGGAAAGGAACCAAAATTGCAACTTGTTAAGAGTAAATTATTACGGAAATCCAGGTAAGAACATTATATTTAATCAAGTCAATTGTAAAACCCTTTTTGTCAGATCGTACTACAGTGAATTTCTTTTATCCTTCAACATTGAAATTATTATTATGCATGGTTTACCTAGTAACGACAAATTATTTTGACAGCAATGTTAAATCGTCTATGTTGCAAATTAAAAGAAACGCAATTTTACATTGCTGTCAGATGTCAATTACCATAGTATAATGATAATACCTATATTGCAGGATAAAAGAAATTCATTGTATAATTATTATGGTAACCTTAAAGTAAAGGCTTCAACAGAAAATACTTTTTCGGTTCTAGTTCCTTAAAGGTGTCACTTTATGGTATCACAATTACAGTAGGACTTCGTTTAGCGCTTAGGGTGCGTTCCTAGACGACAAAGCGCTAAATGAAGCAACGTTAAACGAGGACATTTTAACACATAGTAAATATGAAAAGGGGAACACGCGACCAAAAATAAACAAATTTTACTTTAATTTTAAATTATTTTGATATTAATTTGCATAATAATACAAGGTGTGTAAATTAAGTAACCGGACTGATTTTTTTTTTTTTATTTGAATGCAATTCAATATTGTCTCCCTCAAAATATGTCCTTGGGAAGGGACACAGCGCTGGAGACGATTCTTCTAATCCTCATAGCAGTGCTGGAACTCGGATACTGGAATAGCTTTCAGCTCGGTTACGGACGTTTGAATATTTTCGAGTGTCCCAAAATAACGTCCCTTGAGGTGATTTTTCAATCTTGGGAAGAGGGAAAAGTCGCAAGGACTCAAGTCAGGCGAATAAGGAGGCTTATGAGCCACAGGAATGTTTTTACTGGCCAAAAACTCGTTTATTGAAATTGCTTTTTTTTTCTCATCCCCAATTAATTGGTCAAAATCTGATGAACGGTAGTGTGAGTCAAATTCAACTGTTCTCCGATCATTCAACTGTCAACCGACTGTTAACCTACGTTCTGAATGCACAAGATCCCGGATTTTGTCGACATTTTCATCGGTTCTTGAAGATGAAGGGCCTTCCGCTGCGTGATTTATCTTCAGTCAACTCTCTTCCTTCTGAAAATACCTTAAACCACCAAAAAATCTGGGTCCTTGAAAAAAAACAGTCTTCGTAGGCCTGCTGAAGTTTTGCAAAAGTTTTGGGCCCCAGTGTAATTATTTAATGCACAGAATTAAATTCACAGCATGAATAAAGATGAAAATTAAAAACAGAATAAATCAGGATTGTTTATTTGATGATTGTTTTTTATCAGTTTTAGAATATGTATCTTTATGTAGCATATATATCTTTATAGCATATGTAGATATCTTAAAGCCACTATATATTAAAATTAATGATTTTTGTGCATGTATGTATGTTTTCTTTTGTATGATTTAAGGCACGAAAATATATTATATATGTAATAGGAGGGCTCATATGTATGTATTTTTATTATTTCCTCCTTGTGTCCCAAACACGTGCTTATATTGAATAATAGTTAAAATACAACCCTAAAATCTTTTTCTTTTAATTTTCATCTTTTTTTATTCTTTATAAATCAAGGGGTGCCCAAGAAATATTATGTTCTAGTTCTAGTTATGCCAAAGCGAGGAACTCTCGCGAAAAAAAAATATCTTCCTAAGGCCCGATATTTCCACCTTACTGTTATCTATACTAATAACTATCAATGGGATAATATCCATTTGATAGTCGCTAGGATAAATTGCTTTCTGTATTTCCAACTCAAGTTATCCCGTAGATACAGTCTGTTCCAAACGGTTAAGCGGAACTAGATTTTGCAATCTAGTTACTTTCATCGTTTAAATCGTGCCTTTCGGCCATTTTGTTTAAGCTTTGTAAATCATACTTACAATAAACATTTTTTGGTTAAGGTTAATATCATTTTAAAATGTCATTTTCTCTATATTTTGATTTTTTGTGTCATTCTTAATACAAATTTCCCATTTATTTATTTTTTTGTCATTAAAATATAAAAAAAATAATTTAATTTTGACATATGTCATTCGTTTCCATGGTTTCATTGTTGGAATTTTAAATTTTGACATCCCAACGTGAAAAATGACAACCTAAAATGACTCGTGACAACCTAAAAGAACAAAATTCCCATTTAGTTCCGCTTAACCGTTTGGAACAGACTGTAGCTATTCTGATTGGTAATTAAATTTTCGAATGTTTTTTTATGTTGGTATTAGTAGCGCTATCTTAAACAAAGAGAGACATATACGCGACTCGCACGAATAAAAGGGAGATAGATACAACTGTCAAAATAAATGATAAATGCCCAAGAAGCGCAAATTTCAATATTTCCCAAACAAGGCAACTTGTAAATCTTGTGTTAAAATGTAAAAATGTTATAGAAAATAAATAGAGCCCTGCGCGGATAAGCTTTTCTGTATCCGCATCCGATCCGCATCCGCACATCCATGATCCGCATCCGATCCGCATCCGCAGCTTTTATAAATAACAAATCCGCATCCGATCCGCATCCGCAAAAATATCCGCACCATCCGCACTACAAGTTTTGCTGTCAGTTTGGAAAGAACTAACATATTTCGCCTGTTTAGGTAATCTCTGCTCTAAAACGCTACTGAAAATTTTTGGATTTACCAGCTTATTTATTACTAACCTAACCTAAGGGACCCCAAAAGTTTTAAGGCCTAGATGCGCTAATAACTTATTTAAATCTAGAGAGAGATAACAATTTTGGGGGGCCTAAGCGTTCTTTTTCGTAGGGAGTAAGTAGCGTGCTGCTTTTTTTAATATTGAATTTTAAAAAAAAATCAGAGAAGTTACTGATAGAAGGTGTTTCATATTTTTAGGATCAATTCTCTTACGGCATTTCGCGCATGAGTTAGGCGTTGCAACTTTTTCAAATAGCAACATGTGTCATTTTTCAAATTTTTGGGATCTGCAAGACTTTTTACTTCGGGTAGTATAAAAAAATTGGCAGGTTACATAATAAAATTTTCGAGAAAAAATTATGTAGGTAAATTTTGGTATTTAAATAAAACTTACTAATCAGTTTTATGTAAAAAAAAAACCTTTATCAGTTTTAAAAGCCAGAATTAGAGCAGAGGTAGGAAGAATTACGTCGAAAGTGTACCAGGAAACTTTTGTCCAAAATATTATTTTCTATAATATATTCAATAATAAAAAGAAAGTTAAGTTGATTGTTTCAACTCAGTCTTGATCATGGACAATTGTCTTAATAAAAATAACATAAAGTGAGATTGAATGCTACAAAATATCATGTATATACAGACAACCGAAAATAACCGAGGACTGCGTAGTCAGAACACAATTGCTTGTTTCTTCGAAAGTAACCGAAGATTTAATGTTACCGCGGATATTGCGGATAAGTGGATATGGCATTTAATCCGCATCCGATCCGCATCCGCATGGTTTAAATGATAATTTATCCGCATCCGCAGAAAAGTTGCGGATATCCGCGGATAATCCGCGGTTACCCGCGGATTTGCAGGGCTCTAAAAATAAAGCTACTGATGCTGTAAATCTAAAAGATAAACAAGGGGCCTGGGATAAAAAATTGTATTATGTTTAATGCATCCTGCATACAGAATCGAAATGCAAAAACACCGAAAATTAAATACGACCGTTTATTTCTCATCTCAATGGTTCATATAATTTGGTCTAACACGAACTATATATGAACGTTCTAAATACTCTACAATTTCTTCATCATCGTCTGCTTGCAAATCTTCTAAATCAGCATCCATAATTTCTTTCTTTAAAAATGTAAATTATCTAAAAATAATCGACAATATTTTTTATTTCAGTATAAATTAAAGTAGATTACTAAATTATTTTGAATTTATTTTGATATAGGTAATTACACAATAAAATAGTACAGATAATGGAAACAGTTGTATGTAATATGTATATAAAGTGTAGGTATGTCTAATATGTACATAGTACCTGTTATAATATATATTTTACGTATATATGCTTATATTGTGAACATATATTTATCAACAAAATGTTTTTTGACACCTATCTGTCAAGATCTGTCATTTTTATCCAATGGATAATATTTATCAGTACCTACACGTTGTGAATAACTTATCCTATAGATAACTTAGTTACTCTATAGATAAATAATTGGAAATACGCAAAAAATCGTTTATTCCCTTGATAACAACTTATCCCATAGATAGTCAATTTTATCTATGGTTCGAAATACTGGGCCTAATAAAGTTATTAGACAGTTTATTAGCAAGATTTAAATTTTCAAACTCTTCACCATATCTTTAATAGTTAATTTTATTTTAGTCATTAATAAATATAATGTCAAACAAAAGGACATTCTTTGGTCCTTGACTCAAAAAAATATATATTTCTTTGATAAATTTAACTAATAAAAATGTATAAAGGCTATAAAATTTGCTAATCTATAAATAATATATAAAAAATTATTTATACATTCTGCATTTTCATTGATCAAACGTTCACATAACATATTTATGTAAATTCAGCAAAAATGTTTATTCTGACGTAAATGTTGCATATGACATCCATCCAATTTATACACGTGGATCGACACAATTAGCAAACAATTCACCTAAAGTTTTAATTTCAATGTCAGTGACAGAACATAGGAAGTTATATTTTGCTTTCGCGAAATTATAGGTAATTAAATGAAAAGATTATAAAAAAATTGTTTTAATAACCTGTTAGAGAGTCCAATGAGCAGGTTTTTGCGGTTTGTTTGTTGCAATTATAAAACAAAAAACGGATGTTATTACGTTTCTTAATAATCAAATGCGTTTGTTCTTAGCTTTTTGTGAAGTTAAAAACAAAATATTTAGATCCTTGTATCTTCAATAATTACTATTTTATTATTATGTTTATAATTTTCTACATCTTGCTGACAGAAATGGAGCTTTACCGATCATGTAAAATCTGTTCAATATAATTATGAAATTACGTCACAGCTGAGGAAAGTGCTCTGTTGCCAGTTGTTATTTGTTTACAAATGTCAAACAAGTTAGGTTATCTGCAACTAGGGATATGCCATACTGGGAAAGTATCGATAATATCGAATAAAAATTATCGACTCTGGTATCGTATCGAAAAAAAAAAAAAAATTATGTGAAGTGTAAATTTTCACACATTTCAAGGGTTTTGCAGGTATTTAGTAAGTGAATGATGATTATTTTGGATGCGAAAACAAATTTTAAATTAAAATATGTTTTTTGTTAATTTTAATTCGAACGCCTAATACCATTATTTAGGTTTCTAAATATGTGCAGTATTTTTTTTTATATAGCAAGGTTCATTAAGAATTTTAAAAATTGCGCCTATGGCTTCCATTGGTTGTTATAAGTTCCGCCCCTCTGATTTCGTGTACATTGAAACAGAATTAAATTATAATTTAAACAATTTCCACTGGTTATTAAATTTTTCGCTTTTAAAAATTAAATGCAACATTTGCCAAAATATAACTAGAATTTTGAAAAAATAATTTAAACAATATAAAAATTAAAAAAAAAAAAAAAAAAAAATAATATTGTCTCTTCTCGCAGGGTTCAATCCCTTTCGTATCGAGTTACTTGGGTGAAAAACCAGCGTCAAAAACCACTACACCAGCATACAGGTTCCAGTATAGCGTGTTACAAAGCTATAACTTGTGTACATTATTAGCAAAAAATCATAAAAAATGCGTTTTTTTCCAAAAACATAATCTGATCAAAAATTACTGTTGTACTATTCCGGTTCACACCAATGTACATTACTTAGAATTTTTTCAGATTTTTAGTTTAAACCATCTGAGCTACAGGGTGTGGGACAAAAAAAATTTTTACCTCTTTTCTAAAAAAAAAAAAACAAAGCGTTAAAGGGTTAAAGAAGTCTGTTCATTGACAAATGACTGAAGCAACAGCCAACTTATTTATTATATTTCTGTCTCGCACATACATGGTAAGTATGAGTGAGAAAGAAATATATAAATAAGTTGATTGTTGATTCGTTCATTTGTCATTAAATAGAATTGTTTAAGAAACTGAATTTTAGCAGTTTTACTTTAATGTTTCTTAATGTTTATATCAAAGTTGATTTTGTATATTTATATCTTGTTCTTAGAAGAATGCTGTATAAAAGAAATAATGTTAAATAATTGCCAAATATTTAAATATATTATACAATTTGGAAACACCTCAACAATTTCAGTTTTTAATTATAAAGAAAATTGTATGTTTATGCAATAAAGTAAATTAAAAAAATTCCATACATCCTTTACAAAATAGAGTAAAATCACTTTACATAAGAAGTAAAAGTACATTTTACCATCAAATAAGTGTTTGTAGATCAGATTTCTATCTGTAATTAACTAATTATTCTTTTCCCAAACAATTTGAAATATATAGTTGAATGCAAATCACGGATCAACAGAGAGAGGTTGACTGCCTTCCCACGCCTCGTTAAAAAACAAATGAGGTCGTCGACAACTACTCTGATCGCGGTATTACAGTTAAAACCAGTCGTAAGGCCTTGGAAAGGCTAAATCACTGTATTACATATAGCCTAAGAGGCATAAAGCCTGTAGTACACGATGCAATTTCTCAGTAGCAGACTGGCAAACTACACCGATCCGGGAAAAGTTTTGTAGATCGGCCTCATTTAGAAAAATATCAAAAATAATAATAAGGAGTAGAGACACAAACTTAAAAAAACATAGATAAAAAATAAAGAAATATTGTTAATTTACAAAACAACAACAAAAAGTCAATCAATACAACTCACTTTAAATAATAAATATTATATAAAAAGAAATAATCAAATAAACTTTGAAACAATAGAGGACAAAATTTAAAGAAATATCGACAAAAATAAGGTGATTGGAAAGGGAAAATATTGGGTGAAGTGCGATTGGAATTGCTACATTTGGAAAAATTTATTGATAAAAGGTTTTTAGAAAACCAAAAATCACAAAAGCAAACCAAAATGACATATATTTTTGTTTCAAATGACATATAATACAGTCTATTCCAAACGATTAGGCGGAACCAACTGGAATTTTTATTTTTGTAAGTTGTATGAGCACTTCTTTTATAGTTTGAAGTAGGCTAAACAAATATATCAAAAGCATCAATTAATCTGTAAAAATAACTAGAATTGAACATCTAGTTATGTCCAAAGAAACAGACTTTATGTTGCTTGTAAAATATGTTGGATTGTTTTTTTTTTTTATGTTTTGTAGCACTTGAATATTATTTTTGTTGCTTAAGCTTCTTGTACTGATATAAATGCACTCTTTTCTAACATAAATAAAATTTAAATATTTTGCAACATTGTATTTATAGTGTTTTAATATTGGTCCCTTCAACGTCGTTATAAACGATATTCACTGTATTTAAAAACTAAATAATGATGCTGCAAGATGCAAAACGGGCAAAATGAGTTTTTTGACATTCACTAATAATAGTAGAGTTAGGAAATAATTTCATTCAGCTTTTTGGACAAGAAGCGTTTATTTAAACAACACAACGTTTCGCCAACAACATTGTTGGCTTCTTCAGGTGCTATAATAATAACATACAATAAAGTAACAATTTATATAATTATAAATTAATTTACCTATGTTAGTTAAACGTCACTCTAACAACATGTACATCAGTCATCACCAAGGATGGTGAAATTGCAGAAATAACATTGACAAAATATTTTGTACTTGAAAAATACAGAAAGATGGGAAAACAGGAATAAATTTAATATTGTACTTTATAAAACCAAATGGAAGTGACTGTAAATTTTAAACAAAAAGACTAGTGATTAAATAAAATAATATTAAAGATTAACAATATTCAAAACATTACGAATGATAATCAAACCGACTACTGCATCAATATAACAAGCAGTCACACAGCATATTGACAGCTGAGTACTAGAAACGACAGCCATATTGCCTTGGAGCACAGCGCCGACACCGGTATTGTCACTTCTCAATTCGTAACGCACTAATTTCCTTAGCTGTAAACGCTGCCTTGAACGTTAAAACTATCTATTAAACTTATCTACAATGTACAGTGAACAGTCAACTAATTTAAAGAGCTCTGAACGCAGCTTAAGATCTCGTACGATAAATCTATATAAACTCCATTCACAATAAATATGAAATGACGTCACACTTGGTTATTTTAAGTACCAACATTATGATATGTTTTAATCAACATCAATCCATAACTCAGTTAGTACATTTATTTATTTAATTTTGGTACAATTTTTCAATGTTGCCAGTTTGAAATTGGATTGTTCAATCGTTATTTGTCTGGTTGATATTTAGATGTCAACCTGGTTGTTCGATATAACCTAACTTTTTTTGACAGTTTACGAATTGGCAACAAGGTGAGTTTTTCAACTGTGACGTCATTTCATAGTTACGGTAAATGGTCTTTAATACACAATAGAATAATTCTCGTAGGATAAATCGTACGAGATTCAAATCGAGAAATTGCAACGTGTACTACTGGCATTACATGCAGCCTAAGAGGCATAACACTTGAACGTTTAGGTCGACAAACTTTTAAGTTTTTATTTATTAAATATTGATAATTTTACTGAAGATATCGCAGACAGGAAATTAAAGATATTAGTTTGAAAGATATAGAACTTGACGAGGGTATCAAAATATTTGACCTTCTTCTTCGTTTCCCAACTTTGAGAGATAAAACTTTGTGAATGGAGGTATCTGTTAGAGAAAAAGGGGGAAAAAGTCAACATCAAGTCGCTTCCTGTTTCTCCTAGCTATCATATTTGTTACAAATACAATGTTTACTTATTAGGATATTCGGAAAATTAGACTTTTTAGCTCAATTATTTTGTAAAATTGATAGTTAACATCGATTTATTTCCTGATCCTTCTGGTTGGCAGTTACATCACTGAAATTTGTATATACGAATATTTGAATTCCTATATAATAATACTGAAACCCAGGGCGGTTTCTGGCGGGGGTTGAAAAGGTGCCCCCGCACCTGGGCGCCCTTTATCCAAGGGCTGCAGGCTGCAAACCTTGTGTCGTAACAAATGATCCAAATAGATTAAAATTATTAAACAAAATATTAAGTTTTACTTCTATAAAACCCTTAATTACTTTGGAGTAAATAATAGACACTGGATTAATTATTCTTTTACTAATTAAATCTTCATTTCTTAATTTTTCTATAGCTTTAAGATTTTTTTACCGACCGCCAACATATATAAGGGAGGTATTGTGATCATACCGATTTTGACATTTCGAGATTTCGATGAATCTCGACGAATTGATGTCCCTACATAACGTTTTGACTATTTTTAGCATTAGATTAATATTTAACGTCCAATTTTGAATATAGGTAGAAATAGGAAATAATTTCATTCAGGTTTTTGGACAAGAAGCGTTTATTTAAACAACACAAAGTTTCGCCAACAACATTGTTGGCTTCTTCAGGTGCTATAACAATAACATCATAATAGAAAAACAATCTTATACAATTAATAAAGAAATTTACCTATGTTAGTTAAATGTAACTATAACAGACTGTACATCAATCATCTCCAAGGATGGTGAAATTGCAGAAATTCATTGACAATAATATGTACTTGAAGAATACAGAAAATAGGAAAACAGGAATTAAATTTCAATTAAATATTTGTAATATAATGATCAAAGATAGTGACTATTAATTAAATTTTACAATTCAAAACAAGACTAAATAAACTAGACTACTGTCCAATATTAACAAAAATAAATAATACAATGATATCAAGGTTCATCAACGCATCAATATGACAGGCAGCGACACTATTCCCCCTGACAACCTGGTACGCATAAATCACAGGGTTGACAGTGTCACCCCCTGTACACCATAATGCACCGATAACCCATGAAATCATCATGTTATCATAAAAATCCTTTCAGCCGAATTTGCTCTGCACGTGTACACAGACAGACGAACAGACGGACAGACAGACGGACAGACAAACGGACAGACAGACGGACGGACGGACAGACAGACCGACAGACATCATGCTAAAAATAGTCGAAATGTTATGTAGGGACCTCAATTCGTGGAGATCCATCGAAATCTCGAAATGTCAAAATCGGTATGATCACAATACCTCCCTTATATATGTGACGGTCGGTAATAAACAAATGTGAAATATCTGAAAGGCGCCCTCGTGGCCCAGGCGCCTGGAGCAATCGCCCCATTACTCCATGCCACCGCACGGCCCCGAGTCTTATTGCCTGTTCGACTGTTTTTATAGGTTAAATGTCTATTTTGTATGATTTTTAGGTTTATTTATGTAATTTAGTCATTTTAAATAAATTATTAGCAGTGTATTATATAAACAAATAATGGATAACATGATCTTATGTATAAAAATCTATTTCTGTCTGTCTGTCTGTCTGTCTGTTCTTTACGCAAAGCCAAACGGATAGACCAAATTTCACCAAATTTAGTACAAGAGGGTAAAATAATCCTAGAAAGGTTTTAGGTAAACCATCAGTTTCGCACACTCCGTGTAGTTTGAATTGATTACTTAGACTAAACCCTACGAGATATATTGACATAATGTAGACAAAAAATGTAGATCTTAACTATCAGATCAATTCTGTAAAAATTTACTGTGTAGTAACGTTACTACAAGATAAAATATTATAAAAAGTATAATGACTTTCATTCAAGATAGTATCTGACCGTGCTCATAGTGACAAATTTAGTTACTATTATCATAGTAACTGAATTACAGAATTGGTCTATATATCTAAAGAAAGTCCGTGAGAGCATGTACCTATCATGCACCGATATCGTGTATTGGGCAATTTTCTGTTTTTAAACGTAATTTTTTTGTATTAAAATGAGTGCATATCATCGGAGTTTTATAGTGATGTATCAATTATTTTAGAATTTCACGCAGAAACGTAAAGTAATTTGCATTATACATCAAAGATTGATAACAACGAAGTTATCACAGTTTAAAGTATACGCATGCACAGAAATGTTGAAAGTTGTACATGCATGTCGCTATTTGGCGCGGAACTTACCAATAGATGGCACTGCTGGAGAATTTTTTACTTCCCATTGCCTAACTGTTAATTTCAAATTATATTATCTTTTTATATACAGTGAATTTATTCTTTTATGCAACATGCACTATGTCATAACCATGGATACAGTTTTTGACAGCAATATAAATCGGGTTCATTTTCATTTGCAACATAGAAAAAACCATATTTATTAGCAAAATCAAAATATTTTATTGAAAATACAAATTAAAAAACTAATAATAATAATAAATAATTAATAAAAACTTATAATAAATGTTCAAAAGTTTCTCCGTTTACTTGCATACAAAATGTTAAGCGATCATAAAAATGATTCAAAACATTCAGCAATTGCTCTTGGGGTTTATTGTTGGATACTTAAACAATTATGTCTTGCAGTTCAGCAACATCCCTAAGTTCTCCATTATATACTTTGGCCTTTATATATCCCCAATAAAAAAAATCATTGGGTGCCAAATCCGGAGATCTCGCTGGCCAATTCATTGACCCTCCTCTTCCAATCCAGCTTTTTGGGAAAGTTCTATGTAAATATTCTTTAACTATTCTAGAATAATGGACTTGTGCGCCATCATGTTGAAACCATACTTGTCCATTAATATTCTGGTTTCGCAACATAGGTAATATTTGGTTTTGCAAAAGGGCTAGATATTTTGCGGCATTAAGTTTTTTAAGCCAAACATTTAATTTTTGCGGTTTTTGAGCTCGGGAGGAATGAAACAAATGTAAATTTTCTCGACTCCAGTACCTAAAATTTTGTCTGTGCACTTCACCATTTAGAGTAAATGTTGCTTCGTCTGTAAATAAAATTCTTTGAAGCATTGTTGGGTCGGAATTTATTTTTTCAAACATTTCAAAACAAAAATCCGTACGTACTGCTGCGTCCCTTTCTAACAATTCTTGATGATTTTGAAATTTGTATGATCGAAACTTTTCTTTATTTAAGAAGTTAAAAACAGATCCAGTACTGACACCAACGGTTTGTGCAATTGATCTTAAAGTATTTTGATTGTTTTCTTCCACTTGTAATAATATTTCCAACTGCTTCTCTTCTGTAAGCACGTGGGATGTTGTTCTTTTTTTATTATGTTTTGACTTAAGACATCCTTCGCGATGAAATTTATTAACTAGTCTTAAATTGTAGAGGGATTTGGTATTGGCAGATCTGGATAAGTTGCACTAAATACAACAAAAACTTCTCTTAAACTCATTTGGGCCAGCGAGATCTCCGGATTTGGCACCCAATGATTTTTTTTTATTGGGGATATTTAAAGGCCAAAGTATATAATGGAGAACTTAGGAATGTTGCTGAACTGCAAGACATAATTGTTTAAGCATCCAACAATATACCCCAAGAGCAATTGCTGAATGTTTTGAATCATTTTTATGATCGCTTAACATTTTGTATGCAAGTAAACGGAGAAACTTTTGAACATTTATTATAAGTTTTTATTAGTTATTTATTTATTATTATTATTATTATTTTTTTTTTTTTATTTGTATTTTCAATAAAATATTTTGATTTTGCTAGTAAATATGGTTTTTTTTATGTTGCAAATGAAAATGAACACGGTTGCTGTCAAAAACTGTATCCATGGTAATGACATAGTGTATGTTGCATAAAAGAATAAATTCACTGTATTTGAACATTGTGAGCGTTAAGTTGTACTTTCATGAATTTAAGGTAGTTAAATGCCGTAGCGAAGTACGGATACACCAGCTAGTATATTGTAAAAGTCGATGATGATGATGATATTAAAAACACAGGACAAAAAGTTCAAGTTTAAACTCCGGGTTAAAATCCTTTCAACTTTATTTACTACTCACATTTCGTAATTTTAAAGAACTGTAAAAACAAATTACATATTCTTATGTGCAATAAAAAAGATATGTTGCAATAAAAAAGTTCTCATCTTCTGTGTTTAATGATCCTTTTCTGTTTTTCACATATTTGACGCAAACTTCAAAAAAAGTGTTTACTTTAACATGCAAAAGAATATTTATCATTATATAAAGTAAGCTGTCATATCCAGAGGTTCATTAAAAATAACTTCGTAATGAATCCTATATGGATTCGATAAATATAAATAAATTTTATGAGAATATAATGAAAATTTGCTCACGTTGTGTTGCAGTCGAGTGTCGTTTACAGTTATTTGAGTTACATTTTGTATATTTAACTAAACGTGACATTTTCGGTGACCTTTCCACCTAGACTTGTCTAACCTGTTGACAATGAAGACATTGTTGCATAAATTTTACTATACCTTTGTCTTATAGATATTTATGTATAAGGGAAATAAATTTAAAATCCCAGCGCCACGGCGGTCAATATTTAAACTTTGTTAGTTCGAGTCATTGTTATTGTTACACAGCTGTCAAATTAAAATTATAGGAATAAATATATTTTACAATATTTTATGAACATGTATTTGCTATTTTATTAACAAATAACTGTACACAAATATTTATTAATATGTCAATAACAATGAACATAATCTAGACTTCGTTCAACATAAGAAAAACACTGGGTATCATAAATTAGGTCAATTCTGCGCGAGAAAACAGCTGATTACATTGACGTACAAAAGGGTTTTAAACAATTGTTGTGGATACCAAACAAACAATCATGTATTTCAAATACATTTTTACTCATTTTTAGGGTTTTGTAGGTATGACCAAAAAACCCTTATACCGTCATTTTGTCGTCTGTCTGTCTGTCTGTCTGTCTGTTCGGTAAAAATTGTATCCAAACGGTTAAACCTAGAGAGTTGAAATTTGGCATGTTTATACAACTCTTTGACTCGCACATAGGAAAAATACTAAAACATTTAAAAAACATATCCCCCTAAAAATATAAACAAATTTGGGCTCATCGAAAAAAAAAAAAAAAAAAAATTTTAAATTCTGAATAGGGTATCAAATAAAAGCCCTTAGTACGTGGATTAACGATCAAAATTTTATTTTTGCAAAAAAAATTATTTTGTGGCGATTTTTGCCAAAATTGAGCAAAATAAAATTGTCCCACACCCTGTAGCTCAGGAGGTTTACCCTAAAAATCTGAAAAAATTCTAAGTAATGTAGATTGGTGTCAACCGGAATAGTACAACAGGAATTTTTGATCAGATTATGTTTTCGGAAAATAACGCTTTTTTTTTGGTTTTTTGCTTGACCATGTAAAATATTTAATAACTTATGTAACACAGCAAACCTGCATGCTTTGAAAGTGTAATGGTTAGCATGTTTGCGTTCTAATTTGCAAACTAAGGTTCGATCCGGTCTCGAGACAATTTTATTATTTCTATTTTTTTTTTGCATTTTTATTTTATTTAAATTATTTTTGCAAAATTTTAGTTATATTTGGGTAAATGTTGCATTTAATTTTTAAAAGCGTAAATTTAAGAACCAGTGGAAATTGTTTTAATAGAATACTTACTAAATAAATCAGAGGGGCGGAGTTATGACTTAAAACAATCAATGGAAGCCATAGGCGCAATTTTAAAAATATTAATGAACCTTGCTATATATAAAAAAAAATACTGCACATATGTAGAAACCTAAATAATGGTACTAGGCATTCGAATTAAAACTAACAAAAAAAAAATAAATAAATAAAAAAATAACAAAATTTGTGTTGGCATCCCAAATAATTATCATTCACTTACTAAATACCTGCGAAACCCTGAAATGTGTGAAAATTCCCACTTCACATCAATTTTTAGTATATGGTATACCTTGAAATGTACGAGAAATAAATAATAATAACAGAAATAAACAAACAACATTGCACAATACCTAAAAATATTTCTTTTTAATCAGCTGTGGCCACCACAGGACTGACAGCCTTAAATATTCCATTTCTAGATGACCGCTTTTTACCAAAAGTTTGGTTAGCCAACGGAGTGGCCGAGCGCATTAAGTCGTGCGGTTTTAGACTGTTAGAAACAGGCGTGACTGGGCGGCCGGTGGTTCGAGCCTGCTTCGTTGGTGATATTATTCGAGCGAGAATAATATGTTTACATTACTCTCATTTTCACAATCATTCACCCCTCGTCCAGGTGTAGGAGCTCGCCCCCTGGCATAGGCGATTAGCCTCGTTGCAGAAATAAAGGCCGATGTAAAATAAATAATATAATAATAATAATTTACCAAAAGTTGATTAACTGTTGCCATTGGTGTGAGAAGCTTAAAAATCCGTTTAGCCAAATTCGCTTTACACGTGTCCAAGGACCGACAGACAGATATACAGACAGACCGACCTACATCATGCTAAAAATAGTAAAAACATTAGGTAGGAACCTCAATCCGTGGACATCCATCTAAATTTAAAAATGTCTAAATCGGTACGATCACAATACCTCCTTTATATGTATGTATATGTATGTAACGGTTGGTAAAAACTTAATCCATAAGTCTTAAGCGTAAAAAAAAAACTATTGAAATACTATCTTTATAATATTTGAACACACTTGTCGTCTACTGGACGTTCTGAGGCGGAGACTTTGGCAACTTTGGTACTTTAGCCAGCGATCCATCGAAAAATAATCGCAGCAAAAACAAATAAATACTGCATCACTATGACTTCCTGTCTGAATTATAAGAGATATAAAGAATATAGGTAATACATATTCCCATTGCATGAAACGTCACAAAATCCATTATCTATTATTTGAAAAATTTTAAGGAATTTATACTGTATTATATGCCGCTCTTATAACATATCAGCCCTTTAACAGAACAGTCACTCAGCTGTATATTTGTATTTCATAATGGTTGAAACTTTTTCAATGACCAATTGAACTATTGAGATTCGAATGTCTTTATTAACATTTATTGAGGGCAATAAAATATTATTGTACTGGCTTTTGTTATCTTCATTAGCGTATCATTTCTGAGTGAAACGTTTGTTTTGAAAAAAAAAAACAAACACTATTTTCACATCTGATCACATTTATTTTATTTACTTTTCTGTCTAATCTACTCGCGGAGCATTAGTTGACGCACTGCTGAGCACCAAGTGCTCCGCGAAACACAGTTTGGGAAACCCTGATCTACTGTAACCTCTAGCTATTTTTTTAAAGTAATGTTTTATGCGTGGTAGGTGTAAAACTTACGTTTAACATACAAGGCACGATTTTTTCATTTTAAAGGTTAATAATTATTATTCCTTGATAACACTGATTGTTATTGAATGGGCCTAAATCGACTATTTTTAAAATTGAATAAAAATAACATCCTTTTGCAAATATTGTTTTTTTTTTGTCACGAGCTTGTCGTTCATTCAAAATTTTTTCAATAGTTTGGACTTGTTCCAAAATACGTCAAATTCATTGTGTACCGTCTGATAAGCTCGTCATTGGTTTATTTTTTAATTAAGTTTTTTTTTCTTTACGTCAATTTGAAAAAATATTTTTATCTCTGACTTGTTTTTTTATTTACAAAAAATGTTACCAAGTTAAAATTACTGCTTGACATTATAAGTAAGTTTTTTGAATCATAAATTATGTTTATTATTTATTATTACATTTCTAATTAGTGATAAACTTTTTTAGAAAAGTATTGCAGGAATACTTCGACCAGAATTGTTTGAAATTACTTGTTGACTCCGTGCAGATAATAATTAGTAATAATGAAGATTAAAACCCTTTTGTACTACCTCATTATGGGTACAGGTAGTTTGTTTCAGTTATGGTCCGTACTTAATATATTTAACTCAAATAAATTTAGTTTATGCTTAACTTTTGAGTAGTTGACGCTAGTGGCGGCTGGTGCAGGGAGGGCAACGGGGCAATGCCCTCCCAATTATTTACTTTTGAAAAAGAAGAAAATCTTTAATAAAAATAATAATAGTAACATGTATTATTTTCATTTTACCAATTTTAAATTAAATTCCCATCGCGCTGCGTTTCGCTTCCTAAAACAAATGTTTTTAGAATGGACATACGCCAGGCAGGGCAAAAGAGCGAATGTCTCAAATCTTTGTATGAGTGTTGGTGCGGGGTACAAGCGGGGGTGAAGGACGAGCAATGGTATGTTACCTGTAGCAGCCATTGCAAGTGGGTCAAAACATATTTTGTCCGTAGTTTTAATTATCAGTCGGAGTGGTTTATTTTGACATTTGTTTGTAGTTCTGTGTTATTAGAAGGTTAAGTATGGTCGATTTTTTAATAATTACATTATTAAAATAGTGTTTTATTAGTATATATGATAATAATTTACTCGCTACATTTTCTTAAGCTTATGTGATTGTGTTTTATGTAAGTGGCGAATTGTGAAAAAAAAAAATAACAAATAAATAAATAAATTTTAAAAATTAATGAGAATGTAAATAGCGTGATTTCAATTTTATAACTAGTGTCCAAAAATAATTGAACCTATGATATAAAAATTATATTTAAAACTTTAGGACCATCAAGACCGGAATTCATTTTAACGAGTTCCGAAGAAAAAAAAAACAGTAGTTATTTCAAGGAAATTTCATTCAAAAAACTTTTTGATAAGCTTTTGCTCTAAAAAAGCTTTTTGCCCCACCAGAATATAATGTTACGAGCAGCCACTGCGTTGACCTGGTGGTACGTTTATGTGATACGT
The DNA here is from genome assembly GCA_963971575.1 of Liopterus haemorrhoidalis. Classification (NCBI taxonomy): domain Eukaryota; kingdom Metazoa; phylum Arthropoda; class Insecta; order Coleoptera; family Dytiscidae; genus Liopterus; species Liopterus haemorrhoidalis. The sequence goes on along the minus strand of OZ020622.1, from coordinate 17,929,308 downwards.
TTATGTGGTACGTTCGTGGAGACGTACTCTAGGTGCCAACATATCCTTAGCTCTATCTTAGCGAAAGGAAGTATAGTCTATTTCACGATAAGTTGAAGTGACTATCTACTTATGGTCCTAAACACAGTGGGTGGTAATTACAAATAACTCTAATCCCTTGTTTGTACCCATAAATTAGCCAGAGATGTATCAGGTATAAATTACATTACACCATGTAATGACACAATTGTAACAAGAAATAAACATAAGATATAATCAAAATAAACTTTATTTTTATTATAAATACAATTAAATTATAGAACTTATAATTAAATTTAAAACATTACAATTAGTATTTAAAACATTACAATAAAATAAATTTTAAATTAAATAATGTTTAAGATAAAAAAAAAATCTTACAAGTCCAAATCATTCTCTGAATCAATCTCTAAATTAATGATTATAGTACGTTCTATTGAATATAACTGTCCTCAGTTTTAATAACATGATTTACACAATTTTTCCAACTATCTACAGAGATATTTTCCACTTCTTTTTTTATAAGTTCTATCACAGTGCCGTTTAAAGTGGGAGAAACATTATTCCGTTTTATTCTCGCCTTTAACTGACTCCACATTTGTTCAATAGGATTGAATATACAATAATACGGAGGTAGTCGTAAAACTGTGTGTCCTTTGCATTGAGCAATATTATCGCAAACATATTCTTTAGAAAAACTATAACTTTTTAATAATTTAATTAAACAATTTTAACTTTAATTTTAACAATAATAACTTTCTTCAAAGAAAATATTATTTTTATATAAAAAGTCTTGGATTTCCTTCTTACTGTTTGCACTATTCGGTACTTTATTTAGTTGCCGACTATGGTAACTTGCATTGTCCATAACAATAACACTGTTAGCCGGTATATTCGGGAGTAATTTATTTTCGAACCAGTTTTCGAACATTTCCGCCGTGGTATCGTCATGGTAGTCGAGTCTAGAATCTTTGATATTTTTCGCAGAAAGCAAGAGTGCATTCGGTATCCATCCAGTTTCAGAACCTGCATGAAGTATCGTAATACGTTTACCTTTATTAGACGGTGCTCTTGTTTGACATTTATTTGACGTATCCACCCAACTTTTTGAGTTTGTTTCATGTGTGTCGTATCAAGTTTCATCTAAATAAATTATTGACCTTTTATCTTCTCTGTATTATTTAATGTTTTTTAAATAATTTTGTCTCAAAAGTTTTAATCGCTCTGACTCCATAAGGAACTGCTTTTTATTTAAAGTTTTAAATTGAAACTCTATACTTTTAAGGGCACGCCATTAGGTCACCTTTGAACAATTCCCACTGGAAACCATCCAAACATTTTGATATGCCTGAATCCTTTTGTTTTCTTCTCCTATCAATGGATTTATTCACAATATTCCATACTGTTGTCATCGCTACTTTCGTTGCCTTGCTTGTCTCTTCTAATGCCGCTTGTTTGTTTTTGCGGTTCCTTAAATATAAATACACATTGGCCACAATTTCTTTAGCTTCTACAGGTAAATATATACAAGTTTTTTCCCGATTTTTTTTTTTTTTTATTGTATCTTGCACTATATCATCATCTTCTATCATGGTCACATAGTCATCTGCTTCATTTGCTTGCACAGAAGTTAATTGTTCGTTCCAAGGACGCCACATTTTTCTAACACGTACTGAACTATTTAACACAAATCACAAGTTATCTGATAGAAAATTCAAAGCGAAGTGAAAAGATATTTAAAACATCTGCAATTTATACCTGATACATCACTGAATAGTTTATGGGTGCAAACAAGGAATTAGTGTTATTTGTAATTACCACCCACTGTGTTAGTCCATAAGTAGATAAGTAGATAGTCACTTCAACTTATCGTGAATAGATTATAACTGCCTGAAGTTGACGGTAAAGTTTATAGGTGGTGTTGGAAGAATATTATTTTGTTTTTATTACCTTGGTTTTAACTTTACTTTAACTAAAACTAAAATTTTTCAAATCTCACTCGACCCAATTTCTTAAACATTGCAATTTCCAAATTTTTTTGCCTAATTTTCTAGCACGCAATCTTCCGTAATTAAGTAAGACGAGACAATAGGTAATACCGTTATTACTAAATTGTATATTACATTTTGTGAGTTCAAAGTACCCATTTCAATGTTACCATCTCTTAACTGGTTCACCGAATGTCCCTAGGCGTTCACTTTTAAGGTTGTCAGACTAGTTTCGAGTTTTGCAATCCATTTTGACACTAAAAGGTCATGATTTTTTAGCAACTTTTGTGTTGGATGTTTTAATTAGCCTAATAAGTTAAATAATTTATGAAGAATTTTGTAACAAAATTAATAGAATGTAACTCCGTAAAGATAACACAGATTTCTAATTTATTTTTTGTATAACTATTAATTTGTCATTGATTTCGACTAAATCAAAAATTCGGACATTTATTAATTTCATATTTATAAGACATATCGATATAAATAATATCGATACAAAGTTTTTATTGAAATTTCATAAGATGTTTAAAGACATTTTAATTTTCTTTCAGTACATAATAAATAGATGCATATTCAACAAGAAACACCAACAGTTTTCAAAATGACCAATTCTCTCCGTTACATAGTGCTTACAGTCTGTATAATAAGACCAGGGCCTGATTTTCCTATAGGCTAAGTAGGCTTAAGCCTAGGGCCTCCTAAGTCCAGAGGGCCTCAAAATTCAAAAAGATGCATAGGTACTTAAAATAAAAATAAAATATGCTAGAACACAAGAAATACAGACCATACGAAGTGTTTTATAATTCACCCTGAATCTAGTTTTGCTCTTTATAGGTTAACTAAGGCAAAATACGTTTTTGAACATATTAATAGGTAGCAAAAAGTCGTTATCTCATTAGGCCTAAGAGATATTGAGGAATCCGTAAAAAAAAGCATTTCCCCCTTTAGAAGAACTCTCTTAGTCTCATGAAGACCTCTACCAAATAAAAGCATAAAGAAAAAATACAGATGGCTTTACCTAACATAGAAGCAATCCTACGACTGCTTCTTAGTTTAATGGTCACTAACTGCTTTGAAGTGAGGTCTTTTTTAAAACTTAACAGAATTAAAAATGAATTAAGGAGCACAATGTCTCAATACAGGTTATCCGCACTGAGCATTCTGAGCATTGAAAGTGATAAACTTGGAAATATTAAAAAAAGGAGATGGTCTATTGAAGGGGCCTAAAAGTTTGAGTAGCCTAGGGCCTCGCGTTATGTAAATCCGGCCCTGAATAAGACATACATGCTTATGGCTCAGGATCAGGCATATGCACAAATAATAAACAGGTTCAAACATGATAAGAACATCAAGACCTAATACGCCCGATAATAAAAATTGTTTAGTTAGTGTTTTGTCTATCAGTAATGCGGTTGTGTAATAAAGAGTGCTATTTATGCAAAACGTTTTTAAGCAGTATTTTTATGTACCCACCCAAAAGGGCCAAAAATGCCCTTTTTAAGTGCAGCAAAATGTACGAAATTTTTGCAAATGTAAAAAATATTACGATTTACCTAATTAAAAAACCAGATAAAGTGATTTTTAATGTTTTTATGGTCCTATGTTATCTTTACGTAAATATCAGGCAATTTTGTTAAAAAAGAACACTAAGTTAAGTCTAATGACCCTGAGAAGTATTTTAATTGAAAATGGTATTAAATTCAGGAGCACCAAACAAAAACCATTGTTATCGGTGAAACATGTCGAAAAACGACTCACTTGGGCCAAGGAAAATTCAGAGATTTTTTTTTATTTAAAGGTAATCTACGATTTACAAGATATGTAATAATATACTATTCTAAAGAAATTTCAAGGAAATTTTTAGTTTTTCATTGTATTTTTAATTCCTTTTGACTGTCTGTCAATATAATAACAAAAATATGGTAAATATTTTAGTAAAAATTAATATCTCTGCCTGAAAAAGTAGAAGGGCATTTTAATATATAAACTGATGATTTAGGCAAATTTTGGGTGGGATAAATGTTTTTTTTTTTTTCAGTCTTTTATTAGACGTAAAAAATCACTTTCCATAAAATGCAACGAGCAAACATGCATGCATTGGCTTGGATTTTTGCCCATTTTTAGTTTTTGGGTCCATAAAAACCTACTATCCACTTTCTCTCTGCCTCCAAACGTCGTTTCAATTGATATTTATTTCGATTTAGGTAAATTATGGAATGTTTAAGAAGGATTCTTCCTTATTCACGATTTACATTGCGGCACATCACAAAATTGATTGTTTTTTTCCATGATTCACAAAATTAAAACACCAACAACAAAAAAACACGTATTTCTCCATTGAACAAAACAAAACAAATGTCACTTTCGTATCTTCCGCAAATTGCCACTAGATGTCAGGGCGCTTATGAAGTTTCCCCTATATCACATTTCAAAGAAGACACGTTCCTAGGTCTCCTGTCAAGAGCAACTCGATACTGTTAAAAGTGCACTATCGTAAGGTGACCATTCGTACTGGTTTTACCAGTACTGTACTGTTTTTTTGGTCATTGGTCCTGGTTAGTCGTGAAATATAATCGGTACAGTTTAGGGACACAAAATCAAAAATTATTAATTTTTCAAATGATTGAGTAATTGTTCCATCTTTCAGTACGCGTGTAAATTTAAACACAAAATACGGCTCTGCAGTGTTATTATTCAAGTCTAAACTTGGAAAATTAAAGACTTTGTATTCGAATCAAAGTCGTGGGTGTGTGATAGCATGACAAAAATCCTAGGTCTTTAAGTCTGAGCAAATACATTGAGATATATTTCCCCTACCTCAAGAAGACAGACGAAGTCCAATTCTTGAAATGCGCGTGCGCGGCCTCTCCCTCTCAGTCTGATTAAGTGAGATGGGTTTATTGTTAACGTTATGTACGCAGACGCAAGTTACTTTTCTCTGTTTCGCGTGTGATAGCTGAAGATTTGAAGACTTGAATCCTGGAAAAAGACTTACAAAATAAAACTTGGATAGTGTTCTAGTGTGATACGCCTTTTAATCTACAATATAAATAAAATAAGTACATTTTATTTTTTCACTTAAAGGCAAAAATATTAAGCTTACTCTGCAATATTTTTTTAATATATATTCTACGATAGCCACTTTTCTTCATGCTGACTGAGCAAGCGCGCTCCTAGAAAAATTAACTGAGAGGGGGCCTATTTCTAAAAAATATCCGATAAATAATATAAAATTTATTATTGCCTCTTTACGGGGAGGGGTGGTCTTATATGTTAAGTACATTTTGACTATGATTTGTTTTTTATCAACAAAAGAGATGATTTTATTTTCAGTAGCTTAGTTTTTATAAAGTATATGATTTTTTAGTTCCTGGGGGGGGGGGGGGGGTCAGGACCCAAGGACCCCTCTCCTATTGCACGCGTCTGTACTTGGGCTATTTTAAATGTCCTGGTTTTATATTTGACAAAAAATGGTCACCTTAACTATCGATAAGTTACAAAATGCCAGGAGGTGTTGAAAATTCGAACTTACGACAAGACGCTGTAAAAAGAATTGTCGAAAAGCTTAGAGAATATACCCCCTGATTTATAGGTATTTTTATTTGCTACTTTCCTTCGTTCTGCGTAAAAACGAATTGTTAATTTTCACTTTTTAATTCATATTTCAATCTTGTTTTATTACATATCTCATAAAAATGAAGTGTCGGTTTTTAAATGAAATTTTGATGGTGCAATTAGAAGCGGGCCCCGGTAGAGCCGTTGGTGTGCGTGAAGCCGGCAGGTGGAGTGTATGCAGGTCAGGTGCCGTCGCTAGAAACCACCAGGCTGATGGCACAAGATACTGACTCATTTCCGGGAGAATTGTTTCACGTTACTGTGGGATATTTGAATATATTAGAGGGTTTTGTAAGTGTTTCAACTGGGAAATGTACTGAATTTTAACGTTTTTAATGTTTTTCTTATGGTTTGTAAGATACTGTACGTGTTTTTTGACCTTTTTGTCGAGGTACTATGCGTTTCAATTACTTTTATGTCCCAAGTTATAAAAGTTAAAATTTTTGTATTTGATTGAGATGGCGTTAGGCATCTTCTTCTTTTTATGTTGCTATCCCATTGGGTATTGGCTGTCATTAGGACTATCTGGATCTTGGATACAGTTGTATGAAACAGAATTATGGTGTGTTTTGCCCACCAGTCGCGGAGATTTTTATCGAAGAATTTTTTTTTTCTAGGTCCCCTTTTCTCCTAACCTTGCATAATTAATTGTAATAGTCTATACGAGGACTACTTAGTTTTTACAAAAACTAAGAAAGATTTTTTTTTTTTGAACAAACTTTTATTGCTTTTCAAAATATTCGCCTTTAAGATTTATATACTTTTGCATGCGTTGAAACCAATTCTCGAAACATTTTTTTCACTCTGATGTTGATATCTCAAAAACATGGTTTTCAAAGGCTTCAACAGTTCTTGAGATGATTAAAATTCACGCATTTTTTGTTGGGGAACAAAAAAGTCGTTAGGGGATAAAACAGGTAAATAGACATTAATTCGATGTTTTTCTCCTTCAAATAATCAATTGTTTGATGTGATGTGGGGGAGCTTGCATTGTCATGATGAAGTATGATGCGACGTTTTTTGTTGTTTTTCCTGATTTTGTCGATGACTTCTGGCAAACAAATATTCAGCATTCAGCATTAACTGTTCTCCGATCCTCTAAAGCATCGGTTCCCAACCTGTGCTCCGCGGAGCCCAAAATGCTTCGCGTGCACTTCTCGGGAGCTCCGCAGCCGATCCTGGAAATAAAAATTGAATAAAATCGAAAGAATTATAAATAAAAAACGGATCAAAAGAAGAAAACTGGAAATTACATTCTGAACTAAAATTTGCTAAGTTGAATGTATGTCTGAGTGATTTCTGGCTCTAGAAGGAATGTGATTGGCAAAATACATTGTAGTTTGAATAATCTGCGTGTATTTTGATTATTTGCTTAATTTTATAAAAATCTGGGTATATATCAATAAATGAGCTGTGAGAGAATAGTGAATTTAAAAAGAAAAGTGAAAAAATCTACCCGCTCCACCGTTGCATTACTTCTAAACACCATTATTTTGTAAGGTAGGACAGGCCTAAGGGGCTCCGCCATAGAAATTGATTCTAAAAAGGACTCCGCAAGTCAAAAAGGTTGGGAACCACTGCTCTAAAGGAATGGTTGCGACATGTCCAGTACAACCGACGAAAGTTTTGTGGGTTTCGGTTCATCTTGGAAGACCCAAACAGTGGATTGTTGCTTAGTTTCCGGTTCATATAAATAAATCCAAGTTTCGTCACCTGTAGCGATGTTGTATACGGATTTTGCAGTGCCTTGGTTGAATTTTTTTAGCATTCCCTTACACCAATCAACAGCAGCCTTTTTTGAGCTTCGGTCAAATTATGCGGAATCCATCGGGAACAGATCTTTTTCACAACTAAATGTTCATGCAAAATTGAATGTATTGCAGTCTGCCATATGCCAAAGGATGCCTCTATCGTAAGTTACATGCCGATTTTCTATAATTATTTTGCGCACAGCATCGATGTTTTTTTGAATCACAACCAATTTTGGTCGACCTTCATGAGATTAATCAGTGACGGACGCACGACCACGACGAAATTCTGCAAACCAATTGTAAACATCTTTTCTGATGGTGATTCATTACCAAAAGTTGAACGAAGCGAATCTATGCATTGTTGTTAAGTTAGGTCTTTACTAAAATCGTAAAAAATTATCCAACGAAAACCTTCACGAGTAATATCCATTTTTTCACAAATTTGTTTCTTTTTGCACGCTCTCTGTCAACAAACTACTCGGTCAATTTATAAGCTGCCATTGATTTCACAATAACAAATGTCAAATTCTACGAATATAGTAATGACACATTTCAATATTGCCATCTAGTGATCGTTTGTAAAAACATAAAAGGTAACCCTCGTACAAGATCAACAGAAAATAAATGATTTTGATTGATGTTGACATAATTACAGCAAAAAATGTTATACAAATCATTCAGCATGCAGGCCCTTGTTCACACTTCACATTTAGGTGACATTATTTACAATTTTTGTCCAAACCCCTTAAGGATTTCCTCGTTTCTGATTTTAACAACCGATATTTTTAGCGTTCTTCTTTTAGCATTTTAGCATTTACTCCTCGGAATTAAAAAACTATAGAAGCCTAGAGAAAAAAGATATACACATTTTTACTCAAGGCTTCTATAGTTTTTTAATTCCGAGGAGTAAATGCAAAAGAAATATTTACATTAGAACACATTAAGAAGCTTTAATATTTACAAACTAAAGGTAACATTCCCGCAAGTATTGAATTTAAAAATAGGTTGCATTTGAAAACCAATCATGTGATTAATTTATCTGACATTTTGGCAGAATTTTGAGGTTGACAGTTGAAATAATGGCTGTTTGAAGTAATGGAAAATTTGCTGTATGTAAAAACGACTTCGGAAATCGGAAGCCAATCACAGATCAGCTTTCAGGCACGGTATTTTTGAATCGCTCCTTCAAATTAAAAAACAGAGTATAATTTTTTCACATGTATTTGGTAAAATCTGGATTTCTCTGTCCTATACTAGTATTATGTAAATTTTAGTTAAATTAAATAATAGACTGACAAAACATAAATCATGATTGACATTAACTACACAATATGTGACAGTTAGAAAAAATATTTAATTATATTTGATAACAATGTTTATCAATTAAATTATTTAGCTCATCATGTAGGCTGTTTTAATCAACTTATACATGGCAAGAATCGTAACATCCGGCAAAAAAACGGAAGTTGCTACATACACACGCACGTACAGGCGGTTCATATACATTGTCAGTTTATTATTGTGCATTAATAAAACAGCTGATTGACAGTTTACTTACAATTCGGTAGCAATCTAAGGAAAATTATAATTTTTTAATCAAATGTCACTTTGCTTTCTTTGTAAACATATTTATTATTAATGTTACTTTTAACGATGTTTTAGATAAATATTTATTTAATTTTCAAGGTTAAGTTATACATAGAAATATATAATACTACACAGAATATATCCTCAAGAAAATAATTCTGAATTACTTCGAAAGATGAGGACAAAATAAGTCTTGCGTTAAAATAAAAATATTTATATCAGTCGGCCTTGCTAGTGTAGTCGGTCTTAGTAGTGTAGTCGTCGTTAGTAGTGTAGTCGACCTTGGTAGTGTAGTCGGCCTGGGTAGTGTAGTCGACCTTGGTAGTGTAGAGCAGCGTTTCCCAACCTTGTTTCAAGGTGGACTAGCAAGCTACCTAGAAAATATTCGCGGACCGACGAGTTTAGAAAGTAATGTGTAGCGCAAAAGTTTTATATTTTTTATTGTACTGTTTACAAACAAAAAAAAAACAAATAAAAAATCAAATATAATTAGTGAAAAAAGAAACAAATTATTACTTAAGCAATTAACTGATTAAGGACCGAGATTTTCATCTCAAAATTAAGTGGGTTATAATTTACTTACTTACTTACTTAGGCGATTTAGGCGAATTTTTTTTAGTGAATAAATTTATAGCGAGGTGGACATTTCGGCCCTGTGACCAAAAAATATCTCGCGGACCGGCGGTTGGGAAACACTGGTGTAGAGGTAGTGCTCCTGCTTCACGAGCAAAAGGTCCCGGGTTCGAATCCCGGTCAGGGCATGGATGTTTGTAAGCCATAGTGTAATTGGGACATTTAATCCTGTGCTGTGGTTTAAAAAAAAATAAATAAAAAAAAAGAATTAAAAAAAAAACTGTGGCGTAGCCAGGATGGTTTCTTTGGAGAGGGGGGGTTAAGTGATGACAAGAAAAAGGAGGGCGAATTGAAAGTACCGTAAAACGGAGCGAACTTGACCAAAAAAGTCAAAAAATGTTTTGAATATTTATAGATTAACTATCTTTTCGCATACACAATTATATATTTTTTTAAATATTTTCACTGGGTCATCTTACAGTCGTATTGTACCTTTTTGGTTGCTTATTTAAAAATGTTACACAGAAAAAATATTTATTTAGCTATTCTCCGATTTGTATACACCAGAGTTTCCCAAACTTTTTGAGCCGCGGAGCACTTTTCACGAAAAGATTTCGGCGCGGAGTACTATCGTTGCTATATAAGAATTTATACGTACTGAAAAGGAGAGCAATCTTGAAATACGGTAATTATAATTTTCGGAAAAAGATATTTAGAAAATTCTTGAAAGTTTTAGGACTATTAAAGCAAAAATATTAATAAAAAATCAGCTGTGGCCACCACAGGACCGAACGCCATCACAAAGTTGGTACTTAAACAAAATACTTTCTAACACAGAAATGATTTACAATAACCGTGGAAACATTACATATGAGTCTGAAACAATAAATTCTTAATAAGTATTATTAAGTATTATTACTATAATAAAAATAAAGTAAATATATATATATTTTTTTTTAAATCAGCTGTGGCCACTACAGGACTGGCCGCCAAAAATTTTTCATTTCTAGATGACCGCTTCTTACCAAAAGTTGATTAACTGATACCATTGATGACTGAAAATTTAAAATGAAGTTACATAAAAATCCGTTCAGCCAAATTCACTTTACACGTGTCCAAGGACCGACAGACAGACATACAGACAGACCGACAGACATCACGCTAAAAATAGTAAAAAAAATCAGTTGTGGCCACCACAGGACCGACCGCCATCACAAAGTTCTGGTTTAATTTATGCTGCTTTATCAAAAAACGTCTCAAATAAAAGTAGTTAGTTATTGCTTTTATAGCAACTTTTGTTTAATTTTTTTTTTTTTTTCGAAATATGGCTGTATTGTGAAATATTCGCAAAAATCTTAAAATCTACATGAGTAAACTCCCATTTCTAGTTAACCGATTTTTATCAAAAGTTGATCAACTCGTGCCATTGATGTTAAAAGCTTAAATATGAAGTTTCATAAAAATCCTTTTAGCCGAATTTGCTCTGCACGTGTACACAGACAGACAGACCGACATATATCATGCTAAAAATAGTCAAAACGTATGTAGGGACCTCAATTCGTAGAGATCCATCGAAATCTCGAAATGTCAAAATCGGTATAATCACAATACCTCCCACCAATATATGTTGGCGGTCGGTAAAAATGCCAAAATCGGTATGATCGCAAAACCTCCCTTATATGTATATGTAAGGCGGTCGGTAAAAACATTACTAGAACTGGGGCAAAAAAAGCTTTTCAAAATAGAAAATACAGATGAAAAACTATTGAAATACTACGTTATAATATTTGAACACACTTGTCGTCTACTGGACGTTTTGAGACGCAGACGTGGTAGAGTACAGGATCGGTAGATTACAGGATCGGTTCGTTAATCTGAACCCATCTTTATGTCCAGAAAAAAATAAATAAAATGCAGGCCAATTTTCAACCTTCCTTATATAATCGTTTTATATAAAACGCAATAACGTTTTTCCAACAACCTTAATTTTAAAAATTAAACACTAAATATTGAAAAAAATTCCCCTTATGTATACTAAACAAACAATGAGAAAATTATCCATTAAAAAAACGACTCCCCATAGTTTTTACATATTTTATAATTTCATTAATAAGTAAAAGTAGAATAACTAGACGAAAGTTTTCTCACGAACACAGTATTAATGTAACATTCGAAACGTCAGCTTGAAAAATTAATTGTGAAAAATTAATTGCAGTACAGATAATGTGGATATTAATTTTGTGATTAAAATGAAAAATTTGTGATACAATTAATATTTAAAGACTTGGTGGGTGGAAAATTGTTTAGTGTACTTATGCGATTCAAAAAGGAATATTTTTAATAGTGCAATCTAGACCCATTAGAGTAATAAAGGTAATTTTCGTAGTGTTTTAAAATTGGTGGATTATAACAAAGGTTTTCTATTTTTGGAAATTCAATTTCATGGTAAAGGTTGTCTCGTATGGGTCAATTATGATTGGGGCGATGTATGTGTCCTTCGTTCCTTGGCTAAAGAATTTCTTTCGACAAAACAGGGAAGGAAAATTTAAACGGCATCTGATCTGGGAGGGTTTACCGGGAGGGCTTAGGGGAATTTTTTATAATTTTGGGGGTCGAACATATTTTTATACAGGGCACTTATGTCCACCTCGATTATTTCCTTAATAATAAGAGTTATAAAAATATTGATCATATTAAACTTATTTGGGGCAATGGGGGTCACACGATAACCGTATCAAATTTGCATTTGTTTGGCGAAAGGTATGACAGTAAATAACTTTTCTTCAAATTACACTACATATATTATTTTACATATTATTATAGAACTTTTTACCGAACGCCGACATATATAAGGGAGGTATTGTGATCATATCGATTTTGACATTTCGAGATTTCGATGGATCTCCACAAATTAAGATCCTTAACGTTTACGCATTAATTTTCATAGCTGTGAACGATGTCATTAAACGTTAAAACTGTCTATTAAATTTATCCACAACGCACAGCGTACAGTCAACTAATTTTAGAGCTGTGAACGCAACTTAAAAGTTAAAGCTGATGTTTATTAATTACAATATTATTTTTAATTTAAGCTGAACTAGATTTGTAAATCTAGTAACTTTTAACGATTGAATTAGGCTTTTCAGACCACCTCAATCGTTGAAAAGAGAGCCCGTGACAACATAAATGAAACTCCGTTTAAGCCGCATTCAGAGCTCTTAAATCAATAGCTTATACACTGTAGCTTATAGACTGTTGTCTGTCACTAGAAGTTTGACATATGGTAAGACGTGAAACCGTTCAGGCCTCTAATTTCAATACTTTGTTCGTTGTGCATTGTGGATAATTTTCTAAACTTATAGCTAGTGAGAGGTTTAACTGAGACAGACATATAAACACATTGGCTATCGCATTCTATCAGTGACACCGTAGTTATCGAATGCTTTTACATAACCTAGCATAAAGTCATTATTAACAAATCTTGCTCAAAATTACAAAGACGGACAGTAAATATGATCAATTAAGGTAATTAGGTAGTTAAAATCTAACACAACAGAATTATAAGAACGATAATACATATAAAACATTTTACGAAGCCAAGTAGTTGGTTTCAAAAAACAATAATGGCAGTCTATTCGTAACATATTAATTTCTAACTTGCTATGAACGGTACGTACAACGTTAAAACAATGCATAGAAACATAATTTAAAGCTATACTCTTTCTCAGAAAGACTGATAGTAATAAATCTTTTTGACAGGCAGTTACCAGTGGCGTGCACATTTTAAACACGTTTAAATTGGTTTTGTGTATTTCTATTAATATTTATCATTTTATTAAACGCACGCCTGTGACCATATTTATCATATCATTAAACGCACCCCTGTGACCATATTTTTCCTCAAAATTTTAGGGTAACATTTTTATGATCTATTGTGTTTAACCCTAGTTCGTATTCCCATATAATATGTGCGGCACACTCGGTTGTTTTTAACAATATTTCGTTTCGAACTATTCATATTTTGTGGGCCGATTCTGTGTGAAAAAGCAATAACTTTTTACAAATAATAAATTTTATTACTATCAGTCTTTCTGAAATAGAGTATAACAAAGAACAGTCTACAACCTGTTAATTTAAAGAGCTCTGAATGCGGCTTTAGTTCCACTTAAACATTTGGAATAGACTTGACATTTATAAAAATTTGCTACTCCATCTGCCTAGATTCGATGCATCCCCGGTTTCAGCGGCCTTGGGAATTTCTATTTGACGTAAATATATATACTTTTGTTCTACTATTTTCCTTCATTGTGGTACATTTTCTACTATATTTTTTATCTACGCTTATTTCATTGTCTCAGGCGCGGATTGAATCTAGGATTTTTTTTGTGGTTAGATTAAGAAATAATGTTCGCAATATTTTAAAATACAGTCAGTTTAGAAACGTATTTGTTGGGGATACCCATTTATAATTTGCTCTAATTTATAGTGGTTTCATCAAAATGGATAGGGTCGTAGTGTCTGATAGTGAGGAATATAATTTGCAAAAAATTATTAGAAGACGAAATAGTCAACACCTTAGCAAACATAAAATGGAGACAGAATTTCAAAAATTTCAATGGGATACTCTGAGACTTATAGCATGGCCTATAGTTTATAAGTAAGTAAATTTTAAAAGATGTATTTTCATTTGTTATAACCTGTGATAATAATAACAAATAACAGACATAAGAATAATAGAATATAATTAACATAATTTGGTCTTATGACTATCTTATGTCCGGTTGCATAAAAGTCTTAAAACTAGATGTAAGTTAAAACTCGATGTAAAACACAAAATTGCCTAACAACGCAATGCGTTTTAGGGCCGCTTTTACAATCGTTGGATAAAGCTCGGATAACGCTATTCCCGGTATAAAGTCAAAAAATCGCTTTTACAATGCTTGGATAAAGCTCGGATAGGATAAACATCAGAATAAAAACCAGAATATCTTATCTGGCCAACGACACTTCAGATAAATGGCAGTATAAGTTATTCCCTTGCTCTGATTGGCGACTAAGTATTTACTACCCAGCAACGGTAAACAAATTAAATTGACATATGATAAATGTCACATTATGACGATTTATTTGAATTTTTATTACAGTTATATAATTGGGGTTGCAGCAGCGTAGTGGTTAGCTCGCTTGCTTTGAAAGTGTGGAATCATGAGATCGACCTAGTATGGACAAAAAGATTATTAAAAAAAAAAACTTGGCTGTTGTAACCTTTGTACCTTCGGAAATATTGGAAATACTTCATAAGGTAGTCTCGGCTACTGTAAAACGTAATCGTTAGGTCATGTCAGAGGACGCTAGTCGCGACCTTAAAATCTAGAAAACCTAGATATTGCCATACGAAATAATAATAGTACGTAATCCCTCGTTATCCATGTATTTGTTCAGTAGTATTAATTACACGCAGTTGTGAAATAATAATTTGATTTATTTTTTAAAAGCGTAGCAATGAACAGTAGCAGCCGATTAGCGCTGTAATATGCTCCTAGCACTTTGACCGCTTCGAATCTAACTGGCCACTATCACCCCTTCCACACATATTGCCAGTTTTTGTATATGTATATATGCAGCATTGCGCTGGAGCCAGTTCGAATGAACCGGTTGTTAGTTATTTATATATTTTTCAAAATGCAAACTGGTTCTTAATGTTGTTACACTGAAAAAAAATACCCCTGTTATTAGTCAGTGAAATTTTCCTCTTGAAAGAACTTGTCGTTACAATATTGGCAGTCCACAACTGTACATAATATGTATACGCTTAATCTTATCACTCGCGTTTTTTTGTCCACAGTATATTAGTGGAACATAAAATCCGCGGTGATAAGGGATTACAGTACATAAATATAAACCACAATCAGGGCCACCGCGTGTGTTTGTGCATAGTCTGCACCGCACACGAGCGGCTCATCAAAGGGACGGAATTTGGTATAGATTCTAATAGAATTCTACTAGTAGAGGGCATAGGTAAAAAATTTACATATGGGCGGTATTTTGGTTCGATTCTATTAGAGGGCGGTTTTATGAATATTTGCACACGAGAGGCTGACACTAACGCAGTAGATATAGCACAATAAAATAATTATTTGAGTCGAATATTTCGACATCTCCCAATACTTCCCCAAACATGCACAAATGTGTTGTTAATAGTAATGTCAATTTAAAATATGACTTTTCTAATACGTCAGTTTATGTGTCAAACAATACCAACTTTATTTTATTTACAATAAACCCATGGATAACTATCCGAGAATAAAAAGTTCATTGTAAAGCGAACATTGGAATAAACATCGGAATAAACTTATACATTCGATAGTTATACCGCTACGTATCCGAGATGTGTAAAAGCGGCCCTTAATGAGTTTTAGCTTACATCTAGTTTTAAACTTTTATGGAATCGTACTCTTCCTAAGGAAATCGAACTTACTGTTTTATGTGTGTAGTCTTGCACCTTATTTTAATGTGTTTTATTATTTTCTGTGATATTCGATGGTAATTGTCCCCTTTACAGCCCGTTAACTTAACCTGCGTCTGTTCAATTTTTCGACCAGACTTTAATTCTATTTATTTGTATTTGTCCTTACAAGGTTTCTTTTATTAAATACGAGGGCTACCTTTTAATCGTTTACAAAAAGTGAGAAAAGAAATTTAAAAAAACAATCTATTTTATTGCTTTTCAAAATATTCGCCATTAAGATATATACACTTTTGCATGCGTTCAAACCAATTCTCGAAACATTTTTTCCACTTTAAAGTTGGTATCTCAAAAACATGGTTTTCGAAGGCTCACAGCTTCTTGAGGTGATGAAAATCGCTGTCCACGAATGTTTTGTTTGACATTGGGGAAGAAAAAAAAGTCGTTTGAGGATAAATCAGGTGAATACGGGTAATGAGACATTAATTCGATTTATAGCTGTACTTATTTTGATAAAGGTGAAGATTTAATAAATAAATATTTATTGAGACAATAAATATAAGATTTTTTTATTTACTGTATCCCCGTATACATTTCGTGTTTGTTATTGTGAACAAAATTTAGTTATGCACTTATTAATCACGGACCCCTTTACCAAACTCGCGGAGCCCTAGTAGTCCGTGAACTGGTTGAGAAACAGTGCTCTATTAAGATAAATTATAAACAAAATATTTTGACCATTTTTAACTAAAAATAAAAACCCAAACACAATGTACTACGTCTTTAAGTTCAACAAACACACAAAATAAACATTAATAAGAAAACGTGATGTTTTGTAACAATAAACTTGCAAAAATAAATAAATAATTTTTATATAATCCACTTCACGCTTTCTGAAAATGAACACGTTGCCGTATATTTTGAAGAAATTAGCGTGAAACAAACTATACTTTATTACAAATAAACGAACTGAAACAAACAATTAAATTTACGTCGGGAAACCCAAATTAAACATTACTAAATATATTGTAATTTTCTACGAAATAAATGTAATTAGAAATTTCTTAAACATGGAACGTATAGGCTATTCCAAACGTTTAAGCGGAACTAAATGGAATTTTTATTTATGTAAGTTGTCATTAACTCGTCATTGTCACTAACTTACTTTTAGGGTTTTGTAGGTATGACCAGAGCCGTAGCAATGTTTTTGGCGCCCTTGGCAAATATAGTAAATTAATTCAATTAACTTAAAATAGCGCCTCACTTCCACAACATAACTGATGAGCAAGAAAAAAGGTCCCTACCTCTCAGATACAACTGATGAGCAAAAAAAGGCCCTCACTGCTCAAATACAACTGATGAGCAAAAAAAGGTCCTCATCTCTGAATTACAACTGATGAGCAAAAAAAAAGGTCTTCACCTCCCAAATATAACTACTGATTTATTTATTTATTTATTTATTTATTTATTTATTTATATATTTCGGTCATACAACAGGCGAGAGCCCAATTACAGTATGACACTAATCAATAATACATTAAATTATAACAGTGATAATTTACATTATAACTAACTTATAAGCGAAATTTACTAATCTAAAATTTGTAATATTCCATTTCTGAAATTTTTAATATTGGTAGAAAACAAATCAGGAAAATTTTCTTTAGTTGAGAAGTTATTATAAGTTAAGGACATTCTATTAATCGGTGAGTTGTATGCAGAATTTGTTCTGTTAAATGGCAAACAAAAGAAGTCATGTTGTCTGGTATTCTGTTGTGGTATTCTTATATAAAACTGATTTAAAAGTTCTGGACAATCTATTTTATTGTTAAACAATTTATGTAAGAATGATATATCAAAAAGTACTCGTCTTTTTTCGAGGGATTTTAATTTAAAGTTGTTATTCGGAAATCTGTAACCTAGATGTTTTAAGAATTTCCTTTGAACGTTTTCTAAGCGATTTATATATGTATTGTATTGAGGTGACCAGCAATTCTAAAATACTTCTTACAAATGTTTGGTAAAGGCTTATCAGAGTTTTTTTATTTTTGAATGGCTGGCTTATTCTAAGAATAAAGCCCAGCATTCTTAAGGCTTTATTTATTATGTTATTAATGTGAAGGTCAAGTATCATTTTCGAATTTAATGTTACCCCTAGGTGTTTGATTTCTGTGACATTTTCTAAATCGTGGCTTTCAATATTGTATTTAAAATTTATTATGTTCCTGTTCCGAGTAAAAGATATTTTTTTGCATTTAGTTATATTTAATTTTAATTTGTTGTTTTTACAAAAATTAGTAAACCGCTGCAAATCCTCTTGTATACCTTTACAGTCACTTGCATTAGTAATTTTTTTATAAATTTTCAATTCATCAGCGTACATGACGAAATTTGAATTGTGAAAACAAGTAGAAAAGTTGTTGATGAAAATGTTAAAAAGCAAAGGAGCTAGGTGAGCCCCTTGCGGGACCCCGGATGTAATATCAACAAAATCTGATTAAAAATCTGATGAGCAAAACAAAAGGTCCTCACCTCCCATACTTTGTCAAAAAAAAATTGTCAATAATATGATGAAATTGTCAATGACCTGACCCGAGCGAAACCGAACTGCGCACCTAGTTATTTTATAAATAAAAGTATTATATCCATAAAGTATGTTTTAGAAAACATTTTTTACGAACAAATATTTCAATCTGATTGAGCAAGGGATCCACTTCATCCGTTGTTTCCATGGACGTCACGCCACTGGCTAGAATAAAAATTGGTTTGTGAGTTCACAAAAGTCAACTTAACTATGTCCTAAGAATAAGAAACAATGCAAAACGGTATTGTTTTGTAAAATGCACAATGGCATAATATTTCTTTTTTAAAAATGAGAAAACGGATATTGATAATACTATAATCAAAACAACCTTGAGACAATTTTAAGACTACAATAAATTGTTAAAAACAATTATGGTGACCATGTACATATCCGCTAGCGATTTCCGAAACTATTAAGATAGTTTTTATCGACATAAATACGTAAATGCTAATTGTTTAATTGCTTCC
The DNA here is from genome assembly GCA_963971575.1 of Liopterus haemorrhoidalis. Taxonomy (NCBI): domain Eukaryota; kingdom Metazoa; phylum Arthropoda; class Insecta; order Coleoptera; family Dytiscidae; genus Liopterus; species Liopterus haemorrhoidalis. Next base: position 17,910,256 of record OZ020622.1, on the reverse strand, counting down.
TTGATGAAAACGGTTCACAAACGTAGATACGATTGTAGTACATTAAACAATTACTACAACGTTGGGCGCCAGTTCTACCCATGCACGACCATTTTAATTGTTAATGTTGTAAGTAGACCAAAACTAAAGCGATGTATAATAAAGTGTAAATGGATTTAGCTAAGGGTGGTAGGAGTAAATTGACTTATTCTTAGTAAACATGTGATCTTTTTTTAGTGTTTTGTGTTTAGTGGAACTGTTATTATATATTTGTGATCAAAGACTTTTAAAGATAAATGTTAGGTTTTGAAGAATATTTATTTTTATATTTCGCTATAAAATGGCACATATTTGATAGTGATTTATTATTTTAAATTGTTATTTCTTCTTTGATATATAAATTTTAGCAGTTTTTCCGCGTTTAAAATATTTTCTTGACACCTGTAACCTTATTAAGGATGAAACATAAATAAGTTATTGGTTCCCAAACAAAGTACTCGAGGATTTCAAATATCATCGTGTATTTATCTTGAAAATGGTGTGTTGAAATGCCCAAATAAATAATACAGCTAAAATTTTATATTTCAAACTTCAGCCATGACAGCTATACGGACAATTATAACACGTACAAAACTATGTTTTGTCTCCCTCAGGCGCACACCATGGGGGGAGGCGCTCACTGTTTTTGATCCCCCAATTTTTAGGCTTTTGTAGGTATGACCAAAAAACCCTTATACCGTCATTTTGTCGTCTGTCTGTCTGTCTATTTGTCTGTCTGTCTGTTAATTATTTCAAAATTGTAGCCAAACGGCTAAACCTAGAGAGTTGAAATTTGGCATGCTTATACAACTCTTTGACCCGCACATAGGAAAAATACTAAAACATATCCCCCTAAAAATATAAACAAATATGTGCTCATCGAAAAAAATAATATTTGTTTTAAATTCTGAGTAGGGTATCAAATGAAATCCCTTAGTACATGGATTTATGATCAAAATTTTATTTTTGCAAAATAAATTAATTTGACGCGATTTTTGCCAAAATTGTGCAAAAAAAAATGTTGTCCCACACCCTGTAGCCCAGATGGTTTAAACTAAAAATCGGAAAAAATTCTAAGTAATGTACATTGGTGTGAACCGGAATAGTACAACAGGAATTTTTGATCAGATTATGTTTTCGAAAAATAACGCATTTTTGGTGTTTTTAACTAAAATATGTTAAATATTTAATTCGCTATATAAGACAATAGATAAGTAAGCGCTCGTAGCGTAGTGCGTTTTGTCGTTTCTTTGTAATTTGCAATTTTAGTTCGATTCCTGTCAATTTTAATTTTTCTGTTTTTTGCATTTTTATTTTCTTTAAATTATTTTGTTAAAATTCTAGTTATATTTTGGTAAATGTTGCATTTAATTTTTAAAAGCGTAAATTTAATAACCAGTGGGAAGTGTTGAAATTATAATTTAATTCTATGTTTGAATGTATACGAAATCAGAAGGCGGGGCTTATGATTTAAGCAACCAATGGAAGCCATAAGCGCAATTTTCAAAATCTTAATGAAACTTGCTGTATAAAAAAAAAAATACTGCACATATTTAGAAACTTAAATAATGGTATTAGGTATTCGAATTAAAATTCATAAAAAAATATTTTGATATAAAATTTGTTTTGGCATCTCAAATAATCATCATTCAGTTACTAAATACCTGCGAAACCCTGAAATGTGTGAAAATTCACACTTCACATAAATTTTTTAGTCTATTGGGAAAGTCTTAAGTTATATACAAGGTGTCTCAAAAGAAATTTTATATTTAGTGGATCGATTAAAAAAAAAGTAAGCCGTATATAGAGAAAATGTTTATTAATTATTAAAATACACTTTTTGGGGATTTATTTCTTAAAAATAATATCGTCTAAATGTAGACCCTCGCGTTCCCGGCACTCATTTAATCGAACAGTAAAATTACTTATGACGTCTCGGCAGGTGGACTCAGGGATGGCTGCCATTTCGTGACGGATATTTTCTTTCAAATGCGCCAGTGAAGTCTGTTTATTGGCGTAAACTTTAGATTTAAGATAACCCCATAGGAAAAAGTCCATAGGGGTTAAATCTGGACTGCGTGGAGGCCAATTTATGTCGCCTCTCCGGGAGATCAATTTGCCTGAGAAAATTTCACGAACACGTGGCAGAGACATATTGGACGTGTGTGAAGTTGCTCCGTCCTGTTGGAACCATGTTCTTTGGTTATAGCCAGGAAAGTTTTGCAGTTCAGGTACCAAGAAGTTGTCTAACATCTCCACATAACGCTCCGAATTCACTGTAACTGCACGCCCCCTTTCGTCTTCAAAAAAGTAAGGGCCGATAATTCCTTGCGCCGACATCGCAGCCCATACGGTCACTTTAGGCGAATGTAGGGGTTTCTTATGTTTGCGTTTCGGATTCGTTGCACTCCAGTAGCGGCAGTTCTACTTATTTACGTGGCCATTAAGATGAAAATGAGCTTCATCCGAAAACAAAATGTTGGTAAACGTTGAAAATCGCTCAATCACCTGATTTATGAAATGAAGCCTCTGACTGGCATCTTGGGGGTTTAATTCTTGCACCAATTGAATTTTGTAGGGGTGCAGCTTTAGGTCTTTGTGCATAATGCGATGTGTATCTATATATGATCTATGCACATTTAAAGCACTTGCGCGCTTCCGAATTGAAAGGTTCGGGTCGTCACGAACAGACTGATTAACATTCTCCACGTTTTCTACCGTTCTTGATGACCTAGGTCGCCCGGATTTTGATTTATCCAGCGTTGTACCAGTCTCTTCAAACTTTTTAACCCAATGTCGAATGAGAGGAATGCTTGGCGCATCATTTAAGTGGCGAAAACCTCGAATACTGCAGAATTTTTTACGCGCTACAGTCACCGAATCACCGTTTTTGTAAAACTCTCGCACGCATAACGCGCGGTCTGTTCTCGAGAAACGCTCCATAGCGACTGCATTCCCAAGAGTCAGGCTACCGATTGACATAACCCCCGCGCCCCTCGGATACGTTGCGTTCACGCAGTAAGCTAAATAAATATAAAATTTCTTTTGAGACACCTTGTACTACTGAAAAAAAATTCAAATCGGTTCATTAATTTACTTTCGCAGTACCATGTCAAATTGGCATCAATATAGACTTCTAAAAATTTAACGTAATCCGCATTATTAAAGTTAAGTTTTTTTGTCGTTTTAATTAAATTTTGCGTTAACGCTATATTACTCAATGACTATTTTTCCACATACATGGAAAGTATGTAGTATCATTTATCAGAATTGAAAAAATGTCTCCACCTGTTAGAAATATTTTATTCCTTTATGTAATTTTTTTTAATTTAGCTACATGTAAACAACATTTATATGTATTTTTGTGAATGAAACTCGTGGCTGTTTTCTCTGCCAGGAATTGTAGAAAGGCAAAAACACAAATGAATTACTAACTATATACGTATCACGTGATCACATCAATGAAAATGAATAAATTTTACCGTGGAATTACTTTCATGTTAACACTATGGTGAAATTACTGTATTACGCACTTACTTTAAAAATAAATAATTAAATGTGTATAAAATAGTATTGAGAAGTGACATTACCGATGCCGGCGCTGTGCTCCAAGGTAATATGGCTGTCCTCTCTAGTACTCAGCCGTCAATATGCTAATAGCGAACAGGTTAATTAAAGCACAGTACATTTTTATTTTCTGAAAATGCGAGTAAATATATGCGAATTTTTTTAATTTTCAAGCGCTACGCCTGTATCGAGAAGTATAACAGAAGGTGGGCATCAAATTACAGTATTTCAAGTTTAATTTCAGTAGATTTATTGAAGTGTAATTTGTAGTTGAGCAGGTGTAAATGCCGGGCACGTAATTTTATCTGGTACATCTGAGTGTCGGTCATCTGAATTTACAATATATGGATTCTGTTTACAAACAAGTGCATTATGTTCATTGCTTCATGAAATAAAATTAGTTTTAGTTGGACAGAAGCAGCTAAAAGTTAAAAATGCATATTAGTGTAGTTTTGTTTTTTTTTTTGCGAAAAATGTAATGAACAAACTCGCATAGTATCAGTTACTTAACTCAAAATATATTCCCATGCCTTCCTCCTGTCCATAACCAAATCTTTTCCCAATCTGGACTTAATATAAACTTAACCCTCCATTTTTCTTAAGAAAAGAAAAAAACTAAGATGCCTATCTTTGTCCTGTCTTGAATGACTGCCAAAAACACTACAATTTGTTCTACTTTTATAGTTTTTCACAACTTCTATCGACATTCTAACAAAAATTCAACACTAGAACATATGTAATAAGTTCAAACAGTACTAGAGCGCCTAGTACAATATTTGACCACCAGGCTGCGTATTCGAGCGTGTCAGTTCTCAATATTAAAACACAAGTTTAGGAAATAATAGGGAAATATTTTGAAATACGAGTATAACACTCAATTTATGTTCATATTGACATTGTTATGAACGCAAAATAGAAAAATTACCTTTTATCATGTCTGTAAGTGGCACATTATTACAAATTAGTAGCGACTTTTGCGTTGGTTTCTTCTAAAAAAAGACAACGAAATATTTAATTTTTTGTAATAATAATCAACGCAATATATTCATTATAACATATAATTTACCAAAAACACCGAGCACTTTCTCTTAAATTTCTACCGTAATATATGCTAGCAGGCTGGTTTGCATTCAGAATGCACACTGCTTACATTTAACGCCTGCGGATTTGCGAGCCACCAACACAGATAAAGACGATTGCCATAAGAGCCAGCAGATTTCACGGCCATAGCAAACTTAGTACGCTAGCTATCTTAACGTGTGTATATGTGTTAACCTGGAAAAACAGCATATGTATATGTGTTAAGGTGGAGAGATTAGCCAACAGAATATATAATGTGTTGATATTTTGATTATTATTATTTTATTTATTTTACATCGGCCTATTTCTGCAACGAGCCTAATCGCCGATGCCAGGGGGCGAGCTTCTGCAGCTATATGAGGTGTGAATGATTGTGAAAAAGGGAGAAATGTAAACATATTATTCTCAACCGAATAATATCACCAACGGAGAATCGAATCAGCACCTCACAATTCAGACTGTTTGCACCAGTCCGAATTGAACGATTTAACGAGCTCGGTCATTCCGTTGGCGTAATGTGTTGATATACAAAACACCTGACAACAGAGCAAAATAGAGAATTTGTATGAGTAAAGCTAAAAGTGACCCCAATTGACAAATTCAAAGAAGACAGAAACAAGGAGATCTGTTAGTCAGTGATTCGGCAAAAGAAGTCAACTAATCAAATAATGGTTTTAAAGAAAAGAATATATTTAGAAAGCCCTGGACTTTTTTAAAGATGCCGCTGGATGTTCTTTGAACATCAATATCATAGTCCAAATTTACTCATACCAGACAATTTTCTCAAAACTATAAAATCCAATTTCCCGTATAAGACTTCCAAAGTTATTTGGTAGAAAAATTCATCACGGTCTTTTCCGAAATGTACTTCGTGGACTGTTGTGATGTGTTATACAAAATTAGATATTTGTAGATGTTGGCCGGGTGCCAGACGGAGCTCATCTCCAGAGCACGAGACGGTTCCCGTGCCACTCTTTGTCGGATCGTTAACTGTGTAAAACACCGAAGAACAGTGGAATAACTTAAATACTTTTTTAAAATTACTTCACACGTTGTTTGTGTTCTTGTGTTTGTGAGTGAATTTGTTGATTAAATAGTGAAAAAAAAAAAATAACAAATACTGGCTGTGATAAAAGTAATTTTAGTATAAATATTAAAAATATGAGAATAATAAAGAAAAACAAAATTTTATGAAACAGAAAAATCGAAAATTCAAGTCTTCACTGGGAATCGATCCCACAATCTTATGGATTACGCGCAGAGACATCTAGAGACAGGGGAAGCTAGTACAAATTACCGGGGTCCGTGCAAACTGCAGGACCCGGAACTGTGTTCTTTTTTTTACCGACCGCCAACATATATAAGGGAGGTATTGTGATCATACCCATTTTGACATTTCGAGATTTCGATGGATCTCCACGAATTGAGGTCCCTACATAACGTTTTGAATATTTTTAGCATGACGTCTGTCGGTCTGTCTGTCCGTCCGTCCGTCCGTCTGTCTGTCTGTCTGTCTGTCCGTCTGTGCGTCTGTCCGTCTGTCCGTCTGTCCGTCTGTCCGTCTGTCCGTCTGTCCGTCTGTCCGTCTGTCCGTCCGTCCGTCTGTCTGTCTGTGTACACGTGCAGAGCAAATTCGGCTTAAAGGATTTTTATGAAACTGAATATTTAAGCTTTTGACATCAATAGCACGAGTTGATCAACTTTTGGTAAAAATCGGTTGACTAGAAATGGGAGTTTACTCGTGTCGAGTTTAAGATTTTTGCGAATATTTAGCACCAGAAAAATATTTCGAAAAAATTTATTAAACAAAAGTTGCTATAAATGCAATAACTAATAACTTTTATTTGAGACGTTTTTTGATAAAACGAAAAAATTTTGTATAATTTTTTTAAATTTCTCAATTTTTTCATACTTATATGTATCGTATCCATGGTCATGATAAATAATATCTCTGTTAGAAAATATTAGGCCAAGTTATTTCTACTCTGCTGCTAGAATTATTTTATACAAGTACTTTATGATGGCGGTCGGTCCTGTGGTGGCCACAGCTGATTTTTTATATAAATCACTACCCAATTTTTTTATCTGTGATTTTGTTGCATAATTTCTTTAATTTTTTTGTCGGTAATTGTAATACGTAATAATAATTGAAATAACAGGGTTTATAAGCCTGGGCCCTACACCCGATTAGACTTCACACTTTATGTATTTAAACGTCATCAGTTATCAATATTTTGGATCCCTTTGTGGCGTTTCTGCTGATAGCTTCATCGCTGACAATGGACACGTCACGTATACATATACCATGAGTTCAAAAAGAAATTGCATAAGGGCTGGCTATAGAAAAATAAAATAATCTCTACTACAAGCTTTATAAATAATTAACTGTCATCACTGTTGTTGATGTCATAAGTTACTTATTGTTATGTAAAGTTTGCAATAGACATTATTTTATTTTTTCATAGCCAAGCCTTATGTAATTTCTTTTTTTTTTTTTTTTTTTTTTTTTTTTAATTTTTAATGGCCTTTGCTACTGTGGCAATTAGCCAGGACAATTTTAGTTTGAGAAAATTTCCATGCCATAACCGGGATTTGAACCCGAGCCCCCATGGTTGGTAGTCAAATGAGCTGACCACTACGCCATAGCGACCGGCTAATTTCTTTTTGAACTCATGGTATATTATCCTATACTGAAATCGCCCAGTCAATGCACTTTGTCATTTTGCGTCATAGCTTCAGTGATAACTTAGTGGTGAAAAAATAACTAAATCGATTTTTTTTTCATTTGAATTATAGACAAATATTGCTCTTCATTTTTAAAACATACTAAATATAGTTAGGCTATAATCTGTTTTTTTAGGGGTTTGTGGGCATGACCACAATAAAAACCTTATAACGTCACTCATGTGTCTGTCTTACTGTACGATAGAAATTTTAGCCAAACAGCTGAACATAGAAAGTTGAAATTTCGTATTCTTGAACAACTCTTTAACCCACATGTAGGAAAAATATAGAGAATTCAAAAAAACACATCGGGGCATAAATATAAACAAATATACCTTATGTCTTTTTTAGACTTAAATTAAGTCTTTTCCCATGTTAAATTTTCCATTGCATATTCTATCTCTACTATGAGTTTTAGACAAAAACTTTATTAATAAAAATTGTCCAGTATTTTAGGCCCAACACCTTGTGCCTAGTTTTGAATAAAAAATCCGAATTTGTTTGAAAAAAGACACAATATTTTTTGTATTTATATCTGAAAATAACAGTTGCCATGCACAAATGAAAATCAAACGTAAAACAAAATTTTCTGGTTAAACATAAATTTACAAAATAAAATAATATTACATCTACATTAGATTTTCAAATAAATTTCCATTTTTAGCTTACCAGTATCAGCATAAACTTACTAAAACATATCTATTAAAATCATATTTAGTTTGTGCTTGATAGTCATTTTGAAGATTTAGTAATTTTAAAAGTTTTTATTTAATATAGGGACATTTGTATTGGTATCGCTAAATTTTCTGTTGTTTACATTTATCGACATATTACGTTCTGATTTGTCCTGACATTTGTGTTCACATATCTATCTTATAGTAATTTTGTCTGTTTTTTTTTATTTAGTTTGTTGTTTATTTAGCAGTTTTGTGTTTAGTTATATATTTTCTTATAGGTATCGTATAGATTTATATTTTAGACATTGTGTGTAGTGCATAGCTTTTTAGGTTTAATTCAACTTATTTTTATTTTGGATTCCATGTAAACGTATATAATATGACGTCATAAAAAAATGTGTGAAATGTCATAGAAAACGTTTAAAGTGACGCAACTACATTGACTGGCTGACTAGCCTATAGCTGCCCCGCCTGGCTTCGCTCGGAGTTAATAACAATTCATTATTATTGACCTCGTCGTAATTATTTAAAATATAGTAACTTTGGGTTTTGAAATAATAGATTCTTTTTTAGACAAAATATAAATATGTACCTATATGAGAATATAAATTTCTCAGTAGCTGTTTTTTATTTACGACTAAAAACTTATAACTTTGGAACTGATTGTAAAAATTCTTTCAATTTTGGTTAGTGTATAAATCGTGTACCAAGTTTGCCACTGAAATCTGTTGTAACTGATATTTTTACAAAACTGCTTTAAATATAAACAGAAAATATGGATTTTGTATAAGCCGCGCGCACAATTATCGTTATATCTTTGGAACTAATGCACATATTTTAAAAATTCTTTCTATTCTGTTTAGTGTATAAATCGAGTACCAACCTTGCCGCTGACAAAATCTATGTCGTCTTTGTTAATTTCAAGAAAAATTATTAAATATGAATAAAATCATTCGCGCGTACAAATATCATTATGATATTGGAACTACTGAACGGATTTTAATAAAACATAGCCTAAAATTTGATGCGATGATGCAGCTACAAATAGAAAAAACCCGCATGAAAATCAGTTCAGCAGTTATCGAGTAATGTGTTAAATATAAACCGAAAATATGGATCTTTGGAACTACTGAATAGATTTTCAATTTTTTTTCAATTCTGATTAGTATATAAATTGTGTACCAACTTTGCCTAGTGTAAAGCGCATATATATATATATATATATATATAAAAAGTCAACGTCTCTTTGTCTGTCTGTCTGTCTATCCGTATATGCGCTTTACACTAGGCAAAGTTGGTACACAATTTATATACTAATCAGAATTGAAAAAAAATTGAAAATCTATTCAGTAGTTCCAAAGATATAATAATATTTGTGCGAGCGGGTCGTACAAAATCCATATTTTCGGTATATATATATATATATATATATATATATGAACGAATTTTAATAAAACAGCCTAAAATCTGATTCGATGATGCAGCTGAGAGAGAGAGAGAGATTACCGAAAAAAGAAATAATTTTTCTCTAGGCACATTTTTTTACGTGTAATCTTACGTAATTATTATTTTCGGGTGTGGGGATTTCAGAAATTATTGTTTTTCCGGGGCCCGATTCCGCTCTTGGCGACCTTAATTGCGCGTTCACAATTCATGAAATCCATAATGTGGATCCGATTCCCAGTGAAGACTTGAATTTTGTATATTTCTATATCATTCATATGAATCGCTGGAAGCGTACCCTAAGGTTATAAACACGTACAAAGATTGTTTAAGGCGCTGATTCGACACCTATAAGCGGTTGTTGATGCCGGTTAGTGCACACATAGAAAGATTGTTACCGATAGTTTATTAAAATTTCTTCATTAAAAATGGCCTGGTTTAAAATATTGATTGACTGATATTCAATACACCCCGATACACCCCGTACATGCTTGGAGTGTTATCATCTTCTACTGTCGACGCCCTTGTTAGTACGTGTTCCTACCCTTAGATTTTAATATAAAAATCTTTCATATTCATTAAATTTTATATTAAGAGTCATTATCATATTAATTGTTTATCAAATTTTGCAATAATTTTTAACAAATATCTTTTTATAGGGAGGAAAATTAATTCTTGTAGTAATTAAACAAAAATTGCCAAATTAAACAATTTACCAGTGAGTTAATAAAATGTGAATATTTTAAAGCAAAACAGCAATTCTTTGAACTTTAATTTAAATTTAAAATATTTATAAACAATCCATTAAACTTGATATAAATAATAGTTGTGTATATAAAACCTTTATTTATTTAAGAATTCCACTTATTGATACATTTTTTATTTCATTTGAAGCACCAGTTTTTTTTAATATTGAAGGTTACCTCTTGAGTTTAATATAAAACAAATCTTAAAAAAATGTGTGATATAAACTAGTTTTTAATGAACTAATAAAAAAGTGATCTGCATATTTTAAAATGTATCTAAATGAAGAGTTAAACAAGATTTTGATTGTGGATTTATTTCGCAAGATATTATTTAAATTAACTCAAAATATCTGGTAAGAAACAATTATAGGATAAAAGTGTACTAATACATTGTACGCAGTGGCAGCGCTAGCTGATGGTCCCCCTAAAAGTTGCTCTGACCCCCAGTTGACCCCCCTAGAATTGCTTGGAAAAAAATATATTTTAGAAGTGAGAATCTTTTTTTTTTAGGTCATTACCAGTATTTTCATATGTAAACGATAAAAAAATATTTCCTGGCCCCCCCAAATTTTACTCAATTTTTTGCCCCTCCCCCAGATTTTAAGAGCTAGCGCCGCCACTGGTTGTACGCCAAATGACCACCTATGGACATTGCTTTGAAACAGTGTGCCCACCACGTGAAAATTTGGCTAACAATGTTTTAAGGGTATTTTTAGGGTAGTTTATAATTATCATCAGCGTTATTTTTATCTTCCGATATTGTGCAGCCAGCTCTGGGGTCGACTCAGTCTCAAGTATTTAATACTTACAATAAGTACCTGTATATTCAGGGATAAGAGGACCGGTCAAAACGCCACACTGACCACGTGACTTTTATAACTATGACCAGCGGTCCAGAAACGGAGAACTTATCTTCTCTGCCCATATGCGTCTATCTAGGCGTTTGTGAACCTATTATTATTATTATAGTTATTTGGTCCAGTATTGGGCAATATTGGTGTCATTTTTCTACTGCTGTCGGTCATTAGCTACTATGGTCAAAGGACCATAGTAGCTAAAAAAAACAAAGGTTTTCCTGCAGCTTTTCTATTACTTTTCATTAACTCATAGAATTATTTAGAATCATGTTTACTTAAAAATGTTTTAACGAGCATAACCACTCTTTGACATCCTTTTTGACAAGATGTATTTGATTATAATGTGTAGATGCCACTACGTTCCGATATATTTATGGTAAAATAATAGTAAAATTAGCATGTTTCTGTATATGAATACATTATGGCAGGTAATATTTATAAAAGTAGTTTTAGCATACAAGAAACGAATTACGGCATGTACCTGTAAAGTAACTTCAGAACAACGCGGGAACATGTTCCCGCAATAGGAACCTTATATATATGAGGTTCCCATTGCGGGAACAGGTTCCCGCTTTGTTCTGAGGCTGCTTTTAAGGGGTTAATTTAGAGGTAAGTACTTTTCATTCAAACATCTAATAGTTTTGAATTAAAACGATAAAAGAATTGAACTAAAACGATAAATAGTATTGAATTAAAACGATAAATAGTATTGAGTTAAAACGACAAATAGTATTGAATTAAGACGATAAATAGTATTGAATTAAAACATTATGGGCCATGTTCATAATGTTTTACTAAATCTTAGTAGCACTACTAAGACAAGTATACTAAGCGTTACTAAAAATGGGTGTTCATAATACAGAATTATTGTTAGTAGTGCTTAGTAGTGCTTAGTAAATTGTAATTTAGTAGTACAGATTTAGAAGTGCGGAGAGGCTGTATTAAATACATTAAAATAGCAATTGTGTTCATAATACTGATTGACTTTAATCATGTATATGAGAGATTTGCGTGATGTTCGTGAAATTCGTGAATTACGGGCACAATTGCCAAGAAAATTTTATAGTAAAAGAAAAAATGTATTGGAAATATTAAGTGAAGAAGATTTCAAAAAAATTATAGATTTTCAAAAGACAGAGTTCGAACATTAATTGAAATCTTACATGACGATATAAAACCGGTATCTTCAAAAGGTGGAAGTATTTCTACTGAACTCCAAATATGTATTGCTTTACGTTATTTTGCGAAAGGTTCATATCAACAAGATATAGGTAAGTAGTTAATAACATGAATAATTAGTTACCATTATGTTTTTATTCAGAATTCTTTTAACATAACAATGCTTATTGCAGCTGATTTACATGGAGTCAGCAGACCAACTGTCTCGCGAATTATAAAATGTGTTAGTTTTGCCTTAGCCAGAAAACGACCACAATTTATATTATTTCCTGCAGAACTAGAAACTGTAAAACGAAAATTTTATGACATTGCTCAAATGCCTAATATAGTTGGTGCTATTGATGGGACGCACATAAAAATCAAAAACCCAGGTGGACCTTATCGTGATGCATATGTATGTCGTAAAGGTTTCCATTCATTAAATGTACAGGTAAATTTATTTCCAAAATGTATGACAATAAGATAATTTATTATATTTTTTCACAGGTTATTTGTGACGCAAATTGTAAGATAACTGATAATACAAGCTAGTAACACGCTTTCCATCTCTTTTAACATGTTGAACAGTGCATATGTCTATCTCTTTCTAATGCCAACAGCAACGTTGTCAAATTTACATCGATATTAGTTAAAATATCTTAGTATTGTGATTATGAACACTACTAACGATAGTATTCTACTTGCTTATTTTAACAAGTAACGCTTAATCGCAATATTTAGTAAAAGATTATGAACATGGCCCAATGATTTTGCTTCAATAAATAATTATTTTAAAACAAAGTGTCCCACGTTTTGTTTCAAAACAATATAACAGTTTCCACGAAAAGTCTGTTTATTTTTTTTAATATGTAAAGTTTTATTTTAATGCATCTGACAGTCTTATAAGAAAAATATTTGTTGCTTTCAATGAATGCAATGATTTTAAAACGTTTTTCGTTTAAAATAAAAACGTCGTTGTTTTGGACGTATTCAATGCATCGATTTTCTTGAGGTAAAGCAATTTTGCATTGAACCAAGAAATGTTTTTTCTCAGTGTGCGATACACCTACACAGGCGTATCGCACAGATATACCGGAACGCGTATTGACAAACTGCACAGTCATCTTTATTTAGCCTATAGAGACGACCGAAGTATATACATAATTTTATTCGATATGCTTGCATCGTATAGGTCAGGGCCAGTCGATCGCGATCTACCGGTCGACCGCGGCGTGATTTTAGGTAAATCTTTAGTTTTCTCTCACTTTCATGTACCTTGCTAGAGTGAGATAAGTCAAAAGAGCACTACATTTTACTTAATCTAACCCTTAAAATACGATTTCTTTTTAATCAAATGAACACGAAAATTTACTTAAGCCAACCCCTAAAATACAATTTTTTTATTTTTAATTCCCACCAAAATTTACTTAAACAAACCATTAAAATATTTTTTTTTCAAAAGAACCCGGAATTTAATTTATGCCAACTTGTAAAATAATAATTTTTTATTTTAAACAAAAGAAGACTCTAGCTCTTATAGTTATAGCCCCAGTTGTCAAAAGCCCCAATTGTGAACGGGCCGAATTGTCCATCGCCCCAGTTGTTAATGGCCCCAGTTGTGAAAAGCCCCAATTGTGTACGGCCCGAATTGTCCATCGTCCCAGTTGTTAATGGCCCCAGTTGTGAAAAGCCCCAATTGTGAACGGTCCGAATTGTCTTACGGCGCCAGTTGTCTGGTTACCTAATATTTTAATATTAACTTTAAATATGTTTTTCCAGGTTCATAAATCTGTTATTATTTTTAATATTTCGCTCATCATAGAAACATGCACTTTCGTATGAGCGTAAACATTTTTTTGTTTTGTTACCTAAGTTATATTTTTCGTGTATCTAAATATTTATTTTGATGTGTGAATCCTCCTTCGTAAAATATTATATTTAGAAAATTCTTTGAAATATTATTCAGTAATAATATTTATTTAAAATATTTATTAGGTACTCTTGTTAGTAAACTCTATGAATAAGATTTTATTTTTAAAAATTTGGAAACGTAGGTTCCACAAGACCAGAATGAAATTAGTGGGTCAATTGTGTGCAATCCGTAATGCGTCTCGTAAGCAATCTATAGGCTGTATGAGTACCTATAGCTAACTGGCTCAACCTGCACGTACCCATATATTTACATTCAACTTTGCGGCTGCTCGCAGGATTAACCAATTGCTTATAGGTGTACCCGTAACACTTTTAAATTGCTTACGGAACGGATTACGGCTTGTACAGAATTAACCTGTAGATATGGATACTTTTTTTGCATACAATTGTCTTTGATTTTCTTAACATTAAAACTGAGGCAGATTAAAAAGAATACCAATTTAAAAAATTGTCAACAAACATAAACAGGCCCTGCAATTATCAATCACATTGCATTTGTTCCCTGACATGCATTGTTTGAAATTAACGTGTTTTTCTTTTGTGCCGCAAAAATGACATGTTGAAAAATTAAGCAACATATTAATGTAAAATTGTTGGTGAAATTGGATAAAACGGCTATCTAACTTTTCGGATACCAACTAAGATTTACTGGGAAGAATTCTGTCCCGTGCGCGTAAAATTGTGTGGCACGAAAAATTTTCTGACGTTGAGATTTCGACGAAATGTGCAAAAAAAATGAATCAAACGTTCGAAATAATAGACTACAGCATCACACTAATTGCAGACATGGTACACATCGATAAAAACACTGTCACATATTTCTACAATTGACAGTACTCACAATTTGTTCCAACAACAAAAAATAGAGATGAATCGAAGTGGCAAAAGAAAGTATTTGATTGCTTACTCGCAAATGAAATTTTTCTACTCGCAAAATGCAAACGTGTGAGTGAGTTTTTCGAGGATTGTTAATAAATTTAGTATTTCCAAAATGAAATGGCCACTCTTGTTAAGAAGCTTAACAATTCGGTAATGGGTTTATGGCAGTAATCTTAAGACTTATTGCTGTAAAAATAATATAAGGGGTATTAAGGTACTTTTAAATTTAAATAGAATAGATGTAACACTAGTTCAACTGAAGTTTCTTAAAAACCATTAAGGAGATTTTTTTCAAATTTATAATCCTATTTTTTCTAAATTTTAGGGGTTGTTATACTTGTTTGTTAGTTCATTTTCAACGTTCATAGCGTGCATACATTAACAACATGGCTCCATTTGATTTTGCAGAAATTCCTAATTTCTGTAGTGAAAATAGTGAATCTGTGCAAGGTGATTTGAAGTGTGAAAATGTGGACGTTGACGTGGAATGCGAAAATGTGGACGTGGCTACTATGGACGAGCTAATATGGAGCCAATTAAAAAGTAATGTGCGCCAGAAAAATACAACACCGACAGAAAATGACACTGTAGTATAATTAATTAAAGACGAAACAAGTGCAATATGTAATGACAATTGAAACATTTTTTTTTTATAAATCCACCAAATAAATCTTCAATAATTATTAATTTAAATGACAGTGGTAGTGATACAAACTGTGATAGTGATATAAACAATGATAATACTATATCAAATTCAAAAGTTCATAGAAGATAATGATTAATATTTTAATAATTTTAAATTACCATAAATTGACGTTCAAAAAAAGAATGATTTTTGTTTGTGCAAGTATTTAATATAGACTATAAAGACTTTAAAACAAAACGATTTTTAAACATGCCTATATTTATAATTCAAATATAGCCAGTCTTAAGCCTGATAAAAATGTGAAGGAATGTCATGTGAGTATATACAGTTCATTCTAAACAGCATATAAGAAAACACGTTTATTTTAAATAATTAGTACGGCTCTGGCAACTGTTTTTAACAGAACCATAAACTTAGCAGGTATAATGGTTATACTATCAGTCATTATTGGAATTAGCAAGTGAGGGTGGCCATTTAATTTTGGAAATACTATACGAATCTTGCTCGCAGGGCCACCGTAACCCGGGGTGCAAGAAGTACACCGCACCCAGACAGATGATTTTAAGGGCGGCAAAATTTTCTTTTTAGAGTTAAACATTCATTAACTGTTAGCACAGAAAGTTCAGTATTGAAATGTTCGATAGTATTTCCAGTGAATGTGCAATGCATTTTCGTATTTTCAATTTTTAAAGTTGGAGGCGAACCACATGCGCCTCTCTGTTCCGCTTCCATCTTACAAAATTTTAAAATTAGTTTTTCCTGTGACTTTTAAACACGCGCCTTTTTTAAGGTCGGCAATATGGTGGTTGAACCTGTGCGACACGTACGCTCGCGGCGCCCTTATTTGCACGATTAGGTAAAGGCTCAAGTAGATGAGACTATAATTAAGATTCTTATTATTAATAACCTAATTAATTAAACTTTCTCTTTGCCAACGGAGTGGCTGAGCTCGTTAAATCGCAATTTTGACTTGTAACAACAATCTGAATATTGAGGTTGCTAGTTCAAGTCTCCTTTGGTGATATTATTCGGGCGAGAGTAATATGTTTACATTACTCCCATTTTCACAATCATTCACTCCTCATCCAGGTGTAGGAGCTCGCCCCCTCGATTCCGCGATTAGCCTCGTCGAAGAAATAGGCCGATGTAAAATCAATAAAAATAAAAAAAAACTTTCCCTGGTGCTACAGCCGTCTGTTGGCCCTGGCTTCCTCAAGAATTCTTTTCAAGATCCTCTATTGTGCTGTCGTTTTCCAATTACGGATATTGATTCCAGTTAGGTTTTGTTCCACCCCATCTATCTATCTGCGGTGGAATTACAAGTAATATAATTCTATTCTATAGTTACTTAGCAACCACCAATAGAATTGGCAATGATAGAATAGAATTCTATTCATCGTAATCCCACCACTGGTTTTCGGTCTGCCTCGTCTTCGTTTCCCACTTTTTTTCCCTTTTATTTGTTGGCTTTAGCCGCTTTGGCTATTAGCAAGATATAAATGAAGAGATTAAGGGTTTATAAAATTACATTTATAATTTTATATTTTCTGCTTTAATAAAGTTATAATATAAAATAATTTCATAAATATCTACAGAGTTAGTAGCAAGAAACGTCTGAATATTGATAGGTATGGATATTTTTTGGACAACTAAATTTTGTATGAATAAGTTACGATTGCGAAAATGAATTGGGCATTCAAACAATAAATGGTTCGAATCGCTGACAGACAAATTATCACATGGACAAAAAGGAGTCGAAACCATATTAATTCTATGCAGATGATATGGGGAGGTGTGATTAAAACCAATCCGGATAAAAGTGCATATAAAATATTTGCTTTGGTGAGAAGAAAACTAAAGTTTTCTAGGAAGAAGAGGTTGAATTTGACTATAGTATGATCCTTTGAGCTGTAGAGAATCTATGTATTCTTGTTGCCGTTGGTTGTATATGGAAGATTTGAAGATTGACATAATCTTATTACTGTTTATAGGAATATTTAACAGGGAGCCATTTACAGCTGCTTCTTTGGCTAGAAGATCGACTTCGATCGAACTCAATATCTGAGTGGCCTTTAATCCAGCATTTTTTTTATAATTTTACCTCTGAACCCAAGATCGTCAAGACATTAAATTAGTGAAGAGTTATTTTTTTCCAAATTCAGGGCAACACAAATTTTGGACGGCGCTTTTACATTCAGAAAAAAGTACAAATTCATTATGAAAGTGATTCTTTAAGTATTTTAAACTGAACTTTAATGCCACCATTTCCGCATTGTGGATAACACTTATTTTACCTTCTATTAATTGCCCCAGAGAACCTTTGTTGGTCCATTCGTTGTATATATTCCCTCAACGAAGTATGTTAGTTTAATGTAGGTGGTTGTGGAGAATTTATATGTTTCGTGCAACTCGTGATTATATCTTGTTCTCTAAAAGTCTCCTTCCTTTTTGTCATCTAGAATTCCACGTAGTATTTTTCTTTCGAATGTGTTCATTAAATTTTCGTGGAATCTAATTAATAACTACACTAAATTACAAATTAAACTTTGAAATTAAAATGTTTAGTTAGTTTGAAATATGACATTTCCCACATTTATTATTTAGACTTTATAAAGCAAAATAGTATTTAAGAAATAGATAAATTAATACATAATGGAAGGTTAGTTGATGGACAACAGTGCACGCTACAAAACGATTTAATTTAATAATTTAACTTTATGACATTTGACATTGCGTTGTTAGTACTAATTCAATTTAACATGCTTATTGTGCAATATTTTAATAAATATGTTATGATCTGTTTGTATCAACAATTATTACCGTTGTGTATGACACACACCGTTTCAACATGTATTATTAAAATATAAAAGCTTAATAAAAAAAACTTGATGTGAAGTGTGAATTTTCACACATTTCAGGGTTTTGCAGGTATTTAGTAAGTGAATGATGATTATTTGGGATGCCAAAACAAATTTTATATTAAAATATTTTTTTTGTTAATTTTAATTCGAACGCCTAATACCATTATTTAGGTTTCTAAATATGTGCAGTATTTTTTTTTTATATAGCAAGGTTCATTGAGAATTTCAAGAATTTTAAAAATTGCGCCTATGGCTTCCATTGGTTGTTATAAGCTTCGCCCCTCTGATTTCGTGTACATTGAAACAGAATTAAATTATAATTTCCACTGGTTATTAAATTTACGGTTTTAAAAATTAAATGCAACATTTGCCAAAATATAACTAGAATTTTGAAAAAATAATTTAAACAATATAAAAATTAAAAAAAAAAAACAAAAAATGTTGTCTCTTCTTGCAGGGTTCGATCCCTTTCGGATCGAGTTAGTTGGGTGAAAAGCCGCCGTCACAACCACTAGACCAGCATACACCTTCCAGTGTAGCGTGTTACATAACTTGTGTACATTTTTAGCCAAAAAAAAACACAAAAAATGCGTTTTTTTCCCAAAACATAATCTGATCAAAAATTCCTGTTGTACTATTCCGGTTCACACCAATATACATTACTTAGAATTTTTTAGATTTTTAGTTTAAACCATCTGGGCTACAGGGTGTGGGACAAAAATTTTTTTGCACATTTTTGGCAAAAATTACTTCAAAATAATTTATTTTGCAAAAATAAAATTTGGTCGTT
Source organism: Liopterus haemorrhoidalis (assembly GCA_963971575.1). NCBI lineage: Eukaryota > Metazoa > Arthropoda > Insecta > Coleoptera > Dytiscidae > Liopterus > Liopterus haemorrhoidalis. The sequence goes on along the minus strand of OZ020622.1, from coordinate 17,890,878 downwards.
AATCCACGTACCAAGGGATTTCATTTGATACCCTACTCAGAATTATAAAAAAATATATATTTTTTTCGATGAGCACATATATGTTTATATTTTTAGGGAGATATGTTTTTTAGATGTTTTAGTATTTTTCCTATGTGCGGGTCAAAGAGTTGTATAAGCATGCTTGGTTTAGCCGTTTGGCTACAATTTTTACCGAACAGACAGACAGACGACAAAATGACGGTATAAGGGTTTTTTGGTTATACCTGCAAACCCTAATAAATTTAAATTACGTTTTAGTAAAATTTAAACCATTTGTATTATGCCTATTAAATCGGATCAAAATTTCATTTAGTTTTTTAAAAATGATACATTTTTATTAGGTTTTCGTTTATAAAGTATAAAATGAAAAAAATTTGAAGCGAAAATTTGGAGACTTCAAAACTAAAATGCTACTTTTTGACAGCAAAGTATTGTTGGTGCAGAAATATGGAGCTGGGAGGAACAACAGGAGATAGAAATACTGCTATTGAAATATATGTAGGAAATACTCGGGTTTCCTATGCTCTCTAGGGCAGCATTTCTCAATCGGGGGTCCACAAGTGATGTCAAATCGGTCATAAGTGAAATACTGAATTTGTTCCTCACAAACTGTCATGGTGTTAACAATGGCAACATTGTAAATATTGGTTGTCATATTTGACAACCAGGTCCATGACAACAGTTGTGTTTTGTTATATAAGAAATGTCATTCTTAAATAAATAATTAATAAATCATAAATATATAAAAGTGTATAATTACGATAACAAAGGTTATTACATGGTGCCGAAACCAGTATAAAATGACAAGAAACTACGAAAGCATGATTGGGTTAAAACCGCCAAAACCATTGCCAATAAGCAATGAAACAGACATGTCGCAAGCATGGAAAACCTGGGTTCAACAGTATCAGTGGTACGAAACAGCAACAAATTTAAAGAAAAAAGAACAAGCAGTACAGGTAGCAACTTTTATGACCATAATAGGACCTGATGCAATAATTATTTACAATACATTTAACCTTAAAGAAACAGATCTAAATAATGTAGAAAAAATAAAGAAAAAGTTCGAAGAATATTTTGTCCCTAAAATTAATGTAACCTACGAGCGCTACATATTTAATAAGACAGAACAGAAAATCAATGAAACATTTGATGATTTTCTTACGTCATTACGAAATAAATGTAAAAATTGCTCATTTGGAAAACTTGAAGACAGTTTAATATGTGACAGAATTGTAGTAGGCATAAATAACGACAAAATAAGGGAACGACTTCTTGAAGAGGATAAATTAACTTTAGAGCTAGCAATAAATATCTGCAGAGCAAATGAATTAGCAAGAAAACAGTTGAAAGCTATGAAAGACAACCAAGAAGAACATCAGGTAAATACATTACAAAACAAATCGAACACTAGTTACTACAAAATCAAAAAAGAAAAAACTAAGCCAAAAGAAACATTCAAGTGTAGTAGGTGTGGAACTACACATGAAAGAAAAGCTTGTCCAGCATTTAACCAAAATTGTAATAAGTGTAAGAAAAAAGGACATTTCTCCAAGTGCTGCAGAACAAAACAAATCAATATTATTCACGGTAGCACTGAATTAGAAGAAGATCAAGTTCTATATGTTTCTGCAATAGATAATGAAGAAACAAAAACAGATGACTGGTTTGAAACATTGTGGATTTCACCAAATACAAAGGTCAAATTTAAACTTGATTCTGGTGCGCAATGCAACGTCATCCCAGAAAAATTAGCGCAGAAAGCAAAACTTGTGGTAAACCCGTCAAAAACAAAGAACTTGTTGTCATTTTCGAATCACAAAATAAAAGTGAAAGGCGAATGCTCAACGAAACTTAATTATAAAAACAAAAAAGAAAATATTAAATTTTTGATAGTTGGCGATGATCTACAACCAGTTTTAGGAAAAGACACATGTGTACAGTTGGGAATTTTAAAACGTATCGAAACAATAAATAAAGAAATATTCAGTGGTATTGGTTGCTTAAAGGGATACGTGTATGATATTGATCTAGTGGAAAATCCTAAACTACCGATTTATCCAGCTAGAAGAATACCATATCCAATCAGGAATGAAGTCAAACACGAATTAGATCAAATGACCAAAATGGGTATCATACGACCAATTAGCGAACCAACTCCAGCAGTCTCGCCAATGGTTGTAGTGAGACAAAATAATAAACTTCGCATTTGTTTAGACCCATCAGCAATCAACAAAAATGTGAAACGCAGACATTATCCATTAAACACGCTAGAAGAGATAACGGCAAGAATAAGTGGGTCTAAAATATTTACACTTCTAGACTGTCGAAAAGGTTTTTGGCAAGTGAAAGTAACAGAAAGAACAGCAAAATATTTGACATTTGCGACACCGTGGGGTCGCTATACATGTCAAAGACTCCCTTTCGGACTAGCATCTGCACCAGAAGTATTTCAGCAAATAATGTGCAATCTGTTAAAAAATATACAAGGTGTGGAATGTTCAATGGATGATATTCTTATCCATGCGGAGTCAAAAGAGAAATTAGAAAAAATAACAAAAATAGTCATAAACCGTCTGGAAGAAGCGGGCCTAAAACTAAATGAAGACAAGTGCATATTTGCACAAAAGCATGTTAAATTCCTAGGACATTTATTGACAGAACAAGGATTACTGCCAGATAAGGAAAAGGTCAGTGCAATATCACTAATAAAAACACCCAGATGTGTCAAAGAACTTCAAAGATTTCTTGGAATGGTGACGTATATGGCAAAGTTTATTCCTAACCTAGCCGATCTGACTGCACCACTTAGAATATTACTGAAAAAAGATAATGAGTGGGTATGGGACAGTCAGCAAGAAAATGCATTCCAAAAATTAAAGAAACAATTGAAAAAATCACCGGTCTTAGGATACTATGATCCAAAGAAACCAGTTACATTGTCCGTAGACGCGAGCAGTAAAGCATTAGGAGCAGTATTATTACAAGAAGGACGGCCTATTGCTTACAGTGCTAAGTCACTCACAAATACACAGCAAAACTATAGTCAATTGGAAAAAGAAACATTAGCAATAGTAGCAGCATGCAAAAAATTTCATGAATATATTTGGGGTAACAAAGAACTGGAAATAGAGTCTGACCACAAACCCTTGGAAGTAATATTCAAGAAACCACTACATGAAGCCCCACCAAGAATTCAGAGAATGTTAATGGAGGTAATACCTTACAACCCAACCATCAAATATAAGAAGGGTTCTGAATTATTTATAGCAGACACGCTCAGTAGAGACTGTGAACTAGCAAAAGAATTCGAGGAAAATACCAACCTATTACAAATACATGTAATTATTCCAATGTCGCAAGAAAAAGTTAACCAATTAAAAGATGCTGTTAACAAAAGTAAAGAACTAACATTGCTAAAAGAAACTATCCAAAAAGGATGGCCAATAGACAGATCGTCAGTTCCAGAAGAACTGTTGAAATATTGGACATACCGAGAACAGTTATCATATTATGAAAATATGATTTTAAAAAATGATCGTATACTCATTCCCGAAGAAATGAGAAATACAGTTATCAAATGCAGCCATTTAGGGCATAAAGGAATACAAGGATCAATAAGGATTGCCAAGGATAGCGTATTTTGGCCTAAAATGTCAACAGATATTACTAATTATGTAAAAAATTGCAAAATATGTCAAAAATTTCAAAATAATAATAAGCAAGAACCTTTAATTGAACAAGAAGTTCCAGATCGTCCATGGTCTCAAGTAGCATCAGACTTATTTAAATTAAACAAAAATTACTATATTGTGATAGCTGACAGTTATTCAGGATATTTTGACTTTAAATTGTTGAAAAACATAACCAGTACAGCTGTCATTACTGCACTAAAGAATTGGTTTGCAGTGCATGGTATCCCGGATGTTCTATTGACAGATAATGGAACACAATACACTTCAGAAGAATTTAAGTTGTTCAAAATCACATGGCAATTCAAGCACAGACTTTCAAGCCCGGAGTTCCCAAGATCGAACGGATTAGCAGAAAGATATGTGCAAGAAGCCAAAAATTTACTGAAGAAATGTCTAGAAGAAAAGTCGGATATCTATCTAGCACTACTACATCACAGAAATACACCAAGAGGCAATATCGGATCACCAGTTCAAAGGTTAATGAACCGAAGAACAAAAACGCTGTTACCATTACAGAAGAAACTACTGAAGCCTAAAATATTTAAAGAAGTCAGAGAAACATTAATTAAAAATAAAAAGACTGAAAAATTTTATAGTGATAAAAAGACAAAATCAGCTCCTGAATTTAGAGAAAATCAGAACATATTATATAGAAACGAAAACAAAAAATGGCTACCAGCGAAAATAATAAAAAAAGCAGAAGAACCAAGATCATTTATTATTCAAACGCCAGAAGGAAATATATATCGTAGAAATTCATGGTTTTTGAGAAATAATAATGAAGAAAAAATTTCTGAGGAAACGTCACAGTATTCACCACCTGACACTACAAAAACGAGAGAAGAGAAGAGAAAAGAAGAACTAGTAACTCAGCCCGTAGTGAGGAGGTCTGCTAGAAAAATAACATCATAGATTAAAAATTACTTGTAATCATAAAATAATTGTTATTGTAAAAATATTGTAAAACGTTATCTTTCTTTTAGGAAAAAGAGGGATGTCATGGTGTTAACAATGGCAACATTGTAAATATTGGTTGTCATATTTGACAACCAGGTCCATGACAACAGTTGTGTTTTGTTATATAAGAAATGTCATTCTTAAATAAATAATTAATAAATCATAAATATATAAAAGTGTATAATTACGATAACAAAGGTTATTACACAAACCAAACAGAAAAAAATAAATTACTTTTTATAAAAAGGTACAGTAAACTAAAAAATTCGGTACTGCTGTCCACACATACGGTTAAAGCTTTTATTGCATCAGATAAGTGGTACATCCGTAGGAAAAGAACACTCATTTTTATCAAGGAAAAAATTAGAGTAGACAAAATTTCTTTGACTCATAAAAAATTTCAGTAACTTTTATCTTAGCACATCTGTTACGGCACTGATAAATGCCACCTGGATGTGACACTTATTTGATAAACAAAGATTATTTGATATGAAATTATAATACCAATTGTGATATGTCTCTTTAAATAGATACGTAAACATTATAATCTCTAAAAATGTGACTAGATAATAACAATGATAATTTTTTTGACTTCTGTTTACGCAGTATAGTAACTATAGTCCGCTTAAACGTTGGAATGCAGTATTGCTCTTATGAAAAATGGGAGCGGTGTTGCTAAATATTGTAAAAGTGTCAAATATGTTAATGATCCGAAAAAATTAAGCGTAATTTTATATTCTTTTATTGATAACTTATTAAGGGCCGCTTTTACAAACCTCGGATACGTAGCGGTATAACTATCTAAGGTATAAGTTTATTCCAACGTTCGCTTTTACAGTGCATTTTTTATTCTTGGATAGTTATCCATGGTTTTATTGTAAATAAAATAAAGTTGGTATTGTTTGACACATAAACTGACATATTAGAAATGTCATATTTTAAATTGACATTACTATTAACAATGAATAGATTGAGATGGAGGGCTTATGTGAGTGAGGCCAAAAGTCAACCTGATTGGTAGTGCCCAAAGAAGAAGAAGAAGAATTATTATTAACAACATATTTGAGCATATTTTTGGAAATATTGTAGATGTCGAAATATTCGACTCCAATAATTCTTTTATTGTGCTATATCTTCCGCGTTAGTGTCAGCCTCTCCTGTGCAAATATTCATAAATCCGCCCTCTAATAGAATCGAGCCCAAATACCGCCCATGTATAAATTTTCATAAGATCTCCCTCTACTAGTAGAATTCATATTATAATAATTCATATTTCAACCAATATTATGTACAGTTGTGAACTGCCAATATTGTAACAACAAGTTCTTTCTAGAGGAAAATTTCACTGATTAATAACAGGAGTATTTTTTTTTCCAGTGTATAACAATATTAAGAACCAGTTCGCATTTTGATAAATATATAAATAAATAACAAACGGTTCCTTCGAATTGGTTCCAGCCCAATTCTGCATATATACATATACAAAAACTGGCATTATGTGTACATAGTGTGGAAGGAATGATAGTGACCAGTTAGATTCGAAGCGTTCAAAGTTCATTGTCTGCTACTGTTCATTGCTACGCTTTTAAAAATAAATAAAATAAATCAAAACTGCTGAACAAATACATGGATAACGAGGGATTACGTACTATTATTATTTCGTATGGCAATGTCTAGGTTTTAGGGATTTTGAGGTCGCGACTAGCGTCCTCTGGCAAGACCTAACGATTACTTTTTACAGTAGCTGAGACCACCGTGCCCTGTGAGACATGCCTCATATTTCCGAATTAATTCAGAGATACAGGCACTCATTGTAAAGAATCTGAGCCTATGGTTGCAACAGCCGAGTTTTTTTTTTTTTTTTATCTTTTTGCCCATACTAAATCTATCTTATAATTCCACACTTTCAAAGCAAGTGTGCTAACTACTATGCTGCTGCAACCACAATGATATAACTGTAATAAAAATTCAAATAAAACGTTATAATGTGACATTTATCATATTTCAATTTAATTTTTTTACCGTTGCTGGGTAACAAATACTTATTCGCCAATCAGAGCAAGGGAATAACTTATACTGCCCTTTATCTGAAGTGTCGTTGGCCAGATAAGATATTCTGGTGTTTATTCCGATGTTTATCCTATCCGAGCTTTATCCGAGCATTGTAAAAACGGCCCTTAATAGAAAAAGTATCAAGGAAAAATGAATAATCATTTGTACAGAGTTTTCAACGAACAGCGTGTTTTACAGCTGGCAACCTCGCCAAGAAAGAAAAGGATAGTGTTACTGGCAGTGGCGCAGCCAGGATTTTATCTTGAGGAGGGCCGAAACAAATTTCAAGGCACGCAACTCAACCTTATTTTTGTAAAATGTAAAATATACTCTCTTCCCCTTTTCTGTTTATAAAAAAAAATATCAAGAAACCCTTCGGGATATTTAAAGTTCCGTCACTGCTTATCATTTTGTATGTAAAATAGACTGCGACCCAAATCAGTTCGACACCCCTGCTGTTGGATATTGATGTTTATATCAAATAATAATTCCATTATTTGTTGATAAAAAAATGTAATTGTTAACGCATGTATCAAAAACTTCTTATACAAAACTAACAATCTGAAATAAAATTAGTGATAATCTCTACATCAAATTTTGCACAGAATTTTTATCTATCTAATAGGATATTTTTGATTGTAGAAAAAATTATTGTAAAAATGTTATTGCTAAATAACTTAATAATAGGTCTTACACAACAATGTTCTGTAATTTTTTAAATATATTTGTGGGTTTCAAATAATTTTTATATTTATATAGTTTTGTGTAGGAATGTTCAAATAATACGTTAACATTTTTTTCGACATGATTGTTTCTAGTTTAGAGCCTTCGTCGAAAAATATTTTACTTGATGATAATGAAATGCCACTTGGTACAAGCATTCTTTACATAAAATGAATCATTTTTATCCGCCGCACCTATATTACCAATATTGCAAAAGTAGATTACCAAGTACAATAACTATAAGTAATTTTCACAATAGAACAAATTATCTCCAAACATATTTGTAGAATGGAGCTTTAGCTACAATTTGCCGCATGGTCCACAAATATGCGTCGAATGGTTTACAAGATGGTGTCTATATCGCATGTTGTTTATTTACAATTACATGGCAGTTCTTTTGACAATTAAAAGTATCCTATTAGGTAAATAAAAATTCGCTGAAAATTTTGATGTATAGATTATTACTAATTTTATTTCAGGTTGTTAGTCTTGTATAGGAAACTGTACGGTTGTCCGCACCCTTAAGACGCTTCTATGTGTTATGTACTAAAAGAAAATTAAAATATCTTTAAGCACTTTGTGGAATTTCATTGAAAGCTTTGTGACAATATTTATGGTGAAACTTGGAACCTAATTTTGCAAGTGATTTCTTTTAGTGAGATTGTCCTTAAAACGAAATTAACTAGATCCATCGTCCTTCTAACTAGATTGCTTAGATACTCCATCAATTAGGACTAATGAATTATTCCCTAGTCCTGTATCATCTTATGTATTATTTCCAGAAATCAATAAATCAATTGACCTTACCGGATATCCTTCGTACTAATACACATTTCCCAATGCAGTTTCATATTACTCCTAATCATATTACTTATAATCATTGAAATGGCAGCTTTTATAAAATTATTAAATAATATATTTAAATCGCCACCAATTTAATTTATAGAAGTATTACATTTGGAATAAAACTTTTTATTATATAAAATAGGAATATGAATAAAATGATATTGTTATTAAATGAATTTAAAATCCTTGTATATTTCCCACTCAACGAAGCCTGTTAGCGTTTATGAAGGCCTATTACATGTTTCATAATAACTAATCCAGAAGATATAACTATTAAATAATAACACTGTAATTTTTCTTTAAATATCATATTTATACTAGCAGACCCGTTGCCAACAACGTTGGCAAACTGATATCGAATAAAAATCAATATAAGCAGGAATCAATTATTAAAATTTGCATTATTCTGCGTAAATTAACAAAACAAAAACGTTTCTTGATTATACCTAGGAAATCCTAAAAAGCTGCTTAATGCGTGTTGTTTAAAAATTAATATCGGGCCGGGCACGGCCCGCGGGCCATATGCTGGACATCAATGGTATAGCTGTTTCTGATTATACCTAGGAAATCCTAAAAAGCCGCTCAATGCGTGTCGTTTAAAAATTAGTATCGGACCGGATACTGCCCGCGGGCTATATGCTGGACATGAATGGTATAGTTGTTTCTGATTATACCTAGGAAATCCTAAAAAGCTGATTAATGCGTGTCGTTTAAAAATTAATATCGGGCCGGGTACGGTCCGTGGGCCATATGCTGGACCTCAATGGTATAGCTGTTTCTGATTATTCCTAGGAAATCCTAAAAAGCCGCTCAATGCGTGTCGTTTAAAAATTAGTATCGGACCGGATACTGCCCGCGGGCTATATGCTGGACATGAATGGTATAGTTGTTTCTGATTATACCTAGGAAATCCTAAAAAGCTGATTAATGCGTGTCGTTTAAAAATTAATATCGGGCCGGGTACGGTCCGTGGGCCATATGCTGGACATCAATGGTATAGCTGTTTCTGATTATTCCTAGGAAATCCTAAAAAGCCGCTCAATGCGTGTCGTTTAAAAATTAGTATCGGACCGGATACTGCCCGCGGGCTATATGCTGGACATGAATGGTATAGTTGTTTCTGATTATACCTAGGAAATCCTAAAAAGCTGATTAATGCGTGTCGTTTAAAAATTAATATCGGGCCGGGTACGGTCCGTGGGCCATATGCTGGACATCAATGGTATAGCTGTTTCTGATTATACCTAGGAAATCCTAAAAAGCCGCTCAATGCGTGTCGTTTAAAAATTAGTATCGGACCGGATACTGCCCGCGGGCTATATGCTGGACATGAATGGTATAGTTGTTTCTGATTATACCTAGGAAATCCTAAAAAGCTGATTAATGCGTGTCGTTTAAAAATTAATATCGGGCCGGGAACGGTCCGTGGGCCATATGCTGGACCTCAATGGTATAGCTGTTTCTGATTATTCCTAGGAAATCCTAAAAAGCCGCTCAATGCGTGTCGTTTAAAAATTAGTATCGGGCCGGATACTGCCTGCGGACCATATGCTGGACATGAATGGTATAGTTGTTTCTGATTATACCTAGGAAATCCTAAAAAGCTGCTTAATGCGTGTTGTTTAAAAATTAAAATCGGGCCGGGCACGGCCCGCGGGCCATATGCTGGACATCAATGGTATAGCTGTTTCTGATTATACCTAGGAAATCCTAAAAAGCCGCTCAATGCGTGTCGTTTAAAAATTAGTATCGGACCGGATACTGCCCGCGGGCTATATGCTGGACATGAATGGTATAGTTGTTTCTGATTATACCTAGGAAATCCTAAAAAGCTGATTAATGCGTGTCGTTTAAAAATTAATATCGGGCCGGGTACGGTCCGTGGGCCATATGCTGGACCTCAATGGTATAGCTGTTTCTGATTATTCCTAGGAAATCCTAAAAAGCCGCTCAATGCGTGTCGTTTAAAAATTAGTATCGGGCCGGACACGGCCTGCGGACCATATGCTGGACATGAATGGTATAGTTGTTTCTGATTATACCTAGGAAATCCTAAAAAGCTGATTAATGCGTGTCGTTTAAAAATTAATATCGGGCCGGGTACGGTCCGTGGGCCATATGCTGGACCTCAATGGTATAGCTGTTTCTGATTATTCCTAGGAAATCCTAAAAAGCCGCTCAATGCGTGTCGTTTAAAAATTAGTATCGGGCCGGATACGGCCTGCGGACCATATGCTGGACATGAATGGTATAGTTGTTTCTGATTATACCTAGGAAATCCTAAAAAGCTGATTAATGCGTGTCGTTTAAAAATTAATATCGGGCCGGGTACGGTCCGTGGGCCATATGCTGGACCTCAATGGTATAGCTGTTTCTGATTATTCCTAGGAAATCCTAAAAAGCCGCTCAATGCGTGTCGTTTAAAAATAAGTATCGGGCCAGACACGGTCCGCGGGCATAACGTTAATTAACACAACATTCTTTAATTAAGCCAAGGTATATACTGACTGGAGAGCTAAGAGCTATATTCTCGCTAGGGCTAAATACATAGTGAAGCAGATAGCAAAGCGGCGAAATTAAATAAATGAATTCCTATTAACACGCGCATAGAGGAGCGTACTGCAGCGAGGTTATATCGTTGTTATAGTCGAATAAGGCGACGCGTTCAAACAATTTTGATTTCTCTGCTATTATCGTTCCTAAAATAGTTGTTTAAAATGGATATTGAGGCATTTACAAGTAGTTCTCAGTTATAAGAGGTATTTATAGCAGGTTCCGATTGAAAATTGTCAATTTTTTACCAATTTATGTTGAATTTTTTCCAAAATATAATCAAACGTTGAAATACTCATGCGAAAATAAGAATGAAACTTTTCTGGATGTTCGCGGAGTTGCATATAGAAATAATGAAATTCACCATGTATATGTCTACTTTTATTTATTATGTGAACATTGCACCTTCTAGTGTGTTTATTTTTATTTTTTAGTAAATACCAAATTTTCAGGGAAGAGTTTTCTGTTAGTAAAAAATCCATTATAATTTTGTGAACTTTCTGCTCGATTTTAAACGCTTCACTATGTGTAGACACTTTTTTATAAGCGGGACATTCTTTCGCTGTTTTACTCTCTGCTTTCATAGCTGCTTTGCTCTCTGCTTCACTATGTGCTTAGCCTATGTGAGCTGTTGTCGGAGAACGTCGCTCTGAATGGTGGGGAATGACCGACCACACACCTCAAGCCCCGCTAGCACCAAGGAACTTACGTTACGAGGACACACAGAAATTAGGGCTTTTATTATATATAATTAATACTGGATGCAACATTTCGGTCTGCAAGGCAGCTCTCATCAGCAGCTAGTGAACAAATATTTAACAGTTACATTGTTGTTTAAGCACCCGTTTTATTGTGCATGCGTAAAAACAAATGAGAATTGTTTCCGAGTAGATTTTTTCGGATAAATTTTGTTTCCTCCTCCGTTTGTTGTATGTCGATTATAAGTTCTGTTACTTCGTGCCTCAGTTTTGTCCATTCATTCTTTGTAACCTTACTTTGTTTGAGCTTCCGTTCTAGACCACCATAGATTGGCGTTAGTTGATTTGATTTATTTCTTTTTCATTTAAATTATCACTGATTCACCTATTTAAATTTACTGTTATTATATAGGGAAAAATTGATAAGCGATATGATATCTGGCGGGATTTTCAGCAACAACAGAAATGACATTCTATCGGCCTTTTTACATTGAGTTATATGGGATCAAAATAAATTTTACATTTTACTATAGTTTTGTTGTTATTATATTGTTACGTTTTGTTAAGTTTTATATTATTTTATATTATATTAAAATCAGTTTTAATTTTTTTTACTGGTATCAAGTGATAATAAGTGAAAACAACCTTAAACTAAAGTGGAACTGAGTTTAATTCGTGAAAATTATTTTTTTTTTTTTTTAATTTTAAAAATGGTTGCAATCTATAATAGGTTTTGTTGCATAATTGTGTTGACAAGGGAACCCAGGTATGAAAACTCTGTTACCTCTTCGAATAAATGCGCTTCTAGCTCAATTGTTTCTACTTATGTTTCTATTTGGGGGACGATCACATTTTTTTTTTGCTTTCATTATTTTGTAACCCTCTTGGATCAGAGACATGTAACATTCTTCAATTTTTCGGAACCTTTTCCCTACGAGGTCAATGCCATCTTCATAGGCCAATAGTAGATTTTCTTTGACTCACAAGGTAATTCGTTCTTCTGATTGCTAAACACTATACCCAATAAAAATAAAGATCTGTGGCAGTTCACAGAGCAAACAGAACTAAAGCAGGAAATTAAAAAGAAATGGAAGTAGATTGGTCAGACTTTTAAACGAAAAGCAGATAACATTGCAAGCTGAGCATTGACTTGGAATTCACAGATAAGAACTTTTAGATAAGAACCAGACAGCAATGTAACATTAGACTGGAATCTACTGAACAAAAAAAGAGTTGAGATACTATGACAAATACGGAGACGAAACGTAGAGAAAGAAGGGAATGAATACGGAAAAAGTTGAGCCAAATAAAAGGTCTAGCTGTAGCAAATGACAATATTTTGTTAAAAACCTTTGCTTCACCAGACAAGTTAAAGTGGCTCATTACTCAGAGTACAACTTTTTTACCGACCGTCAACATATATAAGGGAGGTATTGTGATCATACCGATTTTGACATTTCGAGATTTCGATGGATCTCCACGAATTGAGGTCCCTACATAACGTTTTGACTATTTTTAGCATGATGTCTGTCGGTCTGTCTGTCCGTCCGTCTGTCTGTCTGTGTACACGTGCAGAGCAAATTCGGCTTTTTATGAAACTTCATATTTAAGCTTCTGCTATCAATGGCACGAGTTGATCAACTTTTGGTAAAAATCGGTTGACTAAAAATGGGAGTTTACTCGTGTCAATTTTAAGATTTTTGTGAATATTTCACAACAGAAAAATATTTCGAAAAAATTTATTGAACAAAAGTTGCTATAAATGCAATAAATAATAACTTTTATTTGAGACGTTTTTTGATAAAACGAAAGATTTTGAATAATTTTTGTAAAATTTTTTCATACTTATATGTAACGTTTCCATAGTCATGATAAATAATACTACTATCTCTGTTAGAAAATATTAGGCCAAGTTATTTCTACTTTGCTGCTAGAATGTATTTAATATAAGTACTTTATGATGGCGGTCGGTCCTGTTGTGGCCACAGCTGATTTTTTATATTTGTCTAATTATTCTTTTTTTTATAAAATTCCCCTTTCATGATGTGTGAAGTCTTGCACCTTATTTTAATGTGTTCCTAGTTATTGACTGTGATATTCGATGGTAATTGAACCTTTTACAGCCTCTTACCATCACCCTGAGTCTGTTCAAATTTTCGAACAGACTTTTTATCTTATTTATTTGTGTTTGTCTGTGCAAGATTTGTTTTATTGAGTATAGGTAATTTTATTGATTTTATCTATTTATTTATTGTTTCATTTATTGTTTTTAATATGTAGTGTAGTCATTTAAATGGGCTGTATTAGGCGCAAATAGCCTTTGTTGCTGTGCGCCAAAAATGTTAACTAACTAACTAACTAACCTTTTCATGATTATACCATTTTTTGCTGGACAGTATTAGCAATAAATAACTAATTGTATTTTCTGTTGAACTTTTGGTTCTGGACTTTTCTATAATCGATTTCTAATAAAAAATTGAATTGTTAGACTCATTTGTGCGATTCACGATATTAATAATAAATGTGGTGACCTTGTGACCAGCTGTAAAATATGAAACATGGTAAATTATAAAACATATTCTCATAATTCTAGTGATAAATATTACACGGTTTAAGTGGCTGCAGTTTAGTTTCAGATGTTAATTAGCATATCAAATTGTACTTTTGTGAATGTTTTTTTAATTTTGTTCCCATGACGCGTGAGCTAATAAACAATTTATAAACTAGTTCACAGTAATTGTGAAAAAATAAAATTCATGTAAAGTGTGCAGGGCCGGCGCTAGGATTTGCGAGGCCATGTGTCAGGGAAGGCGCGAGGCCATGTGCGAGATTGACAAGAAAAATTTATATTGAGGCGGTGGTCAAAAAGGGCTGGTTCAATAATGATGGACCACGCAAAATGACGGAATGAATGAGATACTTCAGGCAAAATGTATTTTCCTTACCTGGTACTGTCCGCTACCACGCTATGTTTACATATTAGATACTCCTATAATGTTTCAAATGTATATATTTTAATGAGGGATACATTTAGTGAATGTTACACTATTTTTTTTTCTGTGGCATCTATCAATAACAACTTTCGACTATGTGATTTTTTCTCGTATTCGGGGAATCACAGGGCTTCACAGCTGATGCAAAGCACCCCACCCGTTTTCTTCTTTCTAATTTCAGCGCGCTCAAAAACTACATATGCAATTTAGATGGGAGTTTGGTGTACGAGTGTACGCGCGGTTCAGAATGTTCACACATACTGCACATGCCTAGCGCCGGCCTTGAAAGTGTGAAACGTCAGGCATTTCATGTTTTTTTTTTATATTCGCGACTGAAACTAACGTTGGCGGCGCTGCGTACAACAGTTAATGGTTGACGAGAAGCGTATGTGTCAGAAGTTTTTTCTTAATTTTTATCTGTTCAAACAATATTTCGGTAAAAAGCACAGTATTTAAGTCACTATATTTAAAAATACGTCTTAATTCACATAAACTGCAGCACAACACACTAAAAATATTATCCAAATATACGCTTCTGTTTAATTTAGCCAGTCACTACCAGATGTCTCACTGTTATTTGCAGTCGCGAATACCTAAGCCTACCCTTTCTTCTATTTTCTTCATCTGCATTTACGGTGGGATTTTCTTCACTATTGTATTCGTCAGATGGTCTGTACATTTTATTATTCTAATAAAAATCCTTATTTGAATTAAAATTAATAACTATTATACAATACAATCGAGAAAAAAATGCGTCTAGATATCCATGGAGTTCATTTATTAGGGTTTTGTAGGTATGAACAAAAAAACCTTATACCGTCATTTTGTCGTCTGTCTGTCTGTCTCTCTGTTTGTCTGTCTGTCTGTCTGTCTGTCTGTTCGGTAAAAATTGTAGCCAAACTACTAAACCTAGAGAGTTGAAATTTGGCATGCTTATACAACTCTTTGACCCGCACATAGGAAAATATAAATATATCCCCCTAAAAATATAAACAAATATGTGCTCATAGAAAAAAATTTTTTTTTTTTTTAATTCTGAGTAGGGTATCAAATGAAAGCCCTTAGTACGTGGATTAACGATCAAAATTTTATTTTTGCAAAGTAAATTATTTTGATGCGATTTTTGCCAAAATTGTGCAAAAAAAAATTTGTCCCACACCTGTAGTAGCCCAGATGGTTTAAACTAAAAATCTGAAAAAATTCTAAGTAATGTACATTGGTGTGAACCGGAATAGTACAACAGGAATTTTTGATCAGATTATGTTTTCGGAAAATAACGCATTTTTTGTGTTTTTAACTAAAATATGTTAAATATTTAATTCGCTATGTAACACACCAGATTAATAGCTGTAGTAGCGTAGTTGGTTTTGTCATGCGCTTAATAATGTAACTTAATTTGCAAACTAGAGTTCGAATCCTGTTAATTTTATTTTTTCTGTTTTTTTTTTTGCATTTTTATTTTGTTTAAATTATTTTGTCAAAATTCTAGTTATATTTTGGTAAATTTAATTTTTAAAAGCGTAAATTTAATAACCAGTGGGGAGTGTTGAAATTATAATTTAATTCTATATTTGACGAAATCAGAGGTCGGGGCTTATGATTTAAGCAACCAATGGAAGCCATAGGCGCAATTTTCAAAATCTTAATGAACCTTGCTATATAAAAAAAATACTGCACATATTTAGAAACTTAAATAATGGTATTAGGCATTCGAATTATAATTCATAAAAAAATATTTTGACACAAAATTTATTTTGGCATCCCAAATAATCATCATTCAGTTACATAATACCTGCAAAATCCAGAAATGTGTGAAAATTCACACTTCACATAAATTTTATTTTTAAATAGATGATATCCAAAGTGACGTCAGAAACACTAGCGCCAATGTGCTTTTGTCAAACTAATCTTACAAGTATTTCATTTTTACTTATAATTCATTGCCGGACTATATGAATAACATTTTTTTCAATGAAAAAGACGTAATTAAAATATGTTAAAATGGAAAGATCATTCTATTCAAGAATAAAAAGGCGATTAGGTGTCGATTACTACAAAAACCCGAAACAGGGAAATTTTAATAGAAAGATTAGATTTATGTGGACATCTTATTTTTATAATAATAACTAGCTGGAGCACCAGTACGTCGTACGGATTTTGTAAGGTACATTTTTGCTATTGAGAACTGACACGCTCGAATACGCAGTCTGGTGGTCAAATATTTTACTACGCGCTCTAGTACTATTTGAACTTATTACATATGTTCTAGAATTGAATTTTTGTTAGAATGTCATCTTAGTTTTTTTCTTTTCTTAAGAAAAATGGAGGGAAAGTTAATATTAAGTCCAGATTGGGAAAAGATCTGGTTATGGACAGGAGGAAGACATGGGAATTAGTGATTCTTCTCGAGAATTTCTCGAGAAAAAGTTTTAATTCTCATTTTTCATTTTTCGAGAAATGTAAAATTTGCTCGACGCCTTACTTTAAAGGTGATTATAATTTTAACATTTAATTTTTAAAATTTAATAACCAGTGGGAAGTGTTGAAATTATAATTTAATTCTAGGTTTGAATGTATAGGAAATCAGAGGGGCGGGGCTTATGATTTAAGCAACCAATGGAAACCATAGGCGCAATTTTCAAAATCTTAATGAATCTTGCTATATAAAAAAAATACTGCACATATTTTGAAACTTAAATAATGGTATTAGGCATTCGAATTAAAATTCATAAAAAAATATTTTGACATAAAATTTGTTTTGGCATCCCAAATAATCATCATTCACTTTCTAAATACCTGCGAAACCCTGAAATGTGTGAAAATTCACACTTCACATCAATTTTTTGCTATCATATTGTGTAACAATTATTAATTCACAGAGCGTTCAAATTCTACTATGAAAGTCAGTTTAGAACTCAGAACTCAAATAACAAGATTAGATAGAAGTAAACAAAAACTTTTATTTACTATTTTTATATTACTTCAAATTTTTCCTTTAAGCCCTTAAGTAAAGCACCCAACTGTGAAGCTATTAAAAAGTCCAATTACAGTGGTAGACCATACTAATAAGGTCTAAACAACACATTTGTTTGTTTAGAACCAATTGCGTTAGTTGCTATTTGTTGTTCTTTCCATAATTTTATTATTTTTTTAATAGCGTCGCGTTACTCGGAACTTAAATTTTTCGTATACCAATGTCGAAGAAAATAAACTTGGAAACCCCTGTCATTTCAACCCTAACCTTCAATCTCCTTATCCAGTTCCGAGTGGGCACTCTAAAAAACTTAGGTCAGCGTATTAGATCACGCACTCATTCTGTGCTTGTGTTTTGTTCCAGGTCGTCGGGTAACTTTGGGTGTGCGGGGGGTAGGTCAGCACCGAGTACCCCGCACGGGGGCACAGCGGGACAGCCCCCGCCAGTGCTCGTCCCGGAGCCCCATTCGCAACCCTGCAGCCCAAGTTACACCACCGCACATCAGATACCCAGGAGTCCATCACATATTTTTGGCAAATACGACAAGTAAGTATTTTAATATTTTATATTTGTTGTAAAACAGTGGTTCTGAAACTGTGGTTAGCGGCCCGTAGGTATCCGATAGATTATAGTCAAGGGCAGTACCGCAACAACATAAATTGGCGCCTGGTGTGTAAAATTATTTGGCACCGCCCCCCACCCTCTCTAATTACATACGCAATTTTAAAAATTTTATGGTAGGGTGATTGCATGCGTAAGGGAAAGTTTAAGACATTTACTTACGTTGTTTTCTTCACCAAAATGATATTTAAGATATTTACTTACCATATTTTATCGAGAATTCTTCAAATCTTGTTGTTTTATTTTGATGCAAGTGGAAATAAATTATTAGAAAAATAAAAAACATAACTTTATTCACAAAAATCACAAAATCACCAGTAAAGAAACACTTACTCCTAATAAAGGAACTATCTTATTACCAGTAAAGGAACATACAAAAATACTATATATTATAAAGTCATTTTTACCGACCGCCAACATATATAATGGAGGTATTGGGATCATACCGATTTTGACATTTCGAGATTTCGATGGATCTTCACGAATTGAGGTCCTTACATAACGTTTTGACTATTTTTAGCATGATGTCTGTCGGTCTGTCTGTCTGTCCGTCTGTCTGTCTGTCTGTCTGTCTGTCTGTCCGTCCGTCCGTCCGTCCGTCTGTCTGTCTGTGTACACGTGCAGAGCAAATTCGGCTAAACGGAACTTTATGAAACTGCATATTTAAGCTTTTGACATCAATGGCACGAGTTGATCAACTTTTGGTAAAAATTGGTTGACTAGAAATGGGAGTTTACTCGTGTCAATTTTAATATTTTTGCTAATATTTAGCAACAGAAAAATATTACGAAAAAATTTATTTAAGAAAAGTTGCTATAAATGCAATAAGTAATAACTTTTATTTCAGACGTTTTTTGATAAAACGAAAAATTTTGAAATTTTTTTCATACTTATATGTAGCGTTTCCATGGTCATGATAAATAATATCTCTGTTAGAAAATATTAGGCCAAGTTATTTCTACTCTGCTGCTAGAATATATTTTATGCAAGTACTTTATAATGGCGGTCGGTCCTGTGGTGGCCACAGCGGATTTTTTAACAAATTTATAAGAAATAAAATATAAACAACATTCGTTGGTATGGTTTTTTGGTTTGGTTTTAGCCTTTTTCTTTGGTTTGGTTTAAATTGCAATATTAACGATTATATTAACAAATTATGTTACAAATCTTTTAATAAACTTAAAAATCATGATAATCAACTAATATAAAAGGGACAAAATATAAACTCTAGGTCAATGAAACACAAAATGAAATACAAAAGGGCTAAAGAAATATTATATTACATAATTGAATAACAGAATAAATAAAAAAATATATATTTAATGACAAAAATCAGCTGTGGCCACCACAGGACTGACCGCCATCATAAAGTACTTGTATAAAATTCATTCTAGCAGCAGAGTAGAAATAACTTGACCTAATATTTTCTAACAGAGATATTATTTACAATGACCATGGAAACGTTACATATAAATATAATTTTTTTTTTCGTTTTATCAAAGAACGTCTCAAATAAAAGTTATTAGTTATTGCATTTATAGCAACTTTTGTTAAATAATTTTTTTCGAAATATTTTTTTGTTGCTAAATATTTGCAAAAATCTTCGACACAAGTAAACTCCCATTTCTAGTCAACCGATTTTTACTAAAAGTTGATCAACTCGTGCCATTGATAGCCGAAGCTTAAATATGAAGTTTCATAAAAATCCTTTCAGCCGAATTTGCTCTGCACGTGTACACAGACGGGCAGACGGACGGACGGACGGACGGACAGACGGACAGACAGACATCATGCTAAAAATAGTCAAAACGTTATGTACGGACCTTAATTAGTGGAGGTCCATCGAAATCTCGAAATGTCTAAATCGGTATGATCACAATACCTCCCTTATATATGTTGGCGGTCGGTAAAAAATGGGATATTTGAACAACAAATAATAAATATTTTGTTATTTTAATAATATAGTAGTATTATAATATAATCACTTTAACGGAATGGAAAATTAAATAAATTGAACTTTTCTGGCTTTTAACTGTGAGAATTAGTTAATTAAGTCTTCATAATTTAATGACTGCGCTATAGTATTTTCTATTGATATTAAAGCTAAATTTGACAATCCATCTTGGCCCGTTGTACAATAGAACGCAAATATTTTTTTTATTAACTTTAATTTACTAAAACTGCGTTCATTCGAAGCAACAGTTACATGGAGCATTAAAAATATGGGCAGCGCATTGCCAATATTAGGGTACACATCTATTACACATTATGGCGCATATTTGTGTTTATATTTTATTTATACCAAATACACCAAATTACTTAATAAACGTTGAAGTTCAGGTTGCCATAGGAACCAATACACAAGTTTTGAGTTTACATATGCGTTCACTAATGCACTACCATTCGAAATAATATAGTTTGAATTTACTTTTCTTAACTAAAAAGTTTCTAAACAATTTTTTTTTTTTAAATATATTTCTTTTATGGAATCAATTTTGTGTTGATTATAGTTTATTAATAATGTGGCGCCCGCTCCCAGCCTAAGTAAGGTAGGGTGGCCAGACAGTCATACAAATGGTCTTCGCGGCGTAGACCTCGAAGGACCACCAGCAGAAGGCTGGAATATAGAAAGAAAAACGGTGATGTGACACGGAGACGCACCGAGTTGAGCACCTGGGGAAGACAAGGACGACCTAGAGAAAGGGGAAGGGAATATAAGCTCTTCTGCTCCTAGGGGCTGCTCTTGGAGACTAACACAAGGGAAATGGTAGCCCTAGCTGGGGTGTAGACGGGTAAAATCCTAGACCCACAAGTAATGGCTATGGAGGAACCAAACCTAGAAATCCCACGACGTCTCTGAAAACCCTAGCCAAGCGACAAACAATGCGGAAAACGTTGCTCAACACGATGGGTGTATCACATAAATAAAATTACAGTACCACAAATACAATATTAAATAAAAAACTGATAATATAACAAAAATTAATAATAAATACAAAATTTACAAAATACTAAATTTAAATTCAAATTGGAATGGACTTACAGTAATGTTTTCCTAATAAATATTTAGAATATTTATTTCCAACTTTACATCGGTGGTACTGGTGTCCCAAAAAACAGGTTCCTGGGTTCTCGGATGGTTCATTGGAAGGTGTAGACACACAAATATTCAAATGATGACACCAAGAGAGTGTAAAATCACTTGAACCGCGATAGAGACGCGTATTTTAAATTAGAAACTTGTAAATAATATTTCGGCTAGCGAACTATTCACTGAGCAGGTCAGTATCGGAATGGATTAGTGAGTTGTGTAATGTTGAATCCGGCAAGTTGCGGCACTCAACATTTTTAAGAAACACAAAAAGTTTTTGTTTTGTATTAAATAAATTGAATTTAATTTAATAATAATAGCAGCCTTACGGGCGCGACAAATATAAAAAATAACAATAATAAAAAAAAAAGAAATTTGGCCATTTGGCACCCCTATGAATCCGGCGCCTGGTGCGACGGCACCACTTGTTTCGGCACTGGTCGAGGGTGCGCAGTAATATAATTATGAATAATTGGAATAATTTTATTTATTTTTTACCGTCCGCTACATATAACGTATAATGGAGGAGTATATGGAGGAATATTTAAAATTAAGTATTTGAAAAAGTATTTCAGTTACTTTCTGGTATTTGAAATACACCTATCCTCCAATTTATACGGAAGATAGGTTCCTCAGAAATCCGTGGAAATTTAAATCGTGGATTTTGATACGTAAAACCGTATAAATCGAAAACAAACTAAAATGTGCATAATTCATTTATTTCAATATAAGATCCTTAAAAATTTAACTTAATCTTTTCTTCCTGATTGGTATGATGTCACTTACATCACTCGATAGTACTTGATGCAATTCTGGTACGATGGTTGATGAATTAGGGACAATTTCACATCGGCGAGACTTGGTAATGAAATCCGTAATTAACAATTGTATTTGATTTATTATTATCTCGCTGGAATCGGAAAGCTCGTTCGACATTCGGGTCATTTTGTAGAAAATGATTATCCAATTTTCGCCCTAATTCAAGACCTACGTAGATGACTTTTGCTGTGAACGCAACTGGTTCAGGCTCCTCTTCATCAGGATCATTGTCACGATCATTTGTTTTATTAACCATGTTGACTAAATCATCCTCATCTAGTTCTTTATCCGTGTAAAGGCGAAATAGTGTAAAAAAAGTACTGTGTAAATCGGGGGATAGGTGTATTGTATTTCAAATATTTCCCTAGTATTTAAAATATTTCCCTTATAACGGGTGTTTTTTTTAGAGGTATAGAACTTTAAATTGCAATAAAACAACGATGGATTATTCGATTGACATGAATTTTTTTTTATTCGAAAGATAATCTTGTGGCATTACATTAAATCATACCAACAAGACGGCGCAACATGTCACACAGCTCGTGCCACAATCGATTTATTGAAAGACACGTTTGGTGACCGCCTAATTTCACGTTTTGGACCTGTGAATTGGCCTCCAAGATCTTGTGATTTAACACCGCTGGACTACTTTCTGTGGGGCTATGTAAAGTCATTGGTCTATGCGGATAAGCCACAAACGCTTGACCATTTGGAAGACAACATTCGCCGTGTTATTGCCGATATACGGCCACAAATGTTGGAAAAAGTCATCGAAAATTGGACGTCCAGATTGGACTACATCCGAGCCAGCCGTGGCGGTCATATGCCAGAAATCATATTTAAAATGTAATGCCACAAGATTATCTTTCGAATAAAAAAAAATTCATGTCAATCGAATAATCCATCGTTGTTTTATTGCAATTTAAAGTTCTATACCTCTAAAAAAAACACCCATTATTTCAAGTATTTCCAAGTATTTAAAATATTTCTTTATTATTTCAAATACAGTGGAACCTCGACATAACGGACCAATGCGGGCGAGGGGGTGTCCGATATAGCCGAATGTCCGTTATATAAAAATAAATTTTCTGAATAAGCTATTTATTAACTATCAAATAGAAATATATGTATATTAAACGAAAGTTTACATTCTAATTACACTTTAAAATTGCACTTTATTCGTCTTCAGATGATATGTTACCTTGATTATACGCTCGTTGAGGAAAGTCGTCAATGTTTGTTTTTGAACTTCCTGGTTTCGGTGACACTGGTTTGAAAAATGTATAAATTTTTGTTTGGATTTTTGAAGTTTGTTGTTTCTTAATTATCAACTCTCTAGAATTGCGAAAGTGCGTGTAATATAATTGCATTTCGCTATCTGCCGAATCATCGATAAATGATATTACCCCGAGTGCGCAGTGCGAAGTCCGTTGTATCGAGGTCCGTTATATCGAGGTTTCACTGTATTTCCAAATATATATATTTAAAATATTTCCCTATTATTTTTAATATTTCCCTTGTATATATGTCAAATATTTCCCAAGTACATATTTCAAATACAAGGTGTCTCAAAAGAAATTTTATATTTATTTAGCTTACTGCGTGAACGCAACGTATCCGAGGGGCGCGGGGGTTATGTCAATCGGTAGCCTGGCTCTTGGGAATTCAGTCGCTATGGAGCGTTTCTCGGGAGCAGACCGCGCGTTATGCGTGCGAGAGTTTTACAAAAACGGTGATTCGGCGACTGTAGCGCGTAGAAGATTCTGCAGTATTCGAGGTTTTCGCCACTTAAATGATGCGCCAAGCATTCCTCTCATTCGACATTAGGTTAAAAAGTTTGAAGAGACTGGTACAACGCTGGATAAATCAAAATCCGGGCGACCTAGGTCATCAAGAACGGTAGAAAACGTGGAGAATGTTAATCAGTCTGTTCGTGACGACCCGAACCTTTCAATTCGGAAGCGCGCAAGTGCTTTAAATGTGCATAGATCATCATTAATTACATCGCATTATGCACAAAGACCTAAAGCTGCACCCCTACAAAATTCAATTGGTGCAAGAATTAAAGCCTCAAGATGCCAGTCAGAGGCTTAATTTCGTAAATCAGGTGATTTACGAAATGGTGGCCTCCATGCAGTCCAGATTTAACCCCTATGGACTTTTTCCTATGGGGTTATCTTAAATCTAAAGTTTACGCCAATAAACCGACTTCACTGGCGCATTTGAAAGAAAATATCCGTCACGAAATGGCAGCCATCCCTGAGTCCACCTGCCGAGACGTCATAAGTAATTTTACTGTTCGATTAAATGAGTGCCGAGAACGCGAGGGTCTACATTTAGACGGTATTATTTTTAAGAAATAAATCCCCAAAAAGTGTATTTTAATAATTAATAAACATTTTTTCTATATACGGCTTACTTTTTTTTTAATCGATCCACTAAATATAAAATTTCTTTTGAGACACCTTGTATTTCCCTATTATTTGAAATATTTCCCAAGGCGTGTTGACTCTTAGACCAGGGTGGTTCGCGTTCGAATCTTGGTGATGGCATGGATGTTTGTATTTGTAGTAGTAAGGTTTAAAAATATATGTTTAAAAATCAAAAACATGTATCCCGGTTAATGGCCATAGTTACTAAGACCAAATAAATAAATTTAAAAAATATATATTTCCTAATATTTAAAATATTTCCCTAGTACATATTCTAAATATTTCCCTGGTACTAATTTCAAATATTTACCGCTTATTTCAAACATTTCATAATATTTCGAATATTTATCATTATTTTATTATTTCATTATTTCAAATTTCCCTAGATCATATTTCAAATATTTCCCAAGTACATATTTAAAATATTTCCTTAATATTTCAAATATTTCCTAGTATTTGATAAATAATTTTTATCAGTGATGACTAATAGTATTTGATATTTCAAATATTTTGATCGATATTTGGTATTTGAAATACTTTTAATGAGTATTTGGCACAGGTCTGATCATACCAATTTTGACATTTCGAGTTTTCAATGGATATCTACGAATTGAGGTCTTACATAATGTTTTGACTATTTTTAACATGATCTGTCGGTCTGTCTGTCTGCCGGTCTGTCTCTCTGTGTATCAGTCAGCCGTGTACACACGTAAAATAAATTTGGATAAATGGATTTCTATGAAACTTAATATTTCAGCTTCAGACATTAATACCACCATTTGGTCAATTTTTGATAAAAATTGGTCAACCGACAGTGGAAGTTTACTAGTGTCAATTTTAACTTTTTTGCGAGTATTTCATAACAGACAAATATTTCGAAAAAAAAATATTTGAAGAATTTTACTGTACAATATGCGACTAGTAACATCTATTTATTTATTATTATTATTATTATCATTTTTTTATATATTAGCAAATATTTTATTTATCATAAGGATAAGCGATTTTTTAACTTATTGAATTAGTCACAAATTTACAAAAATTTGCTGCCGGTATGCATAATAAAAGATCGTGTTACGTTTTATTAGTAAACTTCATTGAAATTGTTATCACTTACCATTTAATAGGGAATACAATAAGAAATATGATTGTGATACATAATATTATTTTTTCTTATCGTTCGATTGTATTTTTCATTATCATTATTATTTTTTTATTAATAAATATTAATGCTATGTTTTTGAATTAATAAATTTTCATTAAAACATCTCCAATCTCAAACAATTTTAGCCGAATTTGCTCTGCACGTGTACACAGACAGACAGTCAGACGGACGGACGGACAGACAGACCGACAGACATCATGCTAAAAATAGTCAAAATGTTATGTAGGGACCTCAATTCGTGGAGATCCATCGAAATCTCGAAATGTCAAAATTGACATGATCATTATACCTCCCTATACATAAGTATAGGGAGGTATAATGAACCACCAACATATATAAATATGTTGGTGGTCGGTAAAAATAGAATCTGATTTCAATTATATAATCAGAAAATTTTGCTACCCATTAACCCTTTACTGCATGAATTTTTATTTTTGGCTGAAATAATTCATGAGCATTAGGAATTGGTTCTTATTGATAGAAAAATTAATTAAAAAAATATATTTAAAATATTAATTATTATTTTTATGAAAAAATATTAATTAAAATAATAATTTAGGGTTTGTGCCATACATGGAACATTATGATTCTACATTATGTTCAAAAGAAAATGATTCTGTATTATTTGCTCGTCAATTGCTAGGTGTTCTTCATTAGGGATTAAAAGCAGTCGCCCTCGAATTTTTGAGCTCGAAGGTCGTATCTTCTAGTTTCATTTCTCAATAAATTCAGAGTTATCGTTGAAGTATAAATTCCACTTGATATCCGCAAATCTATTGCAGCCCATTACTTGAGATACTGCAGGATCCATTGCTGTGTATGTGGCATATATGAACATTCATGAAGTAACGTTCTGATTCAGTTTTAAAAGTAAAATAAAAAATAAAAATCGGAATGTGTCATATATGGCACACTATGTGGTAAAGGGTAATAGTTGTAGGAAAATATAATAATTTTATCGCAGTAGAAAGTATACAAAATACATAACTATAGGTAGGATACATACGATAGTCATTAATATATATATTAAAACTAGCAAAGGTCCCAAGATTGAACCTTGAGGCGATAGGTAGGGGAGGTGGCAAAAAAAGTATTTAGAAGGAATATCATCCCCTCATAATAAGAATGCGCTTGGGGCTATCGAAGTATAGCAGTATACTAGTACAGCGTTTCCCAACCGTTTTTCATGGTGGACCGGTAAGCGATGTAGAAAAAATTCGCGGACCGGCAAGTTTACAAATTAATCTGTATCGCAAAAGTTTTATATTTTTTATTGCACTGATTACAAACACAAAAAAATTGATGTGAAGTGTGAATTTTCACACATTTCTGGGTTTTGCAGGTATTTAGTAACTGAATGATGATTATTTGGGATGCCAAAACAAATTTTATGTCAAAATATTTTTTTATGAATTTTAATTCGAATGCCTAATACCATTATTTAATTTTCTAAGGCCCGGTTTTTCCACCTTCAGATAAAGTTCCAGGTAACTATCTGACAGATAAGGTTATTTGTAACTTCATTTGCTGAGTAAATGTCATCCCTTCTTTCTATACAAATGTATCTATCGGATAGTTATCTAACGTATAATGAGACTGACGTATTGGATTCACTGACTGGTATTGACATTTCTTCAGCAGATGAAGTTACAAATAACCTTATCTGTCAGATAGTTACCTGGAACTTTATCTGAAGGTGGAAAGACCGGGCCTAAATATGTGCAGTATTTTTTTTATATAGCAAGGTTCATTAAGATTTTGAAAATTGCGCCTATGGCTTTCATTGGTTGTTTAAATCATAAGCCCCGCCCTCTGATTTCGTCAAACATAGAATTAAATTATAATTTCAACACTTCCCACTGGTTATTAAATTTACGCTTTTAAAAATTATATGCAACATTTACCAAAATATAACTAGAATTTTGACAATTTTTTGAAATAATTTAAACAAAATAAAAATGAAAAAAAAAACAGAAAAAATAAAATTAACAGGATTCGAACTCTAGTTTGCAAATTACAAAGCGCACGACAAAACCAACTACGCTACTAGAGCTACTAATCTGGTGTGTTACATAACGAATTAAATATTTAATATATTTTAGGTAATAACACAAAAAATGCGTTATATTCCGAAAACATAATCTGATCAAAAATTCCTGTTGTACTATTCCGGTTCACACCAATGTACATTACTTAGAATTTTTTCAGATTTTTAGTTTAAACCATCTGGGCTACAGGGTGTGGGACAAATTTTATTTGCACAATTTGGGCAAAAATCGCATCAAAATAATTTATTTTGCAAAAATAAAATTTTGATCGTTAATACATGTACTAAGGGCTTTCATTTGATACCCTGAGAATTTAAAAAATATATATTTTTTTTTCGATGAGCACATATTTGCTTATATTTTTAGGGGGATATGTTTTTTTAGATGTTTTAGTATTTTTCCTATGTGCGGGTCAAAGAGTTGTATAAGCATGCCAAATTTCAACTCTCTAGGTTTAGTAGTTTGGCTACAATTTTTACCGAACAGACAGACAGACAGACAGATAGACAGACAGACGACAAAATGACGGTATACGGGTTTTTTGGTCATACCTACAAAACCCTAAAAACAACAAATAAAAAATTACATATAATTAGTGAAAAAGAAACAAATTATTACTTAAGCAATTAATAGATTAAGGACCGAGATTTTCGTATCAAAATTAAGTGGGTTTTAACTTATTAGGTTAATAGTTGCCTGGTAAAAAAATCTCGCGGATCGGCGGTTGGGAAACACTATGCTAGTATAACTGCCACTGAGCATGAGCGTGCAATTTTTAATTTCTACCTTAATTTTTATCTGTTTTTTTTTTTAATATTTAAAATTCACTACCGTATCTAGTTGAACTTAATTACAATAATTGCTGTATTTTTTTTAGGTTTTTCCGCATAAATAGTTATAAATTAGGTTAAAAGAAAATTCCTCAAAAAAATTGCATGACTTTCCAAATAGCTTTATAGTAATCATTACCCAAATGGCTATACTTATATCTTCCTATTGCTGTTAGTGAAATAACGTACATTTCCTAAAGATTACCTGTTATTTACCGCATTATTGACGTTATCATATAACGCTAACTACTTTCTACGAAAATTACAAAGTATCCTTTTCTGTTTTAAAATTATTAATTATATAATGCGTTATTTCATGTGAATGCCCGTCAAGGTCATCAAAGAGATCATATGTTAACCGAGGTCCCCAGCTAAATAGGTCATCCTCGTTAATTTGCTTTAATTACGTTCGCTGAATGTAATAGAGTATCATTGTATCATCACGTGATTCCTTATTTGTTTATAAATTTTTTATTAAGTTAGGTTAGGTTG
Organism: Liopterus haemorrhoidalis; assembly: GCA_963971575.1. Taxonomy (NCBI): domain Eukaryota; kingdom Metazoa; phylum Arthropoda; class Insecta; order Coleoptera; family Dytiscidae; genus Liopterus; species Liopterus haemorrhoidalis. Next base: position 17,861,868 of record OZ020622.1, on the reverse strand, counting down.
AATGTCAGGGGTAAATCCGTTTTTCACCAGAAAATTAAAGTTGCATTCACAGCTTCAAATTTAATGCATTCTACGTTGTGAGTTGTGGATATATTTAATAGACTGTTTTTAATGTTTAATAATAGCGTTTACAGCTATGAAATTCATTGGCGTGTAGGCAAAACTTTCTAGGCCTCACTTAGAAAAAAAATTAAAAAAATACTCACTATAAATGAAAAATAATCTCAATTTACAAAAAAATACAACAAAAAAAAAACAATCATTACAACTCATTTTAGATAATAAAAATTATCTAAACAGATATAAACAAATAAACTTGGAAAAAGTTGACAAATTTTATTGAAATATCGACAATACACTCATACCTCGCTATACGGCCGCTCTTTATACGGCTTTTCGCTATAACGGCCTTCTTTAATTATGGCACTTTTTCGATATACGGCCCAAAATGTTTCGTTAAACGGCCAAAAAAATAATAAATGTGAAAAAAATACAGCCAGAAAGAATAAAAACTAATGATCCTTAAGTTGATTCTATTTTTGAACTTCGACAAACCATATTGAACCTAGCAAATGATCTTGGTTTTGAAAATTCGGAATTGATTCGTTATATGGCTTTTCGCTTTGCGGCCAACTTTTCCGGAACGTATCTAGGCCGTAAAGCGAGGTATGAGTGTAATCAAGAAACTTATAGAATAATAAGGCACCCGGGGATGATGAAATTACAAATACAGTGGAACACCAATATTCGTCCACGCCAATATTCGTCTTTTTTGATATTCGGCCTGTTTTTTGCTGACATTTTTGTTCGATATTCGTCCGAAAAGTCAATATTCGTCCCACCTCCCACCACCGACGTGGCCGTTTATACGAACACTATATGAGCCGTTGATTTTGAAAGTGAGACAAGTCCACTTTTCGTTATTTTTATATTTTTAATGTTTTGCATTTGAATGGAATTAAAAATATTCGTAACGAGTAATAGACTTATTTTACATTTTTGGTATTCTCAAGGCATGTAATTTTATTATACGATAAGTGTTATCGGCGTTATTTGAAAAAAGTCGTGGTTTTGGTGTACCTTAATGGACTGGTCTCACTGTCAAAGGCAATGATTTGCTGAAAATGTTGATTTCTCCTAATGAAATGGAATTATAGTAGCAAACAAATGAAAATTGTATTTGTTGTTTATTTTATTTTAATATAATTTTATTCTTTGTTAGAAAAATATCAATAAACACAAAACAAAAATTTAATTTTATAGGAATAAAAATTGAAAAAATATGAAAAAATATTCAATTATAAGTTGTATACATACAAATTATGTTTTGTTAGTTTAGACTTTTAAGATTTTTAAAGTATTCATGTTGAATGGGTGGTATATAAAGAAATAAAATCCATCATATATTTATATTTTTCTTTAGTAATAGCCCTAGTTTTTTCATATAAAGATGGTAATATTATTTTTCCGAAATTACATGGCCTACCGCACTTTGGTGATAAATCAAGAGTTTTAAATTGTGAATCTTTTTATATTGACGTTTTATAAAACATTTTATACGGCGCATTTCTCAAAAATCTTATCCAGGAAATATTCAACCAGTTAACTATTTCTCCATCAACAGAAAAATATTTCGAAAACATTTATTTAACAAAAGTTGCTATAAAAGCAATAACTAACAACTTTTATTTGAGAAATTTTTTGATAAAACGAAAAATTTTGAAAAATTTTTCGAAATTTTTTCTATTTTTTCATACTTATATGTAACGTTTCCACGGTCATGATAAATAATAACTCTGTTAGAAAATATAAGGCCAAGTTATTTCTACTATGCTGCTAGAGTGTATTTATGCAAGTACTTTGTGATGACGGTCGGTTCTGTGGTAGCCACAGCTGAATTTCTGTTTTTAGGATGCGTAATAGTCGTCATTAATACCATATTTCAGAACAGTCTACGTGTTTAATATCGTTATTGCTCATTAACCGTTTTTCTGAACCGTACAATAGCAGTAGTAACAAGTGTCTTCATCAGCATTACTTTTGTAATAGTTGCTGTTTTTTTGGTCACGAGTGTTATACAACGAAATGTATACCTTCACGTTCAATTTCCCTCCCCAATGAAATTTAAAAAAATTGGTAAAACCATCACTGTAAAATGTTATAAAATGCAATATCTTCGATTATTTCCGTCAGTTTTGGCATAGAAAACTCTATTAATCTTTCATATATCCGCTAGAATAGCAATATATAAAATATTATAACGCAAAGTAATCGATAAAACAAAGAAACAAAGAGCAAAGAGGAAAAAGATAAAATATTATTTGATACGAGACATTTTTTTAATATGAAAACAACTGACATGGAAAATATTGAAAATTTATAATATAAAAAATTGGTCAATATAATATAGGATAGGTCTGAAGAGATAGAGTTTTAGTACCTATCTAGGAACATATCTACAAAATCTGTATGAATATTCAAAACCAGTGGTACTTCAATGTAATTAGACACTTTATTCACCATTCGTTCATTTTTTGGTAGTCATACGTACAAAACCATAAAAAAGTCAAATATTTTATTATTTGAATTAAAATTTTTAATTATTTTAATCTCAAATATGCGAATTTGTTTTACTTGGATAACGAATATTTGAATATTACTGTCAGTACTAATTGCATTTCTTTCTTCTTCTTCCCTAGCTTATCCCATGTCATATGAGGTCGCTGTTCCTTATCATTCTTCTCCATTCATTTCTGTCTTTCCATTCGTCTCCCTGTAAATCTTTGCTGGAGAAGTCAGCCATGAGGCATTCGTTCCACCTCCGTTTAGGGCGCCCTGCCTTCCTCTTACCCTCTACCTTCATTTCCAAAATTTTTCTCCCAATGTGATTTTCCCCCCTCCTCATTACATGGCCATACCACCTGAATCTCTTTTCTTGCATTTTCATAGATAATTCGCCTACTTTCAGTTGATTGCGAATGTATTCATTTCTAATCTTATCTCTCCTTGTTCGTCCTAGCATCCACCTCAGCATTCTCCTTTCAGCCACGTTCATCTTCTTTTCCTGCGATTTCTTAACTGGCCAAGTCTCCGTCACGTACAATAATGCTGGCCTCACGACTGTCTTGTAGACCACTCCCTTCAGCCTTGCACTTATTCTTTTATCGCACACAACACCTGAAACCTTTTTCCAGTTCATCCAACCCGCTTGAATTATGTGGATGATTTCTCTATCCAACCCTCCATCCTCTGAAATGTATGACCCAAGATATTTGAAATCCTTCACTCGCTTCATATTTTTTCCCAGCAGTTCCATTTCCCCACATTTTTTGGCTCCTCCAAACCACATGTATTCAGTTTTCTTCTTACTTATTTTAAGGCCCCTTTCCTCCAATGCCTTTCTCCAGTTTTCAAAATTTCTCTGCATAATTCTTCTACTTTTTCCCACTAAGACAATATCGTCCGCGAAGAGCATTTCCCATGGGGCTGGTTCTTTTAGATCTCTTGTAAGAACGTCCATTATTAAATTAAATAAGTAGGGACTTATGGAGGAACCTTGATGAACAGCTACCGAGAAAAAATCCGAGAAACCCAGAAAACATCTTACCACACTGTGCACTCCAACGTACTAATTGCATTACTTTAGTTACTATATACATAATATTTTAATTTAATTACTACATACATAATAATTATATAATACTTTAACTTTGGGAGCCAAATATAACGATTGAGTAATTCTTGCAAGTTAGTTACATTACATTCTAACATTGGCAACTAAATTAACCAAGTATGACGTCATTTTATAGTTATTTTGAACGAACTTTAATCAAGTTTAAACATTTGTATACAACAAACAATTTGATAAAATAACTTGCTATTTCTTATGTTTACTTATACGATTAACAAATATTCAACTCAATAACAAAATACGAGGTGTGTAAATTAAGTAACCGGACTGCAACATAGCGTTTGATCTGGTAACATTTGGGACGCGGGACTTGGAGGGGCGTCAGGTGAACATGTGATACGCCTTCAGTACGATTTTGAACTCGCTAGATTAATTTTGTTGTTCGTAGGGATTTTCTTCGCGAAACAGTTTTTTCTAGTACACTAAAAATGAGTGACATTCATTTCGAGCAGCGGTGTGCTATCAGGTTTTGCTTCAGACTTGTGCACAGTGCAACGGACATTTTTGCAAAACTTCAGCAGGCCTACGGAGACAGTGTTTTGTCAAGGACCCAGGTTTTTTGATGGTTTAAGGCATTTTCAGAAGGAAGAGAGTTGATTGAAGATGATTCATTTTCAAGAACTAATTAAGATGTCGACAGAATCCGGGATCTTGTTCTTTCAGGTCGTCGGTTGACAGTCAGAATGATCGGGGAAGAGTTGAATTTTACCCACACTACCGTTCATCAGATTTTGACCAATGAATTGGGGATAGTAAAAATGCGCCTTGTCACACAGCAATTTCAATAAACGAATTTTTTGCCAGTAAAAACATTCCTGTGGCTCCTCAGCCTCCTTATTCGCCTGACTTGAGTCCTTGTGACTATTTTGAAAAAGTCATTGCAAGGGACGTCATTTTCGGACACTCGAAAACATTTAAACGTCCGTAACCGACCAGCTGAAAGCTATTCCAGTATCCGAGTTCCAGCACTGCTATGAGGATTGGAAGAACCGTCTTCAGCGCTGTATGGCTTTCCAAGGAAGTTATTTTGAGGGAGACAATATTGAATTGTAATTCTAGTCGAATAAAAAAATAAATAAATAAATCATTAGGTTTATTTAATTTATACACCTCGCATTATAGCCATTAGCAACGCCGAGAGTCGTAGGTGATGCCGAAAAGTTATTGGGCAACCCTCGAATACCTTTGGTCTTATAGAACATACCATGTTACTTTGAAGATCGGCATAAAAAAATTATCCCGTATAACTATAATCACATTGTTATACTACAAAAGAACTAGGGATCATGTTTACAACCACGTTGTAAATAGTCAACGATCAGTGGCGCATACATACGTTTAATTACTAACTATAAATAAGTATACTTGTTTTTGTTAATCCTTTAAGTAAGATGCGTAATGTGAAAAACTAATCCCTACGGCTATGGGTTGACACGCCTAGTTATATCACTTCTATTGTAATTTTATGAGTTCCCTAACTTTTATTATTTTATTGCGATCTTCAAAACTAATATGGTATGTTCTATACTAATTATTCTGTAAATATTATATTACTTCTTTATACCCTTTTCACACTAGATCTTTAAGACGAGTGAACTTAAAGTTCACCGATGTTTAAGATTGGTATGCTTTCACACTTGATATTTAAATCTCTGGTGCTGTCATCAGCTACAGTAATTTTGTCCTTAAGTTACCGTCATGAAATTACCAGTTTGGACTGTCTGCGCAGACGCACATTTTGAATTATTATAAACAAATAAGGATATTTCATTTCATTCTACAATAAAGACACTACAATAAAGAATATATTACACCTGTATTAACATGTAAGTCGATACATTTTATCTCAATTATTGTAGCTCTGTATTTTATTAAACACATTATTAAAATAAATAATTTTATTATAACAATAAGTATAAACTTCTTATAACGTCGATATAAATACAGTATTCTTGTTTATGATAATATAAAATGTTGACAGCACAAATTCAAGGAGTATTTTTGTATAGTAGAAATTAAGTTGGCAATGCGGACGAAGTTTAAGACGCAGATCTCTGTCTTAAACATCGCTTGAATTTAAACGAGGCCATACGGTTTCACATTAGCGTTTAAAGATACATTCACTTTAACATCCGATCTTAAAGACCTAGTGTGAAAAGGGTATAATAGAATCCATTAAATAGATGCAATTACTACCAACGTTGTGGTAGATGTTCAGCGCTAATTCTTTACCGAAGTTACATTGTCGGATGTGGTAGGTTAGGCTAAAATGTAAGCTTCGTAGTAAATTGGCTTCATGCTAAAGGCCGCCAAAAAGGAACAATATATGCAACTTGTAATATTTCTAGAAGAAACCATCTAACGATTTAATAATTATCTAAAAATAGTTCATAATATTGTTTACAAACACAGCATTAATAATGCAACGCTTGTTTCTAACCTGTTGTGATATTGTTGCTACATAAAATCTCCATTACCTCTCGACATAAATAAATATTGTATTAAAAAATAAATATGGTTAATAAATTATACTGCAGTGATAAAATTGTGATAGTTAAGAGTATAGGACTAAGGTTTTATTACTACTTTAATAGCTTTATTATGCTCAAACAATAATTTCTAATTAAAAAACAACAGGACCGTAACTGCGTAGAGCAATATTGCTCTTTTTGTACTTCTGAAAAATATATGAGAATACTTACTTATCTAATGTGATTCAACAACCCATGTCCCTTATTGGCCTTCCTAAAGGATGTTATTCATTATACTTTTTACTACACTTCAAACGTCTGACGTCATTCAAACTTCTAAAACTTCTTTCTAAAGTGTTAATGTCAGAGAGACATTCAACACTTTCTTTTGTTTGTTACTTATCACTGCCAACTTAACAATTTGATGTGTCAGATTGTGTCAGTTTGTCATAATAATCAATTTATCAGGTCGTCAAGAATTAAATTTTGTAGTTACTAATATTGCCAAATTGAACAACTTATTATTTGCATTGGCTTAATATTTTACCGTTCCGTTTTTTTTTTTTGTTTGAAAGCTACACATCTCGCCTGTTTAAAGAAATCATTGTGTGCTCTAAAAAATATCAAAAACTTTTTTTAAAAAGTATTTTTTTTTGAAAATGGAACGGTCGTAAATTCGTACTATTATGAAGTATGAGTTCTTACGTGGAACTACGGCATCGCAGATCGCACGAAACATTAATAGTGTATTTGGCTTTAGTGTTACTACGTAGCAGACAATATCAAATTGGTTTGCCAAATTTCGTACAGGTAACTTAAAAACAAACAAAAAAACCTGGCTCATCGATCAGCAGAAATATACTGCAACCAACTGTACGAAATGATGCAAAAACTTAAAGATAAACAGTCTAGATTGGTCAACAGATCGACTCCTATCTTATTGCATGATAACGCTAGACCACACACTGCACAAAAGACTGTGGCAAAACTACAGGAATTGGAGTTGGAACTTCTTCATCATCCTCCATACTCAACAGACCTAGCCCCCACAGACTACCACGTTTTCCGCAATTTGGACAACTTTTTAGTAGGAAAACAGTTTAATTCCGACAATGCTGTAAAACTGGCCGTCCAGTAATTCAGGAAAAATATTACGTCTTTGGGCACGATAAAGTCGTCAAGCCATTTTCAGATTTCATCCACTGATTGGAAGTGCATATCGAACAAGGTGTGTTGTATTGATCGGAACAAGTGGTAATCGGATGGAGCAATGTCTGGTGAATACGCCTGGTGCTGCAAGACGTCCCAGCCAAGACTCATTATGGTGTCTTTTGTATTGGAAGCAATGTCCGGCTTGGCGTTGTCATGCAACAATTTCACTGGACGTTCTCCTTGGCCAGTATACTGGCGTTTTCATTCCAATTCTTGACTCAAGCAGATTGACGTTGGTAGCAGTTCGCAGTAACTGTTTCACCCGGTTCCAACAACTCATAATAAAGCACGCCCTTGATATCCCATCAAATGCAGAGAAGAACCTTCTTTCCGAAGCGATTGGATTTTGCGACCGATTTGGATGATTCGCCGGGATTTACCCATAACTTTCTGCATTTCGGATTGTCATAGAGTATCCATTTCTCATCGCCCGTAACGATTTTCCACAAGGCTTTCGACGCTGGTTATTAAGAAGAGAAAGACACGCTGTCACTCGTTGATTTTTCATGGTTTCATTGAGTTCATGCGGAACCTATTTTCCTTCTTTCTGGATCTTTCCCATCATGAGGCGTTTGGAAATCGTTTGCTGCGTTACTCCAAATTTTTCTGCAAGCTCTTTTGGTGTTTGTGCCGAATTTTCAGCGAGCAGCTTCTCCAAATCATCGTTGTCGCACTTTTGAGGGCCTCCAGGGCGTTGTTTGTCGTTCAGACAGAAATCACTGCTTTTAAACCGCTTAAACCAAAATGCGCACATATCGTACGATACAACACCTTCGCCGAGAAAGGAACAAATCGATTCGCACGCTCTTGCAGCATTTTTTTCTTATTGGAATTTGTAAAGAATACAGTGTTGGATATGCATCTTATCTGTTGCCATTTGCAACTGCACTGAACTGAATACTTTTGAAGGTTATGTTCGGATTTCAGGCATACCACCACTCATTTTTAATAACTATATGTCAACACTATAATCTCAAATGAGAAATCAATTGATTCTAAAATTAATTTCTTAACTGCTTAAAATAATTTGGATTATTCATTTGTACACCTAATAAATAAAATGTTTTGTCAAAAAAAACGGGACGAACTTTTGCATCAACCCGATATTACACCAATATTTTCGAAGATTTTTCGTTTTTATGCAAATTTAAAATTTTGTGCAAATAAAAAAGCAATAAAACAACTTTTTATCGAAAAACAGTTATCAACAAAACCAAATAAAATTCGTTATTCAATAATAAATTATTGATAATATATTTATTGATAAAAAAATTACATTATCAGTGAAATTTTTTACGTCGAAAGTCCCACGACAAATATCGTATCTCAAGTGTATGTTTATCAAAGGTAGTTTATTGTTATCAGTGGCGTTGGATAACGCACACCTGTGTTCAGTTATTAAACTAGAACTTTTAGTCTGCCTTGGTATATCACTCTGTGAACATGTCGAATATAGAAAGAGTTAATTCAGTGATACACGAATATGCTTCGGAAAGTGACGACACTAGCAGCTATGCAGATTCTTCGAGCAATGATGGGTAATGATTTATGTAATTTATAACAGTTTTTTTCAAAGTGGTACCTAGCAGAGCCGGCGCTAGCTCTTTTGGCGCCCGGTGTAAACCCACCAAACTGCGCCCTTTTTACTTGCCCGACCTTAATATATAAGGGGCCAGTATTGTAATCGCGAAAATTTTCGATGTCGAGATTTTGACTGATGACCACGTTTCATGGTCCAGGGACTCCAAAAAACCTATTTTCGAAGTGCCGTCCGTATGTGTGTGTGTCTGTGTGTGTGTGTGTCTGTGTGTATGTCTATGTGTCTGTGTGTATACACGATAACTCAAGAACGGTTCAACTTAGAGAATTCGTTCTGGTACTAAAAAATTCTTCTATTAAATGGGAAGAACCCTATTGAATATTTAGCAACAGAACAATATTTCGAAAAAATGTATTGAACAAAAGTTACTATAAATGCAATAACTAATAACTTTTATTTGAGACTTTTTTGATAAAACGAAAAATTTTGAAATTTTTTTGTAAAATTATTAAAAAAATTTCCAAGTCTCAATTTTTTCATACTTATATGTAACGTTTCCATGGTTATGATAATTAATTCGTAACTAGTAAACCAAGTCTTGGACAAAAATTTGTATAGCACATAATTTGATGTATTTTTGAAGATTTATCTAAATATTAAAAAAAAAAAATTAAATTAATTTTTTTTTTTTTTGGGAGGGCAAGTCTAGCGGAGATTTCCCTTCGCCACTAGTTTAGAATATGTTCTGGCGTACCGAAGAGGGGAGTTTAGGTGCTCCCAATCTTATTTCAAACATACTCTTTTGATTTAAATGGTTGCAATTTAAATATTTTAACATTTTAATCGAATACTAAAGTCTGTTCCAAACGGTTAGGCGGAACTAGATTTTGCAATCTAGTTACTTTCATCGTTTAAATCGTGCTTTTCGGCCGTTTTGTTTAATCTTTGTAAATCATACTTACAATAAACATTTTTTGGTTAAGGTTAATATCATTTTAAAATGTCATTTTCTTTATATTTGGATTTTTTGTGTCATTCTTAATACAAATTTCCCATTTATTTATTTTTTTGTCATTAAAATAGGTAAAAAAAAATAATTAATTTTGACATATGTCATTCGTTTCCATGGTTTCTTTGTTGGAATTTTAAATTTTGACATTCCAACGTGAAAAATGAAATAACCCAAGCAAGGTCCCTTCTCGTGACAACTTAAAAGAACGAAATTCCCATTTGGTTCCACCTAACCGTTTGGAACAGACTGTAATTATTGCTCCGTAGCAGGGACTGTGGATTTAAAGTTCATATTTTAAATGTTGCATTATCGGCGACAACGGAGTGCAAAGGGTTAATATGTACAACATTGATATAGAAATGAAAATTTATAATTTTGATTTAAATAACAATAGAAAAACTTAATAAAAACTTAGAATATGTTTATTTAAGCGTTAGTTTTGTCGACCCTAAGAGCTAGCGCCCTGGGTTTGTGCCCCTGTCGTCCCTGCCTTTCACCGCCACTGGTACCTCGTCTTACGAACTTAATTCATTCCTAAACGCGATTCGTATCTCGAAAAGTATGTATCTCTAACCTAGTTATTATAACTAACGAGAAATAAATTAATATGTCCCCAGATTCAAAAATTTAAAGAAATTGATGTGAAGTGGAAATTTTCACACATTTCAGGGTTTTGTAGGTATTTAATAAGTGTAGGAATATTTGTTCTATTGACAATGTGTTGGTGTGGTGTTCAAAACTCGGTCCTCAGCTGTTACTATATATAACATATCGAGTTCTTGAAGCACTGACAGTTTTGTTCTTTTTTACCGACCGCCAACATATATAAGGGAGGTTTTGTGATCATACCGATTTTCACATTTCGAGATTTCGATGGATCTCCACGGCTATTTTTAGCATGATGTCTGTCGGTCTGTCTGTCTGTCTGTCTGTCTGTCGGTCCGTGTACAAATTTGGCTAAAAGGATTCATATGAAACTTCATATTTAAGCTTTTGGTATTCCAAGCAAATTTCCTAGTCATGTTGTCTCAGAGGGGCCACATCAATTGACCAGCGAGGTCTTGCGATCTAACCCCATTAGACTTTTTTCTCTGGGGCTATTTGAAGGAAAGGGTCTATGTCAACAAGCTTGCTACGATTCCAGAACTAAAAGAGAACATCAGACGTGCAATTGCTGAAATCGAGCCGCATTTATTGGAAACGATTACGGAAAACTTCGCTAAAAGAATGGTATCATGTCAGCGGAGTCGTGGATCGCATTTACCCGATATCATATTTCATAAATAATTGCCAAGACTGTACTTTACGCCAGTGTTTCTCAACCTTTTCTGGCCTGGGACCCCCGAAATTATGTAAATACTTACTGCGGCCCCCCTATATTATGGTGTATCAAGATAATGAGATCAGAGTTTTTTCGAAAAGGCGACGTGTGAGCAAAATTTTAAACTAAAATTTAAACTAAACCGTTGTCAGAGAAACCTATCAACCGACACATACAATTGATTTGACCTTGATATAGTCTACTTATAGGCTGTTTCTTTGGTTAAAGCGGAACTAGATTTTCAAATCTAGTATTTTTTATCGATTGAATGAAGCTTTTGATCATTTTGTTTACTAAAAGCCCATTTACTCATTATAAAGTTAGCTAGTGACCAGAGCCGTAGCAATATTTTTGGCGCCCTTGGCAAATAAATTAAATTAACTTAAAAAAGCGCATTAAATTTTAATAGACAAGTGAAAATACAAGCTAAAAAAAAGTCCTCACTTCCAAAATACAAGTAATGACCTAAAAAAAGTCTTTTGCACTACAAATGATGATCAAAAACCAATAAAAGCAAACGCCCATGGCGCCCCTCTTTAGGCCTCGCGCCCCTGGCACTTGCCCCGATGCCAGGACGTTACTACGGCTCTGCTAGTGACAACTTAAACGTTTGATGTAGCCTGTAGTTTAAATTAGTTGTCAAGATAAGTATATTATGTATAAAAATAAATAGAATATTTATTTTATTTGTTATGAAAGGTATATTTTTATGAATATAAATATAAGATACTCGTATTTATAAATATGAATAAAATTTATATCTTGCAAGATTGACTGCATTTTTATTATATTTTCATGTGTCGATATTTCACTTCGCGGCCCCCAACGAAGCCTTCACGGCCCCCCGGTTGAGACACGCTGCTTACGCTATAATAATAAAATTCGGATTTTTCCAATATGTTGTGTTTTATTCAAAAAACAAATCCTTGAGTCCAAATTGGATCACCTTTATTTGCCGCTAGATATGAATGTTTTTTATATTTCTTAAAAAGGCTTATTTTGTCGGTTTACTAGTTATCAACTTCCTTCAAAAATTTTCTTTATCAGTCTTATTGCGAGTACTATGACTTAATACACGTTAAACGTTGTTTTTGTCACTTTAATAGTTTTTCTTAGATAATAAAACTATCACATATAGTTATCGCTTGGCAATTTGCAAAAACTGCTATAAAATTACTTGCAGGAACTGTAAATTGTTTAACATAATTAATTAAGTGAATCTGTTAGTAGATTATTAACTGGAATACTTAGGCGGTCAGTTGTAAGCGGTTTAAAGTGGCGAAGTCAAGAAACTGTGCAGACTCAGACAGTTAGTTATATTTATGCCTGCCAGCACATATGCAAACTCTATTAAACACTGTTATGTTTATTAACTTAACTCCATAGATCATCTCGCTTAGATAATTAACATTTTAATTACAGATATAAATAACTTAAGTTATAATCTTACTATATTGCTCATCTTATTTTAGATTTCTTCTATTCATCTTCTATTTTTACCCTATTTCTTTCTTCCTTTTGGTGCCCATGTTAAAGGCTCGTACTAACTAGAACATTTGTGCGCACGAACGCTGTGCGCGTAAAATTGCTCAGCTGAGTACGAGGTACAATTTTACGCGCACGAATGTTATCCGTAGCTTGTCGGTCTCACCCAGTGTTGCTAGATGTACGATTAAAATCGTACTTCTACGATTATTTTTGATTGTGTACGATGTATGATTTTATTGAAATATATATATATATATATATATATATATATATATATTTATATATATTTTTAGTAAGTTAAATATTTATATTATATAATGCGATATATTGAATATTTTAGCCCTCGGGTTTCAAATCAACGCGCTCTTTAAAAAAATCGGTTGGTCTCGCTATGATCGGTAATGCTCGGACATATTCGAATAATCAAATATACAAAGCTCACTCCTCCTTGGTTAGTGTACTGTACTACAAACTCAAATCGGTCCGGTCTCTTCGTGTTTGTGTTGAATGGGAATATATAGTAAAGGAGAATTTAGATGACAGATGACGGTTAATTAAAGCATATGGTTCAATGGGAGAAGACTATAGCAATAAAATTTCCATTTTTGAATAGAGACATATCATTTGTTCACAGACAGAGCTAGAAATAGAGAAAGAGATACAATTTGTTTCACTTAACACGCTTGTTTTCAAAAACAAGAATGCATCAACACGTGAAACCCCTTCCCCTACACAATTAGCGACCGCCTTGAGTTGAATGCGCGCGCGTGTATATAAAATGACATACGTTGAAGTTACCATATTATAATATAAAAAAGATAAAAACTATGAACGTACGTTACAGTAAGAAGCCGAAATACGTTTTTGACAACTTACATAAAACTGTGTGAAATAGATATATATTTCTTTATCGGTTCTCAATCGATCAATCTGTCAAGTAAATTCTCCTTTACTATAGTAAAAATATGTTGATAAATACCCTTTTTACGACTGAGATTTGTTTTGTTGAGCCATGCATAATGGACACCCACAGTGATAATTACAATATGTTTGATAATGAGGAACATGCTACAGACCAGTTAATAATTATAAATATTTAACGGCTCTAATAAGGCAGATGTAAAAGTTTATTTGGTTCAATTCAAACAGTTCGAGGAAAAATTATACATATTTCATCTTTTTCGATTACATATGATTGTGCAATATAAAAATTTATACTTAATAATTTTCATTAATTTATTACTCAGCAATTTTTCTATATGCTCATAAAAAAAAAAACGATTTGTACGATCATTTTGAAGTGTTTGTACGATTTTTTCTTCTTCGATATCTGGCAACACTGGTCCCACCGACAAAATCAAAGAACTTGTGCGCTCAGTGTGTACCGGTTTATACAGTCATATAATTGTGCCCGTAAATTTAAATAAACACCAGTAAACTTTCAACATAGAATGGATTAAAAGGTATTGCATGCTGGAAAACGAATCCACAGTTGCTAAAAAACATAGGTTTATGGCTAATCGTTCTTTCACGGGAACAGCCTTTATAAATCTTGTATTTTTCTTCCCAATTTTGTGACCAACTTTATTATCGAGTAGTTCAAAATCTGCCGCTGGCATTCGAACAAAATTTTGAAATTGTCCACTAACTTCTTACATTTGCAGTTCTGCTAGCAAACTTGAACCATTGTATATGTCCCTGCTTCTATATAGTTGTGTCATCCACCACCGTTTCTTTTGTTTTATCTTTTTTTACTAAGTATTACTATGTACGCTGCACTTGTTAAGGCAACAACATTACTTTCCGCCATCGTTGCCACTACTTACTTATAAATATGTGCGTGGTTATAACTGAAATACGTGGAGCGCGATTTTACGCGCACGAACAAAAAAGTTGGGTGCACAATTTTTTTTTTACCCGCACGAAAATCCGTGCGCGCACATATTGCGTCCGCGTACAAATGCTCAAGCCAGTACGCATCTTAAGACTTGTTTTGATAACTTTTCATTTTCCAGTTTAAAAAATTAGCTGTGTTTACCACAGAACTGACGGCCACCAAAGAATACGTAATCTATATACGTAATATGTGTACGATATCCGGTGGCCCTTTTTAATATGATTGAGATGAGTCACGGTTGGCAAATTGGTTTGTAAATATTTCATACTGGAATTACCATGACTTGTATACTTCATGGTAATTCCATTGAGGGGCCTTCCACATAGTTTTTTCCAAAACTCGCGATCGGATCAAGCCTGAAAACTTCTATGTTCACCAGCTGGTTGCTATGATTATTTATGGCATGTCTGGTTTTACAATCTACCGTTAATAACTTCTAGCTAATCTGATTTAGTACCTATTATCCTTTTTTGTTCTTAAAGTCTTTAAAAACTGTAAAATCTAAAAACTGTCTCTAGAGTGTCTCCTCTCTCTTACTTAACTCTACTAAATTAGTGTGAACAATTGTGCAATCTGATATTATTTTTCGTAACTTTTATTTGAAATTGTAAAATTAATGTTATTTTTAAATTAACAAAAAATATAAACAATTCTAAGTACTGTGTATTATATTATTTTTATTATTCTATTTTTAAATGTTTTGCGTTCATATTTCATTTATTATCTTCCTACATTATCATCTTACACGTTACTAGAATTATACTTACGTTTGCACGCAAAATATCCATTTCAAATACCAAAGTTTTTGCATACGTTTTTTATTCATTCAGTGTTACTTTATTTCCTCTTTAAAATTAAAATA
This sequence comes from Liopterus haemorrhoidalis, assembly GCA_963971575.1. Taxonomy (NCBI): domain Eukaryota; kingdom Metazoa; phylum Arthropoda; class Insecta; order Coleoptera; family Dytiscidae; genus Liopterus; species Liopterus haemorrhoidalis. The sequence continues at coordinate 17,846,374 of OZ020622.1, read as the reverse complement.
ATTTTCGAATCTTAATTTGATATATTCCTCTGATTAAAAATTTAATTAAAAGATTATTTATACTATTTCAAAACCCAAAATATACGAGTTTTTAGAACATTTATTTTTAGCTTTTTTAAAATCTAAAAACAAATACCATGAGTTCAAAAATAAATTACATAAGGGTTGGCTATGGAAAAATAGAATAATGTCTACTGCAAACTTTAATATAACAATTGAATAACGTTTAGGCACAGTCTTTGTAATTATTTAAATTGGAAATTATAATTTTTTGATTTCACAGGTACAGAAAAATAAACAAAAAACTAAAGAAGGTGTTCAAAATGACCACCGTTTTCCTGCAGACACAAATTTAGTCGTCTTTTCAAATTATTAAAAGCATTTATAAGAATTTTAGGAGTTTTATTGGCACACTATTCGGCAATTCTGTTTTGCAGTTCCTCGATATTGTTAATAGGGGTCTTGTATACATTCTTTTTCAGATAATCGAATATAAATTAATCTAAAATAGTTAAGTCTGGTGATCTAGGTGGAAATTTTGGATTTGAACGTAAACTAATTATTCGATCGTCAAAAGGTAATTGATGGTGTCTTGAGTGGTGTGGGCAGTCGCGCCAACCCTTTGGAAGTTGTCTTGCTGGAGCTCATCCTTATGAAGCTGATTAATAAATTCACGTACAATATTCCAGTATCTCTGAGCAGAAACAGTTTCGTGGAAAAATATGGGTCCGATAATATGTCTTCGAGACACAGCAATCCCAACACCTTACGGGTGAAGGGGAGTTTCGCGAAAAGTATGAGAATTTTGAACACTCCATAACCTCATATTTTGTGAATTTTTATACCCCGAAAGGGTGAACCTGGTCAGAAAAGCGTTAAATTTATCAAATCATCATTGTTAATTAAATTTTGTGGGAACCAATGACAATACACAATTCGCCTGTTGTGATGTGCTGCCAGCAACTCATGTAAAGAATTTTGTATGGGAATAGTTTAAATCTTTTTTGACGATAGTATGGAAAGTTCCTAATGATAAAGCATCTCTTGCGAAAGTGTACGTAGTGATGTAGTGGGTTGCTCGTTCATACGTTGACGAACATCATCAACTGTATTTGGAGAACGAACTCTTGGCCTTCCAGTTTTATCTCTAAGAGTAATGCTTCTTGTATCGCGGAATAAATCAACACTTCTTCTTAGTGCGCTGTAAAAATATCCTTCAAGGTAAGCAATATCTGGAAATTGTAGCCGAAATTCTTCTAAACATGACACCGCACTGTAAATCCATTCGCCGTTCTCTCGGTACCAATCCAAACACTTTTAACAGGTGAAGGGGAGTTTCGCGAAAAGTATAAGCCCAGAGCGCCAGCTCTTAGGGGCGCTAAAACAAACGCTTAAATATACATATTCTAAGTTTTTATAAAGTTTTGCTATTTTTATTTAGTACAAATATATAATTTTTTATTTCTATATCAATATTTCTACTACACTACAAACATTCCACAACTTATTTTGGTGCACATTTAGTTATACAGTTGTACCTCGACTTACGAACTTAATTCTTTCTTGACCGCGGTTCGTATCTTGAAAAGTGTGTATCCCGAAACACATCCATTATATCTTATGGAATATTGATTAATATTCCATAAGATCCATCCCCAGATTCAAAAATAAAAAAAAACCAAATTCTCCACTAAATGAAGAAAATGCAAACAAATGGAGGAGTGAGAAGGAGCATTTTTACACTATATATCGTCCGGTTGTAGGTTAAGTGACAATCTTTTTCAAAATGAATTCTTGGTCCCTAAATACATTATATATAGAGGAGAAGGTCCTAATATTGGCCCTTCTTTTGTTTTTTCTCCATAATTTCTAGAAGAAAGTTCTCCATAATTTCCATAATTTCTTGATAAGTTTTTGAAGAAATTATCTTAGATTTGGCATTCATCTAGCCCAAAGACTTACATACGAGGTCTGTTCAAAAAGTATCGCGAATTTTGTGTTTTTTCAAAAATTATTTATTTATTCATGAATATCTATTTTGTCCCCTTCAAAGTAATCCTCACCAGATATTATACACTTGTGCCAACGTTTTTTCCAATCCTCGAAGCACTTGAAAAATCATTTTTTGTGATCTTGTTCAGCTCCTCCTTCGATGCCGTCTTTATCTCCTCACTCGTAGCATAGTGTCGTCCTTTCATGGGCCTCTTCAGTTTCGGGAACAAGAAAAAGTCACAGGGGGCCAGATCTGGGGAATACGGTGGCTGCGGCATTATTAGTGTGTTGTTTTTGGCCAAAAATTCGCGCACAAGCAACGATGTGTGGGCAGGGGCGACCCGTCTCATGCCCAAATCATTGGTAAAAATCGAATGGCACGAGCCAATCGATATGTTTAGGTCCTCAGCAACTTCTCTAACGGTGATTCGACGATTGGCCAATACTATTTTCTTCACTTCATCAATGTTTTCGTCTGTTGTGTTTGGGCGTCCGGCAGGCTCTTCGTCGTTCACATCTTCTCGGCCCTCTGAGAACATTTTGTACCACCGATAAACGTTCCTTCGGTCCAAGGTAGCTTCACCATATGCTACAGTCAACATGCGGAATGCGTCCGCGCACTTAATTTTGTTTTCCACACAAAATTTGATACAGATTCTTTGATCCATTTTTTGGTATAGGCAAAAATCGAAGACGAGCCAAAACACGTGCAAACAAACCAACTGTCAAAAATTAACTGAATATTTGAAATGGCCGAACTTGTCGACATAAGTGAGAGACATGACTACCAACATAAATCACAAGCGGATCGAATATAAATCTTGCCCATTCTTATAACAACAACTTACCATAATAATAAATAATCAAAATTAAGCAAACACATTTACTGTAATTCGTTTCTACCGGAACAAGAACTCAACCGCACTAAATTTGTAAAATTGTGGAACAAAGGTATGTGTATTTTAAGCTATTGCCGAAAGATGGTGTTAGCTATGTTAGTAGATTTTCTTTGCGGGCCCATATTAAATGCAAGGCCCATATTAAGACTTTCTCCTCTATTATTAATATAATGTATTAGGGACCAATATCTCAATTTGTAAAATATTTCTCTTATGGCCGGTTGCTAAAGTAAGAATTATTCCTAACTCGAGTGAAAATCATTTGTTGTTGTATGTTGTAACATACAAAAACAAATGATTTTGACTGGAGTTAGAGAAAACTCTTACGTTAGCAACCCGCCATTAATGACTTTTACCTTCAAACGGATGATAAATGTATATGTATTTTGTATACCATTGCACCATTATATTTATGAATTTTTTTGTTTTACGTGATCAGTATGCAAATCAACTTCCATTAAATTATTTTGTCTGGTTTTGTTGTTTAGGAGTATTCGATTTATTGCCTGTACTACTACTACAGGCAATAAATCGCCTGTAGTAGTAGCCTGTTTCTAGTACTAGACAAAACAGTTTAAAAAGTACAATGTAAAACTGACTTTAGTTCATTTGAAAAACAAAAGCATCCCGGTTCGTATCTCGAAAAGTTCGTATGTCGAGAGGTTTGTATTTCGATGTACCACTATATTAAGTACTACATACATAAGTCGTATTCTGAAGATAAAGTATTGAAATTGCAATTATCTAAATCAGTGTTTCTCAATCTTTTTACACTTGTGGCACATTTTTCAAAGAAGAAATATTTTGCGGCACACCTAAACTTAGTCACAGAAGAAGTCTAATTGGTCTTTATTCAAATAGTGTTGGCGCCCCTGTATTCAGGATATGTCAATTTCAATTCGTCCTGTATCTTTCGTGTACTTTATTCTTATGAATGGAATTGTACATATATTCGGACAATGATGTTAAAATAAAAACGACGCTAGTTTTTTTAAAAATTTAGCGGCACACTACTGTGCGACGGCACACCTTTGGGAAACATTGATCAGTGGTTCTCAAACTTAATTGGCGTACCGCCCCCCTTTCAGAAAAAAATTAGCTCAGCGCCCCCTGGAAATCTACATTCTTTAAACGAACAGACAGAAAGATATATGTATCTATATTTCTACCTACGTTCTAAAATATAGTAAAGAAAGATGTAAAAAAGACAGTTTAATATTGAAATTAAAAATTATTTATTAAAATCATATTCTCATCTAATGAGAAGGATGAACCTGGTGTGTTGCTTATCAATGTATCAATCCTCGGCTCTATTTTTGTCAGCAGTATTCTTAAATCACCGCGATTAGCTATGTGCAGTCGGTTCCTTTTTTTTTTTTTGGTAATATATTTGTGACCGCACTGAACCCACGTTCCACTAAATATGATGAAGAAAATGCAATTAACAACGTTTGTATTATAGCCTATAACCCAGGATAAGCTGTAGGAATCTGCTTTTGCAGCCAGAACTGTTGGTAGCCGTCTTTGAATTTAAATTTCAATTCGTAATTTGTTTCACTTCCATCAATTCTTCTTGTAATTTTGGAGTGTTTGTACTTGAAAAAGGATCCAAAACCCAATCGGGTATGTTCGTTTTAAAAATATCTTCAAATCGGTTGAAGTCAGAATGGAGAGCATCCAAGTGCTGACAATAGGTAAGCAAGTCTTCATCATTTTCAATGCCCCCCAAATGCACCCGAGGCTACTATCGCCCCCTCTGGATCGTTCCAGCGCTCCCTAGGGGGCGGTATCGCCTACTTTGAGAATCACTGATCTAAATCAAAAGAATATGTTTGAAGGTTGAGAGCACCTAACCTCCCTCTTCGGTAGACCACTGCATGTTCTAATATAATGGCGCAGTTTGGTTGGTCTTGCCCAGGGCGCCAAAAGAGCTAGCGCCGTCTCTGGTTGAGACGCGCCAGTCGTTATCGGACCATCATGACGTCACAGCCGTCGATTGCTGAGCAATTGTAACGATATAGTTCTCGATTCAAATACAGTTAGAGACTGCCAGTCGTTACTTCCAACCGTCGTGGTGGGCAGTTCCAGCGTAACAGTGCGTAACAATCGAACTTTATGATCGAGAATTGTTTGTTAAGTTGCTGTGAAAAATATATTTCGTGTTTATCATAGTTTATTAAAATATCATCAATCTGGAGCTATTAAAATGACATGTAAGTTTCAAGTAAAGTCTGTTCATGATAACTATGAAATGACGTCACACTTGAGACGTTTTAGTAAGGTGACCATTCGTCCGTTTAACAAAATTACGTTTAACATTTTGTCCCGCATTGTCCCGCATTTGGAACTTGTATTTGAGGAAATGAGGACCTTTGTTTTTTTTTTTTTTTTGCTCTTCACTTGGATGTGGGAGATGAGGACCTTTTTTTGCTCTTCACTTGGATTTGGGAGGTGAGGACCTTTTTTTTTGCTCTTCACTTGGATTTGGGAGATGAGGACCTTTTTTTGCTCCCTCCCGCATTGTCTTCTTAAGAAAATGGTCACCCTACGTTTTAGTGAATTTTAGGGTCTTAGTAAGCCTGTGACCGCAAGCGTTAAATCGTTTGTACTGGCTGTTTGTCCGATAAGCAAGAGCTTGGACGTGAGTTCAACTCCTGCCTATGTCAAATAATTTGTGTAAAAATATTTAAACAAATTAAGTTCTGTTTATCCGTTCGCAACCAGCTATAAACTGTAGGTGCCTTTGTATGCTAAAAGATGGACGTAATACTGACCATATTATTCCTAAATTTACACTTATTGGAAATATGGTTCTGAAACCTGGAAACAGGCAGAGCTGTGCACAAATACAATAAAATGTACTTATGTATAAGTACTAAAAAATGTAATTAAGTGGGTACAAGTACAATTACTTCCATTTTAAAAGTACTTAATTATAAGACTGTACTTGTATTTGTCCACCAGTACAATAAAAATAATTGAGAAATATAATAATAATAAACTTTATTGTAGGCGAAGTTTCAGCCAAGGCTGATCTTCCAACTTAACCTTTTTCCACATATGAGGGCTAGCTTTTAAGTATTTACAAAAAGAAAGACATTTTTTTAACAAACTGTTTTATTGCTTTTCAAAATATTCGCCTTTAAGATTTATACACTTTTGCATGCGTTCAAACCATTTCTCGAAACATTTTTTCCACTCTGAAGTTGATATCTCAAAAACATGATTTTCGAAAGCTTCAACAGCTTCTTGAGGTGATGAAAATCGCTGTCCACGCATTTTTTGTTTGAAATTGGGGAACAAAAAAAGTCGTTAGGGGATAAATCAGGTGAATACGGGCAATGAGACATTAATTCGATGTTTCTCTTTCAAATAATCAAATGTTTGACGTACTGTATGGAAGCTTGCATTGTCATAATGAAGAATGATGCGACGTTTTTGATTTTTTTGCCTGATTTTGTCAATGACTTCTGGCAAACAAATGTATACCATTCAGCATTAACTGTTCTCCGATCCTCTAAATGAATGGTTGCGACATGTCCAGTACAACCGAAGAAACAAGCAATCTTTGTAGGTTTTGGTTCATCTTGGAAGACCCAAACAGTGGATTGTTACTTAGTTTCCGATTAATATGAATAAATCCAAGTTTCGTCACCTGTAATGATGTTGTATACGGATTTGGCAGTGCATAGATTGAATATGTTTAGCATTCCCTTACACCAATCAACACGATCCTATTTTTGAGCTTCGGTCAAATTGTGGGGAATCCATCGGGAACAGATCTATTTTACAGCTAAATGTTCATGCAAAATAGAATGTATTGCAGTCTGCGATATGCCAAAGGATGCCTCTATCTCACGGTAAGTCGCATGCCGATCTTCTTCAATCATTTTGCGCACAGCATCGATGTTTTTTTGAATCATAACCGATTTTGGTCGACCTTCACGAGATTCATCGCTGACGGACGCACGACCATGTTGCTTCATTACCAAAAGTTGAACGAAGCGAATCTATGCATTGTTGTTGAGTTAGGCTTTTACTAAAATCGTAAAAAATCATCCAACGAAAACCTTCACGAGTAATATCCATTTTTTCACAAACTTGTTTTTTTTAAACGCTCACTGTCAACAAACTACTCGGTCAATTTATAAGCTGCCACTGATTTCACAATAACAGATGTCAAATTTTACGAATATAGTAATGACACATTTCAATATTGCCATCTAGTGGTCGTTTGTAAAAACATAAAAGGTAACCCTCGCCTAGGGTCGCCTAGATTCACATCGGAGAGTCGCGCCAATGATGATCATTTACCAGGTACTTAGTCATTAGTCTCATTTGAATAAGACATTTCAAATAATTCTTCTGACCGACGGAACGTAGTGGTAACACACGTGCTCTGCGTTGCTAAAGTCTCGGATTCGAAACCTGTTCAGGCATGGAATTTTCATTACGAAAAATTAGAATTGATCTGGCTAATTGCCTAAGTAGCAGAGGCCAAAACGTGAATAAAAATAATAATAATAATTCTGGTAGAATCGTACCAGTTTTATCAGGGTACCCAAGTGTTTGAAGTTACAAAATGTATTTAGGCCAAATAGAATTTATAAAACCTCGAATTCACCGGAGTTGTGTGTCACTGAAAGGCTATTAATAATGAAAGTAACAGTATATTAATTGACACGTTATTTTTATTACATTTTGGAGGTGAAATATTATCTAACAGAATATAATATAGAGAGCATAAGTGGGTCACTACTCCTAGCTAAATATAAAATATAGGTTACTCTCAAATCATGTGTTAACCACGTTTTTATATTTATGAAATATTGTATATTTTTGAGAGAGGAAATGATTTTTTTGATTGATAATAGAAAATATGTCAGTTTAAAAATAATTTTAAAGAAAATAGATCAGGGACTATTATTCGCTGAAAGGAAATAGTCACTCTATCGATTAAACAAATGTTTCAGAATGTATGCTTTATGAGATGACAGGTTAATAGTAGCTGTTAATTGCATCTAGGGTAGATAAAATTTATAATAAAAAAAAATACGCGGTAAAACCTATAAAATTAGTATTAAAAACCGTTCATAAAAGAAGAGCAATTTTGAAGGCATGAAAGAAACATATTTGCACTCCAAGCCTGGTAAAAGCACTTAAACATCTAGTCGAAAAAAGTATGTTAATATCAACATTATTTGAAATCGGAAAAAATCTCATTTCCATTTCTACGATGGCTACCTTTTAAGTTTTTACAAAAACTAATAAAGAAAAAATGTTTTTTGGAACAAACTGTATTATTGTTTTTCGAAATATTCGCCTTTATACGTTCAAACCAATTCTCGAAACATTTCTTCCACTCTGAAATTGGTATCTCAAAAACATGGTTTTCGAAGGTTTCAACATCTTCTTAAGGTGATGAAAATCGCTGTCCACGCATATTTTGTTTGACATTAGGGAACAAAAGAAAGTCGTTAGGGGCTAAATCAGGTGAATACGCCAATGAGACATTAATTCGATGTTTTTCTCCTTCAAATAATCAATTATTTGACGTGCTGTGTGGGAGCTTGCATTATCATGATGAAGAATGATGTGACGTTTTTGGTTGTATTTCTTGATTTTGTCGATGACTTCTGGCAAACAAATTGCTGTATACCATTCAGCATTAACTGTTCTCCGATCCTCTAAAGGAATGGTTACGATATGTTCAGTACAACCAAAGACACAAGCGATCATTTTCTTGGAAGTGCTTCGTGAACGAACAACTTTTGTGGGTTTCGGTTCATCTTGGAAGACCCAAACAGTGGATTGTTGCTTAGTTTCCGGTTCATATGTATAAATATAAGTTTCGTCTTTTGTAACGATGTTGTATACGGATTTTGTAGTGCGTAGGTTGAATTTTTTCAGCATTACCTTACACCAATCAACACGAGATTTTTTGAGCTTGGGTTAAATTATATGGAATCCATCGGGAACAGATCTTTTTCACAGCTAAATGTTCATGCAAAATCGAATGTATTGCAGTCTGCGATATGCCTCTATCTCACGGTAAGTCACATGCTGATTTTCTTCAATCATTTTGCGCACAGCATCGATGTTTTTTTGAATCACAACCGATTTTGGTCTACCTTCATGAGATTCATCACTGACGGGTGCACGACCAAGACGAAATTCTGCAAACGAATTGTAAATAGTGTAGTCTTTTCTGATGGTACTTCATTACCAAAAGTTGAACGAAGCGAATCTATGCATTATTGTTGAGTTAGGCCTTTACTAAAATCGTTAAAAATCATCCAACGAAAACCTTCACGAGTAATATCCATTTTTTCACAAACTTGTTTTTTTAACGCTCCTGGCAACAAACTCGGTCAACTTAAAGAAGTTTAAATGACTTGCTGCCACTGATTTCACAATAACAAACCTTAAATTTTACGAATATAGTAATGCCACATTTCAATATTGCCATCTAGTGGTCGTTTGTAAAAACATAAAAGGTAACCCTCGTACAACTTCATCGAGTGTAAATCACAAGCAGATCGATTAAAAATCTTGCCCATTCTTATAACAACAACTTACCTTAATACAAGAAATAAAAATGAAACACATTTACTGTAATTCGTTTCTAACGGAACAAGAACTCAACTGCACTAAATTTGTAAATTTTTTTAACGAAAGGTAGCTGTGTTTTAAGCAGGGCTTCGAACCGTTATTTTTTTCGTTTCGGTTTTCGTTCCGGTTCAATTAAAAAAATATATATCGGTTCGGTTCCGGTTTTCGTTCCGGAAAATATAACGGTTTTTTTCGGTTTTCGGTTTTCGGTTCAGTTCCGAGTGATAAACTTTTATACTCTATCTCCGAAAGACTGATAGTAATAAAATTTATTATTTGTAAAAAGTTATTGTATTATCAAACAGAAGCGGTAAAACAAAAGCGACAAAATATGAATAGTTCGAAACGAAATATTGTTAAAAACAACCGAGTGTGCCGCACATATTATATGGGAATGCGAACTAGGGTTAAACACAATAGGCCATAAAAATTTGACCCTAAAATTTTGAGTAAAAATATGGTCACGGAGCGTGTTTAATGATATGATACGTATGGTCACAGGCGTGCGTATAACAAAATGATAAATAGTAATATAGAAATACACAAAACCAATTTAAACGTGTTTAAAATGTGCACGCCACTGGTAACTGCCTGAAAAAATGATTTAGTACTATCAGTCTTTCAGAGATAGAGTATAAACGCTTTTATTTGTATTAGAAATTTATTTTCTACTATAATTTAGAAGAACATTTTATTCCTTATTCTTTGATAATCATACCAAGGTCGTTGTCGGGGGGGGGGGGGGGGTTCTGGGCGTTCAACTCCTTTCTTCCGAAATAATAAAAGCGCATTTTTTTTTACTTTTCAGTTAAAAAATTACGAATTACGATTTTTTTCTGCTCATCAGTTTAAAAAATAATCTTAAATAAAATGTATTTTATATTCACTCACATAAACATTATCTGAACCGAAATAAACCGATATTTTTTTTCGGTTCAGTTCCGGTTTTCGTTCCGACAAAAATAACGGTTTTTATCGGTTTTCGGTTTTCGGTTCAGTTCCGGTTCGAAGCCCTGGTTTTAAGCAATTGCCGAAAGATGATGTTAGCTATATTTTCTTTAGGGGGCCATATTAAATGCAGGGTCCATATTAGGACAATCTCTATACGACTTAAATCTATTCTTATTTCGTTACACTGGATTTCTGGAATGACACCCCCATAGCTGCGGACATGGACGTATTCTACGTCAAAAATAGAATAATAATTAGGAATTGAGTTTTATTAAACTGACTTAATTTTATCAACTTATTGATTTTTTGTTTTTTTTTTGCAGGGGTGCCATAAAATATCTGTCAAATTCCGAGCCCCTGATGACGGCGCAAGCGAGAAGTCCGGAGCCGCCTAGTCCGAGTCCGGGCAAAGGCGACAAGGTCAATAAAGTTCCCGTATCAAGTTCTCGTGCCCGACAGAAAAAGTTTCAGAAACACTTTAAAGTAGACCATGAGGAGAAGGTGGAAAATTGTAAGTATAAAAAAGTACTTAATTAAAAGCATAATTTCATGTGATATCATTTAAATTAAATATATCGATGAAGACCATATGTGATCTATAAAAGTTTTTACTGTTATACGAATATGTACTGCATTAACTACATATGAATATCTTGCAAAACAAGGTTATTACAATGCGGATTTCTTTATCAACATCAACGGTAGAGCTGTTCCACTTATATTCCGTTTAGTTATGACCCAAAGTTGTAAAACTTTATTTTGTTAAATAGTAATCGTTAATTTTCATAGAAATGACTTGCAAATATCATTTGAGAGTGTAATGTAACTAGATTTCGGGAAGTAGAAACATGCATTTGCTTCGGCCATAGAATTTAAATCAAATATAGTCGGATCAATTTGTCTTTTTTTTTAATTCGTTCAACAATTCATATCGCTAGGAAATTGATACTAAATATTAATTAATTTTTACAAGCAATGGTTCATTTTAAAGATAAAAGTACAGTCTAGTGCAGCAATGTTTTTTCCCCAGACGGGTCAAAATTGAATTTGAAATTTAGTAGATTCAAATCGTGGGTCAAACATATAACATGTAAATAAAAGTCTGCTGCTTTAGGGTGTCAATATGTGTGTGGAATCCCCTGTTAATCTCGTTAACTCTACCTAAGCTAACGGCCTTGTATTTGACGAGTATAATACAGGAATATAGCAGGTAATAGTTGAATTCCATCTCACTATTATTATCATATTTGTCGTTTTTTAGGGTTTTGCAGGTTTGACCAAAAAACCCTTATACCGTAATTTTGTCGTCTGTCTGTCTGTCTGTCAGTTCGGTAAAAATTGTAGCCAAACGGCTAAACCTAGAGAGTTGAAATTTGGCATGCTTATACAACTCTTTGACCCGCACATAGGAAAAATACTAAAACATCTAAAAAACATATCCCCCTAAAAATATAAACAAATATGTGCTCATCGAAAAAAATATTTTTTTTTTTAATTTTGAGTAGGGTATCAAATGAAAGCCCTTAGTACGTGGATTAACGATCAAAATTTTATTTTTACAAAATTAATTATTTTGAAGCGATTTTTCCAAAATTGTGCAAAAAAAAATTGTCCCACACCCTGTAGCCCAGATAGTTTAAACTAAAAATCTGAAAAAAATCTAAGTAATGTACATTGGTGTGAACCGGAATAGTACAACAGGAATTTTTGATCAGATTATATTTTCGGAAAATAACGCATTTTTTTTGTTTTTAACTAAAATATGTTAAATATTTAATTCGCTATGTAACACAGTAGATTAGTAAGCTCTCGTAGCGTATGCGTTTTGTAGACGCTTCGTAATTTGCAAACTAGAGTTCCTGTCAATTTTAATTTTTTGTTTTTTTTTTGCATTTTTATTTTGTTTAAATTATTTTGTCAAAATTCTAGTTATATTTTGGTAAATGTTGCATTTAATCTTTAAAAGCGTAAATTTAATAACCAGTGGGAAGTTTTGAAATTATAATTTAATTCTATGTTTGAATGTATACGAAAGCAGAGGGCGGGGCTTATGATTTAAGCAACCAAAGGCGCAATTTTCAAAATCTTAACGAACCATGCTATAAAAAAAAAAAAAAATACTGTACATATTTAGAAACATACATATTTAGGCATTCAAATTAAAATTCATAAAAAAATATTTTAACATAAAATTTGTTTTGACATCCCAAATAATCATCATTCAATTACTAAATACCTGCGAAACCCTGAAATGTTTACTACCAATTTTTACTACCCTGTCTCGTGAATACGCTTGCTTAAACCCAACCTTAGTTATCTTAGAATCCCTCTTTAGAATCTTCAGAACTACAAAGATCTTTTTTGTATGGGTCACAATAAATCGTCATAGGTTCGTCATCATCGTAGGTCATAAGTTCGCCACCACTGATCTAGAATTTGAACTAAAAATTAAAAATCAAACAAAATTTAAACACAGAGACACACAGAGAACAATTTTTATCTTCAAACTAAAAAAATATCAAATTGATCCTACTATATCTGGTTTAAATTCCATGGCCGAAACCAATGCATGTTTTTGTTGCGCGAAACCTACCTACAGTACTTTCTTAAATATAAGTAATAAAAATCCGAATAATTGGTGTCGTGACCTTTTTAAAATAGTGGCAGAAAAAGGTTAGAGCTACCTGCTTTTAGCTAAAGTCACTAGATTATACAAAGTACCGCAACGGCGGCCATGCTGGGGTTAAAAATGTCGCCAACACAAATGATGTTCAGTGATTCCTACATTACAAAAATAAGAAACTAGTTTTTATTTTAAACATTGTAATCAGGATTTTTTTAATCAAAGATGCACTATAACAAAATTGTGGTACAATTTCAATTATCTTTTTACTTCTTATTAAATAAAATGGATATAATATATAAATTTAAATTAAACTTAACCTTAAATATTCAAACCGCTGACAAAGAAGGTTATTAAATGAGAGCGGGAGAGGGAGATGTGACAGCGCAGAAGTAAACTTAAGAACGTAAAAATTGCTGCTTTAGTTTGCTTAATAGGGGAAACAATGTTGCCAATCAAACCCTGGGGTCTGTCGGCTTCTTCAAAGGCTTGCGGTACTTTGTATAATCCAGTGACTTTACTTTTAGCAATGTAGCCTCTATATAATCCGAAAAAAAGCAACCAATCACATTTACAAAGCTATAGCCAAATTTCTCATCGACACCGCTATAGACCTTTAGTACTCATACTCATTAACAACCTCTATTCGCGACTCAAATTAACGTTAGTGGCGCTGCGTACGACATTTGATGACCAACGAGAAGCGTATATGTCAGAAGTTTTTTCTTAATATTTATCTGTTCAAACTATGTTTCGGCAAAAAGCACTGTATTTAAGTCACTATATTTAAAAATACGTCTTAATTCACAAACTGCAGCACAACACACTACAAATATTATACAAATACAGGTATCATGTAAGTTCCGTTCCGAAGGGTTGGTCGTAAGTCGAATTTGGTCGTAAGTCGGGGAATTTACAATATTTCAAAATATGTATACATATCTTCCCCCCCCCCCCCTAATCATGGTTTTAACTTCAATATATGTTAAATCCCGAGTTATTGACTGCAAATACTTGAAAAAAGTCGATAAAAATAAACAAAATTGGTCTTACCTAGAGAAAAAATACAATTTTATTTGAAGACTGGAAGAAAATAAAGTGCAAGAAACGTTAGAAATCATAGAAATATAGAATTTAAAAAATCAGCTGTGGCCACCACAGGACCGACCGCCATCATAAAGTTCTTATATAAAATAATGTATTTATTTAGCAGCAGAGTAGAAATAACTTGGCCTAATATTTTCTTGGCGAGATATTATTTATCATGATCATGGAAACGTTGTATATAAGTATGAAAAAAATGAGACTTAGAAAAAATTTCGAAAAATTTTACAAAAATTATTCGAAATTTTTCGTTTTATCAAAAAACGTCTCAAATAAAAGTTATTAATTATTGCTTTTATAGCAACTTTTGGTCAATAAATTTTTTCGAAATATTTTTCTGTTGTGAAATATTCACAAAAATCTTAAAATCGACACAAGTAAACTCCCATTTTTAGTCAACCGATTTTTACCAAAAGTTGATCTACTCGTGCCATTGATAGCAGAAGCTTAAATATAAAGTTCCATAAAAATCTTTTCAGCCGAATTTGCTCTGCACGTGTACACAGACAGACGGACAGACAGACAGACAGACGAACGGACAGACAGACGGACAGACAGACAGACGGACAGACAGACCGACAGACATCATGCTAAAAATAGTCGAAACGTTATGTAGGGACCTCAATTCGTGGAGATCCATTGAAATCTCGAAATGTCAAAATCGGTATGATCACAATACCTCCCTTATATATGTTGGCGGTCGGTAAAAATGTACATTGGATATAGGAATAATTTTTATTTTATAGAAACATATTTTTATTACTTCTAGGAATGTACAAAACAGAACAAAATAATATGTATGCTCAGGCAAAAAACCTTCTTCTACAATCTTTTTGTCAAATTCATCAAGGTTTTTGCAGCGTTTTCATCTGCACTGGCTGCTTCCTCACTTACTTTAATATTATGAAAATTGAAGTACAATCGAAGTACTAATTGAAGTACATAGTTAGTAAAAAAAATAATTTTACCTGTAGAATTGCAAGTGAATTTGACCAATATTTGCTTGTTTTTTACGTTTTATGGTGTTTATAAAAAAAAAAAAAATTTAAATTTTAAAATTTTGGTCGTAAGTACGGGAGTTAGTAAGTCGGGAGGTCGTAAGTCCGAGGATACCTGTATACGTATCTGTTTAATTTACCAAGCCGCCACCAGATTTCTCACTGTTATTTGGAGTCGCGAATAACTCTATTGTAAATCCATGGCTAACTTTAACCGATAGTCCTGCAGTGACGACCTCTCGACAAAATTCTTTACCTTTTACACATTCCTTCCTTATCCTAACATATTCATATTCAAGGTATCAAATTCCATGTAAACATAATTGGACAATTTGTTTATTGTTTCTAATGAAACAATAAGATAATAAAAAAAGGTATCAAATTAAATTAACAAAAGGTATCAAATTTAAGTCGAGTTTCCAGGCTAAATATTAAAGATATTAACTGCACAAAATTTCATGTAACACACCGAAACATAGACCTTCACAAGACACACACTTTATACAAGTAAAGAATGTTTTATATCCATTTATTTTTTTCGTTATCGCATTTTTTTTTTGCCTCTTCACTTTCAAAATATTTATGACAACTTTTTTTGCTATTCATTTTGTTACGCTGTACTTAAAATTTCATAATTTTACATTGTGGGAATTTTTGTCCGTTTGTGGGAAATTTTGTACCTTGCTTTGGGAATTTTCTTTACCAAGTGTTGGCAACACTGCTATTAAGCCTTCGAAATTCTCCTTTTTTCCACGTTGTATAAGGCCAAAATATTTTGCTATTAGTGACAAAATTTCGTTCAAAAGCCTATAAACTACATTGTTCTCTTCATCTAACACAACTTAATGAGGAATTTACAGTGTTATGCAAGGTATTATACATAAAATCGATCCAATAAAAAAGTTTTCAGTCGATAGATTCGTAAAAAAAATGTTTGTTCATTTAATATAAATACTCTTAAAACTTTTTGTAGAAACTTGGAAAGAATACTTTATTACTAGAGTTGATAAAATCTTTAATTACTCTGGAAACTTTTAAGGATTGCCCAATAAATCATAATTAATAATTTATTATTTCAAGAAAGATTTATAACCATTACTGTCTAATATTTCCTGCCATGTTTGTTCTCGTTGTATTGAGATTAATAATTTTATATTTTTTTGGCAAGTAATATTTTTTATATTTTTCAGCAGATTTTCTTTTTCTTTCAGATTATTCCTGCGCCTTGGTCGGAGATATACTCCTTCAAGGACACCTCTACATTACCAAAAATTATTTCGCTTTTTATTCCAATGTATTTGGATACGTTACAAAGGTAAGAGAAATCATAGACTGACAGATGAAAACCTTAACGCATTTTTTGTTTTCTGGTTTACGAAGTGTCAAAAATGTAATAAGATTATTTTTTGTGCATCGACAAAAAGCATAAGATTCCCTTAAATCTTCCAAGTTTCATCTGAGAGATTGTATATAGCGTTGGTTGCAACTCTTTGAACGCAATTTGGAGTTTGTCCCGGATAATTTTATTTTTATTTTATTTTATTTTTATTCTAGTCGGGGAATAAAACAGAGACAAGTCTCCTATAAATTCCCACAAATTACAAAATTGTACAAAATATAAAATACAATGTTTAAGTTGGCTTCATGGAGTTGGAGTCATCAGAAAGCCATAATACAAATATATAAAGAAAAAGAAAAAATGATACAAAAGTAATAGATAAGATACACATATGTATTCACAAAAATCAATAGCAAATGAAATATACAAGTGACAATTACTGAGGCAGTAAGGATCTAATTTCAGATTTAAATTGTGAAAACGATAGAAAAAAAATATCACTACTATTAAAATATTTATCAAAAAGAATCATAAGTCTGTTCAGTGGTGAGTTTCTACCCGCGTTAGTATTTCTACTATTATAATAAAAAGTATTGTTTCGCATAGTATTTACTAACGGTATGTTAAAATTAATAAGTTCCAAGATATCTGGACAATCCATCATATTTTTTACAATTTTATATATATTGTTCAAATCAATCTGCTTGCGCCGATATACAAGACTTATTAAATTGTACCTATTCAAACGATCATCATAAGAATTAAATTATGCGTAATACTACCGTTGTATTAAAATTGGTGACTCAAATAACGCGTATCCCTCTAGCGGCAATAAAGCGAACACTTCTAAAAAGTATACTGTCATTGTTTACGCATAGTTCACCATGTGTTTTTTGTTTCTGTCCATTCTCACTCCATTTTTACAACAAATAAAGTGATAAATTTAAGAAAAAAAGATTAAATACTCCTTGTTCTGTGTATGGTTGTCATTCACAGGCAGAACGTCTTCACCTTCATTCATCTTCACAGAAAGATGAACTTTATTAGAAAAATTGTAGTATATGACAAAGTGTATTGTTCTGCAAAGTTCTGCAATTTAATTTTAATACCAACGAGAAAAATTCGTTAAAAGTTAATAAATGCACCATTTATACTTACGTTTTGCTACAAATGAAAAAGAAAGATTATTAATGATTCTAAAATTTTGTTTCTATTTATTGAAAGGGATTTCTACTGTTCAGATGTTTTTAAACAAGCTTTTAACGTTGAATTTTTCATTTTCCCTGTCTCGCATGTGCAAAAAAATCGTTTAATGTTGACTAAACTATTGTTAATATAATTAAAACTCCTTGTTATTTCATGTGGATGTTCCGTAAATGTGTTAGTTTGCAAATATTTGAAAGTTTTCTTGTGTAGAATAAATTACCAGTTCTCATTCTATAAAATTTCTAGAGAAATGTGTAGATATTAAGTATTCAAATAAATGTTTTAAGTTCATAGTATAATATTTTATTATCTCTGTGAGTATAACCTAACACCAACATTATAACCTCTGAAAATATTCGTTTACAAACAGCAAAATTTATCATAAATGGATTCACATATATTTGTACACTTTTTACATACTCAGTTATAATTCAAATATACTGTATACAGCAAGAAAACGTAAATTTGACCAAAAATCATAAACTAATACTGTTTACATACGTTGACAGATGACTATCCTTTTTCGTGTCAAAAGTTCAAAAGGCGATAGTGGTGCCGTTTCGGTAATTTTAGTCGCGAATTGTGTGCTTATTGCACCTTGCAAACATTACTTGCATGTTTTTAAGTTGAAAATAATGCCTTAAGTTGCTTTCCCAGCTTTTAAATTAGTCGACTATATACTATGACTTGTACACTGCTGATTGTCACTAACAAGTTTGTCATATGGTAACGCGAGCGACCATTCGGAGCTCTAAATTTAATGCATTATGCTTTATCGATTGTAGTTAGTACGTTGTTTTAATGAGACAGACATATAAACACACATTAGCTATCTCATTTTACATAACCTAAAAAATACTGTCACACATATTTCAACAAATTTCAGAAATCGTGCTACGAAAAAGAATTGTTGTAGTTGCGGTTATAAATTTGTTTTAGTAAGAAATCGCGCTGATGGCTGGTTCGTAAAAAGTCACAAATGTTTTTTTCCCATCATATTTGGTTTGAAAAAACTTAGATGTCACAACATTCGTTACGCATTAATTTTCAGAGCTGTAAATGCTTTCGTTAAATGTTAAAACTATCTACTAATTTTATATACAATGCATAGTCTATAGTCGACTAATTAAAATTTATTTATCGACCAACATACAAAATGAAATATTGTGTTTGGTTAGTCAGATTAGAAATTACAAAACCTTTTAAAATATACAAACACAGTATACAGAATAAGATAAAAGTACATTATAGAAATATCACCCAACATGGAAGATACTTAAATATACAAATAGTTCAAATGCAGTAAAAATAAAATATTTTAAAATTGTAATAGCAGCAAATATCAAATTATAAATGTAATTTTAAAAACCTGTAATGTATTTATTTATATCTGACTAATAACCAAAGCTGCTAAAGCCAACAAATATAAGGGAAAAAATTCAATAGGGCACGTATTTATTTGACAGCAAACCTACAGCATATTGTCCATCCATTTGACTTGTGTAAAATCATCAAAAGAATATATTGAATTTTTCAGTAAATAATTCTTGATAGTTCTCTTTTATGGTTTTGCAGGTATGAACCGTTAAACGCTTATACGCACCAAAAAACCCTTATAACGTCATTCATGTGTCTGTCTGTACGGTAGAAATTGTAGCCAAACGGCTTAACATAGAATGTTGAAATTTGGCATTTTTACATTACGTATCCCAACTGTTGTAAAATTGTCTAATTCTACAACCTGATTTAGCACGTGTTCGTGCTACTGACAGCTTAACCTCTCGATTGTTGTGCAGCGATTTTATTCACTTTAAAAATGCTGACATCTAATGCAGCAGCAACTCTAAAAAGTTAATTAACAATTATTTGTGTAAAAATAAAAGTCAAAAGACCATAGATATAAACAAAATTTAATATTTACTTACATCTGTCACACATTTCAAATCCATTAAAGATCCAGCATTATCTCGCTCTCTTTCAAATAATTAATAAGAGACAAAACCATCCTTTGAGCGCGGCTACTAAAAGCTTTCGGCAGTTTTGTTACAATAATATTTGATTTAATGAAAAATAAAGTTTAACCTCAAATGTCAAAACTGACTTAAAAACGACTGAACAGTACAATCTAAACCTGGCATCGTGTAAAAACGTTACCAACATTCAGTAAATACATGTTCCAACTTAGTAATGGTTCGATGTTGGTTAAATCACATCATGACATTGGTACTTAAATTAACCAAGTGTGACGCCATCTCATATTTATTGTGAATGGAGTGTAGTAACAGCTGGGTGAACAGAAAACACCCGCAAGAGTGGTAATCCGAACGGAGAGATAAAAAAGCAATAAATTTTATGATACTAACTTGGATTAGAAATTCCTAGAAATGTTAAATGTTTGCGCATTTGCACAATATGTGCATATGTTTTCGAACAGAAGGGAATATAAGAATAAAAAGTATTTATAAATCTTTTTATGCGACTTTACCTTAGGCAAGAAGGAATTGCCTCCAGTCCTCTCGCCCATATTTCTCCCTTGCCTTCCTCACTCACCAGTTCCTTTATCTCTGCCTCCCAGACTCATCTCTCTGCATCTTTTCGCTAAATGCTCTATCGTTTCTTCTTCTTCCTTATACATTCTGTAGAAGTTGTCCTCTGGCTTTGCCCAGTATCTGTTCTTCGTTGGCGCATCTTAACCTCGCCATCCTCCTGACTGTACCCCCTGATTTTCCTTTTTTTCTCCTTCAAGTATATTGGTCTTCCGATTACTCGTGTCTCTTTATATCTTTTCACACTCCGCGATTTGTTTATTCCGTCTGTTCTTTCCTGCCCCTGTACCTCCTTATCCCTCCTTCTCAATTCTTCTACTATATCTGTTCTTCCGTTTCCCTTTCTCTCTGCTTCCCTTCTGTCCATTCCACACCTCCAAAATTACTCTTTTCTTGTCTCTCCCCAGGCCGATAATTTGCCTTTTTGTTCTTCCTTCATTCTTTCTTTCCAGCATTCCCTTGGTATTTTTCTATTTTCTTCCCTTCTGACTTTCTTCTCATATTTCACTGTCCTCGCTCCGGTACCTGATCTCAACTTTTCCTTTCTTCATTTCTTCTTTCACAATATATCCTGGTGTCGTTCTGTGTACCCCCAATGTCCCCCAAAGCCCTCTTGTATCCTTTCCATCGTCTCCCATTCCTTCCTTCCCAAAATCTCTTCTCCGTACATAAGGATACTGTTCACTATTGCATCGAGTATGTTCATCTTCCACTTGATATTGTCATTAAACCTCCTTTTCCCTATGCTCCATCTTCTTCTGCGGTTTCAATCCAAGGATTGGTTGGCAGCAGCTCCTCACGCGTCTCGATCCTGGCCAGTATTTTTAGTTGGATGTAAGAGAGGCAGCTTAACTCCTCCATCAGCTGTCCAATGTAGTCCAGTCTGGGTCTACCCTTGCAGTTTGTTCCACCTACTGCGCCCTCCAGTATGGCATTGACTAGTCCTGTGTGTCTGATAATGTGTCCGATCCAAGAATTTCCTAGAGCATTCATCAGACACGATCTCTCTTCAATCCTCCGGAGCACCTCTTCATTTGTGACTCTGTCCACCCAGGGAATTTTGAGTATTCTTCGGTAACACATTAACTCAAACGACTCCACTTTCTTTCTTTCCGTTGCCCCGAGTAAAGCATTACACTCCAAACAAATGTTTTCACCAGTTGCTTTCTTAGCTCCAAGTTGATATTATTGGAGGTAAAGAGTGTCTTTTTTGTTGAAAGCTATCTTGGCCTGATAGATGCGACTGACAAGGTCCTTCTTGCTTCGTCAATCGGATGTGATTTTGCTCTCAAGATACATAAACTCGTCAACATTCTCTAGTGGCACTCCTCCTATAGTCAATTCAGCTCGCGTATCTTGTCTGCTTACTGCCATCACTTTTGTTTTGCTTTTATTTAAGGTTTGTTCGTTTGTGTTGCACCAGACTTGTCCAGGACAAGAGCAGCTGACGTCACTATATAAGATAGCATTGGTGGGGGAAGCTGTGGTGTAGTTCAGTGTAGGTTGGGCACCACAAACGAACACACCTTTAGTCTTAGGTTGTACAAGATGCCTGCTACCGACTCCATCATTCCCAATATTTCCAATAGCTCATCCTCACTCTCTGCTTATATCGCGATGTCGTCGCGACAGCTTTCCCATAACTAGCCTAACTCAGTTAAACAATTTAATAATAAGCGAGTCCAAACTGAAACCACATAATGTCATTATAGTTACACATAAAATATGTATTACATAAAATTTAATAAAATTCGATAAATTATGATAAGATCAGCAATATATAGCTAACCCATTTACGAATTGTAAACACTAGTTTTTTATAGCTCTAGGCTTTATAATTCAGTTCATAATAGAGATTTAGATTACGAGTTGATTTAGTAACTATAGTAACAATACAACCATTAAAACATTTTATGATATGACCAAGGTAATAATTGATACATGATGAAGCAATAATAAACATTAGTAGTGACACCTTTAAAAAAGTTTTCTCACGACCGGGTGTAAAACCGACTTTATGTACCTAGTTTGATACATAAAGTTTCACTTTGTTCCCTAGGGTAATTTTTTAACTTTATTCCCTCATAATGTCAGTGTAAAAAAGACAAATTCCATAATTATTTATAGTACAGGAAATGAAGCTCAAAAAATGACAAAACTTCGCAATTTTTTCGTCCAGCATCGATTTGGATAAAAATTTGGAATTAGGCTCATTTCACCCTCTAGTTTATTTTCTACATTGTGCCGTTGTACGTTTTTTGTTTTTTAAGGGTGAAAACTACCCCTAATTGTAAAAAATTATAAAATAACATTTTAAACCTTAATATGGGTAAAATTTGGTTTGGATTAGCTAAATATGGATCGTGTTATGCTTTAGAATACAATTTCATAATGTTTCAACCCTTAAAAATCAACCCTTGTTGGATTAAAAAATGATTTCATCTTGCATCGATTTGCACCAAAATTTGAAATTAGGTTCGTCTCACCCTCTACTTCAAATTTTATATCATGCTCATGGGCACTGTTTATTTTTTAAGGGTGAAAACTACCCCTAATTGTCAAAAATTATAAAATAACGTTGTAAACCTTAAGATGGGTAAAATTTGGTTTGGATTAGTTGAATAATGATTGTTTCATGGTTTGGAATACAATTTCTAATGTTTCAACCCTTAAAAACCCACCCTTGTTAGAACTTGATATAAAAAAAATCGCTCCGAACCGTGCTATTCGAATGTTTCGAAAAAAAATTTATTGGTTTTTTAAACATAGCTCCTTCATTTTTAGTGACAGAAAGTTTTTTTAAAAACGATTTTTTAGGGCTTTTCAATAGCTATAAGACTATGTAAATTAAATTCCTTAAGATTCCTTAGTTTTTAAATGGGGTGAGTTTGAAGGGCTCGAATAAGGTGGTGTTCGCTTGTAAATAGAGGTTTTAAACGGCTATATCTCGCCAAATGTTCACTGTACAGAAAATATATGCACAGGGAAATTTAAGTCATTAAAAAAGCTACAATTTAGTGCTCTATCATTTTTTTCGTATCTCCAGTAATTTCGGAGATATTTTGAAGAAAAGGGTGAAAAATACGAAATCGCAAAAAATCGTTTTTTCTTTAAACTCCAATTTTTCTAAAATTAGGCATTTTAAATTGGTCAAACTTCTTGGGTGTACTGAAAATACATATAAAAAGAGATCCACAGAAGGGTGAGGATCAATTTTAATTAGGGGGGGTAAATAGGGGGTTGTTTTCACTGATTTTTTCGTAGAAAAAAGTAGGTACCGACCTTATTTTGATCATAAGTCGCTTAATTTTTATGCTAGAGACTTTTTTGTTTTTTTGTTTGAAAGGTCTAATCAAATACTTTAAAAAAGATTGAATGAGTTTTCCTCGAAAAATGCAAATTTTTCCTGTTATTTGACTTTGAATCTTTCAAATTATTCATTTGGCGAAAAAAAGTTAACCATTAACATGCCGTATCTCGGTTCATATTAGTCGTAGAAGAATAATAAAAAAAGAATTTTGTTTGTTTTTTTAAAAGCTACAATTTTGCTTTCTACAGTTTTTTTGATAAAATGCATATTTTTCGAGTTATTCGCAAAAAACTTTTTAAAAACATCAATTTTTTCGTCGAAAAACTGTTACTTTAAACCGCGAATAACTCAAAAAATATTAGTTTTACGAAGAAAACGTAAAGAACATTTTTTTCTTAGAATTACTTTTCCCATCGATTCCTATAGTTAAAATGTAGTAAAAAATTTCCACCCCCGAGATGGGGTGGCGACCACCCCCAAGGTTTTAGCGTACACCGGCATGATGTAGAAAATGATTCTTGGGCTATTCCCTACCTTCTGTGAAAATTTCACGTAATTCCATGCTGGACGAAAAAATTGCGAGCCAAAATGCTTCATTTCCTGTACTATTATTAATTATTGTAATTCTATATTACTAGAATTTACAACATTAATATAGTGACCTTTACTTTCCAAATTAGTTTTTTTACTAATTACATTAATTAATTGACTCAAAATTTATGCTTGTTGAAGTTTTGGTTCATTTCCAAGTAAAATTCATAGGTGTACAACTTTGCTTCTGCCGTTTTTTTCCGAAATTCGAGACTTTATTGTAAAAAACTGGTTATAAATTTATGATTCAAAGTATTGTCCATCGCTGTCCACTACTTTCTCCCATCTTTCGGGCAGCATACGAATCTCGCGTTGAAAAACTTGTCATCTTTTGAAGCGATCCATGAATCGATCCAATTTTTTACTTCTTCATAAGACCGGAAGTGCTGGTTAGCTAGGCCGTGTGCCATTGATCGAAACAAGTGATAGTCAGATGGAGCAACGTCTGGAGAATACGGCAGGTGGGGTAGGACTTTGACACGAGTCTTCATCAAGTAATGCCTCCAATTCTGCATCTTCGAAAACCGTCTTTCTTCCACCGCTATGCCGGTCTTCGACGTGAAAATCACCGTTCTTGAAGCGTTGAAACCACTCACGACACGTTCTTTCACTAATAGTGGCCTCACCATAAGTACAAGGTGTCTCAAAGAAATTTTATATTTATTTAGCTTACTGCGTAAACGCAACGTATCCGAGGGGCGCGGGGGTTATGTTAATCGGTAGCCTGGCTCTTGGGAATTCAGTCGTTATGGAGCGTTTCTCGGGAGCAGACCGCGCGTTATGCGTGCGAGAGTTTTACAAAAACGGTGATTCGGCGACTGTAGCGCGTAGAAAATTCTGCAGTATTCGAGGTTTTCGCCACTTAAATGATGCGCCAAGCATTCCTCTCATTCGACATTGGGTTAAAAAGTTTGAAGAGACTGGTATAACGCTGGATAAATCAAAATCCCGGCGACCTAGGTCATCAAGAACGGTAGAAAACGTGGAGAATGTTAATCAGTCTGTTCGTGACGACCCGAACCTTTCAATTCGGAAGCGCGCAAGTGCTTTAAATGTGCATAGATCATCATTACATCGCATTATGCACAAAGACCTAAAGCTGCACCCCTACAAAATTCAATTGGTGCAAGAATTAAAGCCCCAAGATGCCAGTCAGAGGCTTAATTTCGTAAATCAGGTGATTGAGCGATTTTCAACGTTTACCAACATTTTGTTTTCGGATGAAGCTCATTTTCATCTTAATGGCCATGTAAATAAGCAGAACTGCCGCTACTGGAGTGCAACGAATCCGAAACGCAAACATCAGAAACCCCTACATTCGCCTAAAGTGACCGTATGGGCTGCGATGTCGGCGCGAGGAATTATCGGCCTTTACTTTTTTGAAGACGAAAGGGGGCGTGCAGTTACAGTGAATTCAGAGCGTTATGTGGAGACAGATGTTAGACAACTTCTTGGTACCTGATCTGCAAAACTTTCCTGGCTATAACCAAAGAACATGGTTCCAACAGGACGGAGCAACTTCACACACGTCCAATATGTCTCTGCCACGTGTTCATGAAATTTTCTCAGGCAAATTGATCTCCCGGAGAGGTGACATAAATTGGCCTCCACGCAGTCCAGATTTAACCCCTATGGACTTTTTCCTATGGGGTTATCTTAAATCTAAAGTTTACGCCAATAAACCGACTTCAATGGCGCATTTGAAAGAAAATATCCGTCACGAAATGGCAGCCATCCCTGAGTCCACCTGCCGAGACGTCATAAGTAATTTTACTGTTCGATTAAATGAGTGCCGAGAACGCGAGGGTCTACATTTAGACGATATTATTTATAAGAAATAAATCCCCAAAAAGTGTATTTTAATAATTAATAAACATTTTTTCTATATACGGCTTACTTTTTTTTTAATCGATCCACTAAATATAAAATTTCTTTTGAGACACCTTGTATTTGAAAGCATTCTATGAGCCTCAGCCGCAGATTTCTTCATATTGAAGCAGAAAATTAAAACCTCCCGCAAATGACGAGAATTTGCTTATTCAATATTGGCAAATTCAACGTGATGCAGATAAATTCTATTTTTCATAATATAAACAAGCTGTCTATTGATTTCTGTTGGAAAATTATATGAAATCAAATTTCAAATTGATTAAATAAATTGTAACTGGTCGACGTGAGAAAAGTTTTGTATGCATCTTGGGAGTAAAGTGCATTAATCCCTCAAATGAAAATACACATTTTTTTAATATATTAGCTTTAAAAAATGTCATTTTATTTTATATATGTAACAGCTAGGGTGAATTTACCAAACTGTAAAAACGGGGGAAAGGCTGCCACCACCTAGTTTAATTTAAAAACTAGGAAAATAATTTGAACTTATTTTACCAGCTTCTCTGCTGATGGTAATTTTAAAGTCAAAGAAGTCAACTATAATCAAACAAGTAATATGTAAAATAAAATATAAAACTTACATGGTCGACCGGACTCAGCTCTTGACTGGATCTGATGCATTACATATACACCAGACCACAGCCAGGAACCGAGTCAGTAAGTATTCAAATAATAAAATGTAAGATAAAAAGTAAAACTTACGTAGTCGACCGGACTCAACTCTTGACTGGATCTGATACATATACACCAGACCACAGCCAGGAACCGAGCCCCTGACAGTTAATTTTGATTCCTATTTATACCATTTATAATTTGCCAATGTTATTATTTATATTATGTCTAACCGTCATAGTGAAACGGTTAACATAACAAAATTATGTATTACATAAATACTCATTGTTATGAATAATATCTTTATTATCAAAATAATTCTGATGGTGCAACTGTTACATATATTTAAACAAAATGTTGTTCTCGTTTCTGTTCTTTAAAAAATTCTGGTAACATCGTTATTTTGATTTCGTTTTCGGTTTGCTGAAAAATTGAATCAAAGAGTCGGGAGTCGATAGTATTTCCGGCTCTCGACTCCAACTCCTCCGAAAAGCTTCAACTCCTCGACTCACGATTCTGACTCCGACTCACCATTCTTATTAATTTATTATATCGCTCAATATAGTTTTCATTTCACTATCGTTGATTGACAGCAGTATAAAATGCAATTTTTATAATAGAACATATTGCATAGATTGCTCGAAACAGGAATAAATGGTTAAAAATATATTTATTTAACAAACATAAAATTTAAAATCTACAACAAATCTTTTTCTTGTGCTGAGAGTGGACGCAACCATATATAAGTTATGAAAGGTTTAAAGCCAAAATATTAATAACACTGGGGCACAAATACTCTTAACGCTCCATCCGGTGGTGGTATTTGTAAATAAATATTTTTATTTTTTGTTGTAGTTGCTCATCCCACTATCAATAGTCCGAGAAATTGCAAAAGAGAAAACTGCTCGCATAATCCCAAATGCTGTTGGAGTCTACACAACCGATGCTAAACACCATACATTCGGATCGCTTATGTCCAGAGAGGCGACATACCAACACATGTTACAGACCAAGAAAAGATTCGACCTAAACGAAGAAGTATTAGCTGATGACAAAATATCAGAGGTAAGAATACATTTCTATGAACACATAAAAATTACACCAGTCAGTTGTACGAGGTGTGATCTGTGGGCGCATTTTTAGGATCGGTAGAAACGTCAAGGTCGGCTGAATGAATTTTCATTGTACTTCATGGTACTTACTTTGAAAGGCTCTTCCACATAGTGGGTTTCAAAGACTCGCGAGCGGATCAAGTCTGAAACCCTAAAGGTCCACCGATCGGTTGCTTAGATTCTTTATGACAGGAATAAGGGTGTTTGAATTAAAGTCTGCATTTTACTTAATCTAAGTATAATATTTAGTTAAGACTGCAGTTAATAATTATACTAGAACTTCCAGTTACAAGATGTTGGCTACGAAATCCTATGAAAGATATCAACACAAAACCTCATAATCACCGTTTCACTGCACAAGCCGTTAAATATCTCACAACACTCAGAGTGTTTAACCTGTTATAGAGGTTCGTTCAATTCATTCAAACTGTCCTCAACACTTCCAAACTACTTCTGGTTCACTACACGCTACCGGGTTTTTTAACCAAAAATGCTTGGGAGGTTCATCCGACTCCGGTGTTGGTTTACTCACGACTCCCCGTCTCACACAAGATTTTCCCAGCTCTTTTCTTAAAACCAATATGATCTCTGAACCCCATTTTTACTTGCCCGACCTTAATATATAAGGGGCAAGTATTGTAATCGCGAAAATTTTCGATGTCGAGATTTTGACTGATGACCACGTTTCATGGTCCAGGGAATCCAAAAAACCTATTTTCGAAGTGCCGTCCGTATGTGTGTGTATGTCTGTGTGTCTGTGTGTGTGTCTGTATGTATACACGATAACTCAAGAACGGTTCAACTTAGAGAATTCGTTTTGGTACTAAAAAATTCTCCTATTAAATGGGAAGAACCCTATTGTTTTTTATAAAGATCGTTTGAATAGAAATGGGAGTTTACTCGTGTCGATTTTAAGATTTTTGCGAATATTTAGCAACAGAAAAATATTTCGAAAAAATTTATTGAACAAAAGTTACTATAAATGCAATAACTAATAACTTTTATTTGAGACGTTTTTTGATAAAACGAAAAATTTTGAAAATTTTTTGTAAAATTATTTAAAATTTTTCTCTCAAAAAAGTCTCAATTTTTTCATATTTATATGTAAAGTTTCCATGGTCATGATAATTAATTCGTAACAAGTAAACCAAGCCTTGGACAAAAATTTGTATAGAACATAATTTGATGTATTTTTGAAGATTTATCTAAATACTTAAAAAAAAATATATATATTAAATTAAATTTATTTTTTTTATTTTATTTTTTGGGAGGGCAAGTCTAGCGGAGGTTTCCCTTCGCCACTGGTTTGTGGTTGTAAAAATAATCAGCTCTCCCATTAACAACAAAAACATTTTAACTTATCGTAAAGACTTATATTTCTATTCCCAATAATTCATAACCCCAAATAAATAATTTTGACTCTAATTACCTACGAAGTCCATATAGTTGAAAATATATGGTCGCATATCAACATCTGTGTAAACGTTCGACCATATACTTGAGATAAACGATGACAATATTTTAAACAAATTATATAATATATGATCGTAAATTTGTACCCCTGTCTTTCACCATTTAACTAAAAAAATACAGTCACTGATAACTCAGCTAATCTCTGAGGATGTTTATCTTAAAATAGATTAGTTTTCATATTTAAATAATTTGAATATTTTTAACAAATTGAATAATTTTATTTTTAATGATAATGAAATTTTATTTCTGAAATTACCGCTCCCACAGATCAAAAAGATCAGACAATTTATTAATTTACAAAACAATATTTATATATTTATTAATTTTTATATTGTCCCCTAAAATATTCCCCATCGGATATAATGCACTCATGCCGCTGTTGTTATATTTGCACTCATGCCAATTTTTTTATAGAGGCTCTATGACACAAACTTTAATTCTTTTCATCGGCATGCTGCATGAAAACGCCGAAAATCATATTTTATTATTACAAGATCACGTGACCGTTTGAGCCCTTTGGGACCCTGCGAATCACATGCCTATAATTTTTAAGACTAAATTTGTTTTAACTTTCTTTTGATGAAAGGGCAAGCATTATTAAATCAGAGAAAAACACAAAATTTTGTGCAAGTGGAAATGCAATTTTTCATATAACCGGAAAGTGTGCAGGGGTTTAGTACCCTCCTTTCTTTGTTGTCACAGGATAAATAATCTCTCCTCCAAAAGGCATGCTGTATGAAATCGGAGACCATAAACTGTCATGAGCTCCCGGTCTATAACCGAGTGTCATTTTATCATTTTTTAAACAAATTTTGTTGTTAGTAAGACATCTACTCCTATTTTATCATTTTTTTTGTTAATTTAATTTATTAGACAGCACTATAGACCGAAGTCCAAAATGTCCCTTTATACATATACAGGGTGTTTGTTTGAAACGGGGCACCCCGAAAATCTCCTTTATTTGTAAAGATACAAAATATCTTCAGAACAAAAGTTAAACTAGACAAAGAGGCCCATCTAAAGGTTACTATAAGAATTCTGAGGCACATCCGGTTTCACCGGAAATGATGTCAACTTTTGATCTAGCATAGGGAATCGATAATTTTATATTTTTTTCCTATACAAAATAATAATCAACATAAGTTTTACAAAGTTGAACGTAGCAAGCTTTGAAAACAATAAAAAAAGGAACAAAATATCACATGTTGATTATTATTTTGTAAATAAATGGTCGCCATTTTGAAATGGTTAACATAAAAATATGATTTTTTGGTGTCATTGTAAAGCTAATTTAATGTACTTTTAGGAAAAAAATATAAAATTATCCATTCCCTATGCTAGATCAAAAGTTGACATCATTTCCGGTGAAACCGGAAGTGCCTCAGAATTCTTATAGTAACCTTTAGATGGGCCTTTTTGTCTAGTTTAACTTTTGTTCTGAAGATTTTTTGTATTTTTACAAATAAAAGAGATTTTCGGGGTGCCCCGTTTCAAACAAACACCCTGTATATAAGTTGAATTGTACATTTTATTATATTAATTATAATGCTATCTTAACTCTAACTAATAACAGCAATAATATAATATAATTAATAAAATAATATAATTTTATTGCAGGTTGATATACCGATAGATCAGACTTCAGATACAGTGGAAAGCAGTTCCAACAGCGGTAATGACTCCCCTACAGGTCTAAGACGGACCACCAGGGTTGTACCAATAATCACCAAAGTACTTCCAGAAAGTAAGTTAAATATCTAGAAAAAATTATTTTATTTTTCCTATGTTGTTTTTTGATTTTTTGATTTTTTAGAAGCTGGTATCGATGCACCTCCGTTAACTAAAATCAATTTGAAAACTATAGACGTTAACGTGAGACCGGATAGTTTTCAGAAGTACAATATGTTTCTGCTGGTCAGCACATTGCTACTTCTACTACTCTTTACTTCTGCTGGCATTCTACTCTACAGGATCAGTAGGATACAAAATAGATATGCTTTAGGAATTCAGGTAAATGCAAACAAAATAAATAATGCACCGGCCATATAGTCCCAAATGCCCCAAATTATCCCAAATGTTTAAGAGGAACTAAATGGGATATTTATTTCCTTAGATTGTCACGATCTTATTTTTTAACTATTGAATGAGGCTTTTGTAATGCCTCATTCAGAATAGTGATGGGCGCGTGAATAAAATTTTGTCACGAACTTTTGTTTTTTTTTTTGTTTTTTTTTAATTTGACATGAGCTTCATATGTTTTTAAATGTGGCAAATTACCATGGTTAATGTTTACTAATATTTCAAAAAATGCAAAATAATACGACACACTACAAAATTATTTTTAAATTAATAAACTGGCAATAAATCCAAAGAAATAGTTGTATCTACGGCTGTCTTTATGGGAAAAGTAAAAAGCAAAAAGTTCCGAAACGTATCATTATTTCCCTCTTGCCATAGGCAAAATACAAATGCCAGCGATACATTTTTGGGGTTCTAAACGCGTCTTCCGTGGGAAGAGACGTGTAACTGAATATTTTATTTTCATGTGCATATTTCGGATAAGCGGATATGATATTTTATCCGCATCCGCACGATTTAAATGATAATTTATCTGCAACCGCTGAAAAATCCACGGTTTTGCAGGGCTCAATTTATTTAAAGAAATCCATACTTAAAAAAAAATAACTTATGAAGAAATTTTTCAAAGAAATGAATATTATCGGTTAATGTTCCGTATGATCCCATTAAATCCAACTGGTTAGAGAAAAAGCGCAAACTAATTAGAATGAGATTGTTGAGTTATCCATATCTAGTCAGATTCACACAAAATTAAACAAAAAATAATTCCAACACATGCATACAACGGAGACATGTTGGTTCGTCGAAGAAAAAGGATACAAAATCCAGCATAGATAATGATACAAAATACACAATTCTTTCTTCTTATTCCTTCTATTTACTAAAATTTAAACTTCGTGAATCGTCACGACAAATTTTAAATCACGCACTATCACGCACGATTGAAAAATATTAATCACGTTCACTCACGATTTTACCGAGAACGACCGTGTCACTTTGTGACACGGAAATTTCACGGCACGCGCCCATCACTAATTCAGAACCTCCAAATTAGAAATTAGAATTAACGTGAAATTAGTACTTAAAAAACATAAAATTTGTGCGTAGAAATTAAGTACTGTTCACAATATAAATTAAGACAATAACAGAAATTTCTATCGATTTCTACTTTATCGATCGATATTTGACAGCTGTTTACATTTGCTAATGAGTTTTGAGTGTCTCATAGTTCTGAAAAGAATTAAAATAGAGGGAAAATTAATATTTATGCTCATAGAAAACATAAAGATGTGGATAGAAATAAAAAAAATATGGTCACAGAAATTTTTAGGTTGACAAATGCTTACTGCGCATGCGTCAATTATAAATTAAAGTAAGGATTTGGAGTCTACAACCTTCTAATTTTAATTTAAAAGTATAAGTATCATAGAAAACAGAAAGATGTGGATAGAAACAAAAAAATATGGTCATAGAAATTTTTAGGTTGACAAATGCTTATTGCGCATGCGTCAATTATAAATTAAAGTAAGAGTTTGGAGTCTACAACCTTCTAATTGTAATTTAAAAGTGTAAGTATTAATTTAGAAGGTAATGAACGATAACGTACCGTTACGTATAACAAACATTTACGTTAATTCTAAGTACTGATTCTAATTCCTAATTTTGAGGTTCTAAACGCAGCATAAAGCAAAATAGTCATCGTTCATTGTTAATTTGTAACCTTAATTGATTTCTAACTTTTAATGATAGTAACTTGTAACCATGAGCCAGTGATGGGCGTTTACACGTAAACTTTAATTCTTTACGTTTACGTGTAAACTTATGTAAACAATTGGTAAACTTGTTAACAATGTAAACAATGTAAACTGTCAAATAATGAGGTTAGTTTTAGTTATTTAATACGAATAATAGAGAGTTAATGAACAAGTATATTCAGTTCAAAACAATAAATTTATTAAAAAATGGTGGGAAGAAACCGAAGGAATAGTTCTGAAGAACTAGGTTTTGTTTTAATTAAAGAAAATGAAAGAAAATATAGGGCGTTATGCAAAATTTGCAATGAATCTTTCCATTATTAAAAAATATAGGCTGATTTTCTTAAAGGTGAAATTTAATGTATTTTGTTATTAAAAAAATTAGACTGAATTTTTTAAAGAAAAAAGTTTTTTATTTTTCATATTCATATTTAATAATTTTTATGTACCTAACACCTGTATATTGATGCAAATTCGATTTTTATTAATATGTATATTGGCTTGTCCTAATTTTCTATACTTACTTTTTCATTTAAATTCGTTTCATTAAAATTTTATTATTTATAAAAATTGATTGAAAATGAGGTTCTGTAATTCAAAACAAGTGCGCATGTCTAAATCATTGTTTACATTGTTTACGTTGTTTACATTGTTTAAAAGAGTTTTGTGTTTATTTTACATCAATTGTTTACGCGTCAACAATGAGGTAACTTACATCATGTAACTTACGCGCCCATCACTGCCATGAGCGTCCGTAGATGGCGTCTTTTAATAAATCTATATATCTGAATATGTTTTACATATTTGTATTTTGTTCTAGGAGTCCATAGGTACCCCTAATAACGAAATATACAATGAAATTCTACATTGGCAGAGCCAATTACATACAAAATCAGCGGGAGCAGTACATAATTTCCTAGATAACAACTTAGATCAAATCGCAAAAGTAAGTCTAAATAAGTCTTTTAAGGACTGATTGTTCCACCTCTAGATAAACTGCTGGATATGTAGCTATCTGTCAGATATATTTTTTGTTTTCAATGAATTTTAATTCTGTTGATAATTTATCCGTTGACTAACAACGGAATTAATAAAATATCTAAATTATCCATAAAGCTGGAACCCTAACTGGCAGCTAAATGTCAGAAATTGAGATTTAATTAATTTCTGTTTGGAGAGATGGCAGCTCATACCATTTATTTTTAAAAATTGAGCCAATATTTCAATTATTCTTTAAAAAATGCTAATGTTTATTTAGAGCTGGAACAACCGTCCCTAAGTCATCAATAAGAACAAGCAATGCAAGCAAATAATATGTTCGGATCACTGCTACGGACATATTAATATCCGTTTTGTATAATGTTATGTAGGTAATACCGACTTTTCCTTTTCGTTACTTGAGTAATTATTTATTGGAGATTTTATTACTCATATATACCCAGTGCTCAATAGACCATATTAGGACAGTATATGCTGTGATATTAGTGTGACGTCACATTCTGTGCTGCCATCTGACGACGGTTTCCTTCGGAATGTTTTTTGCTGATTTAAAATGTGTCATTACTTTTGTTACCTTAATTTTATGATTATTTTGAATTTTGGAGCAAAAAACACATGTCTTTGATAAGTATACACTAATATATACAGTTCAGATACTTTATATTATAGAATAATGTTTTTTAAAAGTATAAATAAGGATTCGAAGATATATTTATAGGTTATGTTTTGAAATAACATGAAAATCGAAATAGCTTATGTAGTATTTATTTAATTAAAACAAAGTAATTATTAATATTTTGGTTTCAGAATGCAGAATGGTGTAGTTTTGCCCCAAATCGCAACCATTACAGCTACATTTATAATTGCAAATATTTTCCTTTACTGAAAGATGAAAATGAAAAACAATAATGGATAAAATAAGAACACCATATTGTTCCTTCAAAACATTTAGAAATGGCAGACCGACTTATTCAGTGGCGGCGCTAGCTCTTAAAATCCAGAGGGGCCAGGAAATATTTGAGTTAACTCTGGAGGGGGGACAGGAAATATTTGAGAAGGGCATCATTTTTTATCGTTATTAATGGACAGGTTAAAATACAAGTGATGACCTAAAAAAAGGGTCCTTACTTCTAAAATATAAGTGATGAAGTGATGACCCTTAAAAAACAGATCCTTGTTGCGCACACATTTTTCTCCAAGCATTTCTGGGGGGGGGGCAACTGGGGCCAGAGCAATTTAGGGGGGTGGACTCGCCGCTGGCGCCGCCACTGGACTTATTGCTATGTTACTTGCCATAATAACGATTATTAAAAATTAAATGTAAATTTAAAAAAAAAGTAATTTTTTTAAAAGTAACCCTTAGTAATATTATTCTGCAAAAATAATGATATGTTAAATTATAATGTAAAAAATAAGATTTTTGATAAATAAATATTGACGTGAAGCATTTTCTTACTTTGAAAACTTAATTTACACTTCCAAAATTAAAAAAAACCTTTATTATAACAACATGCTTAATTCAAATAAAAGGAAACAACCATGGGCAGCACGGAAGCCCATTTTGTGACATATTTACTAATTTAGTCTATTTAAAATGCGTTCGGCATAAGCTAATAATCCACATTCTGCATAATTTACACAAGAAACGTTCGGCTAAGGTTGCTGTGTGCTTCGTGCCTCAGGAAGATTGTTGCGCAAATATCGGGCAGTGCAGTTTGTGCTGCACACTCGTCCCAAGTTTTGAGCGTGTGTCAATCTGTGCAATAGTGTTTTTCGCAGTAAAAATATAAGTTAATATTTTTTCTACTAAATAAAATGAGTGAAAACAATCAAGATATTATTGTTAATGCCTGCAGCATTTGCCAAATAAATACTGCAAACTGGCTAATAAGACCAATGGCCAGTAAAACTATAAATAAATAAAAAAAAAAAGTACAGACATCATGGTCATTAATTCCTTCTCTAAAGGAACTGGTTTTTGTCGTTTATAATAATGTTTTATTTTACAAGCGTGCATTTTCTGCAAAAGACTCTCAAAATTATCTGGATACAAGCGGAAATGTACTTTAAATTGATTTGTAGTCATGTTTGGAACAGTACTCAAACACTTTTGCCAATATATTTTCTTGTTCTTCATCTGAATTGTTTTCCTCATCAAGTAAAATTTATTTTATATTATTTAAAACATATAACACATATAATTCATTTGTTTACATAAATGAATAGGTTAGAATAACGAGAATAACTGCACAATCTTAACAAAGCGTTCGTCTTTGACTTTCTTGCACAGAGTACATAGTGGTCACGTGACAAAAAACTTGCACGCCACATAGTTAACAATGCACAGTTATGCTGAACGTACCTTTACTTCACCGATTACACCACTTAGAGCCGGTTTCTGAGAGCTTAGCCGAGTTTAATATTTTGGTTACACTCGGTTACAATATAACAATCCCATAAGTAACCATAGCAACCATTTTCTAATTATTTGCTTATAGTATACTAAGCTTTCAGAAACCGACCCTACGCTAACATGGTTCCAACACCGATTTACAACTGATGAGACATTTCTTGATGTAAAGTTTGAGAACAATTGTAGTGACATTGGCTTCACAGCAGGTAGTCGTTAAGAGGATAGATAATAATTTATGGGGGTAGAAATGTCACGGTCGCATTTAAACATTTACAATAAATTCTCCTACATTTTTATTCCTATCAATATTTGCTAATACAAAATTAATCGACAATAATGTTTTATTCACAATCATTG
The DNA here is from genome assembly GCA_963971575.1 of Liopterus haemorrhoidalis. Taxonomy (NCBI): domain Eukaryota; kingdom Metazoa; phylum Arthropoda; class Insecta; order Coleoptera; family Dytiscidae; genus Liopterus; species Liopterus haemorrhoidalis. The sequence goes on along the minus strand of OZ020622.1, from coordinate 17,809,514 downwards.
TCAGTCATGTCACTGTCGTCACTGGACTCACAAACATTTATAATAAAATCTATAACAATATTATTAATATCCGATTTTATGGAGTACTTTTCTTAGAATTGACAATGAACAGTTTACTCCACAGTCATCATCCTTAAGTCTCTGATACAAAATAGGCACAGATGGTAATATTTTTTCGCTATACATTGCGACACTTCGCGACGACTAATATCCTCTTGAAATGAATTTACAACTTGCAAACTACCCGTATCGCTTCTCCTTTTTAAGTGTAGGTTCACTTAATATTTTATGCACTGTAAGGTACTTTGGTCATTTTAGAAGTTTTTGAAATTGGCACAGATTCACTTTCGTTACATTTCAAATAACTATTCGCGACTCCAAATGACAGTGAGACATCTGGTAGCGGCTTGGTAAATTAAACAGAAGCGTATATTTTTATAATATTTGTAGTATGTTGTGCTGCAGTTTATGTGAATTAAGACGTATTTTTAAATACAGGGACTTAAATACAGTGCTTTTTTGCCGAAATATTGTTTGAACAGATAAATATTAAGAAAAAACTTCTGACATATACGCTTCTCGTTGGCCATCAACTGTCGTACACAGCACCGCCAAAGTTAGTTTTTGTCGCGAATATACATTCAAAACTATTTGTTTAGCTTCATCGGATAAACGAGCGGGTAAACGTTCGCGATTTATAGCACTATCTTCCTCCACTAAGGCTGCATCGATGTCTTCCTCAAACTGTCTCTATATTTTAAAATAAGTACGTATGTATGCAGTGGCGCACCCAGGTATTTGGGGGGGGGGGGCGGTAGACAAAAAAATAGTGATGATATACTGAAATACAAGTGATGACCAAAAAAAAGGTCCTCACTTGTAAAATACAAATGATGAGTAACAAAAACCAGTGGCGAAAGGAAACCTCCGCTAGACTTGCCCTCCCATAAAAAAAACCAGGGGCGAAAGGAAACCTCCGCTAGACTTGCCCTCCCATAAAAAAAATATTTAAAAAAAAAATAAACTAAAAAAAAAAAAAAAAAATTTAAATATTTAGATAAATCTTCAAAAATACATCAAATTATGTTCTATACAAATTTTTGTCCAAGGCTTGCTTTACTAGTTACGAATTAATTATCATGACCATGGAAACGTTACATATAAGTATGAAAAAATTGAGACTTGGAAAAATTTTAAATAATTTTACAAAAAATTTTCGAAATTTTTCGTTTTATCAAAAAACGTCTCAAATAAAAGTTATTAGTTATTGCATTTATAGTAACTTTTGTTCAATAAATTTTTTCGAAATATTTTTCTGTTGCTAAATATTCGCAAAAATATTAAAATCGACACGAGTAAATGTCCCATTTCTAGTCAACCGATTTTCATAAAAAACAATAGGGTTCTTCCTATTTAATAGGAGAATTTTTTAGTACCAGAACGAACTCTTTAAGTTAAACCGTTTTTGAGTTATCGTGTATACACACAGACAGACAGACAGACAGACACACACACACACACACACACACACACATACGGACGGCACTTCGAAAATAGGTTTTTTGGATTCCCTGGACCATGAAACGTGGTCATCCGTCAAAATCTCGACATCGAAAATTTTCGCGATTACAATACTTGCCCCTTATATATTAAGGTCGGGCAAGTAAAAAGGTCCTCACTTGTTAAATACAAGTGATGAACAAAATAAGAAAGGTCTTCACTTTTAAAATACAAGCGATGATCTAATAAAAAAAGGTCCTCATTTCTACTTTTAAATCTATATCTATATATTTACTTAAGACCATGATGATAAAAAATTAAAGCTTTGGTATTTCCATCCTTCTTGGGGGGGGGGCACCCCACTGGGTGCGCCACTGTATGTATGTGACCTGTTAGAACAGTATAACTACTAATACTATTGAGTGAAAGAACTTTTAAACCAATTTATATATGTTCCTACAAGGCTTATAGACTGGCTGTAAGCAGGTCCGGGTTTACATAACGCGAGGCCGTAGGCTACTCAAATTTTTAGGCCCCTTCAATAGACTACCTCTTTTTTTAATATTTCTAATTTTATCACTTTCAATGTTCAGAATGCTCAGTGCGGATAATCTGTCTTCAGACATTGTGCTCCTTAATTCATTTTTAATTCTTTTAAGTTTGAAAAAGACCTCTCTTCAAAGCAGTTAGTGACCATTAAACTAAGAAGTAGTCGTAGGACTGCTTCTATATTCGGTAAAGCCATCTGTATTTTTTCTTTATGCATTATTTGGTAGAGGTCTGCATAAGACTGAGGGAGTTCTTCTAAAAGGGGTGAAATGTTTTTTACGGATTCCTCAATATCTCTTAGGCCCAATGAGATATCGACTTTTTGCTACCCATAAACATGTTCAAAAACGTATTTGGCCTAGTTAACCTATAAAGGGAAAAACTAGATTTAGGGTGAATTATAAAACCCTTCGTATGGTCTGTGTTTCTTGAGTTATAGCATATTTTTTTTATTTTTTTAGTACATATGCATCATTTTGAATATTGAGGCCATCTGAACTTAGGAGGCCCTAGGCTTAAGCCTACTTAGCCTATAGGGAAATCCGGCCCTGGCTGTAAGTAATTATTAACAATTCGGTGAACTACGAGCATTAGAGTCAATTTCGAAATTTGCCAGAAAATATTTACGGTTAATGCGGCTCTGTACGATAAGTAGGTAATAAATACAAGTAATGGCCTAAAAAAAGGTCCTCACTTTCAAAATACATTTTTCTCTAAACAATTCTGGGGGGCCAACTGGGGGCCAGAGCAGTTTTGCCCCCAGACCCCCTCTAGCATCGCCACTGCTTAACAAGTCAAAGTAATATCACTACAATTCTGCTCAAACTATACATAATTTAGAAATAACACTGGGATAGGTAAAAATGTATAAGCTGCATTGTATATATTTATAATTTAGTGTATTTATTTATATTGTCGCTCCTGATGAAGCTAATGAACTGTTGATGAAACATTAAGAGTTTCTAGAAATAATTAAAAAACTGAAATGAATCTTGATTTACTACAAATTATTTTTTTAATATTTTTTAGGTGCGAAAATCGTTAGAAGCACTATCAACTCTACTGATTCCCAATAATCCATCAGAAACGCAAGCGCAGGCGCCTGAACATCGTTCGGAAGTACCCCCAGAGACGAACCGTATCCCCGAGGAGGTGAAGGTGGCAAGCGCTAGTAAATCGGTCAGTTAGCAGCCGTTGCCAAACAATGGTCGGTCTATGAAAGGCCCCGCGTGATATCTATCTAACGTATAACGTTAGTTCAATTCATTCACAAGTGATATGGAATGGGTTACGATTTCACAAGTGTGTTTTGCACCTTGAAGGTTTAGCATTACGTATAGTATTTATATATTTGTGATAATGATAAGTGAATCTATTACATGAAGAATAAATACAACATTGCATCAAATATATTTGTCAAATATGAGTATATGTAGTAAATCTTACAAATGGAATCACTAAGACGAAAAGCTCTCTTGCTTAATATGAAAACATTACTTTGTTTTCCAAACAGCTTTCAAATTTACATTTTAATGTACAGTGAAATAGTAACATGAGGTCGCTGATATTCCAGAGAGGTATATTTTGATTTCTATTGTTGGCAGTAGTGATTTTACTACCGTGAAAAGCTCAGTAGCTTTCATTTCCCCACTATGGTGATCTTAAAAATAATTTGTCCACGACAACAGACAAGGGCTCTTGTCAGGGCCGGATTAAGCTTCAGGGGGGCCCGATGCAGTTGAGGTAAGAGGGGCCCCCACATTTTTATATAACATGTCTCTAAAATGGACTTTCAGCAAATAAAATGAGTTTCTTATAAGTTATCCAGCTTAAGCTGAGGTAATTTCCAAGTTATAAATTCTCTTTAAATTATTTGTTGTTTGAGATTCGTAAATCAATTTAATAGTTTAAATTCAGAGTTTATATTATGAATGCCATTGAGTCTCCCGGTTCAAAACGACGGCCTGTAGAGGGTAGGAGTGTCTGTCCATCTGACAGCAAAAATATCTCCTTGTTGGACAATTTATACTTTCTTATACAAAGGACGCAATCTAAAGTATACTTGAATAATAATAATAATATTTTATTTTTTCAATTGTGTCACAATTTTTTGCATTGTTTTAGCTATCGTAGTTGAAGTAATTCTATTGCAAATGCTATATAAAACTAAAATAATATCTATATATAGAAAAATAAACAATATAAACAAGAATATAGTTAATATAATGTAATTCAAAGTAATATTCAGGTAACTATTTTTTCAGTTCTCAGAGGTGGCCGGTTATTCTTGTTTGATAATAAAGCTTCGTATTTGTTATCCACAAAATATAAATTAATTAGGCAAAACATTATTTAGACATTTTATTTAATTTTCTTATTTTTGCATTCGCGAAATTTTCAATAATATCGTCTAAGGAAATTTTCTTAAGCGTTGATGTCCCACTGTAAACCTCTGTTTTTAATAAGCGATAGCTGATACATTATGTACACTAGAGATGGGTCGTTCATGAACGAACCGGCTCACTGAGCCGGCTCAATACACTGACCGAAGTGACACGGTTCACCAAATTGAAATGAGCTGGCTCACGGCTCACTGTATAGTTTCAAGTTTCAAGAATACGATTTGTCGGGCGATTGTGAGCAGTGACCGGAGTGATCCGGATCTGGATCGATGTCATGTTGAACTTCGCGAGAACTCGGCTTGTAATGTATTATCATAAAGTGTATTTTGTCATCAATTTGTAGGACAGTGTATTTGAAACTAATAGGCTTAGTCTATATTTTCTTACAACCATACTGTATAAAAATATTGCCCAAATCCCAGATGTCCGATTTATAAGGGCAATAAACATCGCCATAAACTTAACACATCTGGTTTAAAATACAGTAGCTACACAAAATGAATTGTTTGTTTCAAAAATGTTAGATAAGAGTCGGGGCTAAGCGACGTTCTACCTACGACCGAACGACCGGCAACTGACTGACCTGTGTCTCGGGATCATGTTTACAGTTCATATATTGCAAGAACCGGCTCTAAGCCACGTTCTATCTACGACCGACCGACCTGTGTCTCGGGATCATGTTTACAGTTCATATATTGCAAGAACCGGCTCTAAGCAAGAGCCGGCTCTAAACGACGTTCTACCTACGACCGACCGACCGACCTGTGTCTCGGGATCATGTTTACAGTTCATATATTGCAAGAACCGGCTCTAAGCGACGTTCTACCTACGAACTAACGACAGTCCTGTGTTTCGGAAACATGTTTACTTAACCGGATCACTGAGCCGGATCAATGAACCGGCTCAACAAACTGAACGACCTCCACTGATCCGGTTCCGCAAACTGAGCCGAAATTCCCATCTCTAATGTACACTACTTTTAAGTTCATGTTTACTTAATAACTCAGCCCGATGCTATTATACAATTTTTCTGTTTGACATACTGGACAAATTGGATTAGTTCTTCGGGAAATACGTCCTTTTCCAAATCTTGGGGACAATTTTCTGTTAGTTTGGTTGCTTCTTCCTTAATTTTTTGTGATGTCATTGAACATGAACTTGAAACTATTTTAAATTTATCATATACTTCTACATACGCATATATTCGATTGTTTATACAGTTTTAAGGACATTAACACTAGGCAAAAATGTTTCTATACGAAACTTTTCTTTTCCTGATAGTTTAGTTTCGTCTGCTTCGATGCTGTCCACATGTCTTACTTCTTTTTGTATTAATGTACTCAGAGGAACCACAAGTTATTTGAGCTTGCGCCTCAATAGCATCAAATTTGTCCCGAAATGTATTTAAATATGCGACCAACGATTGTAATAAATCAGTTGCCATTTTCAGATCTATTGTGGAAGATTGTAAAGATTTATTTGTTGCATTGAATCTTGAAAGAACATTATTCCAAAAATGATAAATGATACTTGTTTCCAAGAAGTTTTTTTGGTCCATTTAATACTTTCAGCAAAAATAATTCATATATATTATAAAATTATTAATTATACAATTTTAACTTAACTGGGGGACTCCGGAGCGGTCACACCCTGCGCCACCCCTTTAATCCGGCTCTGACTCTTGCTACGGCTGCTACTATATTTGTGTATACTAGTTGCTAGTGCCGCAAGTGTTATGCCCATTGGTGAGCTACCAACATTAAAAAAACCGGTTCTGGGGAACAGTTTACAACTCAAATAATTTAGTAATATTTATTTTGAACTATGATATTTGATATAAGTTCATAAAAATATTCAATAATAGCCACTCATGTCTGTTTTAGTATATGCAGCACTCTTACCATAGTGTTGGGAAGACTGAGCAGCGATACTTGTCAGTCTCCGAACGAATAGCATCGTTTAATTTTGATCTTTCTTGGTTGAACCATGAGCTTTCTTAGCCATCATCAGCAAACCAAATTCTCTTGAAGTATAGATTCTGCTTAACTAGGGTTACCAGAGTATTTCTTTTATGGCGGGTTGCTAACGTAAGAGTTTTCTCTAACTCAAGTTAAAATCATTCGTTTTTTGTATGTTACAACATACAAAAACAAATGATTTTAACTTGAGTTAAGGATAATTCTTACTTTAGCAACCGGTCATAAAAGAGACAAATTCAGTAAAAAAAAAACATTTTTTTTACTGAATTTGTTTTTTTTTAAAACTATTTTTTGTGATATACATATGTATGTTTTAATAGTATATTATGCAATGAGCCTGGAATGATGGTCATTTTATATGAGTATGAAAGTTGCACCACGAGCCGTAGGCGAGTAGCGCAATTAATACGAGTTCTGAATTGCGAGAATGAATTGCTCGCAAATTCATTCCGTGCACGTTTCATACTATGCTTTTTCCACGACTATAACTTTATTACTTATTTAATTTTTATTCAGTTCCCTTTAAAAACTAATAATAATTTGACAGTTTCTTTTAACCTATTTATTACGTTGCCTAGCAACGATCATGTACGTTTCATACATAATGTAAATTCAGTTACAATACTTGTGTTAGCTGATTAACTGACTGACCAAGACCAACTCTATCAAAAAATATATTTGCAAAATTATACAACTTTAACTATATTATTTAATTTTAATCGGGTTTACATTACAAACTAACAATAATTTGACATATGCTTTCAACCTATTTATTATGTTGCCTAGCAACGGTCGGTCATTGCTGCTTTAACTTGTTATGTCATGAGCTCAACCTGTTATATAATGAGCTCATTACGTATCAAGTCAGCGGTGTGTTATAAAAAGGAGTGGGGAACGTGCTACATTTACTAATCACTGACACGTCTGCAATGAACGTATATCTATATAGTCGTGGAAAAAGATTACTACTTTCTTACCTTGGCGCTACACCCAATGTAAGGTTTTAGTCACCACTAAAAAGATTATTGCATATAATTAAATCTTTTTCAAAAATTGTTCTTGTTAATTTTTTGTTAAAAAATCTGTTCATCCTATGTTCATCATATGCCCAAACGAGTCTAAAGCAACTAAATATGGGTTAAAACACATAAAATGCTGAATATGTAAATAAAATTACATATATTTACCTCAGTTTTCGACTTAACAAAACAGCGACAAATCTCGAAAAAAAATTTTTTCGCCAGATGTTTCGACTGCTTTTCCCACGAGATCAGGCTATTCACGTTATGCGGCAAATATTGACGTCAAACCAATCGCAGTGCAGTTTGTAGCCGGTTCTACGTCCGTTGCTTAGCAACGAAGCGACAACACGAATTCTGGTTCCTGCGCATGTGTCATCACTGCGCTGATCTCGTGGGCAAAGCACTCTAAATTACTATCTCGCGTTATAGAACTTTTTTTTTTTTAATTCTTCTGAAATTGTTTATTGGACACATGCCGTTTATTTGGTCCAGTATTTTGCTATATTGCAATTATTTCATAACAATTATCTGTCATGTAATAGGTTTAGTTATTATGCTCATAAAATTATTGAGACTTTTGACATTTGCCAAAAATGGTGTCTAGCACACGATTGCCAAAACTATACGTCACTTATTAAAATATCACATAAGAGTGAAAAAAGTAAGCACTACATGCACTTATTGTAATTAAAAACATTCAACTTAAGATCAGTTATTTAACCATAGTGTTTAAAAAAAAAACAACATTAACGTTAAAAAAAGGTAGGATTCCATAATTCTGTTAAAATGGAATAATAAGCACCCTGAAACACAGTATTTTATGAAAAAAAATACTTGTATTTGACATTTACAAGAAAATATACAATTAATTTTATTACAAAATTTTAAGCATTTTCTAAACATAACTTTTACGCTGACAAATAAAATAGAAACACAGCAAAATACAATTGAGAAAACAAGACAATTGTTTTTGATTTACATTATTATGTAATTTATGCAATGAGTAAGAAAATGAAGGTCATTATCTTATGACTATGTAATTCAAATCATATTATGTAAATCACGTAATCAAAAACTTAAATCAAAAAAAGAAATCAGAAAACAATTACAGTTATATGAAATATATAAAAAAATATATTCTTATTCGTTTTCCGCAGCCTTTTGAATGGCCGTAGATAAAGTGTATGCAATACATAAGGAAATAGGTAATTATTAATAAGAATTAAGTTTTTGCATAAATATCAGTGATGGGCGTTTACACGTAAACTTTAATTGTTTATGTTTACGTGTAAACTTATGTAAACAATTGATAAACTTGTCAACAATGTAAACTATGTAAACTGTCAAATAATGAGGTTAGTTTTAGTTATTTAATACGAATAATAGAGTTAATGGACAAGTATATTCAGTTCAAAACAATAAATTTATTTAAAAAATGGGGGGAAGAAACCGAATAGCTATGAAGAACTAGATTTTGTTTTAATTAAAGAAAATGAAAGAAAATATAGGGCGTTATGCAAAATTTGCAATCTTTTCGTTATTAAAAAATTTAGGCTGATTTTCTTAAAGGTGAAATTTAATGTATTTTGTTATTAAAAAAATAAGACTGAATTTTTTAAAGAAAAAAGTTTTTTATCTACCAAATTCATATTTACTAACTTGTATGTAACACCTGTATAATTATGCAAATTCGATTTTTATTAATATGTATATTGACTTGTCCTAATTTTATATACTTACTTTTTCATTTAAAATTGTTTCATTAAAATTTTATTATTTATAAAAATGTATTGATAATGAGGTTCTGTAATTTAAAACAAGTGCGCATTTCTAAATCATTGTTTACATTGTTTAAGTTGTTTATATTGTTTACAAGAGTTTTTGTGTTTACTTTACTTTAATTGTTTACGCGTCAACAATGAGGTAACTTACATCATGTAACTTACGCGCCCATCACTGTTAGAAACTTAAGATTATGATGTATTTGGATAAAAACATTCATGTGGCATCTATACCGGTGACGGTTGGTGTAAATATAAGTTGGCAGTACCGATCATTTTAATGTCGGAGTAAATTCTTACGTATAAAGCTTCGACATGTAATATTGTATATCGATAAATAGTGTAATCGGGTGTAATGAACGCTGGTTTTAACACACTCCCAGTTTCGTGTGCATATAAACAAGGTACCTATATGATGAACAATATATAATAGAAGTATTAAATATATGGTTAGAAATATGTTACAGAGTAAAAGTATTCACCCGTGATGATGCTGGCTCAGCAGACAGAATAATTGCAGTGTAATTGTTCGGACACAAACAACCAAATTTGAATCTATTCATTTACTAATGTATTGAAGAATATTAATTAGCTGTCTAACCACAAATTACTACCTAAGTTACCTAACAAATTAGTTGTTTATTATCCATTATATTTAAAAGTTTCTTGAATGTCAAATACAAGTATAATTGTTACAACACTCTTTGAGATAATGCATGAATTGTACAAGAGTTCAGAGATCCAAAAAAATGTTAAAATTCGCCCGTAGAGTGCATATTAGTAAAAAAAGGCTCAAAGCACACGTTAAAATAGATTTCGAAAAGTAATTTTGTTAAAATTTAAAATTAGTACAAAAGTATTTTATAGAAATAAGAGGTGTGCATCGAATTTTATATTAATTCGTTTAAAATATATTAAAATTATTTTGAAACAATGTGTTAAACACTTCAGGTTGGATTTGGATACAATAATTATTTATTGTTTTAGGTAAATTCTTTAAAAAATTATAGAAATCGTCTATTATTTCTGTTTTAATTTTCTAGTGTAAATATTACTTTCTAAAAACCTTAGTACGCTACGCTACTTGGTCACGAACTAATGAAATACATTTCATATGAAATTCATATTTCATCATATACTTTATTCAGAATGAAGAGATAGTAATCACGCATTGTTCACGTGATAATTTCGTCGATCTTACGGCGATCTGTTGAGTCGTTAACTTCGTACGACAACCAGTAGGGTACCGATTTCAATATTTCACGTGATTTCATTACTATTTCTGCATTTTGAATATGGTATAATAACCAATTGGTCGCTACGACCATCATTTGGTTGCTCTCCACGGTTGAGTAGCGCGCTAGGGGAGTAATGGTGTGATTCTCCCAATTTAATACTAATCACAAGATAAAGAAAGTAGCAAAAAACTTTGAAGAAGCCATTTGTGCTGTGTTTGATTGGCAACACTGGTTCCGCTGTTTGACAGTAAATTTAATTACTTTAGGTTGGCGAAACTTAAATATTATATCATTAACATAATAACTAATGGACAAGTTCGGCGCGAGATTCCTTGGCGCCCGTAGGCAAGACTTAATTCTTGTATATTGATTTTTTCACGCCCTGGGCAAAATTTTATAATTGGGCTCTCCTAAACATATTATATAAAGTGATGTCCTGAAAACAAAAATGGTCCTTACTTATAAAATATAAATGGTGACCTAAAAAAAAGTTCTTCACTTCTAAAATACAAGTAATGACTTAACAAAAATGATCCTTACCATTAAATTACAAGTGGTGACAAAGAAAAGGTCCTCACTTCTCAAAAAACAAAACCAAGTAATGACAAATTATTAATTTGACGCCCTTTTGAGTATAACGACAGCGCCCACCTCGCAGCGGCGCCCGTATGCAACGCCGGCCCTGTTAATGGACGTAGTGAGACAGATACAGTGAAATTTTTCAAGCAGATGATAAGCGTCGTTATATGCATTATTATAAGATATTTATAGGTGTGTTCGTTTGGGTTGCCCAACCTACACTGAACTACACCACAGCTTCCCCCACCAATGCTATCTTATATTGTGACGTCAGCTGCTCTTGTCCTGGACAAGTCTGGTGCAACACAAACGAACAAACCTTATGCGTACCTCGTTTGTTAAAAAAAACAACTTTATAATACCTAAAGGCAAAACAATAACTAAATCAAAGTCAGTTTGCAGCTCAAACGTTTAGCAACAGATTAAATTTTAAATTTGCCTGAATTTAAAGTTCGCAATGAAACTGTTAAGTTTTACAGAATTATCCATAATGTATTCGTGTTTATTAAGGTAAACTTTTTAATACAAAAGAGAGACGTCCTGATGTAAATAAGCAATTGAGGCTTTGTTGCATAAAGCGTCGTTAAGTCTGACAATGTAGTTAACTGTGCATCATGTCGTCAAGTGTTGCTGAAAGCATTACTAAGTACAGAATCAATTGTTTTTTATCACGAAATTGTCAAATATTTGACAATGTCGTCAACTGACGTGATTAACTGATGACATGGTTAACAATACTTTATGCAACTGGCCAATAATGTCATAATACCTATATCATGTCTTCGTCACAGTCGGCAGTCCATTAGTTATTATGTCAATGTATAATATATTTGTTTGTATTTTGCGTAATCATATATTTTTATTAGTGGCTTAATAAATATTGTAATTAATATTGAAGGAACTGACATATTTAATATGTAATACTACGGAATGTTATTGTCAAACTATTAAAGTCAAAATTCTGTCAAACCGTCAAATAAATTAATAACATATTATCAGAGTATAAATAAATGGTATCAGGTAATACAAAAACACATAAAATTGTATCACATGATCCGTTTTTAGATGCAATATTTTTAATTTTAATACTTCCCAGCACGTGCTATTTTTAGTTTTATTTTATCTAACTGTCCCGAAATGATTTTGACAGTTTTTTAAACTTCACCCTTAATGGGGTTAATGAATATTTTTATTCGATAGAACGTTCCTTTGACATAGATATATGAAATTCTCAAAGTTGATTCCTTCCATGACGTAAGACCCACTAAGAAGAGATTCTTCGAAAGTCGACTTCTAAGGGGCTAAAAAGGGGGTCAAATATGATTTCACCCATACAATAATTTTAAAAAAATCATGATTTCGTCCCGATCCACACCAAACGAGATGAATTATAGTACCCGTAGATTTTCCGGTTTGTTGAGTTATAACATTCATCTTTGGCATATACGTGCCTTTTTTTAAATCTTTTCAAAAACAAGTGTTTTGACAGTTTTTTTAAGTTTCATCCCTATAGGGGTAAAATGGTATTTTTTATTCGATAGAAAATCCAATGGATATTAAGACATGAAATTCGGAGCTTACATTCCCTCCATGACGTAAGAGACCAATAAGAAAAGATTTTTCTAAATTCGATTTTTAAGGAGTGAAATGAGGTGAAATTTGATTTAGGGATGCTTCAATATCTCTTAGGTACAATGAGATATTGACTTGGTTTTTGCTTACAAATGTTACCCATACAAATGTTTAAAACATAAATTCACGTGTTTGCCCTAATCAACCCCTAAATGGGTGGATATGCATTTGGGGAGAATTATAAAAATCTTTGTATTTCCTGAGTTATAACACTTCATTTTGGTACATAGGTTTATATTTAGAAAGCGTTTGATAGTTTTTTAAAATTTCATCCCTTACGGAGTAAATTGTTATTTTTTAGTCGATGAGCGTCCCTTGACAAAGAGATATGAAATTCGGGAGAAACCCTGCGTATCTCCTGTGCTCCACGAGACCATCAATAAACCGTAGCGAAGCACGGGTTTTTAGCTAGTATTTATTCAAGCACGAACCTCAGAATTCCAGCAAACCATCAGATAAATTAATAACGTGTTATCAGAGTATAAATAAATACTATTATTTTATGCATTACACACACAAAATCATATGATTAGTTTGCAGATGCAATTTATTTTAAAATTTTATATTTGCGAGAATATGTTATATTTAGTTTTATTTTATCTACAATTTTCATTACTGGAAACCAGTTATGTTTGCCATACTTTAGATTTAGCCACACCCACTAAGCGCTACTTTTTTTCTAGGAACTTTGTCTCTACTTTCTTTATATTGGGACTTTAGTTTGTGTCTGTCTATTATCAAGAATATAATCGCACACATACATATTTAAAAATATGTAGAATTATAGAATCACACCATAACGAGGAAAGTACTAAAACAAAGTTAGGACATTTGTTTTATTGTCTTAATTTCAATTAGAATTTTTCTAGTTTTTTTCAGGATGCATAGCCTTAAAAGTCGAGCCAACATTTTTAGTAGAAACATAATTTTAAGAAGGCAAATAAAGCGTCCTTGAAACAAACTAATTTTGTTTGTCACACCTCAAATTTAAATCGGAAATAATCACTTTTTGAGCAATTAATAAATACCATATCACGGTATATTACTAATTTACTTACTCTAGAGTTTAGTAAAAAAAGTTTGAGAAAATCTGGTTTTGTACTTAGGAAAGATATCTTTCAAATTTTAGGAAGTTCCGATTTAATATCAAAATGTTTTTAATATTTTTAATCGACTTTGATATATGCTAAACCTAAAATATATAAAAAGAAGTTTTTAGCTTGAGTAATTTTATAAAATAATAGCCAGTATAGTCTCTTAAGGGGACATATTAAAAGAAATGCTTCCTTTTTATATTCGAAAGGGTCATGCACCATGACGATGGTTTAATAGAAACATATTATTAGATCAAAAACTGGCTTCCGTGGACAACCACAAAAAATTCAATATATCCTGAACGGTAATATTTAGAGGAAAATGTATGAAAGCTTTTTGATAGAAAATTTAATTCTTAACAAATATGTTTTTGTCCATTTTTGGTCTAGGAGCAAGAGTTTAAAAGTTATTGTTAAAAACCTTTTTGTAAATCGACTTCCAAAATAGCCATCTGAGATGCAACTCACGTCACTACTTAAGTGTGTTATAAAACAACGATTTAGTGTTTCCGTTTATCACTAACTTACATTAACTGATAATATAAAATATACTAATACGCCAACTGGACAAAGGTCTCCCCTGTCGAGATCCATATCTTCCTGACAGACAACATCTAATTTATCGAGACCTTAAAATATAAAGGTTCCATCTACAATTTTGAGAAAAATTATATTTTTAGATGAAACGGTTCCATGTGCATAATTCTACCTTCCTAATAATGTTATATTGCCATTTATTACGGTAAAAGTTTTTTAATTTAAAAGGTTATATCTACATGCATTACTGCTTCTAGTTCTCGTAAATAGTCCTATCTACAACCACTGAAATAAACTTAAAACTTTGTTAATAAGTTTATTCCTAAGCGTAGAACTTTTTGTTATAACTTACAACCATTTTTCTTCACTGATTAAGCTTAATTTCGATAACAAAGGTCTATCTACATGCTTAAGTAATTAAAATGCAGCGGATTGCACCTTTTAATATACAATAAATGGAGTCCCCACATTTCCGAGGTGAATTCTAAGAAAACGGTACAAGTTATGGAAAAAAACTTTTATTTATTCAAAGTACATATAATAAGTTTTTTTTGTCACATTTTAAAAATTATATCGTTCAAATGTTGGCTTTGACGAGGCACATATGTAGCCGTTCCTTGAAGTTTTCTTCCACTCTCACCAGCATATCTGGAGGAATCCCGGTGATTTCCTCATGAATGGCCTCCTTGAGTTCTTGTAGGGTTCGAGGACGATGTTTAAAAACCTCTGCCTTGAGGTAACCCCATAAGAAAAAGTCGCTGGGGTTCAAATCAGGACAGCGAGGGGAGCATTGAACGGCTTCTCGTGTCACGAGTGACACGCCAAGACATTTTAGGTGACACCCGACTTCGGCCAAGAACAATAAACGCATCTGGACTCAAGTGTTTGTCGACTTGAGGTCCAAACTTGAGAATCTGGAGAGAAATCGTTTGGAGAATGAAAAAGAGTTCCACTACGAACAGGAAATTTGGAGTGCTTGGAACCGACTACCGGACACTTTAGCACCGACAAATCTAGCTATGGCTTTGTTCACAATTTTTCCATTTACGTACTTTTGTGAGATCTTATTCTCGCTGTTAAATAATATTAAAACCAATAAAAGAAACCGACTGATAGATGAAGTTAGTAGCGCTTGCTTGGGTGCACGAAATACCAACCTTCAATTGAATTTAGCAAATGCAAATCAGCAACAAAAAAGTCACTAATGTAAAGAATTATTTGTTTATGTTTTTTTAACAAATAAATACATCAAAAATATAACTATTTTACTAGGGCTGCGAATATCACAAAATTATGGATATTTCTAGACGTGACACGGTACCCGAGTTAAGCTAGGGTTTTACCCAATTTTGACACACCGAGCTCAAAAGATTCGCCATCACTGCTATAGACGCTCTGACTGTAGTTATGTTTTCAGGTGTTCTCACGGATTTGGGACGCTCAGCGGGTTTTTAGGATATATAGATCCCGTTGCCCTTACATTTTGGACCCATTTCAAAATTCGTTTTCCGATCAGGAACACTTTCGATTGGATTTAAACCGAAGCGCGTGCGATATGCCCTCTGCGTCACAGTCACAGACTCGGCGTGTTTGAAATAAGCTTCTACGATGAAGCCCCGTTCTTCACCCGACCACGGCATGTTGACTATTGAAACCTTATCGTTCACCCCACATAACGGGACCACCCGCGTCATTCTTCCTGGTCAGGGGCCCATTCAGTGATTATTTGAAATGTGGGGCATTATGCCCCATCCTGTACACGAGCCCCAAACTTTTATTGAGGGAAGGTAGCCTCCGTCACCTGTTTATTTCTTAATTTTGTGTATATTAAATGAGATATCACAAATTTATTTTGGATAACATCAAAATACTAGGGTACATTTGAAAATTTTCAGATGTTTATCTTTATTTAACTTTGATGTTTTATCTAGTTTTTAATCATTAAATTCTAATGATTTTAGTTTCAAACGGGGTTAATTTGGGTTGGGTGAAAAAATAAGGAGTGAAAAATGTTATGAAATGGGGATTTTACAATCGAACTTGAAGTTGTACCTAAATTATATTTGAATTTTGAAAATTTTCTGGTAAAACAAAATGCAAATACAAAATGCGAGCAGCACTGAAGGTAGCGAAGAGCTGCAGTTTGGGCATGTATGTTATATAATTCTATCAATCAGTACAAACAATGTCTTTTCTTTTCTTTGTCTGTCACCAATAATAAATTAGGGTGAGCGTTTCTAAGCAAAACGTCAGCAATTTACTCCTACTAATTTTGACTTGAAACACACACTTTAAACCGATGATGTAAGTTCCATCTCATATGGCAAATAGTATATTAATGAAATAATGGAATGTTGATTGTCCCAAAACTCCACTGATCTGGATTAGCATATATCATGTTCGATATTATTGCTTTTAAATTTTTCTTCAATTGGCAACGATGTTATTTTGCGCCTAAATATTATCCTTAGTAAAGGATATTGTATACGTAAACCTCTTGTTAACATGCAAAGTATTTTCAAATTGAAATTTATGAGTTAGGCAAAGTTGCCGAGTTGAAAGTTGGTCAGTTTCCAATGAAAACTGACCTTTGTAAATATGAATGGAAATTTGTTGGGTGCGGAATTACGACGGCAAAAATAAGCTCAATATTTTCTTACCCTGTGCAAAATATCATTACATTTTTCAATCATGACAAAAAAAATGCATTTATAATTTTAATTTTATATTTAGATTTTCCAAAAAAACAATTGCAGCAATTTTAAAAATTGAAACAAAAATTGCCTGCAAATACATTTGTTTCTAAAATGAAACTAAAGTTATGCTCTGAACAGACTATAAAATGCAGCACCCTGCATTTTATAGTCAGTCAGTCAGTTTATAGTCAATCGTATAGTCAGTTGTATAGTCAATTTGAAACACTTTTCAAATCAATTGAACATCACATGACTATCTCCTTTATTCCTTTTTGCAATATCATCATCAGGGGCTGGTCATTTGGAGTTTGGAAAAACTGCCGGTGGGCCAGAAGGGCATTTTTTTCTAGAATGAGGCTAAAGTTAACCTCTAAAGAAACTATAAAATACATAGGTTTCTGAAAGCTTAGTTAACTATAACCAAATAGTTAGAAAATTGTTGCTACGGTTATTTATGGGATTGTTATATTGTGACCGTAGTTGACCATTTGCTTATAGTTTACAAGGCTTTTAGAAACCCGACCAGAGTGTTTCAAATCGATTGAACAACACATGACTTTTTCCTTTATTCCTTTTTGCGTCATCATCATCAGGAATGGACTGGTCGTCTGGAGTTTGGGAAAATTCCTGGTGGACTGGAAGGGTTTTGGGGCTTCTCTTTTTACAATTTACTACAAATGGGTCGGGCAGGACCGTGCTCTCCTGATAAAAATTTAAGTCCCAGTCCGTTTCTAATCATTATTATCGACACGACAGCCCGCTGTGAGCCTTGGCCGCCTGCTTACAGGTGATCATATTTTCCATCTGTGTACATTCAGGAGGAATATGGTCAGTATTACGTCCTTTTTTAGCGCACACTGCAGTTTATATGTTGCGAACGGTTAAGCAGAGTCCGTAATTTGTATACATTTGTTACACAAATTATTTGATATAGGATTTGTGCTCATCTCCCGCGGTCAATCGCAAGGACAAACGCTTTAGCAACTGCGGCAACAAGCTTGCCCTCTTTTTTATATAGTTTACCAAGATTTTTATTTTGTCAATATTTTAATTTATTTAAAGGTATATTTAAATCCAAAATTCTGTAACAATAACAGTTTTTTCTATTATTTTATTTTCATTTTATTTTTATTTTTTAACAAAATTCTATAAAGCCGGATAAATATTTAATTTTGAGTAAATATTATAAATTTTGTTAGTTATAGGCTATTCCAAACCTTCAAGCGGAACTAAAAGTTGTTATAAGTTCAGTTTTTGATGATTGAAAACGACTTTTGCTTAACAAAATTATCAAAAACCTCATTTAAGTGATGAAATTTACCAGTTTTCAAAATCTAGTTCTGCTTAAGCCAAAGAAACAGGCTGTATTTTATTATTGGACATAATCTTACTTCTAAATGTCGAAAGAAACATCACTGTCGCAACGGGCAGAAATAACAGTTATGCTGGGTTTACATTGGTAGAGTAAAAAAGCTAGCAACTAGCGCAAGTACTTCGCGCTTTACTCTACTATCTTATTTTCGGGATAGTAGGTGTTCGTACACAATTGTTATGCTATCTTATTTTCTGGATAGTAAGTGTCAAAACACATTTGACATCTTCACTGTGATTCTGTTGTGCAATTATCGTTTTGCAAAAAATAGTTTAGAAATATGAATATACATCGTCGCCGGCGTGATGCCATTAAAGGAGTGGTATTTTGAATTACATAATTTCTTGTGGAGGAAATAATTGATTGTCTTATTGAAGTATTCGGTACAGAATATAAGCCTAAACAAAAATGGGTTAAAAAATGGATTGATAAAAGAGCTACCCATGGCGCATCAGCCCTTCTATTTCGTGAATTAGCTGTGGAAGATCTAAAAGAGTACAGACTGTGTTTAAGAATGACATCAGATGATTTTAATAGGCTATTAAATTTAGTTAGTCCATTAATACAACGAACTGATACACTAATGAGGGATGCGATCCCAGCAAGAATAAAATTGGAATTAATGCTTTATTTCCTAGCCACAGGAAATAGTTATCGTAGTCTACAACATTTGTTTCGTGTATCAAAGGCAGTTATTTCACAGATGATTTCAGAAATCATCAATTAGTAAATCAATGTTACGCAATTTATGTAAATAAATTATAACTTACCTGATATGGTTTTTTTTTTTCTATTTGTTATGACAGGTTACCGTTTGCCACCAATTTGAAATGAATCAATTTTGCGTAGTGAGGGAAAAGATAGTAGCTAGTAAATACGTCGACGAGCTAGCTGCTATCCTAGCCCAACTACTAGAAGCTAGTACTACTAGTCACATTGTCAACTGTTTACACAGGGATAGTTACTAGTTTCTAGTTACTTGCACTAGTTACTAGCTCTTTTATTCTACCAATGTAAACCCGGCATTCGGTATAATGCCCATCATTTTATGCTACACACGCGGCAAATTAAAAAATTGAAATTGTCATTTTCAATTAATTTGAAACATCTTGTTTCATGATTTAGTTATAGCAACGCAAGATGAAAAAAAAATGCGCAAAGTTTAGAGCAGTACGAGCCCATATTTAAGAAATGGGGTGTTTTTATAATGTCTTTGCAACATATAAAGATACGCCAATCTAGGTTAAATACTCTTAGTGGTTAAGGCTCGTTTGTAATAGGTACATAACATAAACGCATCGCATATACATAAGGCGAATCAATAGTGTATCACTGTTCTGCTCATAGTACGAAAATCTGTTTGTAAACAGACAATATACACCAGTGATACACCTTTATGCTTATGCCATACACTTGTGCTATGAGTCTATTATAAACTAGCAGACCCGTTGCAACAACATTGGCAAACTGATATCGAATAAAAATCAATATAAGCAGGAATCAATTATTAAAATTTGCATGATTCTGCGTATATTAACAAAACAAAAACGTTTCTTGATTATACCTAGGAAATCCTAAAAAGCATCTTAATGCGTGTCGTTTAAAAATTAATATCGGGCCGAGGACGGGTTGACACAACATTCTTTAATTAAGTCAAGGTATATACTGACTGGAGAGCTAAGAGCTATATTCTCGCTAAGGCTAAACACATAGTGAAGCAGAGAGCAAAGCAGCGATGAAAACGGAGAGCAAAGCGGCGAAATTAAATAAATGAATTCCTGTTAACACGCGCATAGTGGAGCGTACTGCAACGAGGTTATATCGTTGTTATAGTCGAGCAAAGCGACGCGTTCAAACAATTTTGATTTCTCTGCTATCATCGTTGCTAAAATAGTTGTTTAAAATGGATGTTGAGGCATTTACAAGTAGTTCTCATTTATAAGAGGTATTTATAGTAGGTTCCGATTGAACTTTGTCCATTTTTTTACCAATTTATGTTGAATTTTTTCCAAAATATAATCAAACGCTGAAATACTCATGCGAAAATAAGAAAGAAACTTTTCTGGATGTTCGCGGAGTTGCATATAGAAATGATGAAATTCACCATGTATATGTCTACTTTTATTTATTTTGTGAACATTGCACCTTCTAGTGTGTTTATTTTTATTTTTTAGTAAATACCAAATTTTCAGGGAAGAGTTTTCTGTTAGTAAAAAATCCATTATAATTTTGTGAACTTTCTGCTCGATTTTAAACGCGTCACTATGTGTAGACACTCTTTTATAAGCGCGACATTCTTTCGCTGTTTTACTCTCGGCTTTCATAGCTGCTTTGCTCTCTGCTTCACTATGTGCTTAGCCTAAGTGAGCTGTTGTCGGAGAACGTCGCTCTGAATGGTGGGGAACGACCGACCACACACCTCAAGCTCCGCTAGCACCTAGGAACTTAGCGTTACGAGGATACACAGAAATTAGGGATTTTATATATATATAATGAGGCTTTAGTAACTCCACCACTAGTAATACACATATGATTTACTTTTTATTTTGCGTTTGCTATAACTGAATTTTTGAACTCATATTTTCATAATTGTTTCACATGAGCTACCCAACCCCTTCCCTATGTTTAAATCCCTTTCCACAGTTATTGACCCCTTTCCACTGAGACCCACTGCATTAAACAATGAAATTCGACCATATAATTATTACAACAACTTGACAAAAATTGTTTGTAATAGTTGTTGTAATAATTGGATGTTTTTTTGGAAAATCCAAATCTTTTTGTGATTAAATACGTATTGTTGCATATCAGTATATCGAAAATTATTTTATTATTTTCGATGTAAAATTTGAAATAATTTTTGGGATCGTAGTTTAATAATTTGATATAATATTTATTTGGTATTGTGAAATCGTAGTATTTAGTTACAATTTTTTAATTTTAGTATAGAAAGAATGATAGAATATGTGTGATAGAAAGAAATTGGTAAAATATTGTACAAAATAAATTATAGCATTCTTATTGGTTGTTATATGATATGTTTTTATAATTATCAATACAAAAATAAAGACAAAATGGCGTCTATTTGAAGTTTAAAACCACGTACACATATAAGGGAACGCGCAAAGTGGAAGCAGGTTCCTGTTTGCTGGTTACCATCGTGCACAAAACTAAATCTGTTCTACATTATCCTTTTCTCCGTAGCACTACGAATTTTTGTGTAGTACTGACGTAAAAAGTATAATGGGAAACACAATAGTTCTTTCAAACTTTCAATGGTATCAGACTTCCAACCTTCTGAAACTATATCCAATCAGATTTTGTTTGAAGTCTCTATACTTTTTCAGGCGTACCATTTTTACGTTTATTTTTATGCTGTACAGGTTCACTTTTTCTGACATTTTTAATAATCCTGATTGAAATTTAGTCTTGTAAATAAAAACTATACTGATTAATAGTTATTATAATTAAATTGAAACTAGCATAATTCAACGATATTTATAAATTGGTTATTATAACTAAACTTTTAACTGAAACTTAAAATTAATAAGTTAGCAGTGAGAAGTAACAAAAGACAGAAGGTGTTGAATGCCTATTTCCGTCGCTTTTTACTTGAGGAGGAAGTTTAGGGTTTTGTAGGTATGACCAAAAAGCCCTTATAACGTCACGTATGTGTCTGTCTGTTTTTGATCTAATTAGATTTTCTAAAAATATTGATTTTTTTGTCGGAAAAAAATATGTTTTAAAAATTTATTGTGTGAAATCAAAAGAAAGCTCTTAAAACGTAGATTAAGTAACGAAAAGTACTTTTTTATCTTTATTTGAAATCAATTTTTGCCAAAAATGCAAATAAAAAGTCTTGTCCCGCATCTTATAACTCAGGAGGGTTAATCTAAATATCTAAAAAAATCTGAGTAATGCACATGAATGTGTACCGCAATAGTACAAGAGGAACTTTTGATCTGATAATTATTTCGAAAGTTATCAAATTTTTGGCAAGACGTTCCTTCCCATATTTATCTGACTGACTGGAAAACTGGGTAGCTATAGCTGGGTCTTAAAGCGAACGCATTTAAAGTACGATTCTAAGTTTCTAGATGGAAGCATGTGGATTACTCTTCCTAGAGCAACATATGTGAAAATAATAATTTTGACAAATTTTTTGTATCTCGTTTTTTACATTCAGGTTTAATTTGAATATTTTAAAAGTCAGCAACTGAACTTGCCTGCCTGAATGTGAACAATACTTGTCTGGTTACTTGCTCACGAAAAACGAAAGCAAGTAACTTGCCCACTTGACTTGCCTCTCTACTTGCTCAGTGTAAACCAGCCTTGAAACAAATTGCGTGCAAGTGAAGACAGTAAAACTGATGAAACATCGATGAACGTTTTCGTTCGATTCTGTCTTACAGTTTCAGGTTGTTAATTTGTTCGTTCTTTAGGTGTGTACGTGGTTCTTTTGATGTCATTACTACCTTATTTTTGTATTGATTATTGTATGTTAGTTTATTTAATATTATTTGGCACAGATTGCAATGTTATTTAAATATTTTTTATTGCCAAGTTATCTTAATTAGCTGGGTTTGGATGTATTTATATTTTATGTTAATTGTTATTAATATAAGTATGTGCTGTTATATACCTACCTAGAAAGACCTGTGATACCAATTGTTTCTTTTTATGTTTTTAAAAAGTACACCATAGATTGTTTACAGACATGTACCAAGTAATAAAAAAACTAGTAATTGAATTTGTGTTTTATTGTACACTAGCAAAATACATGTTCTTCGCAAGGGATATGTTCAATTAAGTTGATTATAAAATAAATATTATTTTTCAGCGGCGGCCGGTGAAGCATGTTTGGGAGGGCATCAGCTTGATCGGACACGCTCGTGCTTTGTCGTTGCTATACTACTATTGAGCGATATAGTACGAGCTTGTCAGATCATACCAATTGCCATCCCAAACATGCTCCACCAGCCGCCGCTGCTATCTTTTAATAATGGTTACAATTATTTGTTACAATTATTTGTTTCCATTAATAATAAGTCCATTTTGTGAAAAATATGAGTTAATGTTACGTCTTATTACAAATTGAGATTAACTTCATGTTTTTAATTTACAATAAATATCGACTCAATATGAATACAAATTTGTTACTGTTAGTTTATATGGTTAACAGTATTTCAAATGCATTGATTTTGAAAGTGAAGTCCACTCGAATAAATTCTCTCGAACCGAAACCCGACAGAGCGAGCATATTCGTGTGAGCTTATGTTTCTGTTGACAAAAAATCGTATTTTATTTTTTAAAGCCGTATTCTTATTTCTCTTCCATTTATTGTCGTTAAGTTTTGTTTTCATTACTGTTATAATATGAATCTTAATAATTATAATTTTATAGTTACATCGGACAGTGAAACTGGTAAGTAAAACTTATTTTAATATCTACAGTGTCAAAAGGTTAAACAACTCAATAAATAAATAGAAAAAATCATGATTAATGTCAAAAATATCACTAAATGTGTACTTATTATCGCATTTATTATTATTTTGTAGAAATAAAGCCCATAAATATTAATAAAAAAGGGAAAATTCGGTCATCAGAAAGTGAAAATGACTTGGAGAGAAATGACAATATATCAAGGAAAGTCATAAAAAGAAGAAGAATTCTGGAACAGTCAGAAACATCATCAGATGATGATGTTTCTAGATACAACAAAACGAACGATGATATTTATGTTCAAAAGGTAAGAAAAGCTAAACGTAATAGTGGTCAGAAATATAAACGCAAAATGGAAAAATTATTCCTGAAAAACAGTTTGAAAATAAAAACTGCCACTGCAAGAAAGGTTGTATTAATCTACTTAGTGCTGAAGAGCGGAAACAAAATTTTGATAAATTTTGCACCGGGCAAAATAGAAACCTAAAATTGGCCTTAATGTGGATGAAAATTCTACAGTCTAGCAACAATAACATAGATATCATTGACCATACATTTTTATTGTCTGGGCATTCATTCTTGCCCAACGATCGAGACTTGGTGTTGTAGAAATGGAAATTCGAAAGACTAGTTTACTGTATATACCCCAGGATTATTATAAATTGATACAAAAATGTCGCAAGCATAATCCATTTTTAGTACATGAAATGAAAAGTGAAGACTTTTACTCTACCAAACCTCTCGAGGAGGCAATTTTAAGAAAAAGGAAAAATACTAATAGAGAAATAGTTAACTGGTTGAATATTTCCTGGATAAGATTTTTGAGAAATGCGCCATATAAAATGTTTTATAAAACGTCAATAGAAAAAGATTCACAATTTAAAACTCTTGATTTATCACCAAAGTGTGGTAGGCCGTGTAATTTCGGAAAAATAATATTACCATCTTTATATGAAAAAACTAGGGCAATTACTAAAGAAAAATATAAAGATATGATGGATTTATTACTTTATATACCACCCATTCATCATGAATAATTTAAAAATCTTAAAAGTCTAGACTTACAAAATATAGTTTATATGTATACAACTTATACAGTCTGTTCCAAACGGTTAAGCGGAACTAAATGGGAATTTAGTTCTTTTAGGTTGTCACGAGAAGGGACCTTGCTTGGGTTATTTCATTTTTCACGTTGGGGTGTCAAAATTTAAAATTCCAACAATGAAACCATGGAAACGAATGACATATGTCAAAATTAAATATTTTTTTAGATATTTTAATGACAAAAAAATAAATAAATGGGAAATTTGTATTAAGAATGACACAAAAAATCAAAATATAAAGAAAATGACATTTTAAAATGATATTAACCTTAACCAAAAAATGTTTATTGCAAGTATGATTTACAAAGCTTAAACAAAACGGCCGAAAGGCACGATTTAAACGATGAAAGTAACTAGATTGCAAAATCTAGTTCCGCTTAACCGTTTGGAACAGACTGTAATTGGATATTTTTTTATATTTTTTAAATTTTTTCTCATAAAATAAAATTTTTGTTTTATTTTTATTGTTATTTTTCTAACAAAGAATAAAATTATATTGAAATAAAATAAATAATAAATAAAATGTTCATTTGTTTGCTACTATAATTCTATTTCATTAGGAGAAACCAACATTTTCAGCAAATCATTGCCTTTGAAAGTGAGACCAGTCCATTGAGGTACACCAAAACCACCACTTTTTTCAAATAACGCCAATAACACTTTTCGTATAATAAAATTACATGCATTGAGAATACCAAAAATGTAAAATAAGTCTATTATTCCTTACGAATATTTTTAATTCCATTCAAATGCAAAACATTAAAATCTAGAAATAACGAAAAGTGGACTTGTCTCACTTTCAAAATCAACGGCTCATATAAAATATGGTGAGTAGATACTTTTATTGGGAGGGGGGCATTGCATTCGTAATAAGTTGGCAGCCTTAATAATTTATCATCTCAGTATAAAGGCGCCTTGTAAGAATATCTACTCCAGGCGCCGAAATATCACCGCACGGCCCTGTAAGTCTAAAGATTTTTAGTACACAACGTTTGTGGTCTTCCCATTCGGCGCACAAATGAAACCATTTATACTTTCACTCACCCTTGAACAGACAATATAAAGTTGGCCGTTGGAGAACAGCTTGTTTTTAAGTCAATACCCAGAAGCGGCTTTAAGAGAGGCGAGGTCGGGCGACCACCCAGGGCGCCAGGCCAGGAAGGGCGGCGGACGGTCAGGTCATCACTTGTATTTTAAAAGTAAAGTGAGGACCTTTTCTTTGCTCTTCACTTGGATCTGGGAGGTGAAGACCTTCTTTTTTCCCTGTGTCCCGGTTTCCCTTCACTGAAATCTAGTCACCCTATCTTTAGGTCATCACTTGTATTATATAGAGTAATTCATTTTTTTTCCATCCAACGTGGTCTAGAGCTCAATGGGTACCACAAGATTTTAGTGTATGCAGATGACCTGGATATTGTTTCGAATAAGGTTGAAGACGTAATATACCTTACTAACCTTATTAATGTTGAAGCTCGTAAAGTAGGACTCATCATCAGTAATGAAAAAACCAAGTTTCTTATTGTTAGTAGACGCAGTCATGAGAACACGACTGACTTAAAAATTAATGACAACACTTTTGAGAGAGTTTCTACTTTCAAATACCTGGGAACCATGATAAATCAGGTGAATATGATACAGCAAGAAAGTACGAATTGAATTAAAGTTACTCTTCAAAACGAAACTCTTGTCGAGGAGCACCAAGATCAAGTTATACCAAGTTATAATACGTCCCGTACTTATGTATGGCTCCGAAACATGGACCTTAACAAAGCAAGATCGACAACACCTCATAGTTTTCGAAAATAAAATATTACGCAGAATCTTTGGCCCCATTCAAAGTAATGGTGAATGGAGAATCCGTAAGAACAAAGATATCCGAGAACTGTACTCAAGGCCAAGTATTATAATGGATAGGACACGTTA
The DNA here is from genome assembly GCA_963971575.1 of Liopterus haemorrhoidalis. Lineage (NCBI taxonomy): Eukaryota > Metazoa > Arthropoda > Insecta > Coleoptera > Dytiscidae > Liopterus > Liopterus haemorrhoidalis. The sequence continues at coordinate 17,782,665 of OZ020622.1, read as the reverse complement.
TGAGGATGATGGAGAAAATTTTATATTCTATTATTGAACTACAATTAAAATATTGTTTTCTCTATGGCAACTACACAACTTCTGGATTAATATAAAAAAAAAATAAAAAGTCAGTGGTTCTCAAAATTTGGGGCATCTTTTTGTTTGTTTATTTTTGGACGAAATTCACATTTTAGAGAAAATTGGCAAAGGAAAAATCGATTGCTTTCTACGTCACCATGCTGTCTTTTAAATTGTGCCGGACATTTACCTAACACCCTGTATATTTAAACTTGATTGTTAATTATTTATTGGTTGTTTCTTATTAATTATATATAAAGAAAATTAAAAAATGCCCTGTGATTTATTTTATATTTTTATTTCTAAAATGTGATTTTGTTAAATATAAAAAAAGATGTGAACCAATAAATATGTAATTAAATTTTCATATTAGTAGTATTATTAGTATATTATTATTAGACCGGGAGCTCATGACAGTTTTTGGTCTCCGATTTCATACAGCATGCCTTTTGGAGGAGAGAATATTTACCCTGTGACAACAAAAAAGGGATGGTACTAAACCCCTGCATGCTTTCCGGTCATAGGGAAAATTGCATTTCCACTTAAACACAAAATTTTGGTGCTTTTCTCTGATTTAATATTGCTTGCCCTTTTGTCAAAAGAAAGTTATAACAAATTTAAAGACTTTTAAATATATGCGATTCGGAGGGTCCCAAAGGGCTCAAACGGTCATGTGATCTTGTAATAAAAAAATATGATTTTCCGCGTTTTCATACAGCATGCTTATAATTAAAAGACTTTAAATTTGTTATAACTTTCTTTTGACAAAAGGGCAAGCAATATTAAATCAGAGAAAAACACAAACATTTTGTGCAAGTGGAAATGCAATTTTCCCTATGACCGGAAAGCGTGCAGGGGTTTAGTACCATCCCTTTTTTGTTGTCACAGGGTAAATATTCTCTCCTCCAAAAGGCATGCTGTATGAAATCGGAGACCAAAAATGTCATGAGCTCCCGGTCTATATTAGTATATTTTTTTCATTATCAGGCCTTTAGGAAAATTTGTTTAATAATATATAATCTATAATAAAATGTTTTTATAATAATATTAAACAAATTTTAAAAAAGGCCTTGTTATGGGATTTGACCTTTATTAGGTACCTATATGTTTCGTAACATAATAAAAATTAAAAAAAAAACTATCCTACTGTGTCCTACTAAACTACTATTTTTAGTAGAAATATCCTATTTTGTAACGAGAGACATTTGGTAACCCTAGTCCCCATATAATTTCGAGTTTTAAAAGATTTTAGCAGACGACGTCTGGAAATTTGCGGGGCTCTGTGCAAAATATGACCACAGTTTCTTTTCTACCTTAATTATTTTTTAACTTTGAAAATTTCAGTCAAACATTGGCTTCGTTAGTTTCTATAATGCTTCCAAAAGAGAAAATCTAAGTTATTGTTCTGACTGTAGCTCTACGTCTGTAGAAAATTCTCGATCATATCACAGTAGCGATCACCGTTATAGCATTATCCACGACGTCTTTGAAGAAGTAAGGTCCAATGTTCTATATTACCTCCTGACCAAATTCCACACCACACTCACACTGCGAGTGTGTACTCGTTTCAGATGAACCATTTGTGGGTTTTCAGCGCCCCAACAGTGGCTATTTTGTTTGTTAGGACGACTTTTTGTTACTGCCAAGAATTGGACACAATTATCTGAGGATCGTCGTAATTCGAGATATTCATAATACGTTTTAATAATAATTTAATGTATTGGTGAATCTTAGAACACTCCATATCAAATTTGTCACGTCTACGCTACTCGATTATAAAAATATAAACTGTCAAAATTGAAGCAAACGGTATTGGTGGCCGATAAAAGTTTTAAAGTTAATTTTTGGGTCACCAAGTACAATTATAAATTGGTTAAATTTTGAAAAACTTTTAAAAGACCTCCTATTTTTTAAATATATGCTACTAGCGCTAAGTGTGGTGAGCTTTGAAACTAATAATGAATTTTTATATTATAAATATTTCAATAATTTCTTCCATATTTATTTTAACTACTATTTAAAAATGTATTACGCAGTTTGGAATAATTTCAAGGTTTTTACTAATGCAATTACGTTGTATTTTTACGAGATAATTTCACGAGCGTCATCTATACCAAGAATTTAAAACTATATTTTGTGGATGAATTTTTGAAATGACTGTAGTTATCCAGCATCCCCATGGTCCTTGAAATGGATCCATAACATTACCTGCGCGTGCGTGATTTATTCTTATAAGAATCTAAAGCTTTTGTTTACCTGTGTTGTCAAAACGTCCTCCATTTTGTGCTAGTTATTCGTGTTTAAATTTGACTTTTACCTGATAAAAGTGAGTGGTGAATTATGGATGATCCAGCACGTATGATGGGTCATGGTGGCGGTGGTTTAATGCCACCGCAGCCCTATGGAATGCCTCCGCAAGGTGATACACCTACTGGTGATTCTGAAGCTAGGAAACAAGATATCGGCGAGATTTTACAACAAATTATGAATATCACTGATCAAAGCTTGGATGAGGCTCAGGCAAGAAAACATACCCTCAACTGTCACAGAATGAAACCCGCTTTGTTTTCTGTTTTGTGTGAAATTAAAGAGAAAACTGTACTTTCCTTAAGAAATACACAAGAAGAAGAGCCCCCAGATCCTCAACTGATGCGTCTAGACAACATGTTGATAGCCGAAGGTGTAGCTGGTCCAGAGAAAGGGGGAGGTGCAGGTGCTGCGGCAAGTGCATCAGCTGCATCACAGGGTGGACCTGGTCAACCCGATAACGCAATCGAACACTCTGACTATCGTGCAAAACTTGCTCAAATTCGTCAAATTTATCATCAAGAGTTGGAGAAATACGAACAAGCTTGTAATGAATTCACCACTCACGTTATGAATCTCTTACGTGAACAGTCTCGTACCAGACCAATCACACCTAAAGAAATCGAAAGAATGGTACAAATCATTCACAAAAAGTTCAGTTCTATTCAAATGCAGCTTAAACAATCAACATGTGAAGCAGTTATGATTTTACGGTCACGTTTCTTGGACGCACGTCGCAAACGTAGAAATTTCAGCAAACAAGCTTCCGAAATCTTAAATGAATATTTTTATTCACACCTATCTAACCCTTATCCGAGTGAAGAAGCTAAAGAAGAATTGGCTCGTAAGTGTGGAATTACAGTGAGCCAGGTTTCTAATTGGTTTGGAAATAAACGTATTCGTTACAAGAAGAATATTGGAAAGGCGCAGGAGGAAGCTAACTTGTACGCGGCTAAGAAGGCAGCTGGTGCTTCACCGTACAGTGGTACAGCAACACCTATGATGTCTCCCGCTCCACCTCAAGACTCGATGGGATATTCTATGGGCTCTGCGTATGACCAGGGTTCAGCGTATGATGCAAGCTGCGGCTACGATCCCATGCATCAAGAACTTTCTCCTTGAGACACGTATTCTTGATAATATTAATAAATACACTTGTATACTAATTGCTAATGAAGTATACGATCGTTTTTTTGTATTGTGCAACTCATTTTACGTTTTTTGGTGAGGTATAAAAATTGCATAGAAAAATAGTATTAATGTTCTCTGTATTATTATGGAGACAAAATAAATACATTGGCTACAGCTAGATAAAATATTAATTCGTAAATAAGGACAATATTGTTTGATGTCATTTATTTTAAATGGAGTAAATTTATAAAATTTAAAATACATTTTTGTTCACTTAATTCCTACACTTCCCTACAACTTATACATTCAATCACAAATATTATAAACAATATTTAAACGTACATAAATTACACTTACACTAGGTTTGCAATATAAACAATACTTTTTTAGGGTTCGTAGGTATAAACCACAGTTCGTAGGCTATACAGTTGCCTCACTTCGGTTGAGCGGGACGTACTTCAGTATGCCTAATACACAGAATTTATGGAGGTTGCTATGTTCAATAACATAGCAATCTGCACAAACTCTGTGTATTAGGCATACTGAAGAACATCAGCATCACCCGAAGTGAGCGTAGTGAAGAAACCCTAATACCATCGCTCATGTGTGCCTGTAGAGTAGAAATTGTGTAAAATAGTTGAAAGCTAAAGAGTTGAAATTTGGCTTGTATAGTTTTTTGATATATAAAAAATACCAAGATTAAAAAAAAAAAGATGTGAAAAATATAAAAAATAATCCCACAAGGGGTCGGCTTAAAATTTGAAAAATTCTTAGTAATACTCATTAGAACAGTGCTTCTAAACCGCTGGTCCGCAGCTAGATCTTTCCAAGCCGCGAAAATTTTAAAAATATATATCTTACAGCGTAATATTTTTTGTAACATAATTTATGGCTAGTAGAACTTGTACATATAATTATTAATTTTTATGTGTAGTAGTAACTAAAAAATATTTACTTTTTAATGTAAGTTTGCAGAGTTTTAAAATAAATTCTAAAATAACATTTTTACGGGTCTGCGTAAAAAAAAATTCTTTGCCGGTCCATAAAATTTAGGTTGAGAAATACTGCATTATGAATTTGATCAGATTATTTCGAAAATAATGAGTTTTTGACACAAGCTCAGGTAGCTTATAAAGAAATATTTAAATAACTTCAAATTGACGTGATTTTTATCAAAGAATTCTATTGAGATTATTATTATGAGAGATAAATTTTTATATAAATAAACTTATTTAAAATTTCTGGCACACAGCAACGATGGTTATTTGCTTAGAGTTTTCATTACTTAAATAAGCATCTGAAAAAATGGTTTACAAGAAAAAAAATTATTTGTAGCGATTACAGTATTCAAAAACTTGTCACTTATAAGATACCTACGAAACCCTGCAATATGTGTAAATGAACACTTCACATCAATCTTTATACTGTAATTTTGAATTAACCCTTTTGCTACAGCAAGTCGTAGAAGTACTATAGCCACACGTGTGTGTATTTTGCGGATTTAAAAATCAATTTTAGTGCGGCAGTCTCCAGTCGATCGACGATTACAGAATAGGTGAGCGACTATAGTCGGCAGGTGTGCCCACAACATCATGGATGCAGAGGCGTATCTAGGGTATGACGGACACCAGACATGTAAGTGCCCTGGGCACTGTTTTGGAAGGGCGCGTGGCAGTGAAGACTCCAACCCAGAATCAAAAAAAGGCCCCGCCTTCTTTGATTATTTTTCTCACTTGGATTAGTTTTTTTTTTTTTTTTGGCGTAACTTTAATTGCTTTTTTTGTCATCACTGATCTGTTCCCCTTTTTTACTCCTGGGCGCCGTTTCATAGGGTAATGTTGCTAGGTTTCGTACAACATAAACATGCATTTATTTCAGTCATAGAATTTTCCCTAAATATTGTTGGACCATTTGATTTTTTTTTTTTTAATTTCCAAAACATTCAACAATTCTTATCCCTAGGATCGGTATCTGTCGTAGATGTGTTTCATATAAATAGTGTTTTGGTTGTGGGGGCATAATTGGTACTAAATATTAATTAATTTTTAAAAGCAAGGGTTTATTTTAAAGATAAAAGCACAATCTAGTCTGTCCTTGAGTTGAAATTTGCAATTTTTATTTATTCATTAATGGCCTATTCAATTGGACTACTCTGGAATTGCTCTGCGAGCGAGCAAATGACATCATGCTCGATCTGAGATTTACTAGAGCGGGCCAGAGCAACTCACAGTAACAAGTGCAGGATAATACTTAATGTATAATTTTTTTTTGCTCGTCACTACTGTTTTTGGAGTGTAACCTTTTGTTTTTTAGTATACTCTTTTTCTGTAAAAAAAATCTGGGCAGCCTATTTTACCCTGTTCCGGTTTGACGCACAAAAAATATGGTAACCCTAGCCAATGGTAACATCGTCGCCTTTAAAATACCAAATAAATATTAGAAATTTAAATTGTAAAATAAGATAATCTTTACAGATTCAGTAAATTTATGCGAAACTATTTCCAAAAAAAATACTCATTTTGCAAAGATCATCTAATTTTTCAATTTGAAACTAATGTTTATTTCGACTCTTAATGGCGGCGATTTCACCATTGGCTAGACCAACGTTTCTCAACCGAAAACGTACCGCGGATCAGTAAAATATTTAATTAAACACATTTATTGTATATGTACTCTACATCTATATAATACCTCAGTAATAAAAAATCACTGAAAATTAACCAAAATCACAGAAAACGGACAAACATCATAAAAAAAAAGAACAAAAAACCTCAAAAAAAATATTATAAGCCAAAAAATTATTATACAAAATTTTTGCTAAGGACCACTAGTAGTCCGCGGACCATCGTTTGAGAATCACTGGGCTAAGCTGTCTAGTACAGTGTTTCTCAATCGGTGGTCCGCGGACCACTGGTCGTCCTTAGCAAAATTTTAATGGTCCGCGAAGAGTTTAAAAATGATTATTTTTGAGATTTTTTTATGATATTTTGTTCATTTTCTGTGTATTTTGTTCATTTTTCAGTCATTTTTTATTACTAAGATATATGTAGAGTTTACATATACAATTTGTTTAATAGTACATTTATTTTTAGGGGTCTTGATAGAAAATTTAATATTTGACTGGTCCGCGGTACGTTTTCAGTTGAGAAACACTGGTCTAGTATACAGTGTTTGTCACTATCTTCAGCTCAATACGCCTCTGCATGGATGACGACTATAGCCGGCACCTGTATCCTTCAATAGTTTCGCGAGTGACGCTATATTCAGCGCTAAAATCCTCGAGCCGTTTCGCGGGTGACAACTATATTTAGTATTAGTAGCTAAAGGGTTAAAAAATTGTTAATTTTCTTTTATCCCTTCTTATGTTTTGTTCCATCTTAACATTCCTTGCATAATCTTTTAACCGATCCAGTTCATCTTGTTTAGTTTTTAATTGTTTTTTCAGATTAATATGCATCACTGATTCACTATTACTATGTCTTGTTAAACTAACTTTAATTTTATTAATTTCATTTTCCGTTTTCTTCATATCTTCTTCAATCTTCAAACTTGCAACATTTAATTCTCTAACACTACCATTTTTTAATTCCTCTCTTTTATTCTTTCTTTCTTTATCATGATCTTTATTCTTTGATAATGTTAATGTATTATTTAAAAATTGGAATACATCTGTTTTATTCTTTTCTCTTTCATATTGTTTTTTACTTAAATCCTCTTGTTTCTTTTGCATTTTCTTTAGTTTTCTTTCAGCGCTGAAAAGGTTTTCATCTCCACCGGCTAATTCTCGTAGATTCATACAGTGATCTAGAGATTTTCCTGAAGGTAAGACGACTGCTTCAACTGGATCGATCCGGCCGTCTGAAAATCGCCCCAATCCAGTTCCAATAACGTATCCCATTTGTTGCATTAATTTTGAACCTATGCCCTAAAAAAAATAATAATAAATCAAACACTGAAAAAAAATTGAAGAGTATAAGAGAGAAGTATATACAATAGATCTGAATAAGACTTTTTATACAGTAACAAAAAATAACGACATAAACTTAATGAAACACATTTTATTTTTCAAATTGATTTTCTTATTTTAATACACATTTATCCCAACTATCGGGAAACTTACGACTACCGACAAAGCGTTTTTTGGTTGTCTGCTAAGGGGCGCTTTTACAATCAATGGATAAATCTTGGATAACGCAATTCTCGGTATAAAATCGAAAAATCGATTTTACAAAGCTCGGATAGGATAAACATCGAAATAAACACCAGAATATCTAAGGCTAGGGTTACACTGTATCCGTGCGTGCGGTAACGAGCGTTTACACTGAACGTTCTTGACCTGATCCGGGGATGGGTGGTTTCAGTACATACGTGCGACTTGCGTGTGGTTTCATTCAAATTAAACTATTTTATTTTAAATATCTGTTACTGAACAGCAAAAACATATAATACAACATTATTTATAGTAATAAAAAAAATTATTTTTGTTATATGCATTTTTAGATGAATATTTGGGGAGTTACGGGGTTATCTTGAAACATGTCCATTATTGATAACAGCAAAAACGTGTATGGGCCAAATTGTTTAGAATAAAAAAACAAAAATTATTGTCCGAAGTACTTTTTCATCTGGATGAATAATAATTTTTACGTGAATCTCGGGAAACAACAGACAGAAATTAATTTTTTGTTGATTTTTTCGGACAGAAACAAACCTATTTGTTTCTGTAGAACTTCAAATAAATGAAGAAAAAAAAAAAATAAATAAACAGATAAATAACGAAATAAAAAATCCCCATTGTTATGCAGCAGCATATTAACAATTCTATTCTTCTTCTAATTTTGTAAAAAAAAAAGTCTTTGGATTAAAACACATATTTTTGACCTGCTGGACGCATCAAAAAATAAACATGTTTGTGCGTCGACGCAAATTACCGCACGCAAGTATGCATGTACAGTAACCATACTCATTTAACTTCGTGTGTTTGTTTTGTTGTCAGTTCCCGTGCGTTCAAAAAATCACACGTTTCCGCATCCAATGTAACTGCACACTAATTCAGCCAATGGCACTTCAGATACGTGGCAGTATTAGTTATTCACTCACACTGATTAGTGAATAAGTAGTTGTTGCTCAGCAACGGTGAAACATTTAACTTTTCTTTTTTTTTTTCTTTATTGATATTTTTTTTACCCTGCGAATCGCATGCCTATAATTAAAAGACTTTAAATTTGTTTTAACTTTCTTTTGATAAAAGGGCAAGCAATATTAAATCATAGAAAAACACAAAATTTTTGTGCAAGTGGAAATGCAATTTTCACTATGACCGGAAAGCGTGCAGGGGTTTAGTACCATCCCTTTTTTGTTGTCACAGGGTAGATATTCTCTCCTCCAAAAGGCATGCTGCATGAAATCGGAGACCAAAAACTGTCATGAGCTCCCGGTCTAATAGCCGCCATAAGTACTTGTGAGGTCTCTGACTGACATTGAGTTTTATGTTAATTTCGAAGTAAATTCACCCGCATTGCTGGAAAACTTTACTGGGTTTACCCCGTGTGCGTTTCTTTCGATAAATAACCTGGCACTTTAAAAACCTAATAATTATTAAAAAAGGCCTTTCCTTACCTTGGTGTGTCTTTCCCAGTCTCCTAAAACTCCAGTGCTTGGCGTATTTAACAAACTTTGCTGTACAACCCAATCATTTTCATTTTCCGTTTCTTCATCAGAACTAGATGATTCAGAACTACTTCCTTCATCTGATTCTAGTGGTAAAATTTCTCCTAAAGGCACCGAAATCTCCTTTTTATTACTCTCAAATTTCACCAAACAATTATTATCATTCATCTTCTTAATAATAGCTCTGTACCATAATTTATCAGTACTTTTACAAAGCACCCTACTCCCAGTTTTTAGGTTCTCAAAATTGGGTTCTTTAAATTCTTGTAAACTTGAAAATGAGACGATTTCGCCGTGTGAATATTTACATTTTTCATCAGAAAATTTACAGTTACCTTCTTCGAGATAGTATGGGCATGGGAGCATTTCTAGATGGGTTGGGTTGGTGAATAATACTCGTACTTGTATATCATGGAAGGATTGGTTTTCAGAATGAACAACTCCGAAGACTAGGGCATTGTGGAAGGCCGTGTCTCCCCAGGAATGTTTGTGTGGAGCTTGGCATTTCATACCTTCCAGAGATTTGAAGTCTTCCTAAAATAATTAAAAATGTATCAATATAGACGCTAAAACAGTAAATTTCTGTGCTAAAAAAGAAAACAATACAATAAAAAATTACAATTCCAATCAAAGATATAATAATCAATGATCCAAAGTATTGTGTCTAATAGTAATGAATAAAACGTTTTGAGAACTTTTTAATTTTTGTTTGCATCGTTTATTTTATTAAAAAGTGCTGAAAATATTTTAAGAATAAAATATATTTTTTTTTAGGGTTTTGTAGGTTTTTAATAAGATATATTTGGGAGCTATGCGGAGCGCTATCTACAAGCTTGAAGGATCTCACTGATTATTCAACAGCAAAACTCTACACAAAAACATTTGTTTGGAATGAGGACACCATTCTTTTCTGTTCAAGACTGTTTTTAAGAAGATTGGGAGGGCTATGGGTATTTGTAGAGCTACCTATAAACGAAGTTCTTCACTATTTATTTAACATTACAATTTATTAACAAAATGAATGCCTCTTTTTGTCCAACCATTTTTTTCAATTGCTTTATTAATTAGGGGAGAGGGCCCCATAAACCGTTTGAGTCTCGGGCCTCGATATAAGTAAATACCTCCCTGACAAAATTAATTTTTTTTTTTTACATGGTACTATTTAAAAAAACGAACTTTTCTCCTCCACTGCGTTGAGGGTTGACTGTATTTAATTTATAAATAGATCATAAGATCAGCTCCTTCAGCTTAGATTAGCCTTTAATCATTTTATATACACCTTGCATATATGCTCCAAAATCAAAACAACCAAGTGAATTTTCTTTTTGTTTTGTTAAGGTCAATGTTTCAGAACTATATGCAAGCACCGATCTTATAAGCACATAAATTAGGAACTTTGTTTATCTTGAAATCATGTGACTATTAAGCCCCAACCAGCAAATTTGAATTTTATGGCAAAACTGTTTTTTTGGATGTTGTCTCAACACTCATGAAAACGTTCTTTAATCTCTTAAATAGGAAGAAAAGAGACAAATGTGGTATGGGAATACCATGACGAGAAATTGTATGCAATAGATTTAAAGAAAACCTGAGAGGAGGCTCATAGGAAGAAGAAAAAGAGAAAGATGGTGGTAGGTTGAAGTGAAACTGGCCATGGATGGAATAGGCTTGGAAGACGTAGAATGGCAGAAGAGATCGGAATAGAGTGGTCGAGAGAAAGTAAGCAGCGCCAGCTCTAGAAATCTTTTATAAACATATTACTATAGATGTTCATGTTCGAGTCTGCATATAATGTATAAAATGATCATTTACAACTAAATTATTTGTTTAAACAATACTTACTTCTAATTCTTTTCGATGCTCTTCTTCAGCCTTCTTTTTAACATTACTTTCCACACCTTCTGCCGCCATTTCTTGCTATAAAATTAAATATAGACTTTATTGTTTATATATATATATAAAAATTAAAGCAAAAAAGTAGGACTTGCCATAAAAAGTAAGTATTCGTCATCGATGCCATTTGATTTCGAAGTAGAAGGTTTATTATCAATTTGATTCAAATTTTCTTGTGTAAGTTCTATTAGTTGTTCGACATCTGATTTTAGGCTGATTAAATCATTTTTTTCCGTCCCAGGATCAGTGACAGAAAGTGCTAATTCGATTTGTTTAAGCTAAAAATATGTTTTTATTAATTTGTTATATTTTTATTTTAAATAAAATGTAATACCTGTTCTTTATACTCATTAATTGACTTTTTCAAGGATTCACTGTCCATTTTTTCATAAATAAATAATTTTTTATAAAAATATCCAACGTTTTGACAAGTAAAATGACATTTCTCATACCAGTGGCAAAAAAACAAACATTTTGAAGTCTCTTCTACACGTGTGTTTGAAAAGGTTATTTAAAAAAAGTTTTTTGACAAAATGGGTAAAAGAAAGATTAAAGAAAAGCAGAACGATGATGAATATGATCCAACTCCGAAACATTTAGTGACATCGCACATAAAAAATCAAGAAAAACGTTTAATTATCATTTTAGAAGGGGCTCAACTTGAATCTGTGAAGGTTTGTTTTGAAATTTTTTAGTTTAGTGATTTGATTTTAATTGATTTTTGAATTATAGGTGGGAAATAATTTTGAATTATTGAATTGTGACGATCATGCAGGTATTTTGAAGAAAAATGGCAGGGAACCAGGTGCATGTAGACCTGATATTACGCACCAATGTCTTTTAATGTTGTTAGACAGTCCGCTGAATAGAGCTGGACTTTTACAAGTTTATATACATACAGAAAAAAATGTATTAATTGAAGTAAATCCACAAACTAGGATACCTAGGACTTTTAAAAGATTTGCTGGATTAATGGGTAATGGATTTAAAGACACTTTTATTTTATTTTAATTTAATTTATTATTATTTTTTTGCAGTACAATTGTTACATAAATTTGCCGTAAGAGCCAGTGATAGTTCGATGAAACTATTGAAAGTAATCAAAAATCCAGTAACTGATCATCTTCCGGTTGGAATTAAGAAGCTATGTATGTCATTCTCTGCAAATAAAGTCTTAAATTGTAGGAATTTAGTGCCAAGTGATGAGGAGCCAATAGCAATAGTTATAGGAGCTATGGCTCATGGAAAAGTTGATGTAGATTACTCAGAAGATACCATTTCTATAAGCAACTACCCCCTTTCAGCTGCCCTGACTTGCACAAAACTATGTTCTGCCTTTGAAGAAGTCTGGAATGTGTTGTAATTTAAATTAAGGAGATCTTTATACATCAAACTTTATAGAAATTCGTTAAATAATTATTACAAATAAATTTCTATAAACAAAAATAAGATTGAATAGTTCATTAGTAGATGGCGTTAATTAAAGTGCACGTCATAGTAGGCGATAAAATCTGAAATCTTATTGGTCGATCGTTGGTGTATAATTTATGTTTTGATTGTTGCTGAAATTTTATAAAAACGGCTTTTTAGCCCAAATAAATATTTTTTTTACATTTTAAAATTAACAATAAATTTTGTGGCGTGTGTGAGTTAAATGGTTTTATGAAAATATCATCGGCTTTTATGTATACGGATGGTGAACTGACTTTTAGGTTATTAAATGACTGTTGTGAAATAAAGGAAAATCGTGAATTATTTATTTACAGTTCAATTGTAATAATAAAAATTTGTAAAAAAACATTTTTTGTGTGATTTATAAACATTGAAGTTTAGAGGTACAGTAAAAATCGCATTAAAATAAGCACTTTATACGTTGAAGTGGTAAGGTGGCGCTTGTTCATCCACAGTCGCCATTTCTGGCTTCTGAAGTAAAGGAAATCCATATCTACAAAAATCTATTTTCATCTAATTATCAGAGTAACATCCACCCGAAAAAAAGTGCACAAAATGCGAGAAATGTCACGGCACATCGTTTTAAATCTTTATTTCCCGTGAAAATGAGTGAGTTTACCAGAAAAAGGGCGCAATATTTACAGGAGCTATTGGATGTTTGTCTACGAGTCGGCCATCGCGGCCGCGGCAGTATTCGCCAAGCCAGTTTGGTTGTAGTTGAGTGTGCAGTGTAACTCCCGTGTTTTTCTCGCTTTTCATGTGGATTATTCGTAAAAAAATGCAGGTAAAGTGACACACGTGTTATGGAGAAGCTATTTTTTACAAAATAACAAAGGGTTGGCAACGTGGATTATTGTTTATTGTGTATTAGTAAAAATGTACATCGGCTTTCTGTTCTATGCGGAGAGTGTAAACCCGCCATGTTGTGTGAAAGCCCAGAGAAAACGTTCTGAGCGCGATTTAAGCAGTGTATTCGTCTCACACAGAAAAAAATGCGTAAAAATATGTATGTTTGGGTGTAATAAGTGTTGTTAGATGTGTTTTCCCGCGTTAAAGCCGCGAAACCTGCATTAACGTTCTTGTAATGCAACCGTTGCACATAGCAAACTAGAAGCGGGTAGCCCGTTAGCCGTCTGGCGCGAGATACCTCAAGGTCCTTATCGTGAGTTGTGCCGCTGATCTCTACGTAATGTTTATCTAGCCGTCGTTCGCTAATATCGCCGTGGAGAAACGTAATAGGCGCGTAATAATTGCTATGCACCTGTGAGTCAGTGAGCGAGTTGTAGCCGTGAGCCGCTGATTGCCAGCGGGATAGCGGATAGCCATAGGTGCAAGCGGCGTTTTCTTGGCGGCAGTTGTTCCGTGCGCTGGATCACCTGTTCTGTCGGTTGGCGGTAAGAAGCCGGTCATCCGGCGGTCCAGCATCACTGAAAGTGTCTTTTTGGCGCGGAGTATCGCGAGTATTGCTATGTGAGGGGGTGTGGCTGTGATACACCGCGGTCTAACCGTCGGCCGGGACGCGCTTTTTTCTCACCTGATTGATATCGCGCTCATATGACTACTACCACCATACCACTTAGTGTACTAGCTTACACCAGGTATCTTAGATGTATGTATATGTCTGTCCAGGTCCGTTCTACTGGGGAATGTGTAACGTATTAGAATGATAATACGTTATATGAACATGGAAAACATGCTGCATTTTCACTGCTTGCAAACCAGCTGACTGACTGGTCCAGATCATCTGTTGTTTTTAACAGTACACTAATATGTGAGTCCCTGTCCCTTGCTCTAGCTCTCTAGCTGGACTTTCCTAGTGACTGCTACCAACATTCGTATGTCTCTTGTTACAGTAGCAGCGGTGATTCTGTCAAAATGCAACAAGTAGATCCAACAGCTACCAATAATACCGTAAGTCCATTTCCATACTATTCTACATTAGATTTAAGAAAACCGGTCAGGGAGTATGTATTTCTCCAGGAATAATACTCCAGAAACCGTAACTTATTATTTTCACCAGTGAATTTCAAGAGTTTATTTATTGCATGTATTTTCGCAATTTTACACAATGTATTTATTAAAATATGTAAATAATGTAAGACTGGTTTACTTAAAGACTGCTTTCTTCTGTTCTATGCACTTGTTCAGTCAATATAATGGGTGATGTATTGAATAGCTTTGTCACATATTCCTCTTACAACACTGTGTTTAGAACTAAAATAGAAGATGTTTGATTTGAAGTCTCAGAGTGGTGTTGGGGGTGGCAAGGCTGGGGATAATAAGGAGCCGCCACCGCGGGTTGAGGTTCCCCAGGAGCCCGTCAATGGAGTCGTTCAGCCTCTAGTGATGCCGCCCCCAGATCGCCCCGGGCGCGTCACTAACCAGCTGCAGTTTCTGCAGAAAACTGTTCTTAAGGCTGTATGGAAGCACCAATTCGCATGGCCCTTCCACCAGCCTGTAGATGCCAAGAAACTTAATCTACCTGTAAGTGCAAATTTACACATTTCTACAAATAAAATTTATTTAATTATGTAGTTGTTTATTATATTTACGTAAAGGTTGGGTTTCATAGATTCTGGAATATATGCATATAAACTATATAAGATTATATAACAAAATCTTCCTAACGAATAATAAATAAATAATAGGTTGCTAACGACTAGATGGCGCATAAGGGCAGAAAAGGTAAGTTCTCCGTTGTGAGACCTCCAGTAACATACGAAAGCTGCACGGTCCCTGTGACCCTTTAATGTTGTTTATTTTTATAGTTTCCAAATAGCAAGCAGAAACTTGATGCAAATCATGTTTCGGCTTTCATGTAGTACCGGAGGTCAGTAATCACACCTTGTTTTCCCTATGCGTCATTAAAGCATTGAGAACTTTTTTAGTCGTGATTTGCAACATACTGTTTTGGGCACAGAATTCTTCACTCTTTGGTATGCTCTATTCGTAGAGAACATGCAGTCGGTGACCATGTGCTTTTCATCTATATATTTTATATCGATGGGTCATCTATATATTTTATACCGTTGACCATATTTTACGGACCACCACAGGCAAAAGAAATAGTATCACGGACCACGGGTTGAAAACCTCTGTTGTACATAAATTAGATCATTTATGTGTATGTCTGTTACCTCAAAACTAAAGAACTGCTGCACTGATTAAAAAAATAATATAATAATAAGTAAATACAAAAGCTTATCATGACATCGTTTATGGAAAAATAGCATGTTTTTAAATGTGTCCCAAATTTTTTTAAAATAATTAAAATTAAGTGAAAACTTTAAAATATACGTGAAAATGAATTCTCTAAAAATATAAATGCTAAGAATTGTGTCTAATTATCGTACGAAAACTTGGTTTATACCAACGTGTTCAGTAAAATTTTCCGCTGGCTGAAGCTTCCTTTTTATGTCTCAAAACTATAATTAACAAGCTAAAAAGCACTCGGGCGCTCTGTAAACAGTACATTGGTAGGCACGAGAAGCAGAGGGAGTTGGTTGGTTTAATCGAAACGGGCACGCCAGCTAGATTTAAACACACACAACTACAACTTTGACGATATGCAGTTTTGGAGGCTACACCAGATCAAGCGTCCCCACAATGCGCAACTATCCGAGCAGTTCTCTGTATTCTGCAGATTAAGGACATGTAATTCTCAGATGTGAATGGTGTCAGTTTCCCTTTTTATTGAGGTCTTAAGGCCATCTAGGACACCAATTATTAACACTCAAACACCATAATTTATACCTTGTGCCCAGGATACAAAACTAGGGTAGAAGTTTCAAATATTTAGTCCATGTTTCATTATAGTTACAAGAGATGGTAGGTGTCCTGTCCTACTTAATCAAAGATATTGAAAAGAGTAGCTCTGAGTTTCTCCAAAAAATTGTTTATATTTATTATCTTTATTCAGAAAAATGATGTCCAGCTTCCTTATTATTTTTATTATGCGCTTTTCAAGATATCCAAAAGAATACATACGAGATTTTCCCAATATTTTACTAGTTGTTCCAAGTAAAAGTACTTCACACTATCAACTACCTCAGGATTACATTCCTTCCCGAAGGTTCTACCGTCATTTTAGAACTTCGATTTCGTTTCTAGTTGGGATAAATAACTGATGCAGGTTAAACTTGTTAGCGATTTACCACGCATTTATACATGTGTATTAAAAATAATCCAAATATGTAGATGTACAGGGCTTCGAACCGGTATTTTTTTTTTGTCATCAGTTTAAAAAATAATCTTAAATAAAATGTATTTTATATTCACTCCCATAAACATTATCTGAACCGAAATAAACTTTTTTTTTTCGGTTCAGCTCCCGTTGTCGTTCCGACAAAAATAACGGTTTTTTTCGGTTTTCGGTTCAGTTCCGGTTCGAAGCCCTGATAATATATATGTAGAATTTAAAATATTAATAGTTTTAGGGTAGTTTCTCTTTGACATTCCACTAAATACTCAACAAAGGTGTAACACATCCAAGAATTTTCAGAGTAGATTGGAGTAGAACATTTGGGAGTAGTTCGGAGCTTTTACACCTACCTGGAAAGCGCTTATTAATATTACACTAGCTGCCCCGTCCGGCCTCGCTGGGCGACAATTCGTTATTATTGACTTAATTTTTTTTGGAAATACCTACTTTTATTCCACTAAAATTTTAAAGAAAATGTAAAAAAAAAAACATTTACCTAAGAAAATACAAATTTTCTAGTAACAGTTTTTTTATTTACGACTAAAAAATTGGAACTACTGAAGCGATTTAATTTTTTTTTTTCAATTTTGATAAGTGTATAAATCGTGTACAAGCCTTGCTACTGACAACCTATGTTTTCGCTGATAATTTCAAGTAAATGCGTCAAATATGAATGGAAAACGTGAATTTCGTTTTACCCGTGCACACAAATTTTATTATAACTTCAGAATTACTGGTGATTTTAATAAAACAGCCTAAAATCTAATCACATGCAGATCGGATCAGCAGTTCTCGAGTAATACGTTAAATATAAACCGAAATGATGGATTTTATATTACCGCGCGTACAAATTTCATTATATCTTTGAATATACTGGATAGATTTTAAAAATTCTTTCAATTCTGAATAGTGTATAAATCATGTACCAACTTTGCCTTTGACAAAACCTATGTTGTCGCTGACAACTGCAAGAAAATGCGTTAAATATGAACGGAAAATATGGATTTTGTAGATAGATAATACTTCATTTATATACCTTTCGTTTTAAATCTACCTATTTACATTCATTAACTTCATATTTCACAATAAAAACTATAATTATTACTAAGTATCTTCGTTTCAAATCCCTACTTCCCTCCAAGACCTCTTCCATCCATGTCCATCCTTGACCTGAATCACACAACACGTATTTTCTTGTCCCTTCTTTAAATTTCATTTCTCCGCAATTCTTCAGTATGTGCTGTATGGTTTCTCTTTCCTCTCCACACAATCTGCACATTCTTTGTTCGTCCTTTCTCCAGTATTAATTTTTTCTTTCCTCATTTCCGCACTTAAATCTCGCTATTATTTTCTTCCTATCTCCGTTCATTTTGGTTTTTAGGTACTCTGGTATCTGTGGCGTCCAAGTCTTTACTTATTTGCTGTTATATCTTAAATTTGTTAGGCTCTCGCTTCTTTCTTGTTCTTGGATATCCCTCATTCTATCTGTTATTTCCTGTGTCACATCTTGTCCTCCCGATCTCTTTGCATAGATATCTCCCTTGTTGAGTAGCTTTTTCTTTTTACTTCCCATCTGGATTCAATCTTTCTTTGCCCCACTTTTCTTTCTATTTCCGCCCAGCATTGATTTAGCAATTTTTTGTCTTATTATCATCTCTTCAAATTTAATTGCTCTTTTTGTAGCTTCTATCCTGATGTTATCAATTTTTACTTCTTCTAATATTATGTACTGCGGTGTACATTTTTCTAGACCCAATGTCCACTTAATATATTTATTTTGCACCGCTTCTAATTTCTCTTGGTCTTCCCAACCCTATATTTCCGCTCCATACCTCATTATACTCTTGATTATGGAGTTGAACATGAGCATCCGTATTTTCATATCTCCTTTGAATTTCCTCTCACCAATGCCCCATACTTGGATTTTCATGGATTTTGTATTACATGCGCGTGCCACTGTCATTATAACTTTGGAACTACTGAACCGATTTTAGTAAAACGGCAGATAACCAGACCAGATGATATAGATACAGATAGATTAAAACCGCATGAAAATCGGACCAGCAGTTCTCGAGTGAAAGGCGTAGATATGGACAGACTAACAGATAGACGTTGCCTTTTATATACATAGAGATGAACTAAAGTAATATATGCATATAAACCAAGAACTATGATTTCTAGTCTTGATACAATGGGATTGTTTTAAATTTACAATAATAATGGCCGGTTTCTAAAGAACCAGTTACATGTTTTAACTCGTCCCTAACTAAAGTTAAAATATGTTTTGTCTTGAGTTAGGCGTAACTCGAGTTAAAACTCTTAACTTGTTCTTTAACAACCGGCCATAAGATACTAAAAAAACTCTTTTCTAATCATTAAATATACCTAAAAATCCAAAAATCGTACATAAACAAAATAATTGTTAAGATTTTAAGTTAAATTATATAAAAATTGTGAAAGAAACCCATTGCATCATCTTAAATGCATGTGAATTTTTTAATGAATAGGTAAAAGATTTTTAGCAGGTAATAATTTATTTTGCCAACATTTAGTTTTTAAAATTCTTACTCAATATAAGATTGTAAATTTACTGTAATTGATATGTTTGTTATCTTTTTTATCTTTGCAAAATTTTGTAATTTTATATGAAAAATCAAGTTTGTAATTTCAATATAATAAAATATATTAAATTTACAGTTTTTTTTAATAAATATTTTATTTTCAAAATTTAAATTTATTATTTAGTTGCAAAAATTCTGTAAAATTCACGTAATCGATGTTTTCATTTTGATAATGATACCCCCCGATTATGGATCAAAGCGACAATTTCTTTACTATATTTGCTAAATACTATCAGGTTGTTCAAAAAGTTCGTAAAAATTTGTAATGTTAATTTCAAAACGATTTATTTAATATACCGTATTAGCCCGAACATAACGCGACCCCGAATTTAACGCCAAAAATTATCATGAAGAGATTTTGAAAAAAAAGTTACACGAAAATCGCATCGGTATCGTTAGTATGCTCGCTTTCAGTCTCCCACAAATTGTCATCTTCAGCCCCATTTTAATTATTTGAAATGCAGAATTTCTTAAAACCATCACTATTCATTCAGGTTCAATCTAGTGCCAGGCGGTCGCAATCCATTCTCCTAAAAGTGAGACTGAGGACTTCTTTGTTTTTCTTGAAGGTGTCAATGGGTGATTCCCCGCTAATACCCATTTGTTGTATTCTTTTCGTAAGTTTTCTTTAAATGGTTTATTGACCACCACATCTAAGACTTGCAATTGAGGTATCATAACACCTGGTATTATCGGAATTAAATACCTGAATTTTTTCCTTAACACCTGACGTAAGGTGGCCTCGACATGCATCAAGGAGCGAGGGTTTTCTCAGAAAATCTAGCCGTTTTCCGCATATCACATTTAACCAGTCTAATACCAATTCCTCTGTTATACAACCTTTATCTTGGGCCCGAAAAATTATTCCTGAATGTAGCTTTTCTTTGGGCTTTGCTTTACGTTTCAATATATCGTAAGGTTGAAGCTTCTGTCCATCAGCAGTAACTGCAAGCATAACAGTAATTCTGGACTTATCGTAACCAGTTGACTTCAAACACTTTCAAAGACCGTTTTTTCACCTTTCTTATGGTGGTGTGGACGCATAGGCGTACTAATAAGAAGGGTTGTTTATGTTACATTCCATTACCTAGATCTCGAATTTAGCACGCGTCAATATAATTGGTAAAAAAAATATCGCATTATATTCGGGCTAATACGGTATATCTCGACCTTTATTTATTAAAATTGTCCTTTTTTTCTGATGGCCTCTTGCTATATTTCAGGTTACTATGATTCTATTCGCCTAAAAGTTCTCGTTTCTTTCGCTTCAAAACTTCTCAAGTTGTTTTTGTCTTGAAAGAGTTCAAATTGTCTTAAAAAGAATTGTGGGGAGGGAAATATAGCCACATTCAGAGCTATAAATTAATGCACTGAGCTTCGTGAGTTGTTCACTGTAGATTGTCACTAACCAGATTGTCATATGGTAACTCAAACGACCATCCACAGCTCTAAATTTAATGCACTGTATTTTATGGACTGTCGACAAAGTTTGCAAACTTTATACTTAATACAGTTTTAGTGAGATATATAAACACATTAGCTATCTCACTTACGTAACATAAAAAATGTTATCGCCCAAATTTCAACAAATTTCGGAAATCGTAAAACGGAAAGAATAACAGTAATTGCGGCTGCAATTTTTTTATTAAAATAAAGATGGCGGAATCGTAAAAAGTCATATAATAGATTTACGCGTTTGTAATTTTTTTAAAAAACCTAGTCACAATAATAGTTACGCATTAATTTTCATAGCTGTGAACGCTGTTAAATGTTAAAACAGTTTATTAAATTTATCCACAACTCCGTACAGTGTATTAATTTTGAAGTAGTGAATGCAGTTTAAGTAAAATCTGAATGCGGACGCCCCCATAGAGCACTATGTATGCTATGCGTAGGAAAAATAGTTCGCTTTATTGACAATATAAGGGACCACAACTGTGTACTCTATGTTCGCTGTCAAGTTACGGAGCTGTGTTGTTTGATTTGTGGCTATATTTTTAATCGTCGTTGGTGACTGGAATACGTAAAATCTGTTCAAGATAACTATGAAATGATGTCACACTTGGTTAATATAGTTGCCAATGGTAGAATATAATGTAACTAATATGCAAGCTATTACTCAGTTATTACATTTGGCTTCCACCGGTTAGTAGACATTTCCTACGTTGCCATATCTTTTTAAACATTATTTCCTGAAGACTCAGATCTCAAATTTTCGTATTTATTCTATGGAGTTCGCGCCACTCCTTTCATGTACTTACGGCTTCCAGTTTGAGAACAACTGATCTAAGGGTATAAAGTCGAGTGAGTACGGTGGATGGTATAAAACATCCTAGTTTCAATAATGAAGGCATCAGTCAACGAAATGCATTTGAAATTGGTCAACAGGAAAGGTGTTGTGATTTAAGATGTCTACAGACGATGTGTCTAACACTGGTCAATGCTGGTACAAACGTTGGACGTAACATTTAACATTGGGGACATTTGTATGAATTAGTAGTATTCAGACGATATGTCGATTAAACGCCAATCTGACCAATTGCAAAAATAGCGAATATAGGCAACGTTTGTAAAATGGCGTCTAATAGTGTAAATTAGGTTATCGTCGCATCTTCGACCTTGATTTTGATATTTAAATTAGATTTAAAGTATAAAAAATTACTTTTTATTTCAAGTAGACTTCATAATTAAGTAAACATGATTATAACATTCCTTTTGAGCACAACTCTCTCGACTGATGTAATAATAATAATAATAATAATAAACAACTTTATTAATGACAAGAGTGTATGCGTCATGTGTACGGTAGTGATATGTATACAGAGCCATGCAAGGTGGGGGGATGAATATCATCGCTACGTCGGGGGTTAGGAGGTGCTTTTCAGGCTTTGTCCCGCAAATCTGCACCAACGTTGGTCCAACTCCTTTGACTTGTGATAAGAATACCGCCTCGGAAGCGAACGTTGGCCAGTGCCAAGCCCAACGTACGTTGGTTGTGACTTGTTGCCCATACAGACGATACACGATGCTAGACAAATGTAAACATTGGTTATAACTTACTATACCGTCTGTCGGCGCCTTTACCACAACCCAGACCCCATGTTGCTGTCAAGCTCAACAATAATTCGTTGGGGTGGTCCCTATCAACTGTATTCACCTAACCTTGCACCCTTAGACCATTACTTATTCACTGCATAATTTTCTTAACGGGAAAAATTTCAACTCTGTAGAGGCTGCAAAAAGAATGTTTTAGTGAGAGACGGTCAATTTTCGTTGAATGGAATCACAAAATTAAATGAGAAATAGCAAGAGGTTATAGCAAAAAATTGTTAATATTTTGCCAAATAAAGGGTAGTATAAATATTAAAAGTACGCGGAAGAACTTTCTGAACAATCCAATAAGTATAATTTGTTTAGGACGTTTCCTTCATCTAGAAGGCCATGTTAGGGTGGCAGTTTTGTTTTTGGGTTTATTTTTAGTGTAATTTATTCTGTATTAAATAATAAGTTTTCAACGCCTAATTGACGCATAAGGGCAGAAAAGATAATCCCCCCATTTCAGCTACTCCTTTCCCAGTATTATTATTGAAAAATAAACTGTCTGAACGGTGTCGTATCTGCCATGGTAAGGTTTTAGTTTTGCTCCTTAGAAGCATGTTGTTTTAGATAAAACATACTCGTTTTAAAACCGTATTGCCTTATACAAACATATATCTGCTAACGAATTGAATTCGCGCCACGAAGTAATTCGTAATACAAATTCTTTGTTAGCCAAAACTTCACCTAGGGGGCGGAGTAAGTGTACCGATTAAAGGCGAATAACACTGAAGTAGGGTAGTACATATTCACAAGACTGGAATTACGAGATCCTTATAATTACCTATTTCACATTATCAATTTTAACATATAAACGCAAACAATCGCGTATCGCTGTATGATTCATTAGTTGAAACCCAATACGTTAGCCTCGGCAAAAACCTTTCGAAAAAAATATTCGTTATCTGAATTTTTGGTTAGCAGAGTCATTCGTTTTTCGCATTACTTGGTCCGATCATATTCCCAATACTCATCTTTGGGAATCGATAACATAAAAACCTAACCACTTGGAAATCCAGGCAAGAAAGTGGAATTGGATTGGGCATACCCTCCGGAAGGCAGTAAATGACATCTCCAGAATGGCATTAGAGTAGCCTCAGGGAAGCCGTCGTAGAGGTCGTCCTTTATCCACAAGGAGGAGAATAATACACAAAGAACTTGATGTCCACGGAACTACCTAGCGCCAGGTGAAGAGGCTCGCTCTTGACATAACCCGATGGCGCGAGTTTGTAAAGGCCCTATGCTCCAGCGAGGAGATCTAGGACACAATATATAGGGTCATTCGTTAGCCGAAATATTTCTCTGTCTCGGACACCATTTTGGAATTTTCATCATAAGATATTGTGCAGTCGGCTCAGAGGTAGACTCATCCTCAAGTACAGTTTACTGCTTTATCCCGCTATTTCCGTAGAATAAGATATTTTTGAAAATATGAAATTTCACATACATATTTTTATTACAGTGTAGTAATATATTGTTATTACTGTTATATTTTATACTTCATAATTTCTGTTGACATCATAATGCCTTATTTAAATTTTCTAAACAAATCATAATGAATGTTTAAAAACGTATATTATACAGATTGAACTAGTTGATTGACTGAAGATTTCTTCACACACATCAGTGACATATTAGTGCCATGTCAGTTCAGTGCCAGTGATGCCTTTTCTTACGTATCCGTATGGGTTGATCAGTTTTACATCAGTTATTTTTGAGATGGCTAAATTTATAGAAGAAGTATTAGCAGTAATTGGTGTAATTTTTGATAAAGAAAAAGAGCATAAGGGAAGAAACCGAGGTGGATAGAGTACTATTCCCAAGAGATCAGGCCAATGTTGTCATCGTGTATGAGCTAAATAATGTTGTCAAACCAATTGCAGTGCAGTTTGCAGCCGGTTCTACGTCTGTTGCTTAGTATTACAGTGACTGTACGAATTCTGGTTTCTGCGCATGTGATGTCACTGGCTTCATTTTGTGAGTAAAACACTACTAGAGCCAGCACCAACTCTTGGGTGCTGGGTAAGATAGAAAACAGCGCCTTGTAAATCACCTGACGAATAAAAAAAGAAAAAGAAAATTATATTTCAAATACCGCCTGACTAGCAAAGAAAATGTATCGAATGACTTGTTTTGACGCCTATCGCAGTATGGCGCTCTGGTCCTGTACCCCCTTTGGCCCCTGCTTTCTGTCGTTTCTGTTTGGTATATTAGTATATTACACGAGGAATAAAAGAAAATGTGTTTTTGAAATTGATATCAACATATTTTGAATAGAACAAATCATAAAGCACTCCATAACAAATTCGATAAGTTGTTGGTTGTTCATTTTTGTACATAAAAATATTTACTAATACACTCAGATGACACTGAAACACGTCCGTGAAATAAGAAAAATATTGTTGGCGACAATATGCAGTATGACGGCTAAAATACGGCATTGCGCCGGATGAGTGTAGATGGGTCAATTCAAACTCTGAGAAAGAATATTTTTTATTACTGGCACGGAACTGAGCGAACACCTCACTGATGTGTGTGAATAGACCTTAATACATGAGACTAACGTCATGAAAAATAGACTATGTTACCGCGTTGACGAGGTTTGTACACATCTTGGCGTCAATCTTGTAGGTGAACGAGATGTACTTCTTGATCACTTGCAGGGACGAACCGCACTTCTTCAGGTTCTTTATCGCGCCTTTAACCATAACTGCGGTAGGAGAACGGGTGGCTTTCTCTCTTGTCGTTTTCGTTTTCTTATTTATTTTCACAGCAGTGAAATACACTTACACTTTCTTTTGACTCGAGACAATTCGGATTACGCTTCTGTCATTGTCAAGCAAGCCCATGCAAATTCAACTTCATCTAAAGTTGCGTTCATGTATAAAAACTGCGGTATATCTTGACGGAGGTTTAGAAACGGAAAACCTGCCACTATGCTCTTATGCACCTAGGTGTTGGTGTAATAGAAAATTTACGAACATTAGGACGTAAATTCAGTTTTTTTATAGATGTCTGTTCAGTGACAAATGAACGAATCAACTCATGCTTGCAGACATGTGTGAGACAGAAATATATAAATAAGTTGGTTGGTGATTCGTTCATTTGACATAGAACAGACTTCTTTACAAAACCGAATTGTACATTTGAATGTAGGTGCATCTAGATGTGAAAGAAGGGTAGGACAAATTGTCTCGAGGCAAACGAAAATGTACGTTTTAATGTTTATTTCACTGTATTGAAAAAATAATAAATAAATTAAAATCAAATAGACTCGAAAGAAAATAGCGTAAATATCAATAAATTGTATTTTTGTTCTGAGAGCATAAATATTTTTTCAACTTTGAACAATTTAGTCTAAAAAAAACTTGCTCATAAAATTATTTTGTTAAAATTAAACTGATATTTTAAATTTGAAATGATAAGAGAATATTTTATATTTAAAAAAAGAACAAGGAACGTTTGATTAATCTATTTCTCAAAAATTCTTCACAATATCCCAACTTATAAAATTATCTTCGGAGATGAGTTTTTATTAAAATAGTATTATAGGTTTAAAAAAATGTTTCCATAAGGTTTGTTCATTTGTGTTGCACCAAACTTGTCCAGGACAAGAGCCACAGACATCACAGTGCAACTAGAAACTTCTTCCGAACTGCTCGAAACAGGAATACAAACGAACGGTTTTCCAGGCAGGCGAATGACATTTCCAGACAAAGTTGATAACCTCACTTTTTAAAACAAATTTGTTCTAAAGTTATAGTAAATGAATAAGATAAATTATAAATAAATAAATTTTATAAAAATAAATAATAAAAATTCAAGTTTTTTCTGATTTTATAAAACTTGAATTTATTTATGTTAGTTAACAGCTTTGTAGGAAAAGTACTTTCCTTCTATTCATATTACTCGATTCATGATCGATATATGATAAAAATTTACGCTAGATCGAATACAGATAATAAACAAGTTAGATTAAGTTTGCCGCTTTTTTACAGGTTGCCTGAAGCTACACTCACTCCCGATCAAGTGTAGATTTTGCCTGTCCTGAACAAGTTCATAAATACAAACGAACACTTTACGTACAGGTGTCGCAACACAAATGAACGCCATAGCGTAGCTGTGGTGTAGTTCAGTGTAGGTAGGGCAACACAAACGATCACACCTTTAGTTTCTTTGGGAACTCGGAGTCTTTTATATCGATGGCTATAAATTTTACCCTTCTCATATTTATGCATTGGCTAATGAATAAGATTGGTACATCACTTGGTAACACTGTAGAGTTTCTATTTATTTTAATTTTATTTTATTTTTATTTATTTTTTTCTTAATTCGACCACTTGCGGTGTAGTCACTGCATTTCTTCAATTGTAATGGACTTCGGTCATATCCCTGAGGATACGGGTGGAAGTACTGTACTTAAAATTAGTATAAAGGCATAATAGGACCGATCTAAATGATACGGTAATAATAAGTCTAATTATATAATATTGGAAATCTAGAAACAGGCGAATCTTCTCTACAGGCAATATATTATGACAGTCTAGCGAATGGTATCAGCGCAGTTACTAAGATTCCAAATAAGTTCGGGAGCGCCATTAGTTCCAAATGGTAAAATAAGAATCTTTCCAGAAACCAACATTTTTGTAAAAATATCCCCAAAAATTTACTCAGCCAAGATTATCTTATTTTTTCATTTGAAACTAATATTTATTTGGAATCAGAATGGCGGCAATATGACCATTCGCAAAACTGTCATAATGTTTGTTTTATAGAGCCATTTTTAACGGTTTATTATTATCAGACATAAGCGCAAAAACATTTTAATGCACTCTTACGAACTCTGCACTTGCTTCTAACGATAATAAACCATAAGAAATGGCTCTGTGAACGTACTTATTGTATGCAGTATCTGTAAACTTTTCTGCCCTTACGTACCACTTAAGCGTTGGAACCTATTATTTATTATCTATTACCTTGTTATGGAAGAGTATTTTTGCAATAAAATATGTGAAAAAATTTGCTCTAGAACTACAAGTTAAAATCGCTATGTCGCTTGATCTTTTAGAAATTTGCAATGGGTATTAAAACTTCTTATTCTTTTCTTTACGGAGAACTATTTCTTAAAAATAAACTTTTGCCAAATCAATTCTGGTTCATTTTGGCACATTTGAAATTATAGTTTATTTATGATTTTTATGACTAATTTTATCTGTTTTTATTAATAAAATGTAATTTTTAATGAAATATTAATGTTTGCGTATCCAGTTGATAACGATATGTATCTTTTTCTATAGGACTACCACAAAATAATAAAGCAACCCATGGATTTGGGCACAATAAAGAAACGCTTGGATAACAATTATTATTGGTCAGGCAAAGAATGCATTCAAGACTTCAATACGATGTTCACAAACTGTTATGTATACAACAAACCAGGTGAAGATGTGGTTGTCATGGCACAAACATTGGAGAAACTATTTCTCACAAAAGTATGTTAATCGTTTTACTTTGTTTATTTGTATCGTGTTCTAATTTAATGTTACGTAGGTTGCTATCATGCCTAAGGAGGAGGTGGAATTGGACCCACCACCACCAAAGGGGGTGAAGGGTAAGAAGGGACGTGTTGGAAGCACTAGCAGTACACCTGTGACAACACCAGTTGTCACCACTACTGTTGGCAGGGGTAGACCTTCTGCTTCAAGTTCCGTTACACCAGCACCCGCAGCGAATACCACAGGTAAAGATTTATTTATAACAGCGATAAACTATATTCTTTATAGCATCTTAAAATCCATTTTTATAAGCCTGTACATTTTTAGTAATTTTATATATTAATTATTTTTGGTATCGATAAATGTAATATAATTATTATGGCTTAACGAGACAAAACAACATACAAAAACATTATTTTAACATGAGTTAAGGCTTGTTTACATTGAGTAAGTAGAGAGGAAAGTTAAGTAGAGAGGAAAGTTAAGTAGAGAGGAAAGTCAAGTAGAGAGGAAAGTCAAGTAGAGAGGAAAGTCAAGTAGACAGTATACTTGCTTGCGTTTTTTGTAAGTGTTCATCCTACTTAACGTTCTGAATTCAGTAAAATTCATTTGCACTAAAATATTATTATTAGGGGTACCGGAAAGTTTTTTCATTTATTTGGTACTAAAATAAAAACAAATCGAAAGAAAAAAATGTACTTTATTGAGTGAAATAGTTTTCATCGTGATCTATAACAGCGTTTCCCAAACTTTTTTCATGGCGGATCGGCAAGTTTAGAAATTAATGTGATGAGCAAAAAAAAAAAGGTCTTCGTCTCCACAATGTAAGAGATGAGCAAATAAAAAAAAGGTCCTTCCCTCCAAACTACAAACCCGGAGATTTTATAAAAAAATCTCGCGGACCGGTGGTTGGGAAACCCTGATCTATAACACTCTGCCATCTATCAGGAAGAGAAAATATTCCCGATTTATAAAATTTTTGATTTTTTGAAGAAAAAAATTGTTCAAGGGTAATTTTAATATGTTTCATATCTCTAAGTGTCTTGTTTTTTAAAAAGCGTTCCAGTCTCCGAAATAGGTGTCAGTCGGGGAGGGTATATTGTCTGGTGAGTAGGGTAGGTTCTCTTCTATTTACAATTTTTGACCGTTTTCTGGTCAAGTTCTGATTCAGTCGCTCCAATTGTTCAAAGTAGAGATCAGAATTAACACTTTGTCCCGGTTTTAACATCTCTTAATATTCCTTTATAGGGCCTTTTAGATCGGGGTTCATCATCCAAGCATAAATTTCCTGATCTAAATTTTTTAACCCACGGTTGACATATGCGTATACTTAGTTTATCACCATAAACAGTGCAAATATTTTTTGTAGCAACTGTAGCAGATTTTTTTTATGGTACTCATGTAACATTAAATCGCGTAAAAAATGTTTTAATGGAAATTCTTCCGCCATTTTAAAATGCAAGGGTTTAAAATGAAACGAAAACAATAATTAGGTACTCAAAGTTCCAGCGTTTATCCAAAACATAAAAGACTCGTTCAATTTAGCGAACAAGTCGTGACTAGTTCGCATACTGCACTAATAATAATACCTCTAATACTTTCAATGTATTTAGCAAAAAATTACTGATTTCTAGACATAGAAATTATTTCTTACTCCGGCACTGACCAGTATATGCAGTCCCTCCTTTTTCATATGCGGTTTTCACTGGTCCGTTACCGCCAGGGACTTGCATATTCTACGACATATAACATAGAACGTTCGCTATACTTAGCCGTTATATTTTTCTCATAAAAAAACTAGCGATAAGTGTAATCTGCTGACATCCGCTCAGCAGTGTAGGCTACTAGTGCTTTGTAAGGGTTAAACCCAACCCAACATCGTGTTTTTCACTACCGCGCTAACAGTGACCAGAAAAACCGATACAGTTTGCTCCACGGAACATTACGCGTCGCGCGAGACTGAAGTGCAGCATGTCAGGCCATCGGCGCCCATTCCAGGGTAGAAAACCACGGTCTTCTCCTCGCAGACCGTTAGGGAGTCAACGCTGCAACCAGCCGGCCCCTAGAGACGGTCGAACCCAGTTTCTGCCATTCCCCGGACCACCCAAGGGTCCTGAGGGCTAATTAAGTCGCCTTTGAACACTAAGTACCATTTGTGTTCTTATTATGCACATAAGACATAAAATGTAAGTAGAAACCCTTATTTTACTTATATGTGGAATAGCTATTTATATATTTATATTCGTGCACTATTTTACATCATTTGAAAGCGCCTAATTTCTGAATTACCTATGTGTAACAATTTTACTGCTCCACTACTAAACTATTCCACATTTAGTATATTGTATTTTCATTTACTCTGTGTGTGCTTACTCTGAACTGATATTCGCCGTTTACGCCGCCGTTAGGGCCTCTAGGGCCGTTAAGGCCTAAGGAGAATATTTGAGTTTAGACATCCTCCAGGATAATTACTGTGGGCCTTTTCGATACCCTAGATCAGTGATGCGAACCTATGACACGGGTGACACGCCAAGAGATTTTGAGTGACACGCATCATTTACGGACGAGCAAGTGTTTGTCGACTTGAATCTGGAAAGAAATCGGTTGGAGAATGAAAAAAAGTGCCACTATGAACAGGAAATTTGGAGAGCTTGGAACTGATTACCAGACGCTTTTAGCACTTTGAAAAATCTAGCGACGGATTTATTCAAAATTTTTCTCTACGTACTTTTGTGAGACCTTATTTTACGCGTTAAATAATAATAAAACCAATAAAAGAAACCGACCGACAGATGAAGTTAGTAGCGCTTGCTTGGGCTTGAAGTGCACGAAATACCAACCTTCAATTGAAGATTTAGCAAATGCAAATCAGCAACCAAAAAGTCACTAATGAAGAGAATTATTTGTTTTAGCTTTTTTAACAAATAAATATATCAAAAATGTAACTATTTTTTTATTCGGGCTGCAAATATCACAAAATTATGGATATTTCTAGACGTGAGTTAATTAATTACATTTTTTGGCGCACATCAATAAAGGCTATTTGCGCTTTTCTAGACGTGACACGGCACCCGAGTTAAGCTAGTTTTTTTTTTCGAATTTTGACACTCAGGTCTCAAAAGTTTCGCCATCACTGCCCTAGATCTTCAAGGCTTACCGACCCTTGTGTTATCCTTGAGAACAGCCCCTCAAGGTGGAGTGTAACTACCCTAACTACTCCTATTGTCGTTGTCACCATCGCGTGTTCAGCTCACGAGTAACACCACTTAGTATCACTTTCCTCTGGTACTCCCACATTCATTCGTTGGATGCCTTTACTTTACACTATTTTTCAACTTAACATCCCGCGTTAAGAATTTTATTTTCCATACCCTTACGGACGGTCTTTCGACTGTAAGACTCGAAGACCTGTGTGGGGCAGTGACACCTATCGCTTCTACCTCAGGTTTTTAGGTGTGGGTCTCATAGTAAGCAAGTAACCAAATAAGTATTGTTCACATTCGGGGAGGTAATTCTGGCAAATTAAATTTTTAACTACCTGTTAATCAATTAAAATGGAGTCAGAATGTAAAAATAAAGTTATAAAAAATGTGTCAAAATTATTATTTTCACATATGTTAGGGTTGCTCTAGTAAGAGATCTGAAAGGAGTGTGGGTAAGAAAATAGATTGCTAGAAGAAATACACTTGGGGGCTCCACATTACTCGTAAAAGAACATTATTCAGAAGATCCGGCAGAGTACAGATTGTGCTTGAGAATGTCACCTCAGTGCTTTGACACCTTACTGAAATTAGTAGCGCTTGATATCCAGAGTTCTGGTACTTTTCTACGAGATACCTTATCTGCCAGAACCAAACTAAAAATAACATTATCATTTTTAAGTCGAGCCTGTACTTCGAAATAATAAGCGTTTACGTTTATTCAATCCACAAGATTGCTCAGATTGATCTAATGACGTCACAAGATTAGTCGGATTGCTCAGATTTTGTTAACATTTTTAAGTATGTTTTATTGCTAACAAATTCCTTCCACTGCCACCAGTGGCAACACAATTCGCCGTTTTATTGCAAATATTTTTACAACTCCTTCCCACTTTTGTTACGAGCTCGTGAGGTCGTAGCGTTGGTGGGAAGATAATTTCCGCGCTAAAATATTGTTTTGGTTAATCTAAAAAGTTTGTTTTTGATTTTGACAACAACGAATTTGTAAAACTGCTTCAAATGTGAAGACATTCATTCTAAAATGTGATTTGAATGTTGCATTTGAGAACTGAGGAATAGTTAACTCTACATAATTCGTAATTTTTGGAATATGATCATTACACATGCTAAAAGACAATTTTAATTATAAATAATAAGACTATATCTTTTATTAGTTAATTATTACACGTTAAACAGACTTAAAATAACCAATACTTACTTCTGAATTATATAATATAAAATACTACCATCCAATTTTTCTACATCATAGTCTTTTCTACATAGTCTTTTCTACATCAAGTCGATAGAAATTATTAATAGAAAATAAAATGAGCTCTTTGATCCATTTTGTATAATTATTTTATGGTTATGGTGAATTATCAAAGTCACAGGGTCACCTTGAACGCTTCAAACGATAAACGATTCTTGATCGTTTTTATGCACATCTTCTAGCTAAACTTTCGCAAGTCGGTTTAAAGCAATAAAACGTACTTTTCGTAAGCAATATAAGTCTAACTTCAGACTTAGTTGCTAGTAGTGACGCCTGGTGACGGTGGCGCTAAATGCAACTGTCAAATTTCTTTCGTTAATTACAACTGCTACCGCGTTTTGTTTTATAAATGTGAGTTTATTACCAATAATGGAATGCTATCACAAACGGCACTTATTTCGTCCATTTTGTTAAGTTATGTTTACATCACTTTCCAATTAGCTGTAAGATTTAACTTACCCGTCCTAACCCCCACCACCAGCAATCCATTAATCCCAGCAATCTTGATAGGTCATCGGATTGTTTAGAGATGCTCCAAGCGCTCTAGCGGATCAATCGGATGGACTAAAAATAAGATAATGTGTAAGCCGACTGTCTTTACGAATGGATCGGGAGCACTTGGTTTGCTCTGATTATTCTGACTGACTAAACGTAAACGCCTAATATATGTTTTAAGTCTTTGACGTCTTAAGGGCGCTTGCCACGTTAATAAAATATGTACAAACAAGCCAAGTGTGTGTGCAGGTAACTGGCTTGGTAAATTGCGACGGTGGGGGAAAGCAAGTACGCTAAAAAGTAGGATGGTTCTCTGCTCCCTTGCCTTGCCCTCAGATTTGACGCAAGTACTTGTTTACACAAGGCTAGTAGCTTGGAACAAGTAAGCTGCCTACCTGACTTTCCTCTCTACTTGCTTAATGTAAAATCTAGTTAAAACATTTAACTCATTCTTTAGCAACCGGGCATTAGCCTCTTGTATACTTTGTTTAAGAACCCTTTGATATTATCTTTATTAATATCTTTTAACATGATGTATAACAATATTTTCTGTCACTTAGTTGATGACAACAAAACGAGCTTTTTAAAACTGATTTCTTTCTCGCAATAAATAGATACGAACTAAGTATATTCGTTGTTTGATATATATTTTTTTATGTATGTAGGTAGTTCAGGTTTGCCATTAGGCACTCAAGCCCCGACAACAGTGCCAGGCAGCACCGCTACAACAACAATAGCCCCCATATCAACAACGCACTCGTCACTCCCTCAGCAGCTGGCCCCACCCAATGGTTATCATGTGGCGCAGGCTCTCGCCACCCCTATTTCAGAACCACCCAACTCAGCCGCTACCGTATTACCAGGAAATGCAGTTTCACCATCCCAGCCTGCAAAGGTAAGAACATTGTTTTTAAATTAATTAATTAAAAAAGTTGGCTGTCAATTAAATTAGAACTCAGCAAAGCGTCATGAGAAATTTTGTAGTACTGTTTGGCAAGTATCTCGTGAAAGGGCGGTTTTTATGATGTGCATAGAGAGAGCACTATGATGGACAGTGACAGTTACACAGAATAATCAAAGAAACAAGTATCAATTCATATTCTAAGGCCCGGTTTTTCCACCTTCAGATAAAGTTCCAGGTAACTATCTGACAGATAAGGTTATTTGTAACTTCATCTGCTGACTAAATGTCATCCCTTCTTTCTATACAAATGTATCTATCGGATAGTTATCTAACGTATAATGAGACTGACGTATTGGATTCACTGACTGGCATTGACATTTATTCAGCAGATGAAGTTACAAATAACCTTATCTGTCAGATAGTTACCTGGAACTTTATCTGAAGGTGGAAAGACCGGCCCTAAGACTTGTACATGATATTTATTTGTTAGGTTTACAAACTTATACACTACCCGTCACATTCGCACAACAAAACTGTAGAAACGCAGCTGCTTGTTTTATGTGAAAATTGCACTGGGCAAGCATTAAGTCTACTTGTCTATTGGCCAGAGCTTCACCGTTCCACATCTTACGTATTTTTCAAAACATATGCTGTTTTAAGTAGTACATGTTGTAAACAATAACAACGTCTCACATACTACGTAATAATATACAGACGTTCTCCTGCCAAATAAATATACAATAATATGTGTATGCACATGACTATATATTTATATCTGAGAAAGAATATAATTCGTTATCGAATATAATTCGAACTCTCGTCGTTCATTGGCTGCTTTGACGGTCACGCAACGAAACAGCCAATAGGGTAGCAACTTTAATCTTTCATGTGATTTTAATACTATTTCTGGATTTTGATCACAGTAAAGGATCCCCACTATTAATTTCACGTGCAAACTTGACACCCTGTTACGAGATATACGGAGTGATTATTTAATGGCGAGACGACGTCACTGGAAGTTTTAATAATTTGCCGTTTCCTACACACCATAGCAGGCGATAATGCGCGCATGCGCATAATCGTTTTTCTTCATAATCAAATTTTCTTCAAGGTTATTATAGTCATAGTATTCTGCTAGGAGGCACGTAAAATTCGGTGACGTCGTCTCGCCATTAAATAATCACTCTGTATGTGGAACTGTAATTTTGTGACGAGTAAGAATGATTTAGTTTAAAATTTACCAGAAGATAATTACCATGAAGATTTGGGCGCAATTACTGTGCTGTCTAAAACAGTACCAGAAAACTGAACCCCACTGAAATTACAAATTGTAACCCTAATTATAAACTTATAATTTTAAGAACCAGAACCGGTGCCTAAACCCCGAGAAATAGATGGTTATGAGTGTTCGGTCGGCTACCGTTCCATCGGTTATCGTCGGCTCGTCAGAGCATTTCTATAACACATTTATAAGTTGAATGTGCGCCGCCTTAAGGCGGCGCACAACCCTATAGTTCTCAATAGTTTCTTATACAAAACTAATAACCGGAAATAAAATTAATAACAATCTATATATCAAAATTTGCAGCGAATTTTTTTCTATCTAATAAGATATTTTTAATCGTAGAAAAAACTGTTATGTAATTGTAAATAAGCAAATTGCATTATAGACGCCATCTTGTAAACCAATCTACGCATATTTGCGTACGATGCGGCAAATTGTAGCTAAAGCTTCATTCTACAAATATGTATTTAGCTATTATGCTCTATTGTGAAAACTACTTATAGTTATTGTACTTGGTAGACTATTTTTGCCGCCACCTTGAATCTGCCACGGTTTTCAAAATAAGTGTTACGGGTAAAAATGATTTAATTCTCGTAAAGAATACGTGTATCAAGTGGCATTCCATTATCATCAAGTATAATATTTTTCGACGAAGGTTCTAATCTATAAGTAATCAAGTCGAAAAAAATGTTGACGTATTATTTGGACATTTCTACACAAAACTATATAAATATAAAAGTTATTCGAAACCCAAAAATAGATTTAAAAAATTACAGAACATTATCGCTCATGTCTATTTTTAAGTTATTGTGCGATAATATTTTTACAATAAATGTTTCTACAATTAAAAATATCCTATTAGATAAATAAAAATTCTGTGCAAAATTTGATGTATAGATTGGTACTAATTTTATTTCAGATTGTTAGTTTTGTATATGAAACTAGTAACCTCTGGGGGTTATACGTAGCCTTAAGAACCTGTGGTGCGTATTCCGACCGACTAAAATGACATCACCAACATTATGTCGTGTGCGATAGCGCTTAGTCTGCACTAAGATAGTTTTATTTTCTCAGTAATACCTCTTGTATAGATTTTTGTACCTTAAATACCAGTGTATTAAATGATGTATAACTTACAGCTCAGAATATATTTGTTGACAACAAACGAGCTTTTTAAAACTGATTTTTATTATTTCTGATTCTTGTGATGCATGTTTTTGACATATGTTTAAATTTTCTAAATTTTCCCTTCCAGGTGAAGAAAGGTGTTAAAAGAAAGGGCGAAGCAATAACACAGATCACACCTACAACTTTCGATACACATTTTAATGCAACACCTGTTGATGCCAAGAGTGCAAAGATCTCAACGCGGAGGGAATCCGGACGTCAGATCAAGAAACCGACAAGGCCAGAGATGGATGGACTTGTACCGTACCACCAGACCAATATGCAACCTATAATTACAACACCTGTCAATCAGACACAGTCACAACATGCGGCACATAATAAAAATAAAGAAAAACTAAGCGAAGCTCTTAAATCATGTAATGAAATTTTAAAGGAACTTTTCTGTAAAAAACATTCGGTGAGCATCGTAATATCTTTAATGCCTGGGCTACACCTGCATCTATCGTCGCTAAACTTCGGTTTAACGTGACATACACGCTAATGTGGCCAGCTACTATCGGTTTGCGTTCACAATATTAGCAGTGCGCGACATTAGACACATGACGATAACTGAAGTGGCGGTTTTAGAGCGCACATCAAAGGAACTTAGCGCAGAGCGTAGTATGTTCTGTTGGCGCGTATTGTTGTTTATCCGGCATCATTTGAGGTTATGTTATACATATTTCTTTACAATTTATTTGTGTCAAAATCAGATAAGATTATGTTTGAATTTGTAAAATTAAGTGTAAAAAATAATTTTAGGGTGCAGTTATGATGGATATACACCATTATTTTATTTTATTTACATCAAAATAAATACGCTTGTACCTTGTAAACGTAAATAAAGTGTAGCGGCGAAAACGCAGCTATGGCCACAAGTTGCGTTTTAGCACGATATCGATAGATGCAGTTTAGCAGGAATTTATATAGCGCGCAATTATCGGCAAAGCTTATAACGCAAGTGTGGCCCAGGCATAAAAATATATTCAGTGAAATACAAACTTTTTGAAACTGATTCTAGAGTGTTAAATTTTTGATGATGTATTACAGAGTTATGCCTGGCCATTTTATAAACCAGTTGACGCTGCCCTATTGGGCTTACATGATTACCACGACATAATCAAAAAACCCATGGATTTGGGAACGGTTAAACAAAAAATGGACAACAGAGAATACAAGACAGCGCAAGAATTTGCAGCAGATGTTAGACTGATATTCACAAATTGTTATAAATACAATCCAGCAGACCATGATGTAGTAGGAATGGCTCGAAAACTTCAAGATGTCTTCGAAATGAGGTAAGTATATTTTTAAAACGTAAAATGTCCCCGTAGCCTAAGCAATACTTAGGTATAGGGTAGTCGGCCAATTAGTGTTGTTGGGTCATTGGAAATGTCACATTTTTATGACGTCATATTAAGTACGTTTACATGCATCCATTTAACGAATGTAATATTCGTACGCTGTCACTAGGGTTGCCACCTTGAACATCATTCAAACCAAAAAAGGTCATTAATCATAAATTTCTGTTATTAATTAGAACAATACCAATTATTTTCATTTATTAGAACATAAATTTTAAACTGACCAATCATATGCTGGGTGGTATATTCCAAAGAAGTACCAAAAATTCTATCATTGCAAATGTTTCTTACATTCATTTTTAATAAAATCAAACACTTTATATTTTATATTTAGTGTTTCGCAAAAATACGGTCGTGTGTATGCGTCTATGCGCTACAACAAACACAGATGAAATGAACGATCGCACATAGGACGTGGACATCCATACGCACTACTTGCTGCGTTTTGGACTGCACACTGCACCTTCTCAATCACATACACGAAACATAACACAAGCACACTAGCGCATCCAGGGCTTATGCATATAGCATAGTATGTTTCATTTAAACACACATTTATTAAAATTAAATTTCGTAAAATACCCATTGAAAATTCATGTAATAATTAACAAAATTGTAAAAATGTATATTTCTATTTTACTAATCTTTTCATTTCTGTAACCCGGAGAAATAGTAGCTAAACCCGTAGCCCGGAGATAGACACTTGAAACCCGGAGACTTCGGGTCAAACCCGGAGAGGTGGCAACCCTAGCTGTCACTTGTATCGAAATGAAATGAAAATATAAGAATAAGATCAGAATAGAAACAAATAAACTATTCTAATAGGCAAAATAGTCCTAACAAGTGCTGATGTGATCCAAAAATATAATCAAAGAAAAGAAAATAGAAATACTTTGAATTTAACCTAAAAAGCTATGCACTACACACAATATCAAATGGAAATTTATAAGATATCTATAAGAAAATATATAACTAAACACAAAACTGCTAAATAAACAACAAACTAAATAAAAAAGGTTTTTAGAAATTACTATAAGTTAGATATGTGAACACAAAAGTATCAAAACACATCAGAGTGTATTATAAAATGTCAAATATAAACATCGTTTTATTTAGCGATACCAAAATAAATGTCCTTATATTAAATAAACACTTTTAAAATATGTAAATCTTCAAAATGACTATCAAACACAAACTAAATATGACTTCAAAAGGTATGTTTTAGTAAAATAAAACAGTGAAGAGCAATATTAGTCCATAATTCACATGCAAAAAAAAAAAATCGATTTAGTTATTTTTTCGCCACTAAGTTTGTCATTGAAGTTATGACGCAAAATGACCAACTGCGTTGATTAGACGACTGACCTATTATGAAGAGGGGCTCGCATATTCAAATAACGAACGTCTTGAAACATTTAAGTTTTATTATTCGTGATAATAATAATAATAATAAACAGAGATTGAAAATAAAATAATACCAGTGAGAAGAATATACAGAGCGGTCATAATTTCTTGTCAGTTATGCAATAGTTGACAGAAACATTTTGTTATCAAATTTATTTCCAAGAACATGCACACATAGACGTAGATTCGATTTTTATATTGGGTTATGTATGTTCAATATTTCACTTACCTCTAAGAGCTAACCTCGATCAACAATCGTCTTCAAATTACAATCTTAATATCAATAATATCAACAACAACAATAATATCGAAAAAAAAACAATAATATATCTTAACAAAAACCACTACTTTTTCTCTGCACGCCAATGAGTTAACGAACAACATGAAGTTATCAATAGAATATTGTTACTGATTGGTTCTTTGTTAAATTGGAATTTTTAGATATGAGATAGAATACAGTTTTGATATTTTTAATTTCATTGTTTACTGTTATGTAACTGACAAGAAATTGTGATCACACGGTATAAATATATATGGACATTTTAAATGAAAATATGCCTCTATGAATTTAGCTCGTGAAAAAAAGTATTAACTATTATTCCGTCCTATTTTGTTAAACACAAATTACAAAACTGTAAAGAAGGGTCTATAGGTCGATTTAGATTATTTTGAAGCGGCACAAGTTGATTATCTTTTAAATAATTAAATCTTCTAAAAATCCTCTACTAAAGTCTACTAACGGTAACTATGAAATGACGTTCACGCCACCTCTATGACTGCCCTCACACCACTTTTTTGATAGGAAGCCATTTCAACATATATAAAGATAGATTCGTATGCCGAGTATCTTACAGTATTATGAGGTTTTTAATTTTGTGTAGATTTGCTAAAATCCCTGATGAACCAATGAATAGAGTAATCAAATCGGAATCAAGTTCGTCGGGAAGTACTTCAGAATCCAGTTCAGAATCAGAAGACTCGGGTGAAGAAGAACGAAGAGCGAAACTCAAACTACTCGAGCAGGAATTGATAGCAATGCAAGAGAAAATGAGAAAACTCGTTGAAGAAAGTTCGACAAAGAAAAAAGCAAAGAAGAAACAAAAAGAAAAACATAAAAAGGGCCCAACACAGAACAGTAATATGACCAAGCCAATCGGGCACGGAGTAGTACCTAAGACAAACTCAATGGTTGCAGACAATATAGGTGCTAGTATAGCGAGTGTCGCTATGGGTGCTGGAGATGTTAAGATGCCCGCTGAGATGCACCACCCGCCTCCGAGTAAGAGTCTACATCACGTCCCACATCCTACAGGACCGGCTAACGCTAATTCTGCCAAACCAGCCAAGAGCAAAGGTAAGTACAACTCTGACTCAATATACTATTTTATTGCCCACCGGTTATATAGAAGTAGTTTTATCTGGGTAATTTGTTATATTTAATCCTTAGCACTAGATTTACGGGCATAATTATATACCTGTTTTTACTGAAATCGGCCATTTTGACAGGTACATTAAAATGCTGTTGTTTTGTTGTAATAAACTTAGTTCATTTTATTATAAATCAATAGATTAACAATCATATAATAGATTAGTACATTTTAGACATATACATTCCATTTAGTTTTGTTTTACAAGAGTTACTTTTATTCATTTTCACATGGTCCTTCGAGCCGGATAATTTGTCCGTGGAAATACATTATATTTAGAAGAACAGTATAGGAAATCAATCGGTAATAATCAGAAAATATTAACATATTTTCAGC
Organism: Liopterus haemorrhoidalis; assembly: GCA_963971575.1. Classification (NCBI taxonomy): domain Eukaryota; kingdom Metazoa; phylum Arthropoda; class Insecta; order Coleoptera; family Dytiscidae; genus Liopterus; species Liopterus haemorrhoidalis. Next base: position 17,741,887 of record OZ020622.1, on the reverse strand, counting down.
GTTACATTGATAGTTACAATCAACAGATCATAATAGACCTGTAGAGTGGATTAAAAAATATATGAATATTAAGCTGTTTTTATACACATTGGTATATTTAATTTTGTAAATTTCGTTATGATTTTTGCAAAAAAAATCTCCACTACCGCTATAATAATAATTGTTTATCGACTAAATTACAATAATATGAAGTCAGATGTTATTGGTCACTAAAAGGTATGCTTTCCTTCGCGCTGAAAAGTAGTGCGGACGGTATTTATGGCATATGAATACATTAAACAAATGCAACGTTTTTTTTTTTTTAATAAACTAACAGAACTTACTAAAAAGTAATAAAATAGCGGCAAATTAAAGTAAAATTATACAAAAAATAAATAAATAAGTTTAAATAATTAATTAATGTGTTATGTAATGTAAATTATTTGTTAAAATAAAAAGTTTGGTAAAATAATTATTTGTTAAATTTCTTCTTTATTTTCTGGTGTTCGTGGAGAAAGTAGAGTCTGAGACTCGGTTGGAAGAAAAAATTCGATGCTCGTGGTTCCTTACGCTCGCCTGCGGCAATGTTCTACTCGCGTCGAATTTACTCATTCCAACCTTGTTACAGAATATACTATTATTTTTAAAATTTACGTTATTATGGCATAGCTGTGGCAAGTGGATGTTCTGCTATACTGGATTATATACTTTTTGTCACTTTTCTGTGAATGTTTCTATTGTGTCCTTTTCTAGATGATAACCAAATACACAGCAATTTGTGTTATGACGACTCCGTTATAAGTCAAAGTCATATAAAAATAGTAGTAATTGCTATCAAAAATCAATATTACAAACAAACTGCAACACTAAAGTTTAAACGTGATACAAACAACACTAGAAAACCACATGTAAACAATAAACAGTTACTCGTCTCACGAGTTCAGATTTTGTCCGCTTGGCATCATTTCATAGCACTGTTAAGCCCAATTAATTTTTGTTATAAGCAAAACATCCGGGTGTCAGCTAAGTCACATTGGCGTATATTTGAAAATGTAAAGGTTTTTCATTTTTCTTCCTTCAAAATCATAACAAAATTTACAAAATTAAATATGCCAATGTGTATAAAAACTGCTTAATCATAAAAAAAAATCGCTGTACAGGTCTGTTATTGAAAAATATTCATTATGACCACAATCAACGACAGTAAATGCGTAAAACTTCAGCCAACGATTAACAGCACAGAATTGCTGACTTAACATTTAAAAATTAAATTCTAAGCCTACTAAAAGTCTCCTTTATTTGTTCATATTGCAATAGATCTAGAAAGGAGCAGCCAAACCGTGTTCACCTGAGATTCATATTCACTCCCCAGTATATTGAAGTATTGAAGCAACTGTGCATGAATTTTGCTTTTTTTTTACTTTTTAAAATAAATAAACATGTATAATTATTATTTATTTGATGAAGATTTAGATGCCGCAGTAGCTGAAATATTAGCAGAAAGTGGCAGTGAAGACGAATTTGCATTACAAAATATAGATCTATTATTTCATACGGAAGATAAACTACATGAAAGCTACAACGAAGACGATGTTACGAATAAAATAATTGTTGCGCAAAAATTTGCTCGACAGCATAGTCTTACCAGAAATTTATAATTTTTGTAACAGTAATTCTGGAAACTAATTTAACGCCTTCAGAAAATAATGAACAAGATTTCAATTAGAAAATTAAAAAATTTTAGAATATTTTGAAACGTTTTTCAAAAGAACTGTTTTAGAATTTATAGTCGAAGAAACAAATTATGTTTTTATATATACTAACAAAGCAACTATATACTAAGAAATTAGATTATATTTAGTTTTTTTCTTTTTAAACCACCTCCGTTAAAGTTCCTAGATAAAGAAAATAGTGCAAAGTGGGTATGGCTGGCGCTAAAGAGTCGCAAACATAACTTTTCTACAGTGATAAAAACTGTAGATAAAATTAAATTAAATGTGTGACACATGCGGTTGCTGTAGTGTAGTGGTGATACCACTCGTTTTGTAAGTGTGAAATCGTGAATTCGACACCTGTAAAGGAATAAGATTTTTCAAAAAAATTCTTGGCCGTAACACCCGTAGGTCCACTCAACATTCCCTTAATTGAGTACCTGTATCTCGGAATTAATATTCGGAAATATGGGGCGTGCTTCAGAGGGCACAATACGTTTGACAATAATATTGTTAGATATTAGGCTCTTTCCAGGTTGTTACTGTAAAGAGTTACTTCGAACAGTTCGTTAGTGTTCCAAGTTATAGTACTCCACGCTCCCAAACTACGCTAGAACTACCTTCCCTCTTCCCCAGAAGGACCTATCTAAATTTCAGAACGTCGAGTTCGATTGGTGTGGGGGTAAACGGTTAAATTCAAAACCCATTCAAATGGCGCCTTTCTGGACTTAACGGTGTTCCAAGTGTAATAATTTCAGAACAGTTCGGAGTAGAACAATTCAGAGTAGTTCAGACCTAAGTGGAAAGCGCTTATTGTGTTAGAATATACAAAAGTCTGGAATCCAATAGTATATGCTATTACAGTAGAATCAGTAAGCCGACTCGTGTCGGAAGCTTTGATGTTGGCGTACCACATTTTCGTGACCTCGAGCTAGCTCGTCCTAACCAAAATTCTAAAGAACGATACAGACTATTACGCGTATGGATACAGACGAATAAGCTTTATATGACAACTAACAAAAGAATTTTGCATTTTATGACTCTAAAATGAATTTAAAAAATATTATACAAAAACTATTGAAAGTAGTATAATAATAAAGTAGGAAAATTACTTAAATATAAAATAATATTTAATATTTTTTAATTTATTCACTTCGCAAAACTGCGCGTCCTAACCAGGATTCACACATGCGCATGAAAAATCTGGTACAGAAAAACGGTCGAGTGAAACTACTGTATATACTGCGCTATTGTCTTAGTAACCTTAACATTAACTTAGTTTTCCATGTCAATAGGAAAAGACTATGAATATGTACCAAAATAAAGTCAGTCGCATTTTAACTTGTGTTGTATAGCTTACTGCAAAACCTTTCAAATATACAAAAGTATTAGAACATATTAAATGTAAAAGGTCCTTCAACAAAAACTGAAGTAATAAAATTTGTAATCGAACAAGGGAACCAGTATTCCCAATCAAACACTACGGTACAAATGTTATAACAATAGTTTGCGCTTCATTATTTATCAAGGAACTTTAACTTTGGTTAAACAACACATTATGATTTTCCAAAAATCGCGTAACCCTAGCCATTACTATATTTTACGGACCCTCCTCAGTTATTAACTGATCATAAAATAAAAGAAAACATAGAAATCTTGTCAAATTAAACACTTAACCTGCGTTCAGACCTCTTTAAATTAGTGGACTGTTCACTGTGCGTTTAAATGTCTTTAAACCAACTACGGTGGCTTCGTAAAATGTTTATTATCTATTATCGTTTTCCTAATTCTGCTGTCCTAGATTTTTACTAACTAAACTTAACTTAATTATCTAAATTGATCATATTTACAGTTCGTCTTCGTAATTTTGGGCGAGTTTTTTTGTAATCGGCGCGATGTCATTTTGTTAGGTTATGTAAAGGCATACAATGTTGACGTTCTCTATGATGTAGACTGAGATAGTTAATGTGTTTATATGTATGTCTCATCAAAACAACTCACTAACTACAAAGTTAAGAAAACTGTCTACAATCGACAACGTATAAAGCATTAAATTTAGAGCTCTGAACAGTTACTCGCCTTACCATATGACAAAGTTGTTAGTGACAATCAACAGAGCATAGGTCATAGTTATAGTCGACTAATTTAAGAGCTCTGAATGCAGCTTTAGTCCCGTGCAACCCATTTTTGGAAATACTGTTATACACAATGTATTTTATTAATCTTGGCTAAAAAAACTGTAACCACTCGTCTTGCGTGTTACCTCTTATTTTTTTCAATTATAATATTAAAGTCATATACCCTTCAAATCTTTTTACATGATGTAAACAACATGTTCTGTATCTTGATGATCACAAAACGAGCTTTTTAAAACTGATCCAAACTAATATTTCTTTTAAGTTTTTATATCATCAGCAATTTGTTAATAATTTTTTCCCTATAGGTGTTCGTGGTCCAAAAGCAGCAGCTGCACCGAACGCAGCTCCGAAGAGGCCGAAGGCTAATTCACGAACACCAGGCAAGAAAAAGAACGCTGTTGTGACACCTGCAGTTCCATTCGATTCGGAAGATGAGGATAACGCTAAACCCATGTCTTACGATGAGAAGAGACAGCTTTCATTAGATATTAATAAATTACCAGGTAAGAAACATATTAATAAATATTTAATGTATTCGGTAAAATTTCCCTTTTTAAACTAATAAAATATTGAAAAGAACTAAATGCAGTAGGGCCCCATTTTTCGGCGTTTCGCTAATAAAAAGGTAATATTAATCGTGTTCAGCGCTAAGTGCCGCTTTTCGGCGTCTTTCGAATTGACGCACTTTACAGTTACGTCAGATAATAACGTTCGGCACCATTTTACTGTCAATTACGGATATAAATATAGGGTTGAGCAAAAAAAAAAAAAAAAATTACCACTCAAGTCGGAACAAATTTTATTATTTATTTAATAAACTAATATACTTTTTCAACTTAAAATCCTAAGCTTTTAATGCACACTATCAGTCGGTCCATCATTGAGTCTTAATTTGTTTATTCATTTTTTGAGGTATAGCATGAACAGTTTGTGATATGTTTTTAAATTTATTAATATCGCGAAGATCCGTTGTATGCATACGTTCCTTGACCATTCTCCATTATCAAAAGTAGCAAGAACTTAGATCGGGAGATCTTGGCGGTCATAGTAAAGTTCTAGGTTTACCAAACGTATCCAAATATCTATGGTAAGGGAGTCAACTAAAGGCTGTTTTACATTATACTTTTCACTGCACTTTCAAACTTTTGACGTTATTTAAACTTCATTTTGTACTATCCATTATCTTCTTGCGGAACTAGATAATTTCTTTTTTTAATATTTCATAACTGCATTTCAAATATTAATGGCCGGTTGCTAAAGTAAGAATTATCCCTAACTCGAGTTAAAATCATTTGTTTTTGTATGTTGTAAGATACAAAAATAAATGATTTTAACTTGAGTTAGAGAAAACTCATATGTTAGCAACCCGACATAAGTGATTTTTTTAATGTTGGCTAGTCTGCCTAAAATATGTCAGTTTTATGATTCAAATATCAAACTTTTATTTGAATTGTCATGTCATATTGTTATATAGTTGTCAAGATAATATTTCATTGACTATTTAAAAATCAAACTCTAATAAAACTGACATTTTTAACCTAAATTATCTCATAAAGCTTGAGTTACTATGTTTTATTGAAACAATCGGTCTAAAAGTCCCATCCAATCATTAAAAGTCGCTAGATAATCGAGTTCCACACGAAGCTAAGAAATTAATAACAGTTTTAGCATCAAAGAGACACAGTTCTAAGATTATACGGTTGTCTCACTTCGGATGAGGGTGACGTACTTCAGCGTGCCTAATACACAGCGTTTATGGAGGTTGCTATGTTGAACATCAAGTATCAATAACATAACAATCTGCACAAACACTGTGTATTAGGCATACTGAAGTACGTCACGATCACCCGAAGTGAGACAATCGTATAGTTTACGAACCGTGTCAAAGAGAAGCATTATACTATACACCTTCTGTATTTTGGCGAAAAAGTTTGGTTATAATAACCAAATTAAATATATCATTGAATTATACTAGTTTATATTTAATTATATGCCAGTATAGTTTTTATTTACAAGACGTAAAGTTGGTACGACTGAGAAAGAATTGATACGTCAAACAAAATAGGATTGAAGTTAGTTTGCAAAATTGTGTTGGTGGATGTCGAATAGTATTGAAAGTTTGAAGGAAGTATTGTGTTTCACATTATACTTTTTACGTTAATACTATGCAAAAAATTCGTAATGCTACGGAGAAAAGTATAATATAGAACAAACTTAACTTTTACATAAGATCTTTACCAATTAAAAACTTATCCGCGAACAACTCTTTAAAAATATTGTAAGTTAATATGAAAGCATGTCGGTACAATATAAACATATTTCGCAAATTTTGTGGATATCGGTTTTACTTAAAATGAAATACGTTTTGAATTTCAATTTTAAATACAAGACAAAATTCGTCACGTATAATAATAATATTAATGATTAAATTGAATAACAATAATAATAATTTAAAAAAATAAGTGCATAAAAATATATTTTTGCATTAAAAGTATACTTTTTTTACAATAATCTTTGCGATTAACCAAACATTATTCAACGATCGACCGGTAGTTCGTGATCAACGTAAAACTTCTGCTCTATGGAATAGTGGACCGTTTTTTTGAAAATTGCCAGTAGCTAAAATGCTTAATGGCATATTTACTCGCCCATTTGAGTGGTTTTTGTTTTTTTAATTGTCAAACCCTGTATTTGAAAACGAATATGGTTTTTTATGGAAATATTTCGGATGGTTTTTTTGAAAGCCTAGTGTTCTATTGAGCACTTAGTACAGGATGGTTTTAAAATCTTGTTATTACGTATCGGGAAATAATTTTAAATTTTGTGCCAGCTTTTACAAATTGTATTATGTATTTCATTTTGTAATACGTTACTAGATCTGGTCACTATGGTGATTACACTATAGGCTATATACGGTTATAGCGCCATCTACGCATTATAATTTGAACTAAAAAAAGAACACAAACTTATTTCAAATTTATAGTTTGCAAAATCAATAAAAATATTAGATATATAGTCTTTCTTTGGTTTAAGCGAAACTAGATATTGAAATCTAATAACTTTGACGGATGAATAATACTTTTAAATGATTTGTTTAACAAAAGCTTCATTTAATCGTTAAAAAATGAGCTCGTGACAACTTAATAAAATAAAAATTCCGTTTAGTTCACTTAAACACTTGGGATAGACTGTAGTAATTAATATCCAATGACAGTTATTGTTATTTGAAACAACTTTTAATCAATTAAAAAATATATTTTGTAAATGTGTTAGAATCTAAAATGACAGGTAATTCGGCTGAGTGTATGTTCTAACGGTGACAATGGCACATATTGTACAATAACAAGACTTTAAAATTACCTTGTATATGATGTGGCTAGTGAGGAAGGAACACAGTTCACATAACCGGAAATAAGTGGCTTTTTAATCGATTTGCACTTGTTTATATTTGTTTTATTCCAAAAGGAATCGACCGCGCTGCTAATAAAATAATGCATGTTGCGTTTTATAAACCAGACGCTCGTGCGTTCACACTCTTTGTGTTTAAACATTGTTTTAGGCTTTTGTATGTATTTGCCAGTAAAATGTTTTATTTTTTTCGGCGATTGTTTCTTGTCGTCGGGTATCGGGAACTTAATCGGTGTTATGATGGGCGCCCTACTGTAGTTCTGTTAATAATATTCTAAACACGATCAAACTCTTCTGTTACAGGGGATAAACTAGGCCGTGTTGTACACATAATCCAATCCCGTGAACCTTCCTTACGAGATTCAAACCCGGATGAAATTGAAATAGATTTTGAAACACTAAAACCATCTACGTTGAGAGAATTGGAGAGCTACGTTGCATCATGTCTGCGTAAAAAGCCACGTAAGCCTTACTGTAAGTTCCGTTACATAACGTCTACGGCCGTGTACAACAAATATATTTTTATGAAACCGACCGTAGCATTTTCGCATTTATTTATTTTGTGAAAATGTTAAAATGGCGTACGTAATTGGAACTATACACATTACTAAGCATGGTAGACTTGCTGGTCAAATATATAAATGGTATTTTATTTTACTGTTCAATAAAATCTGAAGCCAACTCTGATTATTTATAAACCATTTAACTTTCACAACTTTGAATTTTCTGAAACTTTTTACTTTATTCATTATTCAATTATATACACAATATAAAGTATCAGAAAATTTAAAATTGTATTAACACATTGTATGCAAGAAATAACTTTTTTTGGTAGCTTTCCCAAGAGCTGTATTGGGATGAAACATAAGCTCTGTACAACAATTTCTAACGGTTTGTTATCATCATACACAAGCGCATAGTCATTTTAACGCACTTCTACGAATTCTGGGCTTCCGTCTAGACCAGTGGTCTTCAACCTTCTTACGTCTGTGGAACCCTACAGTTTAAATGATATTTCTTTGGAGCTCCAAGGCAAAAAGCCACAATATGTTGTCCTTTTTTTTATAAGGTTAAATATTTCAAAATAATAATTTAGATGTTTATTATTGAATTTAGTCTTGATCAAAATTGATATTTTATAGCGTACTATATTTCTATAGGAAAAATTGCTAAGCAATATGACATCTGGTGGGATTTTAGGAACTACAGAAATAGACATTCTATCGCGCTTTTTTTTATAAAAAATGTTTGCATAAAAATATAATTGCATAAAAACAAGTATTAATATTGTAACAAAATTACAAAAACCACCAGTAAGCATTAAAATTCACGTTGTTTATATGTAACGAATGTCTATTTTGAAGGTTCCAAGTATTCCACAATAGCGCTGCGATCTTAAAATACTTCCCCTATATTTTTTTAAATGTAGGAATATTAGTTTACTTTTTGAATATTGCAACACTTACCTAACATAATTTTTAATGTAAATTATAAAAAAAAAATTGAATTGAATAATTAGCGGTATGCTGTTTTGAATCTTATTTATTTATTTAAAACATTTATTAGCAATCATTATAAACATGAAACCCAATAATACAGTTCAAAGTACATATTTCAATAGTAGGTGATATAAGAAGTAAATAATAATCACTACTCAACATATTTGAACTTTTTGTCGAGTACAATTAGCTGTTTTGGAATAAATATGACCTACTGATGACGAAAATGGTGGTTGAGAAATTTGTAGAACCCTCATATTTAAACTATTCAATTTTCAAAATTATTTAAAATATTATTAGTATTTCCTGCAAAGAATCATTTAAAAAAATAATAAAACCATTGCGGAAAAGTTGCGGAACCCCAGAAAACGTTCCACGGAACCCTAGGGTTCCATGATTGCGAACATACCTATAGCCTGTTTCAATTTGGGATGATTCTTATGGCGCGTCTACACTAGAGTGAGATTGTCCCGAGGTAATGACGACTTTTGCGTTGTTGAGAGACTCAGTAACATAAATATATCCCTACTTACTTGTGCGTTGCTCAGTTGTACACCGTCTAATGGTGGATGTGTTCTATAATCTATTCGCGGAGAACATGCAGTTAAGGTAAATATAAGAACTACTTCACTCTTGCTGTGATTGGACGTTAAGATATTAAAAGTGGTTTAAATGTTTTCTTCCAATCAGAACAAGTATGACGTAGTTCGAATGTTTACATCATTCAAGTTCTCCGCGAATAGAGTATCATACCGTGTCTACAATAAAGCAACATACCCTCATCAAAATGGTCCATGAAATACCCACTACAATCGAGAAGAGAATGTTCATTTGTTACCGTATAAAAACTTCGCCAATAGCATGTAAAGAAAGCAGCCGCTCGTGCCTAAACTAGCCATGTGCAACCATTCAGAAGACCTCCTTCAATAGAATCGAACCCAAATCTCGGAGGTGTGCAGCCTTTCATTAACACCTGCGACATTTGGGCTCGATTCTAGCAAAGGGCAGTCCCACGAATACCCACATATAGGCAGCTGAAACACACGCGGCCTCTCTGCCTGCATGCTATTAACAATATTTTTATAAAATAACAAACATTCCTGACTCAACTTCATCAAAATCCCTAGACGAACGGTTTTCAATTTATTTAAAAAGGTGTACCATTAAAACCAAAATTTAAAAATGTCTGTACCACCTAAAAAATGTACAACATAACATACTGGTATTGAGAAAAAAGCCAAGAGGTCTTTTATTCACGTACCAATCAAGAATAGTTTCAGGTACCACCAGTGGTACATGTATCAGTTTGAGAAACGCTGCTCTAGACCATTTTGATGAGTGCAGTTATACGAAATTGTCACGGGAACACTCTTCTTAGTCAGTTCCAATAATTTGTTACTATCAACCACAATCGCAGAGTTTATTGAATTGCATTAAATTTCTTTGCTCTTGCGGTTGAAAATAGCAAATCGTTGATTCCGTTTAAGTTGAGCTACTTTTCCATATAACGAGATATATAATTTCAAATAAACATGTCATAGTGTTGACTATATAACTTATCTGTCTACACTAGTTAAATTCGAGTTCACACGTGGACGTGGTAAATTCGTGGACACTCGAAAGACATGTCCGCGGGGCCGGTTTCTGAAAGCCTAGTTAACTGTATCAAAAAAAAAAAAAAAAAAACGGTTGCTATAGTTACTTATGGGATTGTTATATTGTAACCGTAGTTAACCAATTGCTTACAGTTAACTAAGCTTTCAGAAACTGGTCCATAGTGTTGACTATCCAACTTATCTGTCTACACTAGTTAAATTCGAGTTCACCGACAAGCCTTTGATCTTTGCCAACAATTACTGGACACGCGAAAGACTTGTTCCCGGACAAATTTATGTCCTTGAAGTGTTAGTTGCTCGAGGTGTAGGACCTTTTTTTCCCCAGTGTAGACACGGCATTAGATTTCTCTCAGAAACAGACTGTAATTTGATACCCCCGCTTTAGTCCGCATACAACGTGTTGAGAAAGCAAATTAGTAAAATAATCTGAGTATCTTTAGTTTTTAAAAATGGTTATTGGTGGTATATTGGTTCCCTTTTTTTCTATTTTCTATTCTCAAGCATTAACCTGCAAAACATAATGACTACATTCATACTTTAATACTTATGTAAATATAGATTCATTCAGCTTTTTTGGACAGTTATGTATTATTTGCAGAAAAGTTCATCATGTCGCCACTAAATCATTGGCTTCTTCAGGAGCTGTTCTAGTGTAATTTCTTACTTACATACATCACAATATATTTTAATCAGTCGTAAATGGAGTTGATTGGAACCATGATGTCAATTTAGTGTGGCGACAATATAGAAAACTCGAGTTAAAGTTAAAAACGATTAATTCGTTCTTTACCAACCAGACAATAGTCTCATAATTTTTACAACGTCTACCTTTGTTCGAAAATAACTAAGTTTAATAGAAAAAAATCAATGTTTACCCCTCTTAACACATTACCGTCCGGACACCTAAAAATAGGGTTTCTGTTGATTCCGGATGTATAATTCCGGACAACATATAAATGAAGAGGTAAAATTCAAAACGTGTTATGTCACAATAATGCACTTTTGAGATAATTGCAAGACATTATCATCCTGTTTGCGATAAGTTTGGAAACCTAAATATTCGACCCACTTATTTCTATGGTCCCAAAAATTGCATTTAAACACGTCATTAAATTTTTAATGAGCAAAATTACGAAAAATCGATTATTTAAATTTGAACAAAACACGTTTTGAATGAACTTTGTGAACTTCTTCTTCTTTGAGTGCCATGCTCGATGCTCTGAACTGACAAGTTCTTACTGAACATATTCGATGCTCTGAACTGACAAGTTCGTACTGAACATATTCCGAGCGTAAGCTATTTCCCCGCATACAGTTGTGTTGTGTGTGTTGCCTGTATATAACACAATCGTATGGGACCTACAATTTATTATCGTGGAATCCGAACCACTAATTATTTTGGGGAAATTTTACTAGGGCTTTTACCTCGGTGGTTGCCCGATGCCTTCCGCGGGAGAACCGGTCGGAAAAATGTAAGGTGTTTTTCTGATATCGGGGAATGAACCCTGGTCCGCCGCTCAGTAGTCCACACACAAACTAACTGAGCCACGACCGTTCTTGGTGAACAAATGGCTTAAATGGACGAAACAAAGATCAAATCTGATTTGAATTCTTTTTTATTAAAAAAATAAAATAAAATAGGTTTACATTAATTATTGTATGTATGTATTACGTAATAATTCGTGTTTTTATATAATTTTTATTTAAAATTTTAACTTAAAAAACTTAGAAATATGAGACTTTTGCCCGGTTACACGTAACTACTCCAAACTGTAATGTGTTAACATATCACCTGAGGATGATAAATATTTTGCCGTAATTTTTACACAACTCAAACGAACAACGTTCGCAGCAACAGCTACATTTTGTAGTTTTCATTTTTAGGTGTTCTAAACTCAACACCAATTGAAATCTTGTACAGAGTGTCCAATATAAAGTGAGTGTTAAGCTGGGTTTACTGTGGCGAATCGATTTTGTAATGTATCGAGTAAGGTAGCACGCCGTGTTATGGTTCTGTGTAATTTGCACAGGATCACTCATCAGAATCCGATCGGATCACAAACCGCTCGATCTGATGCGCTCCATGTCGGTTTTTGTTGCACAAAAGAATTCTTTGCGGTTGTTGGGACGTGTTCTCAGTATTTCTGATGCTCGCAAGCATAGTCGCTTAGATACAAAGTTTACATAACCTAGATTATCATCATCATCCTTGAGCCATTCGAGTCTACTGCTGAATATAGGCCTCCCTTAAAAATTTCCATTTTTTTTTTTTTTTTTTTCTTGGGCTTGTAGCCATTTCGTTCTATTTCGCTTTAGGTCATCAAGTCCAGCGAGTTGGTGAACTTCCTCGGCTACGTATATCTGTCAATGATCTCCAATGGAAAATCCGTTTGGTCCTTCTGTCGTCTATTGTTCTAGCCAGGACTTCAGCACTTGGTATTTTGTCGTTTAGGGTTATACCGAGCCTAGCTCGATCCATGGTCCATTGGGTTACATGAAGCGTTCTAGCGAAGCTTTAATCAGTGTTAGGATTTCCTCCCCCGTAGGTTAAGACGGGCATAACAAATAGTTCGAAAGCTTTCTTTTTAAGGCACATTGAGATATCATTTTTTAAAATGATACCCGATCGATCCCATTAAAATGATAGAGCAGGTAGTAAATATTAGTTTTAAAAAAATCTTAAATTCTTCGACAAAGTGTTAGCCAACAGTTTAGCTTCTTCATTTTTACGTATGAAGTTCTAACAAAAATTTGATAAAACTGCAATGTAAAGTTTATCGAAATCTAACATATCTTAACCCAGTAATACCGGAGTAATTTTTCGTAGAAAAAAAATTACAACTTGCATAAAACAGGTTAGATTGTGTATTTAGAATATCCAGTAACTGAAATTTTAAGTTTTGTTTATGCTCATAGCATGTTCCACTGTCGAATGGTACACAGGAAGATTTCAATACGTTCTAATCACGTTTTCAAGCGAGGATTACCTTAAGCTGCGTCCACACTGGCAAGTGGTTTTGCCAGTCGGCAGGGACGTCCACAATACACAGCTCAAGTTCAGGATAGAGCGCATCAGTCTTGTGTCTTTTTATTTATTTATTTGGTCTTAGCAATTATGCCCACTTACCAGGATGTTTTTGATTTTTAATTATACGTTTTTAAACCTTTAAACTACAAATACAATCATCCATGCCATCACCGGGATTCGAACCCGAGCCACCCTGGTCTAACATTAACACACCAGTATATTACCCTTTATACCATGGTGACCGGCCATCAGTCTTTTATAAAGCCTGTTCAGCATAATACGGTTTGTAGCCTAAATTGTATTTGCAAGCCGATTGGCATAGATCAGTGTTCTTCAACCTTTTTGCCCCCGCGGGCCGGTCAAAATAGGATAAATATTTCACGGACCGGCTGAAAGCTAAGACACAAATAAAAACCAATATAAATAGTATATTATATAGGTATATATTATAGAGGAATATAATTACAATTTTTAGTGCGACATCTGCTACTGCTTCTTTCGTAGAAAATTTGATATACGTTGCTGCAGAGTTGTTTCTAAAAGATGAAGCGCTGCGTTAACATCCATTCGATTTCTCTGTTTGATTTTTATTATTGACATGGCTGAAAAAATCTTTTCGCACAAATAGGAAGTCGAAAAAATGACAAATAATTTGATAGCCTTATAACCCAAAGATGGATATTCTTTTTCTAGCGATTTTCAAAATTGAGACAGATATTGCATTTTTGTCAGGACACCAGAGTGACATCAGAAGACAACTCGATCAGCTTTTCTTTTTCACAAGGATCAAGTGAACATGACTTTATATCTTCCAAGAATGGATTATTAATTCAGATGTTACCTTTACGAGGATCCTCATTTTTAGGGAAATAATTATTAAAATTTTCAGCTAATGCTCTTAAATGTGGACTTATTATGTTGAATGTGACTCTCTAGTTGACATCAGCAACAATAAAAAATTCTTCCAAAAGTGGAAACATTTCTATATCTTCCTCTTACAAGCGACTATCCCAAAGAGCTATCTTCTTCAGAAGTATGAAAAAAAGCCGCGAGAGGCGTTGTATTGGGGCTAGTAAATATTAAATAAATCATAGTTCAGACAAAAGTTAGCTTATGCGTCGACTAAAAAAAATGTGCTATACACTCGTGAATAGAAGTGTGCATCTACATGATTCGGTCAAAATATTTTGCGGACCGGCAGGAATTTTCTGCGGACCACGGGTTGAAGAACATTGGCATATATGACACGTCCACACTGAGCATTAGGTGCGGTTTTCTTTGATCCATAGTCGTATCAGTCGGATTGCAACTGGCGTACCAAGCGGCCTGTTGGCATCGACGTCAACGACGTGTCCACACTTATGCGGCTTCGTGGACGCACCATTAAGTTTTACATTACAGGATCAGTTTGCTAATATAGACCCAGCTTTATCCTTTTACGCTTAAAATTATATTCCAGTACGTAACATTAAATGTATTGTCGTATTTGTATACGTTATATGGCCGCCTATGACAGTACAATAGGGGTACTCAACTTTTCATACCTACCGCCCACTTTAGCATCTCTATTGGTAGAAAAATTTCCATACCGCCCACTTGTTGTATAATAATAATAACTTACCAAATACTTTCGCAAAATTTAGCTGCAAAAATCTTTATAAAACGACTTACTGCATCATCTCTTATTATTAAACACAACAAATATACATGCACCAAAACGTGGCAATTATATATTTTGAGAAATTTAACTATAAACAGTAAAGAATTTTATGAAAACTTAATGAAAATGTTTTTCAATAATGCTATGAAATTTTTTTAAATAATACTTTAAAAAATTTCCGTTTTATTGTTTTTAAAACGTCAATTAAATCTAAAAAAACGGAAAGTAGCCAGCATTGGACAAAACCCCTACCGCCCACCAAAAAATTCCTACCGCCCACTAGTGGGCGGTAGGGACCAAGTTGAGTACCACTGCTGTATAATATAATTGTGAGTGAAGCTTAAATGGGTGTTTTCAACAATCACCTAATTTCGGACACTCCGTACTTCTCACTTTTTCTCAATCTCTGGCTCAATACGAACATACTAATAGTCATTATGTTAAATGTGGGTGTTGGTGTCATATGTAGTTTTAAAATGGGCAATTGCAGTCTTAAACAGTTGGGGCCTTAATGCTTGTTAAATGTTTGAGAATCCCATTGGCATGCTCTACCAGTTAGATGGGTGTATTTCTAATTTTATTTTGTCCGATAGGTGTATGGTTACAAATTTATTAATGTGTCATAAAAAAAAAAAAAAACTTTATGCTCTATAAATGTTGGTAGTATTTTTATTTTACTAGTAATGTTTTTATTATTGATGTCGTTTTAAATGTGGTATATGTGAAAATCGACAGTTTACTGCAGATAAACTTTATTACGAAAGTAAAATATTTATTGATGTAATTTGTTCACTATTTTCGAATTGTGTTATCAAATACTAAAAATTTTATTGATTGTTAAAAAAAAATAGCTCATTCTTTTTTATCAAGGATGTAAATGTCTTTCTAATATTTTGGCTAAACGCCGATTATTATTATAATTTGTATATAAAATAGATCCTGTAACGCCTTTATGGAGCAAAGTATTGGGTTGTTACATAAGTCGTGTTTTTTTTTTTTTTTTTTTACCATTCAATAAAATATACATTATAAAAAAAACTTTTATTATCAAATGTACTGTCCATTATTTTCTATCACTTTGGATAAACGCTCAGACAATTTCATAATGCCATCTTTCCAGAAGGCTCCGTCTTTAACGTCTCGAAAAATCTGTAGAGGTGAATTTTGATATCGTCCTTATCGTAATTTTTTCCGTTAAGGGAATTTTGTAGAGAGCGGAACAAATGGTAGTCGGAGCATATGGTTCAGACATCGCACCATCCGACTACTATTTGTTCTGCTCTCTACAAAACTCCCTTAACGGAAAAAATGTCGCATGTGTGGACGATATCAAAATTCACCTGGACAGATTTTTCGAGAGCAAAGACGGAACCCTCTGGAGAAGTGATAGAAAATAATGAACAGTACATTAAATATTTTATTTTTTTTAGATGTATATTTTATTGAATAAAAAGTGAAAAAATAAAAACGAACGGACATATGTAACAACCCAATAATTCATCACAATGTCGTCATGTAGAACTGTTTATCGGGCTTTTATTTGGCTCCAGCTTTATTTTTGTTCATGTCCAGCTTTATCTACGGTGCATTACCGTGCCTGTCTTGGCTCCCAACTTTTCTTTTGCCATCTGGAATCTAGTCCAATGTTATCTAATTTTAAAACAACTACTTGTATAAGGCTATGCCCAAATCATTCCTTTTGCGCTTTTTTCCTGCCTTATTTCTGATTGTCCTGTGATCCGACACAGATATTTATTAGCTATGCTATTTGGATTTTAAACTATGGTGTTCGCCACAAAACTGGGATGAAGTCCAGTTGACATAAAGCTGTAACAAAGTTAAATTGGGCAGGGCAGTGTCTAGGACAAATCATTTATGTAGAATACGACAGTATCGGTTTGTGACAGTATCGTTTGTTTGCAGTAATGAATTAATGGTTAGCAAAGAAATTTATTTCGATAAATTTAATTCGTTTTTACGCTGGTAGCGCCCTCACACCAATTACCAAGATGGAAAGCACATGTCATGAAATCCACAACAGAATATGTCGCCAACATTAGTATACGAGGGGCAAGGATATTATGGCCGGAAAATAAACAATAATCTCAATAAAATTATCTTTTAACTTACCTATAAAGCATTATAACTTAATCATAATAATGTATTTATGTTTAAAAACACTTCAAAAACCACAAAAAAATTGTTTAGCACGATTATATATAAACAAACAGGTTAAGAAGGTAATTTCGGCAATAAGTAACGATTAGTCAACGGGTATTTTCGGAAATATTCAGGAGGCAACGATTTATTCTAGGAAAATGTAAACAAACTATGCTGGTGTCCATTTGGTTATTGGTCTGAGGTACTGCCAGCGTCGTGGTAGTGCTAGTGCCGATGTTGTACACCACGCGCCGCTGCTTTGCAAATAGCGCTACAGCTCTACAGCTCCAGCATCGTGCTTGGTCGGTGCCGCTCAATTGTTCCTCATTTTGTCCAGTATTTTATCTTTCTTCAGACACCCGAATCTTATATTGCTTTATATATTTTCTTTGTAAATGTTGCCATATTTCGAAGTTAAGTCGAAATTTGTGTCACTTTTCAAATTTGCAGTGTGTTACGGATATTAGATCGCAGTATTTATACTTTAGTATTGTAGAACTCGCTATTACTAATCGTCTGAGCGGACAAAACACACGTACAGCCTCTCCGATTGCTGAGTTATGACTGTTGAACTGGTGCGGAAAACTTTTGACTATTCTTTTTGATAAAAGTTTTGCTTCGTAAGTTTTACAAGCTATTTTATCTTCCCCCATTCTCAGCATATTACTTTTGTATTTGCAATATTTCTGAATACATACATACCTATGTCCAATCTATCGCTGCTGCTCATACTGTATTCCTACCGTTTTTTGCTTTTCCTGAAATACTTTTTTTTGGACATAATTTCTTTTTTTTGCCCTTCGATTTTTTCTAAGAAATTTCATCCCTCTTGGCTTTGCCTTTAGTATCTACAGTACACCCCCGCATGGAAATCTTGGCTAATCTTCTATTGTAGAAAGCAGATTTTGTTGAACAGTGTTGAATCCAAGGTGGTACCTAGGAGAGATTTCCCTCCCTGGCTGGTAAAAATTGTTCCCCTGAGATTTTTTGAACTGCAATACCTGCCTAATCTACTTTAAACCGAGCTCATAGTCCCCCAGGGTCTTGTAGTCGTCGTCGTACCCGGCTCAAGTAATTCTCCCGAGAAGAAAAAGTCTGGTTTCATCACTGTATCTACAGTAACACCCCTGTGTGGAATTCTTGACTTAAGTCCTATCGTAGAAAGCAGATTTTGTTGAAAAATTCTTTATTTTTGTGAAACGACACCATATTGAAATTATTTTGAAGCATGAATTGAGCATAAAGTTTTCGATGTTATTCAACCATATTTCATTGTTATTACTTATAATTCTAGATAAAAAATTGTCTGGGAAATCAAAAGATGAACAGATGGCTGAAAAGAAACAGGAGTTAGAGAAAAGATTGCAGGATGTAACAGGACAACTTGGAAATGCTAACAAGAAGCAAGCCAAGAAAGGTAAGATTCTTATTATTCTTGTTATTAATATATTTATTATATCAACGTACCGTTGCAATGTACCATTGTTGAAACTGTAAAGGAGGGAAATTTAGGATTGTATCAAAAATAAAAGTCCATAATTAAATTAAATATAACTATCCTATTAGAAAATAATTAGATGAGTTAAGATAATATATTCTTAAGGGTACTTAATATAAAGTGTATGTCATGTTTATTATTTTAACCTAAAACCCTAATATCATAAAAGGAAACAATAAAAGGAAATCGTAATTCCTATATTAGTTTACAAATGTGTCAAATAATTATTAGACGTATTCAAAACATATTTAAATAACTATCTGTCTTGAAATTTTAAACATTAGTTTTGATTGTTTTTCTAATGATACAGAGCGGTCATAATTTCTTGTCAGTTATGCAATAGTTGACAGAAACTTTTTGTTATCAAATTTATTTCCAAGGACATGCACACATAGACGTAGATTCGATTTTTATATTGGGTTATGTATGTTCAATATTTCACTTACCTCTAAGAGCTAACTTCGATCAACATTCGTCTTCCAATTACAATCTTAATAAAAATAATATCAACAACAACAATAATAACGAAAAAAACAATAATATATCTTAACAAAAACCACTACTTTTTCTCTACACGCCATTGATTTAACGAACAACATGAAGTTATCAATACAATATCGTTACTGATTGGTTCTTTGTTAAATTGGAATTTTTAGATAATAGATAGAATACAGTTTTGATATTTTAAAGCTCATTGTTTACTGTTATGTAACTGACAAGAAATTATGATCACACGGTATTATTATGTCTAAATTATTATCGATGAATTGTCATATAAGTACTGAGATATACCAGATGACCAAAGGTACGCGATGAAATTTTTTCAGTTGAGCAATGTTAGGCTCTCGGAGCAGTTCAGACTAGACAGTCATGGGTTAAAGAATTACGTTCTAATATTATACTTGTAAGAGCAATTAGATTTAGTACGTCATAGGTTAAACATACATATGTATTTGGAGTGTTCATACAAGTGTAATTAAAGTAACAAAGTAATTCCCTATATAGATTAGTGTAATATACAGCTTAAGGAAGGGAAAGACAATATTCAAAACTTACGAGTTGATTGTTATTCGGAGACGGTAGTGATTCAGTGTCTAGTGGACAAATTAGTGTTTGGTATTAACAATGCATCTCATGTGCAGTATTTGTGAATATGTGTCTTTTTTTGGATCAGCTCTATCATCATAATTTAAGTGGGTTAGTTAAAATGAGGACTTTAGTTCAACAACCCGTAAGTCCATCCTATGAATAATTGCACCTAACTAGTGAACCCGGAGAGTACATATCCTAAACCGCTCACAGATTATGAACTAATTATGTGAGTAATCTCGAGTTTTAAAAAATTGTAAAAACTACAACTGAAGTATACTAATATTATATTCCAAGTTAATCAGCCAACCGTAATTTTCATTCTTATATCAGATAAGATCCTCACAAAACTCTGGAAATCTGAAAAGATTTTTGCGCTTGCCTTGTTCGTTTGGTTGGGTGTTCGTGTTTTTTACTACCGGCATACATAGACCTTTTATGCTCTTAGTTGCTCTGGAGCACATGCACTCTAACTGATGGCTGGTTGCTAAAGAAAGAGTTAGTTGTAATTCGAGTTATTCCTAGTCCGATCAAAACAAAATATTTTAACTTGAGTTAGGAATAACTCGATTCTTTAGCAACTTGCCATGAATGAATCAGCATGTCCTTCCTTGCCGAGCGATCCGGGTAACTTATATCAACTTAGTAATCTGTGAATTAAAACAATGAAATATTAATGCAATTAATACAGATCAGTAACTCCACAGAGCTTAAATTCAATTTTGTTAGAGAATGCCTGAAGTTGATCTAACCAGAAGAACCTATAAGAGAACAATATAAGATTCTAAATTTCAAATAGCGAAATACTTCAAAATAATCGAAACGTAGTAAAAAATACAAAAAAAGGTCTTGGGACTTAAAGTAGTGGCGCGTATTTAATATTAGTAATAGTTAGTGTTAGGACGTATTTAGGCTCTGAATTAAATATATGTCTTCATAGGCGTAATTTTTAAATGTAATATCTTTTTTCTACTCACCTATCAGAACGCTATCGTTTTCTGTTGCAATAGCGCCAACGGAGTGGCCGAGCGCATTGAGTCGTGCGGTTTGTACTTGTGGAAATAGTATGACTTGGCGGCCGGTGGTTCGAGCCTGGTTCGTTGGTGATATTATTCGGGCGAGAATAATATGTTTACATTACTCTCTTTTTCACAATCATTCACCCCTCATCCAGGTGTAGGAGCTCGCCCCCTGGCATCGGCGATTAGCCTCGTTGCAGAAATAAAGGCCGATGTAAAATAAATAATATAATAATAATAATCTGTTGCAATAGCAAAGTGGAAAATTGTTGTTTGCTGAGGAATGTTTTGTGTCCAAGGCAACCCAATCGAAAAATAATTTCCGCTCTAGCGCAGAAAGTATTTTCCGATTGGTCAATATAAATTAAATAATACTACACATTTAAGTTTATTTTTTGTATTTATTTAAATTATTAAAATGAATTCCTCCTTCGAACAAAGAGTTGGCTGTTACACAATATACTATTATATATATTATTACCTTTCTCTTGACTTTTGCAGCAAAAATTCTAACACTATTTTCTTTGCTGCTTCCTCTATCTCTTCGTCAGCCTCGCTGTTTACTTCATCTTCATACATTATTATTTAACAAACATACAAATACCAATGTATTTTAAAATAATTATTTTGACATTTTTTTAATTGTTTATGAACATCGTAGCAACGAAAAGCCACCTATTATGTATATAAATCTAACATACATAATGATTTCTATTTCTTATTTTTTGAATTCTTTTAAATAGGCGTTCGTAGAAAAAATAGTATGTGTGACACGCGCAGAAAGTACATTGCCGATTTTGAAAGATTGCCGCGCGAGCACAGCGAGAATCTTTCTCAATCGGCAAATGTATACTTTCTGCGCTTGTTACAAAATATACTACTACTATTAAATTAATTTTTATCATTGATTAAAAAAAAATCAATCGCCAACGATAATGGTTGCAGTGATATTTAGTAAAGCTTTGTACTATGATTTGTAGACACGTTTCAAGACAGTTACTTGTTGGAACAATTTTACCACAATCATATTCACAGTGAAGGATTTATTGTCAGAATATGACGAGCCACATTATTATTAATTGAGATATATCAATGAGTTTTGACATTGTATAATAATGTAACAAGCCACACGATATAGTTCACCCGCACTCTAAGAGATGATCCAGGGTATTAAAAATTATCTTATGACTAATATATCTCATTTTATAAAAAAATGTGGCTTGCCACTTTCTGACAGTAAGCCCTTCAATTTAAGGTAGACCCATTAGAATATAAAAGTCACTTGATATTAATGTTTTTAACAAATTTTTAAAAAGACTTTGTCCGTCCACTAGTTATAACCAACCATCATCATAGTATTCAGAGTGTTTATTAATTATTGATAGGCGTTTAAATTTAGCGCGTTGCTGTGCTAAAAATTTCCATCCCTAGTTGTACGTGACGTTTTTTACCATAAACATAGATACGGATATAATATGATATTAACAGTTATCTGACATTGACAATTTCTGGTGTATTATCAGAAAAGGCTATATTTATTAGAGATGGGTTGTTCATGAACGAACCGGCTCACTGAGCCGGCTCAGTACACTGACCGAAGTGACACGGATCACCAAATTGAAATTAGCCGGCTCACGGCTTACTGTATAGTTTCAAGTTTCAAGGATACGATTGGTCGGGCGATTGTGAGCAGTGACCGGAGTGATCCGGATCTGGATCGATGTCATGTTGAACTTCGCGAGAACTCGGCTTGTAATATATTATCATAAAGTGTATTTTGTCATCAATTTGTAGGGCAGTTTATTTGAAACTAATAGGCTTAGTCTGTATTTTCTTACAACCATACTATATAAAAATATTGCCCATTCCCGGATGTCCGATTTATAAGGGCAATAAACATCGCCATAAACTTAACACATCTGGTTTAAAATACAGTAGCTACATAAAGTGAATTATTTGTTTCAAAAATGTTAGATAATTGACTTCTATAAATTTTTATTTATCTAACTTGTTCATATAATGCAAGAGCCGGGGCTAAGCGACGTTCTACCTACGAACGAACGAACGACCGACCGATCGACAACTGACCGACATGTGTCTCGGGATCATGTTTACAGTTCATATATACAAGAACCTGCTCTAAGCGACGTTTTACCTACGAACGAACGACCGACCTGTGTCTCGGAAACATGTTTACTTAGCCGGATCACTGAGCCGGATCAATGAACCGGCTCAGCAAACTGAACGACCTCCACTGATCCGGTTCCGCAAACTGAGCCGAAATTCCCATTTCTAATATTTATTGCCACTTTTGTACATTATATTATTGGGAAGGATAAAATAGTCGCATAAACAGTAGCAAATGTATGTTATTAATAAATTGCTTTGTAAATGACTAATTAATTTACCTTTGTAAGTATTTCCATGTGCGTTACTACTAAGTACCAACCTATAAATTAATCTAATAATGGAAAATTCAAACGCCTATCAATCATTTAACGCTCTGTACAAATCATTGTTAATCGTGCCGCTAATAACCACAAATACTATGCGACAAAAATGTTAATAAACTCATTGATAATCGAATTTTCTTTTACATGATGCATAAAATATTATTCTGAATATTTTGATGACTCAAAATATCGAGCTTTTTAAAACTGATTTCTTTAAATTTGTGTTAAAATTTAATTTCATTATTTATACTTGTTTGTCACGTTGTTATTTTTGTTTCCAGATGAGACCAACAAAGTTGATGTGGTAGGTGGTACGGGCGGTCCTTCAAACCGTCTATCTTCGAGTTCTAGTAGTTCAGACTCGGATAGTAGCAGCTCGAGTCTTTCCAGTAGTTCTAGTGACTCCAGTGACAGTGAAGCAGGTTAGCTAAAAGATTTATCATTCACAAAATAGTTAGCAATCCATGACGGAATAAAATAAGAGTTTTCGTGAAAAGAGTTCTGTGCGCGAACAACACAAAACAACACCAAACATTCGATTTTATTTTTTTTTAAACTATCCCTTACTCCCTCTTTTGTACTCTTAGAATTCCAGGCAGTGTTTAAATTTTACTCGAATAAAAATAAGATTTTTATGTTTCGAAAAAGTTTTGTTCTAAAATTTACGTTCTAAAAAAATCAAAAATTATATAATTTACAAAATAAAACAATACAAGCAAAAATAATGAATTAATTTCTAAAAATATAGTTTTATAGTAATTCAAAGGACCTTTAATTCTACACTGGAGCGACCTAGTCCTGGGATTATGTTTAGAGACAATGTCGTTTAACAACCACCTGTCTCCACCAAGGTTGAAGTCGCGCGACTTTTGTCGGGAGATATGTCATTTCATATAAATATGTCTTAAGGCACCTACAGGCAGCGTGGCAAGTCACGGCCAATGTTTATACTTGTCTTGTTCCGCGGATCGTGTGTAGAGGCAACAAATCACAGCCAGCTATGGCTGGGCTTGGCGTTGGTCGACGTTCGCTTCCGAGGCAGTATTCTATCACAAGTTAAAGGATTCTGACCAACATAGGTGCAAACTTGTACATGCATGTTAGCACCGTACACACAACGCGCACACACTTGTCATCACATCAGCGAGAGTGTTGTGTTCAAAAGGAAGGTTATAACCATTTTTGCGTAATTATGAAGTCTACTTAAAGTAAAAAGTATTTTTTTGTACTTTTAATCTAATTTAAATATCAAAAGCAAGGTCGAAGCTGCAACCATAACCTCACTTTCACTGTCAGACGCCATTTTACAAGCGCTGACCCATGTTCGCTATTTTTGTACCTTGCCAACACTGTATCGTCTGTAGGGTACACAAGTACAAGTGTCTGCCAGTGCTACATGTTACGGTCAGCGTCAGAACTAACGCTGGTATACCGCCTGTAGGTGCCTTAACAACATGGTATTGATTGTTGTGTACACGTCGCTAGACTCAAGTCCAAAGACAATCCATTCATATTTGATAGTTACTGGAAACGATAAACACTTGCCGCGAACAAACTCCCATCAGACACGTTACTAAAGTGTTGTGCCCGTTTTTATAAACGTTTATCACTCTACAAAGCAGCGTTATATCAAATTTTCTGAGATTTCTATGGAAATTTTCTATAAAAAACTTTGTTTTTAACGGCTTTTTTGATGTAACGAAGCTTTATACAGTAATGAAAATTTATCAATACGGGCATTAGTCGCTTATTGGAAAAGAATGTGTCCGCAGACAATTTTATATAATTTCAGACATACTAATATTACTAAAGTGTTCACGTCTCCTTGGTGTAGGCACGGTATAACGCACTGTGTTAGTTTAACTCGTAAGAAATACCCATGTTTATATGGAAGAACATACACTTGACCACCAGGTTTAATTCTTTGTAGTGGCTAATCTGTTGCTGCTATCATTCAAGACAAGTTGGTGTCGCTAATTTAGCGAGTCAAGCAACCAGTATCGCGTTCTGTCGAATAATTCGCGACTAGGAGTCTCTTATAATTAATTTTCTGTTAATAAATGGTTTAAAATTTTTACCATTTAAGAGGATCTTGCATTCCGTGCGCACTAGACGTTTAAACATGTGTAATAACAAACAGATTTTACTTATTTAACTGACCAAAAATAAACAAAAATATTTGTAAAGACAGACCCTACATTATACCATGATTTAGCTTTTTTTAATTTTATCTACTCTGAATTAACACGGAGGGTTAGCTTATTAACATAGTGAAATTTAAAATATTTAATACCCACTATTTAATTAATTAAAATCAAATAATATATGTAAAGCATAATTCGTTAATTTAGTTATATTTATTTTCTCAACATATTAATTCTTATGAATACCAAATAATTCAATATCCAAGACTTTTTGGTACTTTTATACCAAAAAAAAAAACAAAACAAAAATATAAGTAAACTACATTATATTGCACATATATTTCTAAAGTGACATAACTCAAGAAAATACGTTTTTCAGAAAAAATAAAACATCTATGAACTTAGCTGAATATTTATTTCTAGTAAAGCAGGGGTGTCAATTCTTGCATTTTTGCGGCCCGTAACGACTTCTTAGGCTGCGGTTACAGTGGAAGCGTGTTCGCCCGAAGTACAGTTCGGGCATATTCGCGCGTATATGGGCATATTCGCGCATATAATTACTTTTGTTCTTAAAATTAATTCATAATGAGGGTTTAAAATTAAGTTTCAGATTTATTTAAAATAAGATTTACAAGAATAAAATATATAAAACCAGGATCGAGTGAACCACCAGATAATCGACTCAGAGCTTCTATAAATTCAATAATTCTAGTTCTTCTCGCGAACCGAATAATGCTCATTCCCGTGTTAAGTTAAACTGCCGTTTAAATAATACATCGAATAGCATTTCCTGGAATTAAAGTCTAAAAAATGTCCCAGGGTATGTCATTGTTCAAATTTACTAAACAATAACTTTGAATAAAAGTCATTTTAAGTAATTCAGTTGCCAACTTCATCCCATAATTTACGTGATTGATCACGGTTATGGTAAGTTTTACATTTTTGATCCCATAACGATTTTCAATCAAAAACTAAAAATATTAATTTCTCAGTATTCATTTTGTATACACAGACTGTACCACAGAGCAAGTAAAACAAGTGGACTGTACGTATATTAGAACTGTAGGTAAAACGTATACTCGCGCTAAGAAAACAAACAAGTTTGAACTTGAAGCGGCGATCAGCTATTCGCGCGATTTATAATACATACATTGGTACTTCTTGAATGCGGTCGAGTACGCGCAACTTACAGTTCGGGCGAACACGCTTCCACTGTAACCGCAGCCTTATACTATAATACATTTGTATACACTATATCTTATATAGCATATAACATTATTTGAACGAAAATACCTCGTAACAGAATCTGTTCGGGCCTTGTTCTAAGTCAAGTTAGAATATGTTCTATGGCCAGGTGCTAACGATTGAGCTAAAAGTTTTAACACGAGTTATACCTAACTTAAGTTAAAGTTATATGTTTTTGTATATTGTTTTGATTCTAGTTAAAACACTTAACTTGTTTTTTAGCAACTGGTCATTAATGAATTATTACACATATTACATGAATGCAAAATCCTCTTAAGCACAATACATTTAAATGTTACGAAGATGAACTTCGTACAGTGTTCGTTCAAACAAATAAAATATGGTTCGCAAAACTCAGGACAAAAATTCTTGATGTATTCAAAAAATACTGCAAGTACAGAAATATTAAAGTAGACAACGGTATGATAATTTTAATTTGTTCATTTTGTGTTGACGTAATTATATAATTTTTAATTTTTCTTACGAACAAAACTTTTTCAATAAAGCAATTCGTGTTAACAGTTTTTTTTTGCTATCGTGCCATCCGTTTATATTTTGAAGTGTCGTAGAAGAATAAAAAAATTTTAATTCATTAAAAATAAGTGCGTATATTTAATTTATTGTTAATTAGTCATAGTACGTAGATTTTATTAAGAAAAAAAAAAAATATTTGAATGTATTTTAAAAAAAAAATTAGGTATTGTTGGATAAACTGCCTTTTAACTAGCAGAATTTTAATTTTATTTAAAATTAAAAAAAAGTTCGGTTTATTTATTTATATCAACGATGGTTTATTTTTTTAAACGAAAGACTGTTCCGTGACGATTTAAAACAAAAGTTTATAAATGTTACCCATCGATACGTTATAATATATTTTAACGTGTTGAATGTTTTTTTTTACATTGTAATGGGTAACTTTATTGTAGCTACTGACTTTAAGTACTAAAAAAATATTACGTAAGTTTAGATATTCTTAAAAAGAAAAATTCTGCGTCTGATAGACGATTGCAATTTAATTTTAGAAACTCTTAGCTATAACATTCATTCACAAACACACAACTGTACATATTCAACATTTTGCTAATTATACTTTCAACCTTCTCAAAAATAAACATCACAAAAAAATATCGCAGTTTTTACTGCGATTTAAGCCTGATCACAATCGATATTAAACATCGGAATACAGTTCATAAGACTTCGTATAATTGTAATTGTGAGTGTTAGATTTCGATTGTGTTATTGGGCTAGGGTTGAAATGTTTATATATATTGTTGTTCTTTTTTTACGTAAATCATGTCATGTATTGGTATTAGGTTATGAAAAAAATCACAATTTTTAAATGAGACATGAATGGTGTGATACGGTAGAATATTTTATTTCTGCCGTGTGTCGTTTCAAAGACAGGCAGGTTTACGGTGGTTGTGTCTTTTCCAGTATTTTCACAGAACTCTGATCTGTCTGTGCTATGAATGCCATAACACACACACTTCTTGAAATCGATTCAATTAAGTTTACAAATCATTTTGGGATTTTTAATTTATCGACAAATTATATGACGATTAATTCTTTACATTTAAAATATACAGAAGGGTTTCGACTTACGTTACAGCTAGTTACTTATAATAATAGCGAGCATAATAATTCAGTGGGGGCAATGGACTCCTCCATCGACTTCCATCTCTGCCAACTGTATGGGATGGCATTGTTATCTCTCACCTCCTCTTATTGTCTTCCTCAACCTCCTTTTATTTCTAAGTTCGAACTTAAGTATGCAATATAAAAAAAAAGTTAAATACGGAGCGTAAATTATTAAAAAGTTTATTAAATTGTGGTAGCAACTTATCAACTAAAGTTGCGTATTTGTTATTAGTGTCGAATTGGTCTCCCACCATACTCTTTAAGCTGCATTCACAACTTCAAATTGAATACATTGTACATTGTGAGTTGTGGATAAGTTTAATAGACTGTTTTAACGTTTAATACTCACCAAAGCAGATCTTTTATATGCACTTTTATCCGGCTTAAATTCTCCTTCGCTCCATATCATCTGCATAGAATTAATATGGTTTCTTCTCCTTTCTGTCCGTGTGATAATTTGTCTGTCAGCGATTCGAATCACTTATTGTTTAAATGCCCAATTCAATTTCGCAATCGTAACTTATTCTTACAAAATTTAACTGCCCAAAAACATCCTTAATTACCAAAATTCAGACGCTTCTTGCTACTAACTCACGATATTTATGAAATTATTATATTAAATCAGAAAATATCAAATTATAAACGTAATTTTAAAAACCCTTAATCTCTCTTTATTACTTGGCTAAAAGCTAAAGCCAACAAACAAACAAAAAAACTTAATACTAGAGTTTACAGCTATGAAATTTAATGCGTATATTGCGAAACCTGCTAACTACGAAGGCGTTAACTCATTTTTGTGACTGTACAAACTCATTATCGGCGAGATCGTGGTTTCTTATTATATGTTAATGTATACTACGCAACTATAGCAATTCTTTTTAGTTTCACGATTTCCGTAATATGTACGACAAAAAGGTTCCTCGACAATCCCATCTCCACTTGCTTCACTTACCTAGGGCGTAAGTCCGACTTAGTTATATTCATATATAAAAACTTCTCCTCAATATTTTTTTAAAAGTTAATTTCTTAAATATCACACTATCCGCCAAAAATTTTTCAGACGCTTATTGCAAAAAAAATTTTAATTCCTGAAAATGTCAGTAATGAATCGGACTTCCTTTTGTTTCAATAGCACTTTCCACTCCTTTGGGAAGATTTTTGACCAAACTAAAACAATTATCAAAAATACAATGAAGTGAGGGAACATATTTACAAAACGTTTCTTGTCCATTTTTCAAAAATAACCATGAAAAACGATTAATTGCAATTATAAATTACTTAATATCAGTTAATTTTTTCCGAGAGGTGGTATTAATGTTGCCAATAAAACAATAACTTGAATTTGAAAAAAATAAATAAATAACAAGAGACATTTTGGAAATAAGCTTCTCAAGTGTTCTATTTAGTTCTTTGCGAAGAGCAGCTTCAAGTTTCCGTATTGATTTTGCTGGTTCTCACCCATCGTTACAATTCATTCTATAATTGTTGTATTTAGTTTAAATCCGGATTTGGAACTAAATTGAATTGTTTACTTTTATTTTCCTGTCTGCAAAAACTGCTTTATGACAGGTTTTGCTGTTTTTTGAATTAATTCGTTGCAGACATAGTACTGTAATTTTTGGGAACATTGAATTATCTAAAACTTGCCAGCCTGCAGCTAATTTGAAAATATAGTGTTTACTTTTCTCCCCCATCGTAGCCAGCACATTACTCCGCGCTATTTTATGTTTTTTTGCATCCCCCCAATACCAAAAAGATTGTCTAATCTAAGCTCTTCAGCAAAACCTAGGAATTGAAAATTATAAATTGCAGAAGAAAGCATGGTCCGCCAAAAATTGTTACTGAACGTAGTCTACGAAGTAAAAAAGGTTGTTCTGAACCAAAATCTTTAGATAATTGTCGGCATTCATTTTAGTATTCCAACGGTCCCAATGCGGAACCTAGAAACAGAACATTTGAAATTTGCAGAAGGAAGCATAATTCGCTAAAAATTGTTATTGAATGCAGCCTAGACGCAAAAGAAGTCCATGATCTAAATCTTTTAATAATTATCGGCTTTAATTTTAGTATTGCCTGGGCCACACTTGCGTTATAAGCTTCGCCGATAATTGCGCGCTATATAAATTCGTGGTAAACTGCATCTATCGATATCGTGCTAAAGCGCAACTTGTGGCCATACCTGCGTTTTCGCAATATTTATTTTGCTGTAAATAAAATAAAATTATGGTGTATATCCATCATAACTGCATCGTAAAATTATTTTTTACATTTAATTTTACAAATTCAAACATAATCTTACCTGATTTTGACACAATTAAGGTAAGGTAATAATTGTAAAGAAATATGTGTAACATAACCTCAAATGATGCCGGATAAACAACAATACGCGCCAACAGAACATACTACGTTCTGCACTAAGTTCCTTTGATGTGCGCTCTAAATCCGCCACTTCAGTTATCGTCATGTGTCTAGTGGCGCGCACTGCTAATATTGTGAACGCAAACCGATAGTAGCTGGCCACATTAGCGCTTATGTTTAGCGACGATATATGCAGGTGTAGCCCAGGCATATCAATAACAAACAAACGGTTCCAATTCATACCAACATAAACTCCTCTTAGAGAGGTGTCCTTTTTTTAGGATAGTGTACATTATACTCCCTCCATAATCCCAATTCACATTGAAGACCACCCAGGTCAAGAAGAAAAAACAAAAGCGGTATGAGAGGAAACATATTCTACACTATGATAAACACAACAGACACTTTTTGACTTTTTCGAGTTACGCAATTTTCGTTCTAAACAAATATAAAAATCTATTAACTTACTTAATCTTTGAGCCCTTTTACCATATCTGGTGCCGGGCTTTGTGAGAGTTTGAATGTTATTTATATTTGTCTTCTTCTTTCACGGGGGAACGTCTCCACAATTTCTTCCATTCCTTGCTATTTTGAGTCCTACTTCTTGCTTCACTCCAGGGGGTACCTGTTCTCTCTACAGTTTTTCTTATTTCAACATTCCATTCTTTCCTAGATCTTCCTCGTCGTCTTCTTTTAGATACCCTGGCTTCATAAACCTTTTTTGTGTTTCTACCTTTAAAAAAATGTATTAAAACACCACAATATTTGAAATCCGCGCCATCAACCATCGCGAGAGATTAAATGTGAGGTTGACAGCATAATATTACGTTTACAGGTTGGCATTCCCTATTCAGTCACTTTCGTTCAATGCAACTTGTGAATCTATAACCGAAAGAACGCTTGTTGAATTTACATTATCCTGTTTAATCCATAATTAGCCCATAATAATTCAAAATCCGAGTCACGCAAATTAGAGTTACGAAATTCCTTCTGGAATGAAATTACTGCGTAAGTCTGGGAGCGTCTGTACATGAATTTGTTTCATACCATGATCAAATTACGTATATTTCGACTTATGTATAAAATTGCGATCCCATCTACATACGTAAGTCTGAGTTCTTCTGTATTTGACGTTATTTGGTTAATTTATTAACGAAACAAAAATCGACTACCAAATAAAATTTTAGGTTTACTCAAAATAATTTGTAAACATTAAAAATCTGTAAATATTGTTAAAAGTGCAAATAAATGTTTTTAAACAAAAAAAAAAGTTTTGAGAGGTGTGTTTTTCCAACAATTGGAAACAGTAAATATAACTTTACGTAAATCTTTTTTTTTTTTCCAAAATAATTTTTAGTGGGTATATTTGTTATGAGTGGATTTTTATTTAAAGGTAATGTTACCTTTTAATTTATTTACTGTTACCAATGTTGCATGTATAAATTTGTACATGCGTCAAGCAGACAGTTATATATTAGCTCAGTTCGCAGTAGCAATCCTTGATAGGTTGCAGCAACACGCATGCGCATTGTTCACGGTAAAAATATGAAATTTGATTGGTTAATTGTTCGGATGGAATAATACGCATGCGTGTATTCTGCAACCTTCCTTCGATTGTCATCGCGAATGAAGCTATAGTAACTATATAGTAGTTATATAATAGTTAGTTGAAAAAAAAATATGTTAGTCTCGAGTGCAGAGAATGTATAGGAGCTCAGCCAGCTGATGCAACCAGAATCAGAAACCAGAAATCAGACAACTCATTTTTTATTTTCATTTTTACATTATTAATCCGTGTCGAAACTTAACAATGACTAAAATAACATCATAATGATGTTAAACTACAACTTAACGCGTGCTACAGCTTAAAAATGCAGACAATGTGAGCGGCGGCTGAATATTCTAAAAAATTTCTTAAATTATTTAGAAGTTATACAGTTTTAGAAAAATAGAATAGTTCATATTTACTTGGGTGTTCACAGAAATGTATTATAGAGCTTATTATAAAAAACTATGACTATATAAATATTGTCTTATGTAGCTTTTGAGGGAGCTTAAGCATGTATAGAGCTTATATTTACTTACAGACATCTGAAAGTCTATAACACTGTAAACTACGAAGACCACAGAAACAAATTTAAAACCATAAAAGTCAGGTAAAGGTTTTTTAATTGTTCTAATATACAACGAATTTTTGCAACTATCTTATTTGTAAGAAACTTCCAAAGGTCCGTGACAAAACTGTTTCCTACAAGCAAATAGCGGGATCTGTTGTGTTTACAGAATTTTCATCGGAGGTCTATTGAGCAAGTAATTAATAAATAGTATGTGAACCTGGTGGTTCAATATTGGCAGTCGGGAAGTAGGTATATAAATAATTTAGACAACTTGAAATAACTATACTATTTGCTACATTTGGTGGTAGGTACACTATGGACTGCTCAACTCAAATGGCCGGTTGCTAAAGTAAGAATTACCCCTAACACAAGTTAAAATCATTTGTTTCTGTATGTTGAAGCATACAAAAACAAATGATTTTAACTTGAGTTATGGCCGGTTGCTATAGTAAGAATTATCCCAAGTTAAAATCATTTGTTTATGTATGTTGTAACATATAAAAATAAATAATTTTAACTTGAGTTAGAGAAAACTCTTACGTTAGCAACCCGACACTAGAGAAAACTCTTAATGTTAGCAACCCGCCATAAGTAATTAATACTTTACACGTTGTGCGCCATGGCGGTTCCTAGCGACCGCTGTCAATGTTCTTTGGAGCCCAGGGACCGCTCGGTAATATTTGAAATTTTTTAGCGGTGAACTTGTTAAAAGGATCCTGCAGTCCGTGCGTGCATACTTTAAAACATGTATTAACGAGCCATTTTTGCTATTCAACTGAGGTGCAAATAGCCATTGTTGCTGTGCGCCAAAAAAAAAAGAACTTCAATTATAATCAATAAATCAAAAAAAAAAAAAAAATGCAACTGAATCATAATTAATCAAAAATAAATGTAGACTTTAAGTTTTTTTTTTAATTTGTTACTCTGTGACAGTAACGCAGCATTAAATTTCAGTCCCCCCCTCAAATTTATATTTAGTCACAGATCAATATATTTAAATTTTTATAACCCCCGTATCACAGGGCGTTAGCTACGACGCTGCTCTATGAAGTGGAATAATTCACAAAAAAAAATTAACACAATAATGTCGGGTTACTAACGTAAGAGTTTCCTCTAACTCAAGTTAAAATCATTTGTTTTTATCTGCTACGACATAGGAAAACAAATGATTTTATCTTGAGTTAGGGATAATTCTTACTTTAGCAACCGGCCATAAGCCAGATAGTATTTACCCATGCTATTCGCTTGATAAAAATCAAACAAAAATTTATGTAAAGACCATAATTTATTCGTTATATCAGTTGTATTTTATTTTTGTTGGTTGCTATAAATTATTACTCATGCAATGATTCGTGCGTTAGACTTAAAATCATATTTAACAACCAGTTTTGATCTGTTATTCAATTGATTTAAAATAAACAGTTCATGTAAAAACCATTATTTATTGATTCAGTTTGATTTTAATTATGAATTATTACATATGCTATGTAAGAGTTGCAGTGGCTCCGTGGTATGACGGTTGTCTATAGGGAGCATAAGGACACGGGTTCGAATCCCCCACCTCCTTCGGATTTTTATTTTCCAATAATTTGCAGTCCGTTCGAGGGTCGATTCAGTCACAAGTATTTACTAGAGGTATTCCCCACTTAACGACCTACTTGTTTAACGACCGCTCGGACTTACGACCAGCGCGGAGATGCACTGAACTGGTAAAAATTTCTATAGCTATTCTCTTCATAAACCGACCACGTTTTAATATAAAACAAAGTGTAAACGTCAAATTCACTTAATAATTCCGGTTGATTCGGTAAGCAGCTTAGTTCCAGCCGGTTATTACAGGGAATGCTCTTTCTCAGTTTGAGTCTCGTTAGACGTAAAAATGAGTTCCTGTTTATACATGGATAATAGGACCGTTCGTAACGTCACACGGACCACGTGGCTTTCAAATCTGACCGACGGTATAGAAACGGAGAACTTACTTTCTCTGTCCCTTATAATCTAGGCGTTTGTATCCTATTATTATTATTACATATACAATAATTTCCATACGTAAAGAGTGCAGGATCCTCTTAAAAACTTTTAAAATTAATTATTAAGCTTTTGTGGCGAGACAGTGAATAGAATACAAAAACACTGGTTCAGTCCCGAATACCAAAATTTAAATTTTTTCTGTACATCTCAGAGGTCAACACAGACTTATGTAATTAATATTTAAAAATGACCTGCCTTACAGGGTTAATAACCTCACGCCAACCACGTGGTTTTCATATAGTGCCCGAAGTAAAAAACAACGTACCTTGGTTGTTCTATGTGCTACTTAAGCGAAAAAAAAAATTATTATCTTCATTTATCCACCTCGAAAGTCGACGACCGTGCTTTGTTAATAGATAATTTGCTGCTAAGTCCTCCGCAGGAACAGGTTTTGAACGATCCATGGCTGTAGAGTTCGATTTGAGAAGTGAAAAGTCTCCCGCTTATTCAACATAGAATCTTCTTCACACGTTTCCCTGACCTGTATTTTTATATATTATAAATTAGTATTACTGTATTAAGTATTTAATACTTAAAATGAGTATCTGTTTATACAGGGATAATAGGACCGGCCGAAACGTCACACTGACCACGTGGCTTTCATATCTATGGCCGGCGGTCTAGAAACTGAGAAAACTTACCTTCTCTGCCCTTTATATTACTATTATTTATAAATTAGTATATTTAGAAACTTTCGTAGTTTTCGAAAACAAATTCTCGTTAAAATCATTAGTCCCCTTTGATGATTTTTGCAACCTTTTTATTTCAAAAGAGTATCAAAATGAACTAACAAAACTAGCATATTGTCCAAGTATACAGTAGTTCATTTTTTAGCTTCGTACGGAACTAGATAATAATTTCGTTTTTTGTTCTTTGTCTGCATCTCAAATATTAAGGGATATTTTTAATGTTAGTTAATCTGCGTAAAAATGAATTTTTAATTTATTTATTTACTTTTTCATTTTAATATTGCATATCAATGTAAATAATATTTATCCAATAAATTCAAATGCCAAATTTTAATTTCATTTTTATGTCATATTCTCATGTTACACAGTTATTAAGGTAATAATTCATTTATTATTTCAAAATCAAGTTCTAATCTCTTTTTTGGCCTTTGGGCTGTTAAATAAATGAATTGAATTGAATCTAATAAAACTGATATTATAATCTATATTGTCTTATAAATTCAGATTTACTATGTTAAAACTATCAGTCCTCAAAATCCCATTCATTAAAAGTCGATAGATTTTAAAATCTAGCTTCACACGAAGCTAAGGAATGAATTATATGCTAATAAAATACGCTAAAAATTTTCTCAAAATTTCACGTTTTTTTTACAATGCGTTGGACAAAATAAAAAAAATTAACAAGCACAGCCGACTGGTGTAGCCTAGTGATAACACAGGTCCCTGCGTTTCTAAGGACTCGGGTTCTAATCTCGTTCAGGCATAGAATTTTCAAAAAATTATAACTGTCCTGGCTAATTGCTTTAGTAGCAAAAGCTATATAAATAAAAAAAGCACAAAACTACAGAATAACTTTCTTCGTTTTGTTTTAAAAAAATTCTATTATGTGGTTAAGGTTGTATACATTACACCACATTTAAAGTAGGTTGCCTTGGTTCAATGTTAAGAAGCAAAGGGGTTCCGGATTCAATTCCCACTGGCTCTTAAGAAATAGAAGTAAAAATAGCGTTTTGAAATAACCTTAAGTTTAACGTGAACTACCTTCATGGCAAAACAATTGGATAAAGAATCGAGTAACTCGGGTGCAATTTTCACTGACTAAGAAGTTGAAAAATATTAGAATTTATATCACCCAATCTTATCAAGAGCTGCCATGATCCTATTGTAAAAAAATGTCTACAGATCTCAGGGAATCGGGTTCAATCCCCGTTTCGGAATTCGACAAAAGTCGACAATCTCGAAATTAATAATTGAAAATGCATACCTGTACAGCAATAATAGGCCGACTGAAACTTCACACTGACGTGCCTTTCATATATTGACCTTCCCCATGCAATACTACTTAGCCACTAGGATCCTGTTATCGTAAATGTTCACAAGGTACCGGAACAAACCGGTGAAATAATGGAAAATTTCGTTGTAGTTCGTGACACAATTAAAAGAAGTTTTCTTTTAGTCACACAATAGTTTTGATTTGGCGTTTCTGTTCGTGAAATTTTCCATTTCGACCCCTGTTTATCGTCATCTGTGACGCTAAGCCCTTTGTGATATTTTGCCTCCTTTAGAATATTACTGCGTCAACCTAAAAAAAAAAATTTGACATTAATGGTCCTTAAAAAATCAATACAGTGTTATCTACTTTCAGAAAATTACAGAAAAAAGATATATATTACATAATAGACATTACATTTAGCGCCAAAACTAAATAATTGTTCTATATTTGCTTTTTTTAAACGGTAGAAGCGTTGCGCTATCACAGTTTATTGTAAGCAACGCAGGTAAGTTCATAAAAATAGGTAATTCAAGATGACGTTATCAACAAATTACTAGGCAAGGTGTTGCTATAGCTCCGTGGTAAGATGGTTGTCTACGGAGCAAAGGAATACGGGTTCGAAACCCGGACACTACAGAATTTTAATACTATGGCAGACAGCTGAGAAGTTGACTTAACCTAAAGTAGGTAATACTTAAAATGCCTGTTGATCCAGGGATATATGATTGCTCAAAAGGTTCAGATGACTAAGTGGCTTTCATTTATGAAAGCTACGGTCTATTACGGCGGAGGTTTAGAAAAGGAGAACTTGCCTCTGTGCCATTATGCTCCTAGGTGTTAGTGTAATAGACAGTTTGAAAACATTAGAACGTACGTACGTAAATTTCAGTTTTTTTAAAGAGTCTGTTCAGAGACAAATGAACGAATGAACAGTCAACTTATTTATATGTTAAATTTTCATTTATGCTTGCAATGTGTGAGACAGAAATATATAAATAAGTTGATGGTTGCTTTATTCATTTGTCATTGAATTTCTTTAAAAAATAATTGTACTTACCGTGGAAAGGTGAAAGTACATGTATCCGTATATTTTTACGTTTCTACGGTTTTGCGTTACGTCACACGTTAGGAGGTTTTCGCAAATAAGCTAATATCAAAAGCTCTAGTTAAAATGACTTATTTCACTGTATGATAAAACGTCTCAATGAAAAACATTGTGATGGGGTTATCTGTCAAGATGAAATACGATTAGGTTAGTTAATATCAAATTAGAGGGAAAATTAGGATAAAACAAGACCATGAGGTATTCATTTCTGTGGATGAACCCAGTTAAGGTTGAAATTCTGTTTTTCTAATTGTTTTCGTTTACATTTTTCAGTTGTGGTATGTGGCATCAAGAGTATATAATTGATTTTAAATCAATTTTGATTGATCTGTGCTAAAAATGCATAGTTTTGATGTTGTTGTTATTTGTGTATTGTATGTTGTTTTTAAATTGTTGTAGTTGCGCTGGCCTCCATCACATTGTTTGCACTCAGGCAAAAATAGGTACATTACGAACTGTATCTTGTCCAAATATTGAGAACAACTGTTAAAATCGATGTTATGTTACAGAATCTCATTTTTTTTTTTTACTTTTTTTTTGTGTAATTATGTAACTTTAGGATGTTTGTAACTGCCTGTCTCTGACATAATCAAAAAAAGAAATTATTTTTCTAATCGGGGACTCTCGACAAGGTTCTGTTCCTTTTGTTTTATGTCAAAATCGTCCTACGATCTGCTTTGTTGGTTAGGTCATAATATTTGGTATGGTTTTACATGCCTCATTTTGATATTTTTATTTTTTAAAACGAGCAATTTTGGTCACAGTATGTGAAAAATAGTTTTCATTTTTTTAATTAAGGTCTATTGTGTGTTTTTTTCCTATTTCTTTTTTAATTTCTATTATTTTTTATTAATTTTGTACATAAAAGTTAATTGTTAAAACGCACATAAGCATCATTAACACAAACAATTTTATTTGTATTATGATTTCGTCCACTCTAAAGTACAATTAAGTGCCCACAGAAAATTTATTTTCCAGCTTTTTTTTGTTTTTATAATCAATTCAACATGCTATATTTATTATTTTAGTACGTTCAAATGTCAATTTATTCATATATTCAAGAATGTATATCGTTTTACATTTATAAAGTCTTTGAAATTTATTTTGGAATCTGTGATTTCTTGATTTAATTTTTGATAGAGGATTTATTGTAGGAGTTTAGGTGTAGTGGGTACTTTGCTATTGAGAGCTAATGGCGATGGCTGAATTTCCTAGGTATTATTCATTTGTTAGCCCTCGATTTCTTCTCGAATTGCGTTTGAGAGGTGTGTTTTGTAAGTAGGCTGAGTATGATGAGATTTTCATTATAAAATGATGAATATAATGCATATATAATTAAGTCTTAAGGAACAAAAATCATAAATGTTGTATACACATATGTTGAAAAATAAAGACAAGGCATAATAATACTTTATAATAAATATTTGTCGTTTATTTTTATTTATTACTTTTTCTAATCATCTGGGTTCGTTCGAAATGTTCTGGTCTGGTTGCATATGTTGTCTGATTGTGTCCGATATGTTCTGAAGCAACGAGCTGGCAAACTAGTGTTTGACTACGCAGGTAGGAATGAGTGTTGGTTGTTCTAGGGCGTGGCAGTCGACCGCCAAGAAAGAAAGCTAAAAAACCTTCTAGTACACCGCCATCCAACCAGCACGTGAGTATTAATCCTCCCCAAATTGTACCAGTCCAAGCTGATTGGGCATCCGTCAGAATCACCTAAATGAACGATACATTTAAAAAAATTTGTTATGCATGGTTTAGGGAACAATATGGGTCGGCACTGTTTCCTTATATCCTTAATTGCCTACAGAGTAACACATAGGTTGCTTTCGGGTTCAAGTCCCGAACATGATTTCGAAATTTTAACCTTCCAATGCTGTGCAGATTGATGTGCTATACTTTTGCTCCATATGTCAATACATTTTATATTAGTGATTAATTGCCGTTGGACATTTCTGTATGGAGCACAGGTGTACTGGTCCAAATCCTGAACAGCTCTTCAGGATTTCCACCTTATGACATAGTGCATAGTGGTTCTCAGCCTCAAGTATTGACTTAAAATGTGTACCTGTTTAATATATCAACATACAGGAAATAGGACCGGCCAGAACGGCACATTGACCACGTGGCTTTCATGTATATAATGCCGGAAGTCCACTTATAAATCACATAGGTGTTGGGAACCTTTTATTAAACTAAAAATCCATGTATCGTTCTACCCTATAAATTTCAGTTTAAATATAATTCATGTAAAATATAATTAATTTGAATTTTATTTCATGAACAATATATAATACTGTTAAATGATCAACACATTGTAGGCGGTACGAGAATGATCGTTTTCGGTAGATGCCGCTCCCAGGAAAAATAACGGAATGAAATGTAGCCTTTGTTCGAAATTGAGAACAGTGCGTGGTGTCTAGCCGATACCTAGCTGTCCAACAAGCAGAAGGATTCGCTCAAATTTACGAGAACTCGTAAGGCAGGAGTGTTCAAAACATATCCCGCGGGACAGTATGTGGTTCAGTATAAACACAACTCCAACTGCAGTGTGATTGTATGCACTTTACTATAATGTGTATTAATTATTATCTCGTAATAAATTTTTCGTTTTTAAAGAATTGTTTCTTAGTTAATTCCCTGAAATAACTTTGTTTTGTTACCTAGGGGCCGTTAAAAAGAACGAGACTAACCCCAACAAACGTCTTATTTTACTCGAACCGCACAGCACGCAATCGATCTACACGCTAAGTTGATTTTCCAACAGTCCTGACAGAAGGACGTCAGGACTGACGCAACAGAATTTATAAGCAAATTTAGTTGATGAAAAAAACGTTTATTTTTTTACTAGTAATGCCACGAAGTATTTGTGGTATTTAATCGGAGGCAGTGCTCCAGATGACAATCAGTAGTTTTTGTCCTCGATTATAACTTGAGTGTTTTATTTTAGAAATCTTCGTTTCACGTAATTCGTGCTTCCAAAGAGAAAGAAGAGAATATACATTCATTTATGACAATTTTTTATATTAAATACTATTACAGTGTTTTTATAGAGAACGGCCGAAGCTTAAATAGTTCGTGTATGAATTACTAGGCATCGGACCAGAATTCAAGCACTGACAGAAAGAACATTTTTCCGACCGTTTCTCCATCGAAGGCATAATTAAGGGTACAACGGAGTATCGCATGGGGCAGTATTTGAGCTGCTCTGTCTTAAAGGGTTCCATACACAATTAAACAATTTGTGCAACAAATGCCGTTGTGCAAACAATTCTACTGTATATGATGAAGGTTCGAGTGTTCGCGCAATAGTTTCAACTAAATTAAAAGCGTTGGAAATTATTTGCACAACACGTACTCTAGTGCAACAGGTGGAAATGTGTATGGCAGTGTTTGACAAATCACGCTTCAGTGCAGTGATTCCAGTGAGTTATCGACTGGTGTTCTTCTGAGAAAATTATCAACCAACAAATAATTTTTATTGTCAAGTTAGCTGATGCTCGGTTCTTTTCATGATAGAAATTACACCTTTTCTTCAGCCTTTCATCCAAATCCTTTGCTTCCTTTTTTATTTTTGAAGATTTTTATTTGTTTCCGTAGCACAAGTAATTACAATAGTTAAACAAGCAGCATCTGAGGACATCTTACACAGTAAATATCACAACTGAAATGAAGTTAGCCCAAATAGTTGTATCGTATGTGACCAAAACGAGTCAGCGGATTTGTACAACCGGGTTGTTGTGTAGATTGTTTGATCATGTATGGGATCCTTAAGACGTCATTGTTTCTCAAATGGAGCTCGTCGATCCACAAACCTTCGTGGCTAGTATGTAGAAGTGAAAGCATAAGAATGCGGTCCACTTTCACGATAAGTGCGAGCATACATCGTTTCCTATGGCCGGAAAACACCTAGGCCTTAATATAGTTTGACTAATCTTGGTCTGAATCACCGTTTACGAAATACCCTCAAAGATAAATAAACAGAAATTTGATTTCCTCGCTACCGACGTAAGACGCGCTACTTGATCCCGCCTACAATGTGTTAAAATATCGTCTAACAAAGTATAATATATAAAACCATTTGTATCTTGTAGAAACCGCCAGCACCAGCAATAACAACAACTGTGAACAGCACACCAGTTAGCAACAGTCAACCTCAACAACAGCAAGCTCAACCACAGCCAACAGTTACAGTTATAGGTTCAGCTAATTCACATCATGGTTCCCAACCAGTCGCAAAACCCCAACAACCTGTACAACCATCTCCAACAGTCACAAACCATAAAACAACACCAACCAAACAACCTGTGAGTCAACCACAGGAAAAACCACCAATAGCTGCTGTACAACCAACAGCACCTGTTATAACACATTCGCAAAATACTCGCCAATCAGCTGCTCTTGCTAATGTAGCGCCTGTTCCTAAAAAACCAACTTCTAGCAATAATACAATACAACTTCCATTGGATAATTCATTTACTGATCCTTTAGAACATTCTCTAGCAAGTTTAGAGCAGGATATTATTAAAAGTGAAGCTATGACAAGTCCTTTATCAAATATAAGTTCAATTCCTGCCATACCTAATATACCAAACATAAATCCATCACATCATATGCCAATGATGACCAATACCATAATGCCACCTAATTCCATGTTGCATACAATGCATTCAATAGAAAATGAATTAGCTCCGGTAATACCAACAATTCCGACAGCAGCAAATATGCTCCATTCCAATAATAATGGTTTCGGGACCATAAAACCAGAAATCGATCTACCGATGAATAATAACGGTCTGTCCATGGGTATGCCTATGAATATGGCGATGACATCAATTTTTGATCCACTCCCAACTGTTACCCAACCTCTACCAATGAACTCGGTTAATCTACCGATTAAAAAGGAAGAAAAACCACAAATTCATCCTAAACCACTTGAAGAATTATCAAACCCTAGTCCTATTGTTCCAAATCTTAATAATTCGGACAAAAAAATGACACCACCTGAACAGAAATCTTCGAATTTTGCTTCTGCGTTTAAACCAAAACAAGAACAGAATATTAAAAATGCAA
Organism: Liopterus haemorrhoidalis; assembly: GCA_963971575.1. Classification (NCBI taxonomy): domain Eukaryota; kingdom Metazoa; phylum Arthropoda; class Insecta; order Coleoptera; family Dytiscidae; genus Liopterus; species Liopterus haemorrhoidalis. Next base: position 17,698,952 of record OZ020622.1, on the reverse strand, counting down.
GTTCGTGGTCTAGTTTAGCTCAGGCAAATTCTCCACAAAATTCTAGTACAGGTGTTAGTAATCGACAAATGGCGGACAGTTTTCAACAATTTAAAAAACAGGCTAAAGAGAAAGCTGATAGACAAAAAGCTTTGATGGAACAACAAGAAATGAGAAGACAACAAAAGGAACAAGCCGAGAAAGAGAGATTGAGAGCGGAGAACGAGAGAAGAAGAGAAAAGGAAGAAGAAGAAGCATTAGAAAAGGCTAGGTATTAAAATATTTGATCATTTTTATAATATGCAGTAAAATATTATTTTGTTTGTCTGTACGGTAGAAATTGTTGCCAAACAGCTGGACCTAAAATCAAACATATGTTATGAGTGTCACTAATGAACGATATCCCGCATGCTTAAGGGTGCGCGCAACCGTATAGTTTCTTATACAATACAAACAATCTGAAGTAAAATTAGTAACAATATATACATCAAAATTTTCAGCGAAATTTTACCTAATAGTAGGGTGACCATTCGTTCCGCATTTTAACATTTTGTCCCGGATTTTGGATTTGGGAGGTGAGAACCTTTTTTTTTGCTCTTCACTTGGATTTGGGAGGTGAAGCCCTTTTTTTCTTTGCTCTTCACTTGGATTTTGGGAGATGAGGATTTTTTTTTTCTCTTCACTTGGATTTGGGAGATGAGGACCTTTTTTTTTCTCCGTCCCGCATTGCCTTCTTAAGAAAATGGTGACCCTACCTAATAGTATATTTTTAATTGTAAAAAGAACTGTCATGTAATTGTAAATAATCAAATTCCGTTATAGACGCCATCTTGTAAATCATTCGACGCATATTTGTGTACTATACGGCAAATTGTAGCTAAAGCTTCATTCTACAAAAATGTTTGGAGATATTTTGTTCTATTGTTAAAATTACTTATAGTTATTGTACTTTAATCTACTTTTGCCGCAATCTCGAATCTGCCGTGGTTCTCAATATAGGTGCTAGGGATAAAAATGATTTATTTTATGTAAAGAATACTTGTACCAAGTGGCATTTCATTATCATCAAGTATAATATTTTTCGACGAAGGTTCGAAACTATAAATAATCATATCAAAAAAATGTTGACGTATTATTTGAACGTTTATACATAAGATTATATAAATATAAAAATTATTTAAACCCACAAATATATTTAAAAAATTACAGAACATTGTTGTGTGATACCGTTATTAAGTTATCGAGCCATAACATTTTTACAATAAGTTTTTCTACAATCAAAAATATCCTATTAGATAGATAAAAATTTTGTACAAAATTTGATGTATATAGATTGTCACTAATTTTATTTCAGATTTTTAGTTTTGTATAATAAACTAATAATCTTTGGAGGGTTGTACGTAGCGTTAAAATATCTTTTCCTACGACTACTGTGGAACTGTCTCATTTCGATACAGTTAGTTGACAAGAAATTAGTTTAATTTCGCATGTCACCCACATGCATGTGCAGTGTGCGGGAAAGAATAAATTCGCAGCAATGAATATTTTCAGTTTCGAGAATTTCCATTCCCGTACTGGCTGCGCGCGCATTATTGTCTGTTAACCATTTATATTGTATTTTCTTGATTAACTATTTATTGAAAAATGGTAATCGGAGGAAAAGCATAGTGAGCAACACGCACAAAATGCATATTCCGCGCTAGTCGCACAATATACTATTTCCTACAACTACTATGGAACCGTCTTATTTCGATACAGCAGACAGGAAATTAGCTTAATTTCGCATGTTACCATAATGCGCGCGCACGCGATGCGGGAATGATAAATTCGCCCCAACTCGTATGTGCAGTGTGCGGGAATGAATAAATTCGCACCAATACGCATGTGCTGCGGTGCGAGAATTTTCATTCCCATACTGACTGCACGCGCATTAATGGCTGTTAACACATTTATATTGTATTTTCTGGATTATTTATTTATTGAAAACTGCTAATCGGAGGAAAAGCACAGTGTGCAACACACGCAGAATGCAAATTCCGCGCTAGTTGCACAATATACTATTTTGGTCCTTCACAATTGGCCAGTTATAATTATAAGAAATTTTAAAAAAAAGATTGGACCTTGAGAGTTGAAATTTGACATGTTTACACCAGCTCTTTGACCCACATATAGGTAAAATAGCGACATTTGGAAAAAACACATCGCACGAAAAATATATAAAGTTAAGTTTTTTGAAGAAGTTATCCAGTAACGAACGAATCAACAACTTATCAACTTATTTATATATTTCTTTCCCACTCATGTTTGCAAGGCATGTGCGGGACAGAAATATATAAATAAATTGGTTGTTGATTCGTTCATTTGTCACTGAACAGATTTCTTTAAAAAATAGAATTGTACTGTCAAAGCTCTTTATTCGTGGGGGATACATTCGGCCGATAAGCCCCGAAGCGTGAATAGGGAATGGTAAAATGTATAGATTATAGGAGATAGGTTCTAAGACGGGAAAAAAGATAAATGATTACAAAAAACTTTAAATTAGACTTACTTTAACAAATCAAAACTTGATTATTATCAGGTTTAGGTAATGGCTAAAAGAACTGAGTTATTTTTTCTTGTTTCGCCACCTTTACCATATCCTTTAACTTAGATTGATAGTTTTAAGATGCTTCGTCAGTTTTTCTTTTGAAAATCTGACTTCTTTCCATGGATGGATCAATTTTTACGAAAAAGTCGCAAATATTATTAGCAAGTCTTAATCCTTCGCTAAGATTTTTTTTAAGTCGGTTTTCTTTTCCGCGCTAATTGCAGGTTCTTCAACCGAATATTCGGTGTTGAGTATAAGTTCTAATCCAACTTCAGTCAAGTTTTCGATCTTGAGACTTGAGCAACTGCTGGACATTAGACGATTGCAATTGTCAGTTGCGAAACCAGCTCTGGGGTCGACTCAGCCTCAAGTATTTAATACTTAAAATGAGTACCTGTTTATACCGGGATAATACCGGTAAAAACGTCACTGACCACGCGACTTTCATATCAATGGGCGGTGGTCCAGAAACGAAGAACTTTCTCTGTCCTTTATACGTAGGGTGACCATTCGTCCCGCATTTTAACATTTTGTCCCGCATTTTAACATTTTGTCCTGCATTGTCCCGCATTTTGGATTTGGGAGGTGAAGACTTTTTTTTTGCTCTTCACTTGGATTTTGGGAGATGAGGACCTTTTTTTTTGCTCTTCACTTGGATTTGGGAGGTAAGGACCTTTTTTTTGCTCTTCACTTGGATTTTTGGGAGATGCGGACCTTTTTTTACTCCGTCCCGCATTGCCTTCTTAAGAAAATGGTCACCCTATTTATACGCCTATCTATGCGTTGGGATCCTATTATTATTTAAATTGTAGTTCGTGCGATTCGCGAGTTACGAATTTTTACGCCAGCAAAGAATGCAAACAAATGTTTTATTTTCGCGAATACCGAAATAGCAAACCCACGAATAAGTAGCTTTGACTGAAATGTGTTTTTTCCGATTATTATTATTTTATTATATATATATTTTTTTTCATCTGATGCTAGTTTTTGATAATTTTGTAGACTTTGATTAATAATCAAAAGGAAATTTTAAAGTGTCTTTTCATACGCTTTTTTTGTTGCATCTTGTAAGCTGTAACCCGGAGGAATCGATCTAAAAATTTAATAAACCCTCAGAGTAATGCGCTTTCTTGCGAGACAAAATAATGTAAACGGATTTTTTGACCAAATTATTATTTCGAAAGATATCTGATTTTACGAGTTTTAGAAACCAGTATTTTTTTAATTAAAACTTACTCCCAGTTGCAACAGTTTTCCTTAAATTTTAAGCGTTCCTTAAATTGCAAAAACACGTATCAACGCATGTGGTATTTAACGATTCAAGCAATGCATAAATTTTAAAGAAAGCTTGTGCAACTGGGTCTAATACTTTAAAGCAGGGGCCAGGAACTTTTTTTGCGTCGCTGGCCGCATTCTTTTGTAAGTAACACATTTTTTAGGCGGGCCATAATTCCTTTCGTAATTTCTATTTTTTACGGTTTTTGTGTACGCCGATTTACACATATTTACGTCAGCGTAAATACGCCTAGTGTTTATAAAGCATTATATTTTCTTATTGGAAAGGCTGAATTGGTAAGGCTGCATTCGTCCCACGGGCTGCCGTTTGCCAATCCCTGCTTTATGCATTCTTATTTTGATATGATTACATTAAAAAAAATCCTATATTTGTACCTACGAAATCCTGAAATGTATGAAAATTCGCATTCCACAATATTTTTTAACCCTTCCGCTACAAGATTGGCTACGCATCGTCCATTATAGTGGCACTCATACAGATACGCAAATGGTCATAAGAATAACTCTATTTGGTGGTATTGTGTTGAATTAATCTAATAAGTAGTGAATCAATACCTTTCAAGACATGTAAATAGTATATTCTGCAACGAGCAATGACGGTCATTTCACACGAGTAGTTGCGTCACGACTCGCAGGCGAGTAGCGCAATTCATACGAGTGGGAAATGACTATTACATGCAAGTTTCATACTATACTTTTTCCATGAGTATAACTTTATTACTTATTTAATTTTCATTTAGTTTCCTTCAACAACTAACAATATTTTGACAGTTGCTTTCAACCTATTTATTACGTTGCCTAACCATCGGTCATGTACGTATCATACGGAATGTAAATTCAGTTAAAATAACAATACTTGCGTCAGCTGATTAATTGACTAATCAAGACCAACTCTATTTAAAAAAAATAATGCAAATTTCGACAACTTTAAAGGGCGTATCACACTAGAACGCTATCCAAGTTTTATTTTGTAAGTCTTCTTCGAGGATTCAAGTCTTCACTTGTTCAGCTATCACACGCGAAACAGGGAAAAGTAACTTGCGTCTGCGTACATAACGTTAACAATACACCCATCTCACTTGGTCTGACTAAGAGGGCGAGGCCGCGCACGCGCATTTGACGACTTGGATTTCGTCCGTCTTCTAGAGGCAGGGGAAATATATCGATGTATTTGCTCAGACTTAAAGACCTAGGTTTTTTGGCATGCTATCCTACACACAAGACTTCGATTCGAATGCAAAGACTTTAATTTTCAAGTTTAGACTTGAATAATAACTCTAGTGTGATAAGGCCTTAACTATATTATTTAATTTTAATTCGGGTTCCTTTACAAACTAACAATAATTTGACATATGATTTCAACCTATTTATTACGTTGTCTAGGTTCAACGGTATAACGAGCTCATTACGTACCACGTCAGCGGTGTGTAATAAAAAGGAGTAGGGAACGTGTTACATTTACTAATCACTGACACGCCCGTAATGAACGTATATCTATATAGTCGTGCAAAATAGTATATTATGCAACAAGCATGGAATGATTGTCATTTCACACGAGTATAAAAAAATGCGCCAGAAGCCGCAGGCGAATAGCAATTCATACGAGTGAGAAATTACTATTCCATGCAAGTTTCATACTATGCTTTTTCCGCGACTATAACTTCATTACTTATTTAAGTTTTATTCAGTTCCCTTTAAAAACTAACAATAATTTGACAGTTGCATTCAAACTATTTATTACGTTGCCTAGCAACGGTCATGTACGTGTCATACGGAATGTAAATTCAGTTGAAATATCAATACTTGCGTCAGCTGATTAACTGACTGATCAAGACCAACTCTATCGAAAAATATATTTGCAAAACTCGACAACTATATTATTTCATTTTAATTCGGTTTCCTTTACAAACTATCAATAATTCGACATAAGCTTTCCAACTGTTTATTACGTTGCCTAGCAACGGTCGGCCATTATTGCTTAAACCTGTTATGTAATGAACTCCACGCGTTACGTAATGATCTCATTATGTAACAGGTCAGCGGTGTGCAATAAAAAAGAGTGTGGGAACGTGCTGTATTTATTAATCACTGACACCGATACGATAGTAGTGGAAAAAGATATTTTCATTATTAGTAAAAATAAAATGTGAGGAAACACAAATCAAGTTATAAAAATATAATAACATTCCTTCTAGGTGCTAGTTTGCAATACATCAAAAAGTTGTTGTCTATTAGATTAGTTTCGATTTTACCATCGTGGCGCTGCAATCTTACAAAGTTTTACCTATAGATTTGCAAATACATTGGTCGTTTGTAGCAAATGGATTTAATTTCATCAAGTAGATTCTTAATTTCAAATTGATCAAATTTTCACTTTTCAACGATATTAGTATTTGTCAAAATTACTTACAAATTTTTCTTTTTTCTAAATTTAGAAAAGCTGTAGCTGAGCAGCAAAATCCAGTATCCGCAGGTCCAAGAATAGAAGATATGAAGACGATGGCGCCACCTGATCAGAATTTATTCCCTACACCACCAACAATGGTCACACCTGGTTCAACAGACAAGTCCGAAAGAGAGAGACAACGGCTGCGAGAACAGGAGAGAAGAAGAAGAGAAGCCGTAAGTTCTTTCATATTATTCTTTTTAACACTTAATGTATATTTCTCAATTTTATCTCATTTTAAAATAATAATGGGTAAAATTATCTGTAACAAAACTGTAACTGAAATCTTTTATTGGTAGCGGAAAGATTATCGAAGAAAATATAAATGTTATAATGTACTTTTGTACTAAAAACTTACGATACAGCTTGATGTCAAACGTCAGAATTTCAATTGTAAAATGGAATGGTACTAGCCACCTTTTTCGTTAACCAACCTTGTAGTCTTCATTTCTAAAATATTTCTTTTTAAGTTAATTATTTTATAACTTCTTAATCCCACCTAAAACAATTCAAATTATTAAAAATATAATCATCAACATGTAAAGTTTAATTTACGTTCAAGCAATTTATTCTAACAAAAATATAACTCTCCTCCTTTATCTAAGTCTGTCCATACATCGCACGCGTATTACGAATGGCGCACAGCATGACGGGAGTATGTCTGTTTTAAGTATACAATATTACGTATTTTTTTGAATTAATTTATTATTGTTGCTGTATAACGTTCTTTTGCTGGATATATCATCACCTTTTGAGGTCGAAAAAATCTCAGGTATACTTCAAAAGAAAACGAGAATAGTTTACAATAAAGTGTACAATAGGAGTTGTCAAAATGGTCGGTACCGACCATGGAGGATGTAACTAAGTGACGTGACTATACTAGGATGATCCTTTTCTTGGAGAAGGCAATGCGGGACGGAGCAAAAAAAAGGTCGTCACTTCCGAAATATAAGTGAAGAGCAAACAAAAAAAAGGTCCTCACCTCCCAAATATAACTAAAGAGCAAAAAAAAGGTCTTCACCTCCCAAATATAAGTACAGAGCAAAATTCGGCCCTGGGGACACCAAATCAAAATGCGGGACGCCCCGGGAAATGCGGGACGAATGGTCACCCTAGACTATACTCTATCTCAGAAAGATTTATAGTAATAAAATTTATTATTTGTAAAAAGTTATTGTTTTTTCACACAGAAGCGGCAAAACAAAAGCGACAAAATATGAATAGTTCGAAACGAAATATTGTTAAAAACAACCGAGTGTGCCACACATATTATATGGGAATACGAACTAGGGTTAAACACAATAGATCATACAAATTTGATCCTAAAATTTTGAGGAAAAATATGTTCACAAGGGTGTGTTTAGTGATATGATAAATATGGTCACAGGCGTGCGTTTAATAAAATGATAAATAGTAATATAGAAATACACAAAACCAATTTAAACGTGTTTAAAATGTGCACGCCACTGGTAACTGCCTGACAAAATGATTTATTACTATCGATCTTTCTGAGATAGAGTATAAGTGACTGATGATAAAAACCACTTAAAATATGGTAAATTTTACATTTCAAAACTACACCTATTAGGACTAATTACGTCCTAAAACTGATTATAACTAGAGCGCGAATTTGTAAGTATTTGTTTTTCAAACATAAGCGCCTATAAAAAGCAAGAAAAATAAACTATAAAAGATGCCAAAAAGTTAAAACCAATACAAAAAAGACAAATATAGTAGAGATGGGAATTTCGGCTCAGTTTGCGGAACTGGATCAGTGGAGGTCGTTTAGTTTGTTTGAAACTATACAGTGAAACTATATAGTTTGAAACTATACAGTGAGCCGGCTCATTTCAATTTGGTGATCCGTGTCACTTCGGTCAGTGTACTGAGCCGGCTCAGTGAGCCGGTTCATTCATGAACGACCCATCTCTAAAATAACGTACCTAATTTATAAATTTTATTTATGTCTTCTAAAAAAATATTAATAATTATAATAAATCAATTATAAAATCACTTTATGATTGACTGATTGATTGATAATAATTTGTCAGATTTAATCATTGGGTTTATAATAAGCATTTATTTTTCAAACATTAGCGCAGTGTTTCTCAATCTTATTACTTTCGTGGCACATTTTCCAAAGACAAATTTCGCGGCACTCCTACTTAGTAATAGAAGAAGAAATTTTCAATGCAGACGCCTCTATATTCAGGACATATCAATTTCAATTCGTCATAAATAGATCCTTCGTGTACTTTATTCTTATAAATGGTATTTACGAACAATGATGTTACAATAAAAACGACGCTAGTATTTTTTAAAAAGATTTTGCGGCACAGTAATGTACCGCAGGAGTCCATTTGGGGAACACTGCATCAGCGCCTATAAAAAGCACGAAGCGAATAAAAATCACCTAAAATGAAGAATAAAGCACGAAAAATTAAAAAAGTGAAAAGTGAAAAACACTACAAAAAAAACAATAATAATATAATAAATCAATTAGAAAATCATTAATTTATCAGTCAGACTTAATCAGTGGGTTGTACAATTACAATTACATAATTTTCAATGTTTTCCATTGTAAATAACTGTCTTCTATTTGTTCGTATTGTTTTATAAATGGAGCAACTCCTTTCTACCGACGTAACTTTAGCATACTTAAAAATGTTCAAAAGGAACATTTATTTTTTGAAATCATCAATATGATTTCCTTTTATCACTATGGAAATTTTGTAATTTTGTCCCGTTTTAAGTATATGACTTTACTATGATGTGCGCCATCTGTTGTTTACATGTACAAGTAGAATATAATTATTTTATTATAAAAAGGTGAAATTCGTCGACTTGTGTGTTTGACAAATACGAAATACGAATATCTAAACAATAATTAAAAATAAGCATTAAAATTATGAAAAAATGGAACGATAGCACAATAAACTTCAAATAAGCTTAAATTTGCAAAAATAAAGCAAAATAAATTGGTGTCAAACGTTAACATTTTTCGTGAAAAAACATTTTTTTTTTGTTCTGTTTACAGTACTGCCAATAAGCAAAATGCTTAAAATCCGCGCTCTAATTATAACTGTTACGTATGGACTTTTCAGTGTCTGCTGGACGTGTGTACCTAACAAGAGAAACACATGGTCGATTATTATTATTTTGTCTATTTTCATTTTCACATGACAAGATAAGCAAGAGATGTTTTAACTTTGAAAATTCGTTAGTTTTTTCGGTAGCCAATGGTTTTATATGTATGTCTCATTAAAATAACTCACTAACTGTAAGTTTGGAAAACTATCGACTATCGACAACGTAGGGCGTATTAAATTAGAGCTCTGAACGATTGCTCGCGTTACCATATGAAAATTTGTTAGTGATTATCATCAGTGCACAAGTCATAGCCTATATCAGCGTTTCCTAACCTTTTTTCATGGAGGACCGGCAAACGACCTAGAAAAAATTTGCAGACCGGCAAGTTTAGAAAGTAATGTGTATCGCAAAATTATTACAAAAAAAAGAAGCGATGAGAAAAGTCTTCACCTCCAAAATGTAAGTAATGAGCAAAAAAAAGTCTTCACCTCCAAAATGTAAGAGATGAGCAAAAAAAAAGGGGGGGTCCTTCCCTCCAAACACTACAAACCCGGAGATTTTGTAACAAAATGTCACGGACCGGAGCCGGTCCGAGGACCAGCGGTTGGGAAACGATGGCCTATATAGCCTATAAAGTAATGCAACGATCCACTGGTAATCCAGCTACTAATAAAAGAAATCAGTTATAGCAATCTTAAATATTATATTATATTATTTAATTATTAAAAACTCCGTAATAAACATTCGTAACTATTGTATGTAATATGTACTTACTAGTATACAAAATGGCCGTTTTAAACTTATGTACCGTTCATGTCGTTAGTTGCCACATTACTTGTACCAACTAACACCTTAACAGTTGTTCCAATCGACCATTATAGCTTATCAGTTATGTGACTACTGAGAGTTAGGTTACACTGATTATAAAATTGGTAATCCTATCGTAAAAAACGACTATCAATGATTCGTATTACATGAATTAATATTTGTATCTTTTTTATGTTTTAACAAAATGTATTTAACAATAAAAATCAGTTCATGGACTTAAAATTTTAAATCAGATCATAAAATTTAAACAAATAACTATGAACTTTTTGATCTTTCAAAATTTTAATGGTACTTTCTTGAATTTTATGTTAAGTAATATTTATTAATACAAATAATATTTCACTATGTTTTTAATATAATGTTTATTACATTAATTTTTATGGCTTTGAAGTCGTATGAATAATAATTTTCATAATTTGTTTACGTTGTAGCAATTTAATTTAATATTTATGTAATATTTATCGAACTACCATCTTACAGACCTAAAAGGGAATCGATAATATTAATATGTACTGAGTTTTTGATAAATATGTTTTAAATGTTCTACATGGTGGTACATGTCCGTTAGATTTTTTATTGAAAGCCGCATGAACACTAAATAAAATATCGCATACTGTCGTTTGTTTCGCGATATTACTTTTAGATCCCTAGCGCAGGACATGACCAGGTCGCGAGACAAAACGCGCTGGTGGATTAAGGCACGATCAGCGGCAATCTAAAGCTGGGTCCAGATTGTAATGTACCGTGTAATGTAACATTTTTGTTTAGTTTTGCGCACAAGCCGAGTGATTCGCAAAGCGCTCGACCTGATCGATTCTATGTCGGTTTTGGTCGCGAACACAAAGGAGTTTGGTTGGAAGCGTTTGAGGTAGTTTTGACGGTCGCAAGCATTGACGTATGACACAAAGTTTATATAACCTAAAGTAGATAGTAAATGTTGGTTAATAATAGTTATTTAAACATTAAGGGAGGAAAGTAACATTTATCAGTCGAGGATGTTTTTACGCCTGAACGATAGTGAGCGCTATCAATTGAGTCCGAGACTCGTAAATATTTACCTTCCGAATTGTTTATGATATTTATTCCACTCTCAAAGTTACTTTTAATTGCACAGTTTCTTTTTGATTAATGTATTTTAGATATTTGAATAAAATATCAGTATGTCTGTGGCCGGTTGCTATGGTTTTCATCAAACAAAGCGTGAATATTAAAAGCGTTGTGTTAAAAGTTTGTAAAATGAATTTGAACAAAAGTGAAAGAGAAATGGGAATTGATGAGGCTGCAAACGCTGCATGTTCCTTCCTCCTGCCGGAGAAATCGAAGGAACGTTAACAGATGGCATAAAAATTAAGGTTTTATTTAATTTTTTTCAGTTACTTCCCCGGGGGAGGTAAATTTTTACTTACATCCTGTTGTTAATAGTAACCAAAGCTTCCTCGGTAATGTGTATCTACTTCCATCAAATCAGTTTCATAGCAATGTTCTTACTATGTAGAGAGTGGAAAAATGTCTAATTATTTTTCGACATGTTTCGCCAGCAGTTGATCTTCTTCAAGATTTTTTGTGCGTTGTATATATTATATATGGGAAATTTTAAGAATTTGATAAAACTACAATGTTAAGTTTATCCTACATATCTTAATCCAATAATGTCGGAGTAATTTTTTGTACGAAACTTTGCATAAAATGAGTTACACATTAAATTTTTGATCATGCTCGTAGCCATGATCCACTCACGGATTATTCGCCAAAAGTTTGCAATACGTTCACGACACGTAGATTTCAAGAGAGTTACGCTACGCGGTACATTATAGAAACGACTCGCTAATCTGGATTCCTAGCTTTAAGATCCTATATCGATAATATTACACTATCCAAGTTGTCAACAAATGTTCCAGTTTCTGTTTTGTCCCGACCATAGCTAGTTTATTCTCATTTTTCTATACATTTTTCTGTTTCATCGAAACTTTAACAGGGAAAATATGTGTCACGCCTGTTAAGTGCGCGCTACTCGATATGAAACGGTGTACTTCAGTAACCGCACAACTGGTTGCGCATGTGCGCGCAAGGTTTAGTCATTGGGACATAGTGGCTGCTGCGTCTTAGTGTGTGCTTTTTTAATTAACGCTCTTCATACTAATTGGTCTTTTTACTAAAATATCATTTTCATGGTGGTGTTGAAAGCGTGGTACTACAAATTCAACCAATAGGATCGCTTTATTTTGATAAAAAGTACCGTAGTGTGGTTTCAGAAGCTTGGTGTCGTAAGTTCAAAAATTCAACTTTCAGTAATATCTGGGGTGCGTTCAGAAATTACAGATCGAGTGTAAGTGTGCACAAAAATAAAAAATTGCTCTGAGTCAGTGATGGGCGCGTAGAATACATGATGTAGACTAATGTAGATTTTACGCGTAAACATGTCAAGTAGAATATGCCTTTGTTTACGTGTCGAATGTAGAATGTAAACTGTACATGCGCAGTACATTTAAATGTAATATTTGAAATAATAGAATGGTAATAGTTTAAATTTACTTTAATGTTTATGTTTATTTCAATTTTATGTAGTTCTAATTACATATATTGTTTCCAAAAATGTTATCTCACAAATCGTATGTTGTTATGGACTATATAAATTACTTGGTTTCTGTCTGTATGAACTATTAAAGTAAAATTAAAATTAAAAGTTAGCAGTTGTTTTAATCAGGAAGGATCAGGAAGCTGTCAAAAATATTAAATTTGAGTTCTTTACTTCTTCTTCTACTTAAAACTGGCGGTATTTTATTTTTTAAACGTTACATAACCTCACTTTTCATTATTCTACGCTAGATTCTACGTGTCTACACAGTCTACACTTATCTACGCTGTCTACGGTAAATTTACACGTAGACGTAAAAAATTCAAGTTTACGCGTAGACGCCCATCTCTGCTCTGAGTGTGTAACACCTTAGAGTGTTCAAGAATTATGGTGTATGCACGCTACGTGTGCGCACATCGCATCCCACTCTGGACTGGGGTGTTAATGAGTATACCATGAAAAAAGGACATATTTTAAATGTTTCCAATTGACATATAATATAAAATAACGTACAATATCCAAATACATTTGTAAGTAATGGTGCATATACGAATACGTCAAAAAATCTCAATATTTATTATTACCGCAGAAGAAATTCTTCAAAATGATAGTGAATCTTCTAGTTCTCATGAAGAAAATATGGTTATACAGTACCATGTCTCAAAATGGGGAACTTTAATAAACGAAAACCTGTCCGCAACATCTTATTTACAGAAGAAGCTGTGGCAAGATATAACGAAATAGAATTTCAGAGAAATTTTAGAATGACCAGTATTAATCAGACAAGTATTTGACATGATGCTTTACAGTAGAGGTCTCAACACTTTTTCGACAGCGGGCCAAATCAAAATTTCTTCAATAAATGGCGGGTCGGATAACTTGAACTCAGCTGGCCTGTTGGCACTTGATTTTAAAGACAAGCTTAATATTATTGAGAATTAATAATATTTAGAATATTATTAATAAAAATAAGAATTTTAAGAATCGTATATTATTTAGTTAAAACTATGTTTTATTTTGCGATTTTCTGGTTATTTTAAATTGCTGTTAAAAAAAAAGTATATATCAGTTTAAATACTTATATGTGTATAAAAGATATAGGTCGCAACCAGTTTGATGACATATTTAATGAAATTCAGATTATTCCAAGAATGCTTATACTTTATACAAAAATTTGTAGGTTAGATAGATTACAGTCAACTGCGCAGTCTTACTACGTTTTTAGAGTCGCCATGAAATTTAAGTATGCGCCAACACCACCATGAAAATGATTAGTTGCCTAATGCGCTGGGGATCTTATAGCGCGTTTATACACTGGAGCGATATATTTCTACGATATTATCCCGAAACTGTCATTGTACTAGCACCTGTCTACACGAAACTCAGTAACATAAACATAACCCTACTTACTTGTGCACGTTTCAGCTGGTCACTACGTAATGACGAACTTTTAAACTTTTGAACAATTTCTGGCAACCACAAACACATCTAACTTAGTCACATCAGACGGTATTGCACAGTCTGAACGAATCCGTTACACGGAACAGAAAAGTCTTCTGCTGAATACGCCCCCACTAAAGCACTAAAATACACGTGTTTTTAAGGATCATACTTAAGTTTTTACTCCTTCAATTGAATTTTAGAGCGCAAGAGCTTTTTTGTTTAGGGTCAACACTTGCTTTTTGAAAGTGAGGCCTTTTTTTTAAGTAATCAGTTGAATTTTGCAATCAAGAACCTTTTTGTTTTAAGTCATTGCTTGAATTTGAAATGTAAAGTCCTTTTTCGTTTTGCGCCAAAAGTACGGGACCTACAATTGTTTTACGAGGGTTGCCTTTTATATTTCGGGATTTGAGATCAAAAACAATTATTTATCAACAAAAGTGGCTTTATTGTTTGTCAAAATATTCTCCATGAAGATCAATACACTTTTGCATGCGTTTGAACCAATTTTCGAAGCACTTTTTCCACTCCAATTGAGGCATTTTGCACTCCGATTGTCAAATTATGTGGGATCCGACGCGAAAAAATCTTTTTGACTGCCAAATGTTCATGCAATAGTGAATGTATGCTGGTCCCACTAATGCCCAAGGATACCTTAATCTCACGATAAGTCACATGACGATCTTACAGTATCAGTTCACGCACAGCATCAATGTTTTCTGGAACAACAACGGATTTTGGACGGCCTTCACGAAATTCGTCCTTAAGCGAAATACTGCCACGATTGAAGTGGGCAAACCATCGATAAACAGTAGTCCTTGATGGTGCTTCATCGCCAAAAGTCGAATTAAGTTCATCGATGCACTGTTGTTGGGTTAATCTACGTCGAAAGTTGTAAAAAATAATCGCTCGAAAATCACGATTTAATTCCATTTTTAGTCGAGATGAATTTTTTTCAAATTACTGTAAACAACACAAGTAGCGCTCGTATTTCAAAATGTTCTGAGTACGTATACCGTTAAAAATGTCAAACTTTACGATAGAAGCGTCAGTTGCCAGATAGCAAAACTAGTTTAGCGCAATCTCGAAATATAAGAGGCAACCCTCGTATAGGGACAGGGCAGATTTTTGAGGTGGACGATTTGATGTAATACCGCTGTCATGTACATTTGCTGTGTGAAAAAAACGGCTCGTTGGCAGCCAAACACAAGACAACTTTCTGGTGTGGCATTTTTAAATCCGAATTACAAAACAGACTATAGTATAGTCCGTCGAAGCAAACAAAGTCCCTGGGTAGGCGTGTCTTAGCGCTCTATACGTTCCCAAGTACACTCAACGGCATATTACATTCGCACGAAATTATATATATGTGTGAACTATTATATATAAATATTAATAATAGTTATAATACAAATCAATTTTGAGTTATAAATTCAAATCAACTTGAATTATAATAAACACAAATACTAAAGCACAAATTATACAAATAAAGCGTAAAACCAGTACTTATCAGTTCTGTGTCAGACTATACACATTCCTTAAGGTGGTTCCTAAATGGTCAGACGGAAACCCGCCTAAACATTTTCAAATTAGTTCACATATTTTCCGGGGTTCTTGTTTGCTTCGTATACACTATACACTATAAACCTAAGTACACAAATTTTTCAGCTTAGGGACGTTATAAACACTTTTAATATTGGTGCAGAATTATTTTTTATATAATTGACATTACCCAATAAAGATTGTGAGAACACTGTACGCGCACAAGTATAGTTGGTGTGTGAGCTTATTTGAAATGAACTCACAGTTAGATAGGTTTCGTTTGTTGTCTGCGTCAACAATCAGTTTGATTGCGACAACAAATGATTTAATTTGGTCAACAAACAAAAATGCTCAACAAACGAAACTGTTTAGTTTTATTACTGTTTCAATTGTTACTTGTTAGATAATTAAGAGATATAAATGATAGGGATTTTATAATACTGCTACTTACTTTTAATATCCTTGGTGAGGAATTTTCGCAAACGGTTTTGTATTTCTTTTTCAGATGGCAGGTCAAATAGACATGAACATGCAGAGTGATTTAATGGCAGCTTTCGAGGACTCATTATAATGGTGCGGTGTTGATTTAGTCATCGGAGCTGTGGCAGTAACTGCATAGACAGAGCTGTACGGTGTAAATAACTAGTGTTTATACAACAATGGGAGAGTGTTGGACGAAAACGGAGGCTTCCAAAGACATTGCCGGCTGTCCTAACGCACTCCCCAACAAAAAACCCCCCTCCCTTGTAACAAGTTGTTTTTTCTGATTATTGTAATCAAGTTTTTATCAAGTGTAAATAAGTGATTTGTATTTATGGTTAGGGGATAATGAACTATAAGGGGGGAGATAACCCCCGTAAAATAACAAGCCCCCCTTCAACGGACGAGACGAGAAAAACGTCGACATTAGGTGGGTTATTTGGTTCTAAGCTAATAAGTTTTGATAACTTATGCGCTTGCCTGTTAAATTTATTATTTTATTAATATTTCTTACGATATTTTTAATTTTTTTTTTTTGATATCCATCATGTATGATTTATTTAAATTTTACATTAAAAAAATGCCAAACGGTGCGTATTTTTAAATGTACTCCTTACGAATAAGGATGTTATTAATTATCATGTATGTTTCGAGGTAGTCGACGCTACTAGATTGAACTCCACCTAAACTGGTGATTGCGTCACTGACGATGTTGGTTTAAGTGGAGTTTCTACACATTCACAGGTGACGCGTGAGTACGTCAGGAACATTTGTTCCATTTAGAATATTAAGGCAGCAAACAACATAAAAACATACAAAAAAATAACGCAGTTAATAAAATAGAACCACATATTTTTAAATAAAAAAATCTTTAGATTATTGTACATGTTTATTTAGGCTAGTTCATAATTTATGTATTGTATTGTATGGCTGTTATATATTTTTCATTATTTTTTGAGAAACAATAAGTCAAAATAGTGATCTTAATAAAAAATACCTTATACCAAAACTCGCAAGATGTGCGAATTTTATGTGTATATTTTTTACATTGTTAAAATGTTTTTAATTATTTCATATTTTCCATGAACAGGCTATTATTTTTATTTTTATTTTTTTCTTCTAGAGATTTATGCACAGTCCATTGTAATTTTTGTGGATTCGCCGATAAATTTATTTAGTGAAATATATTCTGGTAGAAATAGTAACATAAATAGACAATCATTATTCGTGTTGTGAAAAATATTTTAGGTAAGTTTGAACGTCATACCATAAACGCATCTATACTCCTTGTTGGCTAGCAGTATATGGAACCTATAATTTTAATAGCTTTCACAAACAATTCGTCCTTTAAAAGATGAAAAACACTAACAACCAACACAATTTTTAAACAGTATTTTAAGAGCGCTCGTACTGTCTTAAAAATTGTGTCTTGGTTTGTGTTTAAGTCAATACAATTACTGATTGAAACAATGCACTTCACACAAAACAAATGAACACACGTTTTCTTGAATGTAGCACTATAATTTGTTCAGATTTAACACCTATAAAGACAAAACAAACTAATCCTCCCCTTCACATAAGTTTGTTGATGAATCGGGACTTGTGATACAGAGGTAAGAAAGACAGATGTCTAGGGCGCTGATTGATTGCGAGCGCTAAGTTGCATTATATTGGGTACATTCGATTTGACGCTCCGAGTGCTCCAAGCACGTTCTGTACACTCAAACTTATTCGATTTGACGCTCGGAGTACATCCAATTGCATTCTTTTTGCTATCAAATGAATTTCATCTGGCACTGCTTACAGTTTTCCAAGAATATTTTCGAAAACTATAAGAGATACCTGAAAATGTAATTTGAAAATCTTTGCAGCGTATTTTCCGCAAATCCCTATACTTTTTCTAAAATTAATTGTTCAGATTCATTATCTCCATCATTGAAAAATAATTCAACGGCAAGTCGAAGTACATAATTTTGATTCATGACTGACGTGAACTAATCGGACAGTAAAAACACCGCCTAAAATTGTAGGGTTACATTTTATAAACAATACGTCACAATCCATGCTCGCTCCGTGTTCGAGTTATTGTGCTCCGTCAGTGTTCAATTCGTGACGTCACCATCAACTGTTTGCTCAGCGCTAGCTCTACCCTGTACAACTCGAATGTACCCATTAAAAAATATGGTTGCCAACTGTTAAACTTGCTTCTTTCTCTTCAATCTATTAATCTGTGATGTTTGGTGGTACCATGTTGGCACGATGAGTCTTATTCTCAAAGCCCACTCTTTTATTCAGACTAGGGAGCTTCGCCCCCGGCCTGTTTAGACAATTCAAATGCGAAATGTGGTAGCAGCTTGACATTTTAATGTAAATATTCGACCGTAGTGATCCTGAGATATTTTCAACACTTAAGATACTTAACATGGACCCCCCCCCCCCATAGTTTAAATATAATTTTGAATGCTGTAAAATTGATCAGGGTCATTTTCATCGTTTTATGCTATGAATTTTGTTTATTCCATCTTTTATTCGAAGCGGGTTAAAGTATTCATTTATTTTGCATATCGTATGTAATTGTGCGCCTACTTATATAAAATACATAAAAAAATAGATGTTTTTCTTTAACAAACAATAATCTTGACCCCCCAAAATGATAAAAATGCCCGTAAGCAATAGGGTAAATTCTCCCAAATCAGATGCCGTTTCTTCGTTCTTGATGAACTTTCCGTTCATCTTACCGGAAAAAGCCTTTAACTAAATAACGAACGACACTACATTGCCCTAATCACTTCTTTTAATATATAGATACAGCACGATTAGTTTAATCTGAGCCAAACTTGCGTAAGTAGAAGAGATTTCGTGTAATCTCGTTTATCGTTTCGGTCAAGTACTCAGCAAGCCTCGTCAGGGGCGCAAAGGAAGTGTATTTAGTGATATGATATTAATTTTTATTAAAATTTATTTTCAATTTATTTCTCAGTCACATTTAAATTAAGTAAAATAATTACAAAATATTATTATATAAATATTAGAAGGTTGTATAAATACTATGGACTATAAAAATATATATATCGTCGACACTGCCTACGCATATCATGGTCTAGGTCAGCGATGGCGAACCTTTTTCTCCAGACGGGTCAAAATTAAATCTGAAATTTTGTAGATTCAAATCGTGGGTCAAATATATAATGCGTAAATAAAAATCTTCCGCTTTAGGGTGTAAGTATCTGTGTAGAACCTCCTACTAATCTCGTTTATTTTACCTGAGCTAGCGGTTTTGTATTTGACGTGTATAATACAGGTGCATAACAGGATCGCTTAGACCAAACATTACTATCTATTCCTAGAATCATCAGAACTACAAAGATCTTATTTTGTACAGGTCATTGGAAATCAGCGTACAGGTCACTGTGTGACCCGCGGATCATACGTTCGCCATCGCTGGTCTAGGTTTTTTCTTCGCGTGCCAGTTTTGTCACTGCGCATTCTGTCTAAAACTCATCTAACGATAACGACCTGTATATAACTTGTAGCCGACTAGCTTTATTTGGTCGAACCAACGTTTGGCATATCTGTTCCTCGGCGGATATCCAACCCATTTCCCTTGTACTATTAACCTTTCCATTCGGTCTCCTCTTCTGGATATGTATCCAAAGTATCGCGCTGGTTAATCATTGACCTCAGTCTATTTGTGACGTTTAGTTCTTTCAACGCTAACTTGCGTAGGGCGCCAATAAAATATCACAACAACTCTGCTTATGCAACACGAATTAGCTTCTATGTACGATGGTATACCATTTCATCCAATCTTTGAAATTGTAAAATTTCTCCCAGCTTGTAACTCAGTTTAGTTCATTCATCTGGTCTAATCATCCTTTAATCGCGTTCTTTCTAATACCTTTTTCTTTCTTGAATGCCAAATTTGTACAAGTTGTTGAAGTTATTTCGGGTTTCATAGCCAAAATATTGAAAGACTCTTCTTTGGACTAGAGTTTACCTATCTATCCTAACCATCTTTCAGGCGGTCAACTTCTAAAATGTTTTCTTTTTTTAATGACATGTTTGTCCAACTTTTTGATGTTCTTTCGGGCTTTATGGCCAAAATATTGGAGGACTCTTCCTTTGACAAAAGCACACGTATCTATCCTAACCATCTTTCAGGCGACCAACTTTTAGAATGTTTTTCTTTCTTTAATGACATGTTTATCCAAGTTGTTGATGTTATTTTGGGTTTCATGGCCAAAATATTGGAGAACTCTTCGATGGACAAGAGTTTACCTATCTATCCTAACCATCTTTCAGGCGGTTAAATTATAAAATATTTTCCATTCTTTAATGACATGTTTGTCCAAGTTGTAGAGATTATTTCGGACAACACGAATTATTTATGTCCGTTGGAACTCCATTTCATTCAGTCTTTGGAATCGTGCAATTTCTTCCAGCGTACAACGTGCTGAGATCGTTCATCTGGTCTAACCATCCTTTAATCGGATTTCTTCTAATACGTTTTTCTTTCTTTCGTGACATGTTTGTCCCCAAGTTGTCGAAGTTATTTCGGGCTTCATGGCCAAAATATTGGAGGACTCTTGGACAAGAGTTCACCTATCTATCCTAACCATCTTTCACGTGGTCATCTTGTTTCCTTTCTTTAATGACATGTTTGTCCAAGATAAAGAAAATCGACAAGGAAATTCGTCGACAGCTTTCTTGGAAGTTTCATTTGATAATTTGCCTGATGCATTGGTGAGCAGTTTATGAAATACTGAGCATCCGCCACCAGAAGAACTCAAAATAGTTTTTGGTCAGCTATTTTTCGTGTGCAGGTTTTCTATTAATTTGGTCTGTCGGTCGACCTTCAAATCGTTTTCCTGGAATGACAAATATGTTGAGATTATTTCCAGGGTCGCCTTATCCATTTGGTATTTTTGGTACACCTAGGGTCAACGAAAATTCGTAGAGCCATTTCTAACAGTTTCTCATCAGACACAAGCGCAGGATAAGTTTAACGCACTCCTACAAATGCTGCGCATGTGGATGGTGAATATAAACCGTTGGAAACGACTAGGAATAGATTTAAAATGAAATCATTAAAAATTGCCCTATGAACACATCTATTGTCCAACTTTACTACTGTTTATGATTTAGACCTGGTTTTAATATCTAAATATGTGGGCATGACCAACAGCGGATCTAGACTTTCGGGGCCCAGAAGCTAATAATCATTTTGGGGCCCCTGGGTTAAAGCAAAAAATATGTAATTTTACGAACCCATTATTGACAAATTTAAAAAGTATATACATTATATGGCGGTCGCTGAAAAAGTTTTGCCGAGTGCTAATATAAATAAGATCTCGCTTTGTTAAGGACCATGTTTTGGAGCCATACATAAGTATGGGACGTACTATAACTTGGTATAACTTGATCTTGGCGTTCCTAGACCGAAATTTCAGTTTGAAGAAGGGATCAAGTGCAAAATACGATGCATTAGCAGCTTTAATGCTATTCGTAATTTCCTGCTGTGTCGATCATTCGAATTTTAAGCTCATTGCTGTATTTTAAGTCGATCGTGTTCTCATGACTACGTCTACTAACAATAAGATTCTTGGTTTTTTTCATTACTGATGATGAGTCCTACTTTACTAGCTTCCACATCAATAAGGTTAGTAAGGTATATTACGTCTTCAACCTTATTTGAAATAATATCCAGGTCATCTGCATACCCTAAAATCTTCTGATATCCATTGAGCTGTAGACCATGGTGGTTGGTATCTTTGGCTTTTCCTAACACAAAATTCATCACGAGGTTAAACAGCATAGGTGAGGTGGCGTCTCCTTGTTCGACTCCAGTATAAATTTCAAAAGGACGAAAGACGATTCGACGGGCACTTTGGGGATGGACACTGGTAGAGTGACTTGCCCAAGTGATCAGGTTGGTGACGTCACATGCGCAAAAACCAGAATTTGTAGTCGGTTCGTTGCTAAGGACGTAGAACTGCATTGCGATTGGTTTGACATCATTATTTGACGCATGTGCACTGAAGTCTCGGCCCGATCCCTTAAAAAAAAAAAAAAAACTAGCATTATGGTAAATCCTCCTCTGGGCATGACGACTAACTTTGACGATAATGGACATCTTTGAAATTTTTATTGGCACTCTTTTTAACACTATCTTTTGTTTGAAACAAAAAAAATTAATAACAAAAGAAAACGTTGATTGTAATTAATGTTTTGTATTAAGTGCATTGTTTTTTTTTCAGTGATAACATTCAACATTTACAAATTTTTGTTAGGTATTTAAAACTGCCAAACATACTGCAGAGGTATTGTAAGGCATTTTGCGCATTATTTAAGCGCTTGATTGTATTTTAACGTATTTATATGACATATTATGCATGTTCCCTCTGTAGTTTGTTTACGAAAGCATGTAGTAAAATTGGAAAATAAGGACTGCAAATTTTAAAAATAGTAATAAATGTCCTATATAAAGCAATGCTGTAAAAAAAATAGTGTATAATTTTGTGTAGGCGTGCGAACTGTTGTTAGAAAATAGATTTTAAAGGAAAAAAAAATTAATTTGAGACTGTATGACAGCAGTTCTGTATATATTGTATGTATCTACTTATAAATTCTGTTGCTTATTGTACTTGTGGTAAGGCGAACCCATGCTTTCTTTTATTCTACTGCTTGTTTTGGATGAGAACAACGCTGGGTATTTAAAATTATTAATAATTACATCAGACAAATCGGGTGAAACGTGGACCTATAAAGCGTAAGCAAAATCATCGGCAAAAAAACGCGAACAATCTGGCAATTACAATATAATTATTAACACCACTCCTTAGCAAAATAAACATTTAAGGAATTAGATTCTTAAGAGGATCCTGCACTATTTGCGTAAGGATATCATTTCATTTAAATAATTCTTAATGAGTAAATACAAGCGAAACAAGGAGCAAAATAAATTTACATATTGTTTGATTTTGATCAATTGAATATTAAGTTAATACATAAAATATTTTATTTTTGTATGAGTGTAACATCACGAGCCGCTGGCGACTGACAACTCTCGAATACAGAATTTTTCATACGAGTTATGCAGATAATTTTTCTAAGAATACAATTCCGTAAACATTTAATTCTGAGGAAGGTAAGACGTAATGACAATTCTATTTTTAATATTAAAAACAAAAGTATATAGAAAAGGTTGTACGGGTTGCGGGCATAAATAATGCAACTAGATCTAACTGACCAGTTTCGAAATATTTTATTTCTTCATCAGAGCTACACAAATAAAAGTCAGAATTTGAAACGCAATAGCTCATTCTTATTTTGATTCTGCTTTTAATTGTGTAGCTCTGATGAGGAAATAAAATATTTCGAAACTGGTCAGCTATAGTCCGTTAAAAAGTTTAAATGCAATACAGAGGAAATGGAGTAGTTCTCTTTCATACTCTTAATGGGTTCTCCCAATGACTCTGTCCTTTCCTGTCTTGGCGACGTTGCCGACTGTAAAACGTGCTGATCTGTGAAGACACGATATTTCACAAATGGTTATTCATATTTGTACAATGTTACTTAATTTTTGGCAGTTATAAAGAGTCCCCGATACTTTTTCCATTTAGTTTCACAACATTTGACAAGCCAACTGAGTGGCCGAACTCGTTAAATCGTACAGTTCTTACTGGTTAAAACTGTCTGAATTTTGATGTTGCTGGTTCGATTCCCCGTTGGTGTTATTATTCGAGCGATAATATGTTTACATTGCGCCTATTTCACAATCATTCGCCCCTCATCGAGGTGTAGGAGCCTACCCCCTGGCATCGGCGATTAGCCTCGTTGCAGACATAGGCCGATATAAAATAATAATATTAATAAAACCATTTGACAACACCGCTCCCATTTGCCATAATAGCAATACTGCATTATAATCTTTAAACGGACTATAGGACCTTTGGACTAACGGACATTTTGGACGTTATATGTAAAATATTTCGTATCTGGTCAGCTAGATAGATCCACGTAAAATAATGGAACATTATTTAACAGTGCATTTTTTTTTTTTTTTTCTACGATTTATGGAATTGTCGTTTTTCAATATTGTTAGTCGACAGGTAAGATTCCGTACAGTATTTTCATTGCCAGTAATACGTGCGCAGGCAATGCGCATGTGCGACGGTGCGGGAATACATGCCCGTAGCTTCTGCGCGCGCATTGATGGTTGACAATATTTACATTATATATTCTTGATTAATTTTTTTTTTTTTTTGGAATATGGTAATTCGTAAATCATAGTTTTCAACATTTCCAGAATGTATATTCCGCACTCTACTGAATTGCTTCACTTACCTGCGGTTTATTCTCGTGTGGAATAAATATAATTTCGCGCTAGTTACACAATATACTAATATGAAATTGAATTAAAAAAGCATACTTTATATTAGTGGTGAGCAACATATTTAATGTAGCCACAGGTGTGGCGAATAAGAAGCTTAATTCGCCACACGATATAATTTTCTTCAGAAATAGCCACACGATTGGCGAATGAGTTGACCAACGACGCTCTACTCTCTCAAAATTGTTTTAAAATTACTTTTGATTGTGATCCTAAGAAAATATTATTTAATAAGTGTAATCTCGAGTGAGTTCATATACTATTCAATTGATCAGATCAAACAAAAATATATGTAAAAACCATATATTGTTTCTGTTGTATTATTACTATTTTCTATTATTCTATTTTTTATATTTCATCACTCTTTATAAATTATTTATAAATGCAATTATTTCTTTACGTAAACAGTGCAAGATCCTTTTAAATGAAGCACTTTGTAAAGTTTTACTAATATTTTTAAATTACTGACTGCAATTTGTACATGAACTATTTTCAAAGCTACAATACAATTGACTATTTATTTTATATTTAAATAGCATGTAAGTTGTAACTATTGTATTATAGCTTTTAAAAACGTTCACGCCGAAAAGACTCGTTCACTTTAAGTAGAGAAGAAAGTCAAGTAAACATCCATTTGCTTCAGATTTGAGGGCAAGGCAAGTGAGCAGAGAACCGTTCTACCTTTTGGCATACTTGCCTTCTTCCACAATCCGAAATTTAACAAATAAGCTACCTTCGCACATACTTAGCTTGTTTGGACAAGTTTTAGTGCAAGTGTTCTGTCATTATGTGAAAAACGTAAACACATAATATTTCGTGAATTTTATGAAGTGACATTCTGACAGTAATCTGCCTTATGTTCCTAATAAAGTTCTTTTAAGAGTAATGCTGTGCACTCTTCATATTCAGAGTCCATTTTAATAATTTTAAATTAGAATTAATTGCCTGAATATGAACAATACTTGTCTAGTAACTTGCTTACGAAAAAGGCAGGCAAATCATTTGCCCACTTTACTTTCCTTTCTGCTCAATGTAAATCAGATTTAACTGCAGTCGTTATGATAAAAATATTAGTAGAATATACAAAATATAAAAAAGAACCTACTACCTATATTTGAGACTATTTTTGGGCTTTAAATTGAACCTTACTATTATTTTTTCCAAACATCGGGGAAAATTTATAACAAAAATACCAAAAAATAATAGCCAATAATACTAATGGCCAATAAAACGTTAAAAAAATAGTTAAATAAGCTTTGAATATTTTTGTTTTTGATCGCTAACTAGACGCGTAATTTTTACATTTCAAAAACGGTTTAAACATGTTCATTAAAATAGTCAGAAATTTAAAAATCAAATCTATACTAATTATATTTGTTGTAAAGAAATAATAGGTTTGTTCGTTTTGCTACCTGGCGTTTTACTGCAAAACGCGGCGTTTAATTTATTACTGCAAAACGCGGCTGTAAGAATCTAAGTTACTAAAAACGCAAATTCTGTTCGTTTCAGTAACAGTTGAATACATAACGTGAGCAGTTGTTACTTGAAGGCGCTATTTGATTATAGTTAACCTATAAAATTTGACGTTTATCATTTCTAAATCAGGCGCTCACCCAGAGTTTTAAGCCTCCCTCCCCCACATTTAAAAATACGTTTTTACTGACACATTTTGCTTGTAATTTTGACTTCAAAGCCCCTCGAAAATATCTGTGTACGCATCTCTTCTCAATCGTACTGTTATTATTGTCTGAATCTAAATATTAGAAATGATTCTTCAAATACAGTTGAATATAATTTGGATATACGTTGTTTTGCCTTAGACATTCTTATTAGAGATGGGAATTTCGGCTCAGTTTGCGGAACCGGATCAGTGGAGATCGTTCAGTTTGCTGAGCCGGCTCATTGATCCGGCTAAGTAAACATGTTTCCGACACAGGTCGATCAGTTGTCGGCCGTTCGTTCAATACGGTTGTTGGTTTGCAATATGTAGGTAGAAAGCCACTCAGCCGGCTCTTGCATTATATGGACAAGTTAAACAAATAAAAATCTATAGAAGTGAATTATCTAACATTTTTGCCGGATTAATAGTAAACAAACAATTCACTCTATGTAGCTACTGTATTTTAAACCAGAAGTTTTAAGTTTATGGCGATGTTTATTGCCCTTATAAATCGGGCGTCTGGGATTTGGGCAATATTTTTATATAGTATGGTTGTAAGAAAGTACAAACTAAGCTTATTAGTTTCAAATAGACTGCCCTACAAACTGACGACAAAATACATTTTATGATAATACATTACAAGCCGAGTTCTCGCGAAGTTCAACATGACATCGATCCAGATCCGGATCACTCCGGTCACTGCTCACAATCACCCGACCAATCGTATCCTTGAAACTTGAAACTATGCAGTGAGCTGGCTCATTTCAATTTGGTGAACCGTGTCACTTCGGTCAGTGTACTGAGCCGGTTCGTTCATGAACGACCCATCTCTAATTCTTATATATAGTCTCTATTATAAGTACAGTACACATCATTTTCAATTTACTGCAGATTTGTTCCCATTCAACTGTCTCAGAAGTAGCTGTAAGATTTCTTGTCGCGGCGTCTTACTGCAGAAGTTGTTTTAACGAAACGAACAACATCTAGTGACTTTTCAGTAAACTGCCAATTCAAACGAACAGAAAATTTGGACGCAGCCGTAAACCGTAGACGCAAAGTAGCGAAACGTACAGACTTATGCGGCATTTCTGTGACAAACCTGTAAGCTTATTGACAAAATCTATCAGGAAGTGTCCAAACAACACATCAACTCCTTAAATACGATCGTCTGTAGCTTACAGAATTTGCGCATTAGTAAACAATTTGCGAAAACCTCGTAACGTGTAAGATACGGCACGTGAAACCGTAGAAACTTGTTATTTTCACGTTTCTATGCTACGTACGTACGTCCGTTTTAATGTTCGCAAATTGTTTAGTAAAGCACAGTTTTTAAAAGAAGTCAGTTTAATGACAAATCAACTTATATATATATATATATATATATATATATATATATATATATATATATATATATATATATATATATATATATATATATACTTTCTCACTTCTGCTTTCAAAGTATGTGCGAGACAGAAATATATATGTACATAATTTGGCTGTGTATTCGTTCATTTATCATTGAAGAAACTTCTTTAAAAATTAACTAGTACTTATATTCTGCGGGTGTCACTAATGCCCAATTGCACCAGCTTTCCTGAAATTTTGAGCATTCCTCAACTCTCAAAAATACGTAGCAAAGCATAGCTACACAAAAAATCACCAAATTTTGGTCCATCAAAAATGTGCCGCGTATATAAAAAGGGTGAAACCCATTGATACAGATAAATATTATAGGGGGTTCCCATATACAGTGAATTTTACTCAATATTTCACTTTAAAAAAGAATCGTTTTATAATTTGATGTTTAGCTGCCTGTTGCAAAGATATTTTGGCCTCCATAAAGGGGCCCAAACAACATCTTTTCACGAGAGAAAATAAAATATTCAATATAATTTCTTGTTCAGTATTTTGAAGAGATTGTAATGTTACTACTATGTTATAATAAAAACTAAATATTTTTTTATTTCTTCTTTTTTTTTTTGGGGTTCCAAGTATAACTCGGGGTCCGGCGCACCCTCTCCTTATTACCAGCCCTAATTTGGTTTTTTTGAAACGAAATTAGTATTTTTTTAAAAGAATATTTAGGTAAATTATTGTGGAGAAACAAAACTGAGCGTACATTACTGTTTAAAAATGTCAAAATGTTGATAAACATACACTGATCCCAAATTTAAATCTCGAAAAGAACACTTAGTTCTCGAATCCTAGTCATGCTAGGGATCAATGGAGCTGAATATACACGATTGTATCCAAAACCAAGTAAAATCGTAAAAATTAAGTCAAATCCAGATAATTTTAAGATTCGCATTAATATTTATTTAATTATTTATTGAAATTTTATTATTTAATTAAAAATATTTTGTTATAATTAATTAGTTAAATGCAGAAATACCTGCGCGTTAATTGTACAGACAACCTTCTACATAAGACTTTTAAAAAATGGAGTTTTTCCATAGTAAAATTCATTTGGCTGTTTGGACTGAATATTTATTTTAGAAAAATGTTTCGCTTAAAAATTTTTAGCTTCATCAGGTGCTACTCTAACATAATACTATCTAAATCGACATGTCTGCTGTGCTGCATTGAAATTGTCCAGAGGGATGTTGATGTAGGGTGACCATTCGTCCCGCATTTTGATTTGGTGTCCCCAGGGCCGAATTTTGCTCTGTACTAATATTTGGGAGGTGAAGACCTTTTTTTTGCTCTTTACTTATATTTCGGAAGTGACGACCTTTTTTTTGCTCCGTCCCGCATTGCCTTCTCCAAGAAAATGGTCACCCTATGTTGATGGCATTTATACAGGTGTTTGAATTTCATAGAACGAAGCAGGCGCGAATACAGGAATTTCTCTTGGGGGCGGAGTGTTAGAAAACAAAATTGTTTCATAAAGGTAGGGATTTGGAAATTACTCGGCAACAAGTGCTGGACAACACTTTATTTTTCAAAATGTAAGTTTTGACCTAGCAAAACAAAGGTCCTCACTTCTAAAATACAAGCGATGACGTAAAACAAAAAAGGTTCTCGCTTTCAAAATATTAGGGATGACCTAAAAAAAAGGTTATCACTTCCAAATAACGACTGATGACTAAAAATAATAAAGCTCATGAGCTCTAAAGTTTAGGTGTATTCCTTAAAAACACTAAAACCATGTGTCTTTTGAGTTCTTGGGACCCATGAGCCGTAGCGTAGTTGTGGAACGTACTAAATTGAACATCTTGTGTGCTACAAATTCTCACACCACCCTGTGTAATTCAGACACTTGTAAATTCCATCGACATCCCTCTGTATAGTTTTGATGCTATACACCAAACATATTGCCTTAGATAGTATTATGTTAGAGTAGGGGGCGGCAACCTTTTTTACTAAGTGGGCATATTTCAGAAATGCGGGAGTTCGGAGGGCACCGTGGGACAAGGGGGAGGGGTAAAATTTAAACATAAAAATATTAATGCAATTTAAAATTTTAATTTTCATAAAAAAAATACATAATATCAAAGTGATAATTAATGCGATATTTGACAATGAAAATTCGCGGCCAATTCGTTGTAATGTGGGACATAAGCAGAATTTCCAGTTCTCAGGCATTGGTCCAAATGAGCGTCAGTGAGGCCTGTTCGGTATTTTGATTTTAAGTATTTCATATTAAAAAACATACATTCACAAGCATATGTCGACGCGCAGAGAGACTTCAATTTTAGAGCACATTTTCTCAACAATGGGTAGCTATTCCCATTCACCAAGTTCCAGAATTTTTCTTCGTTACGATGTGATTTTAATTCAATGTCATTTGTTATATTTATAACTTCCAATTCTAAGTCCTCCTTATTGGAAATACCGAAATATGTTGCGATTTTATTAGTCACATCATCCTCTCTTTCAGAAAAAGGACTAATAAAAAATGTTAAAAATGCCTCCAATTCGTAAAAGTCTTCAAATCTGGTATTAAATTCTTCCAATAATGTATCAAAATGTTTGGCAAATTGATGGGTGGTAGCATTTCCATCGCAATAATTTTCTATTACCATTTTTATTATTGCTTTCTTTCATATTGGGTCTATATTGGGAATAGTTTTAAAATTTAGTTTTACAATAAAATTTAATGAATATTAAATTATATTTATTTATAAAACTATAACACTTCTAGTCTTCTTGACAGTACTTTTATTACTAAAAGCGGCTCGGAAATAGAATTTCGCATGGTTAGGCGGGCACTTAGAAATTTCTTCGCGGGCACCCCGATGCCGCGTTGCCGACCCCTGAGTTAGAGTAACACCTGATGAAGCAAAAATATTCTTAGCGTTTCTAAAATATTACCAAGTCTAAACAGCCTATACTGGATGTTACCTTACATATCATATGGTTTTGTAAGTTAAAAAGTTATGCATATTTTCAATCTATTGCTCTATCGATTATAGTGGTATATGTGGCAAAATGGTTCTTATTTCTAAAGCTGAAGCTTCGCGATCTTGACTACCGTATAATAAAATATCCCGTTTTTTACCACTGTCTGATGTACAATTTGCACTCGGTAACGAATAATAAATCGCAGGCTGATTGACAAACGCATATGAAGGCTATTCCAAACGTTTAAGCGGAACTAAATTAAATTTTTATTTTATCAAGTTGTCACGAGCTCATTTTGTAACGATTGCCAAACAAAATGATTAAAAGCTTTATTTAATCGTTAAAAGATATAGTTTTCAAAATCTCGTTCCGCTTAAACCAAAGAAATAAACTATAAGTCACTATATAATTTTACAGGAGACAGACTATTTTAATTGATACTCTTATGGCGCAAGAAAGATTTAGTATCCGATGCTCATTATAACTTTATTTTATTTATACATTAAATATGTATAAATTGCCATCAAAAATTCGCCTTTTTTATTTAATTTCTTTTGCCTGCAGCCTGTGATATGACCATAGTACGAAAACTTGTTATGAGAAACAATGGCCCATATATGGTACCGATACGTGGCGAGACTCTACAGACACCAAAATTGTCTGGAAGTTTGATGAACCGCGCAAGCGCGTTTGTGTCTGCCTGTCAGACTTGCAACTGTGCAAGCAAGACGTTTATATAATAATAATAATAATTTTATTGGTCCAGAAGATAGTCTTACATAATATTGGACAAGTTATTATTTTTCATTTGTAAGAATATTTGATTAATATAATAGTCAAAACAGTTAAAACTATTACATGACAACAATACAGAAAATATTTAATATATACAAAAGACGCATCTTCCGTAGTGCAGGTATCATAGAAAACTTGTCAGTTATTTTTTATTACTCATTCTCATTATATTACTAATAGATATACCATTATACGTTAATATTTAATTAATTAATAAACCAAAAAATCAATTCATTAATTTATATTTATGTATATATAGTACTTAATTACTTCGTAAACGTTAGGGGTATTCAGAATAATGTTATTTTATTTTGCATAACAAAAAAATAAATTAAGAAAACTTGGTATTTATAAACAGAGCTGGGAATATTTGGAATAAAGTATTTGAAAAATTATTTCAATTACTTCCTGATATTTGAAATATGTATTTCAAATGCTTCAAAAAAAAAAGCTCTTGGTATTTGAATTTGCAGATACTTTCTCCGTGGTATTTGTATTGGATTGTTGTCTGAAAATGTAAGTATTTGAAATACTTTAGAAATCTTTCAAATAATTCCCTAGTATTTCAAATATTTTCTAGTATTTCAAATATTTCCCTAGTATTTCAAATATTTTCCTAGTGTTTCAAACATTTCCTAATATTTCAAATATTTTCCTAGTATTTCAAATATTTCCATAGTACATATTTGAAATATTTCTCTAGTATTTCAAATATTTCCCTAGCATATATTTCCCAAGTACATATTTAAATATTTCCTAGTGAAATAAATTATTTCAAATAGTTTTTAAAACTATTTGTTTTTTCAAATACTTTTTATCAGTGATGACAAATAATATTTGTTATTTCAAATACTTAGGTCGGTATCCGGTATTTGAAATACATTTATTGAGTATTTGACATATCTCTGTATATAAATTATTGCAATATCTCGAACATTTCTTTCGAATTTCAATCATTGAACTTGTAAATTTTCTCGTGTAAGTATTTTCAATTAGATATTAACTTTTATATAATTAAAAACAAAAATTAATGAAAGTTCAATGAATTAAAAGATGACAAGATATAGGCTATTCCAAACGATTAGGCGGAACTAACTGGAATTTTAATTTTTGTAAGTTATCATGATCTCTTCTTTCATGGTTTGAAGTAGGCTTTTGCTAAACAAAATTATCAAAAGCCTCACTTAATCTGTAAAAATAACTAGAATTGAAAATCTAGTTCCAAAATTTCTAAAATTTTATTATTTATAAAAATGTATTGATAATGAGGTTCTGTAATTCAAAACAAGTGCGCATGTCTAAATCATTGTTTACAAGAGTTTTTGTGTTTACTTTACATCAAATGTTTACGCGTCAACAGTGAAGTAATTTACATCATGTAACTTACGCGCCTATCACTGGTTACTGACTTCTATTAAATGTATTTATAAATTTATTCATTAAAACTGATTCACGAATGTTCGAGATATAATAACTTAGATAGTCCAATTTTTATTTTAAATTTAATTTATATTAAAAAGTGTCTACAAATAAACAGATCGTATCGGTAATCTCCTGGAATAAATTGAGGTCCCAATCCGTTCCTGTAGTTGCGCGAAGATGCTCAACATTTTTGATTAACTACCTTACAGACACAAACGCGCTTGCGCAGTCACCGCTCTTCCAGACGATTTTGGTGTCTGTAGAATCTTCTGGTACATTGTAAATAAAACCTATAAGTACGCTACATCAGATTGAGCACGACTATTATAGGTCACTAACGTGGAGATAAGTCCGATTTCACGTTGTGCGCATGCTTACCCGCCATTTTAATTTTTAGTTTACTCAGCGTATAGTTCATCCATAAACAAGCTGTTTGTCTACGTTATTCATCTTTTTAACAATCTAAATACATTTGGCAACTAAAATTATCGATTGTATTTAAATGATTGTAATAATATGAATCTAAAGTTGATCGTCAGTTTTAAATCGGTCATCTTTTATAATTCATACCATAAATAGTTCTTGCGACAAAGTTGCAGACGATTTATACTCAGGTATTCTTGAATTGTTTGAGGGCTGGTTTATTTTTGTCATAATATAGAAATATACTAATTTATTATTTTATAAAAAATGAAAAAAATAAAACATCATGAGATGTTTTAATGATAGTTACAAGTAAATTGTAATGAATATGGCCTATTACAGATTTTATAATATATAAAAAATACAAACTTATATGATATTATTCACTTGTCGCACTTCATACGTGCAAAAAATGTATAAATAGTAAACTTATGTATTTTATAAATGCATCGTTTGAAAAATAAATTCATTATTAGTAATATCGTACTCCTTTGTATGTGTCACCTGTCTGTGTGTGTATGTGAAATAATTAATGTCTCGACAGAGGACATTAAACGAACGAGTACGAGATATAGCGCCTCGACTCTAGGCATCTGTTCTCAATGACATGCACGTGCATTTTTAACGAACCAAAAGCGTACAACGGATTTGAGTGCATAAAAGTAAGGTCAGTGTTGAATCCGAGGGGGTTCCGGGAGGGATTCCT
The DNA here is from genome assembly GCA_963971575.1 of Liopterus haemorrhoidalis. Lineage (NCBI taxonomy): Eukaryota > Metazoa > Arthropoda > Insecta > Coleoptera > Dytiscidae > Liopterus > Liopterus haemorrhoidalis. The sequence continues at coordinate 17,664,944 of OZ020622.1, read as the reverse complement.
CCCACCCGGGATGGATTCCTCCCACCCGGGATGGATTCCTTCTCTCCCCACCATCACCAGGGATTGAAAAAATTCCCCCTGGAGTTTTTTTATAGCTATAATACCTGCCTAATCTACTTCACCTCGGGCTCATATACCCCCCCCCCCCCCCCCAAGATAAAAAGTCTGGATACAACACTGAGTAAGGTACAGCGCAAATAAATACTGGCGGGTGTTTGGGGGATCGCGTTTTTTGGGTTACATTTTTAAAAACCATGGTTCTTCAGTTTTCTGATGGTAAATATTTATTTTTGTTTTATTTTTTACATATATCAAAAAGTTAACTATGGGTTATTTATGTAAGAACTGTACTCCATTCAAAGCCGCAAGGCACGAATAAAGACTATATCTATCTATCTATCTATCAGTTTTCTGATGGTTCTCCCACTACCCGGGATGGATTCGACCCCACTTGGAATGGATTTCCCCACCACCACTGGGGATTGCAAAAATTTCTCCCGGTAATTTTTTTTAACTATAATATCTGCCTAATCTACTTAACCTCGGGCGCATGTAGCACCCCCCCCCCCCCCCGGGCTCATAGCTTCTCTCTCTCTTGTACAGTGGGTGGCCAAATTATTAGGGACAGTGCAGATTTTCTGTAATTTTCAAATGAATTTAATGAGGAAATAAGTGGCTTTGGGTCTCGTATTTATTTTTATTCATTAGAGTGCTTTATTTAGAATATAAAACGACATAATTGCTTTTTCATAATCATTTGTTTTTGTAATATCTTTGAAATTATTTTGCAATGGTCCAATATTAATGCGGACACCTTTATTTTGGACGTTTTCCATTGCTGATAGTACTAGGCTAGAATAGTACAATATAATGAGTATTAGTATCAAAAAGATATAATACTTCAAGAGTAATATAAAAATCATCACTTCTCGTGATCGCTGAAGACTGAAACAGATTGTTGAGCAGTTTCCGATACGTCCGAATTTATTTTTTATATTACTCTTGAAGTATTATATCTTTTTGATACTAATACTCATTATATTGTACTATTCTAGCCTAGTACTATCAGCAATGGCAAACGTCCAAAATAAAGGTGTCCGCATTTATTTTTGTATAAAAAGTGTTAATTTAACAAATTAAGTAAAATCTTAATATTTTGTAATGCCACCATTTGCTGCGATTGCGGCTTCCAGGCGTTCGGGCATGCTTTCTATGCAGACTTTTGCGTTGTGTCAGAGATTGGGGTTGTGATGCCACTCTCTGATAAGGGTTTCTATAAATTGCCGCTTGGTGGTGATGATTTCTTTGGCGAACTCCCGCTTTTTAAAATAGTGATACCAGCAACAAGAATATAGAAGAAAAATGATTTAAAAACAATTCATTTTATCACAAAATGCATTTAAACTTGAAAATTACAGGAGGGGTGTGCTGTCCCTAATAATTTGGCCACCTACTGTAGTCCCCCCTGGAGAAAAAAGTCTGGATTCAACACTTGGTAAGATGCAACGCAAATAAACACTGGGAAGACTTTGGGGAATCAAGTTTTTCGGCTTCTTTTTAAAAACCGTGGTTTTTTTGTTTTCTGTTTTCCGATTGATTCCTCCCACCCGAGATAGAGTCCCTCCACCACCACCCGGAATTGCAAATCTGCCTAATCTACTTTACCTCGGGCTCACGTACCTCCCCCCGGGCTCATATAGTTCCCAAGGCTCATATAGCCCCCCCCCCCCCCGACGAAAACAGTCTAGATTCAACACTGTGTAAGATACAGCCCAAGTAAGCAGTGGGATAGGGTTAAGGTATCACGTTTTTTGGGTTTCATTTTTAAAAACCGTGTTATTTCGGTTTCTATTATTTTCCATTAAATCAGTGTTTCTAAAAGTGTGGTCCGCAGACCTATGCGGGTCTCTGAGACTTTCTCAAGGGATCCCCAAAACCTCTTATGTTATCCAAAACATTGATGTTTTGTATATGAAAAAATATTCATTGGGGGTCTTCCAGAGGTGGATTTAATTTGCTGGAGGCCCCTGATGGTATAAATAAAGGACGGGATGGTAGAAATTCAAAAATTTCAAGTGAAGACGGGTTGGAAATTCATGCGGAGGTCCATTTGAACTCGGGACTTATGACCTGCGCCAGGTCCGACATCCATTAGGGTCTTTAATAATCTTTAAACTTTGGAAAAGGTCCCCAAAGTAGAGGCCCATAAAAAGTAAAAAGTTTTAGATACGCTGCTTTAAATCATTCTTGGCTAAAATGACCATATCATTCACCCCTGTCTCAAAAAAACACATCCTGTCACAAGAATTGGCAAAATTATACTGAACTAATAATATTGCTTTTAACGCAAATCCAGTTTCTTTATTCAAATACCGACACGTTAATATTTTGCATCTTACGCATAAAAATGAAAAATACTAAATTATATTTCATGATACAAACAACTAAAATCCGGAACTGTCCCACATAAAGCGAATTTGTCCCGCATAATCCAGGATGTCTGGTCGTTTTATCCATGATAATTGTTTATTTTGTTATTTTATTCTATTATTTTTGGTTATTATTTATTAATCTTTAATTCATTTTTTTGTTAAGCAATAGTTCTACACATGAGCGTCCGCAGAAGGGGGCACGTGCCATCAATGGCGTAATATCACACCCCCCCGCAGTTCTTTTTTATCCCTCGTAGGTTTGTCAAACAACAAAAAACTCGTAATTTGGAGGATCGAAGGACCCTAAATGATGTGGATCTAGGGACGGACTGACATCTGGAATTTGGGGAAGTTTCCAGTGGGCCTGAAGGGTACTGGGGCCGCCACGTGTATAATTTACTACAAATGAGCCCGCCAGGTCGGTAATCTGTTAAAAATTTAGGCCCCATCCGTTAATGGGTCCCCCCACGCAATTGCTGGCGTAAAGGACCCATAGTTACGCCACTGCGTGCTATTATCCTTTTTAGGGTTTTGTAGGTATGACCAAAAAACCCTTATACCGTCATTTTGTCGTCTGTCTGTCTGTCTGTCTGTCTGTCTGTTCGGTAAAAATTGTAGCCAAACGGCTAAACCTAGAGAGTTGAAATTTGGCATGCTTATACAACTCTTTGACCCACACATAGGAAAAATACTAAAACATCTAAAAAACATATCCCCCTAACAATATAAACAAAAAGGTGCTCATCAAAAAAAAAAATATTTTTTTTAAATTCTGAGTAGGGTATCAAATGAAAGCCCTTAGTACGTGGATTAACGATTAAAATTTTATTTTTGCAAAATAAATTATTTTGATGCGATTTTTGCCAAAATTGTGCAAAAATTTTTTTGTCCCACACCCTGTAGCCCAGATGGTTTAAACTAAAAATCTGAAAAAATTCTAAGTAATGTACATTGGTGTGAACCGGAATAGTACAACAGGAATTTTTGATCAGAGTATGTTTTCGGAAAATAACGCATTTTTTGTGTTTTTAACTAAAATATGTTAAATACTTAATTCGCTATGTAACACTTCAGATAAGAAACTCTGGTAGCTCAGATGGTTTCGTATCGCACTTTGTAAATTGCAGTGCGAACGTTGCAGAGTTCGAATCCTGTTAATTTTATTTTTTTCTGTTTTTTTTTTGCATTTCTATTTTGTTTAAATTATTTTGTCAAAATTCTAGTAATATTTTGGTAAATGTTGCATTTATTTTTTAAAAGCGTAAATTTAATAACCAGTGGGAAGTGTTGAAATTATAATTTAATTCTGTTTGACGAAATCAGAGGGCGTGAGTTATGATATAAACAACCAATGGAAGCCATAGGCGCAATTTTAAAAATCTTACTGAACCTTGCTGTATAAATAAAATACTGTACATATTTAGAAACTTAAATAATGGTATTAGGCATTCGAATTAAAATTCATAAAAAAATATTTTGACATAAAATTTGTTTTGGCATCCCAAATAATCATCATTCAGTTACTAAATACCTGCAAAACCCAGAAATGTGTGAAGATTCACATTTCACATAAATTTTTTAAATTTGTAGTCTGCTTAATGCATTTATTATTTGAACCCTTATTATACATTAAAATAACATTTGTGTGGCATGGTTGCATATCATATTTATGTGCCTTTCAAATTATATAGAAATAAATAGGTGTCCCATTTAAATTTTTCGTAGCTCTAATATCTCCTATATTTGATTTTTGTTTTGAATATGTACAAATAATGTAATTCATGCAACTTTTAAATTTAAGGATATACCATATTTTAAATAATCAATAAAAAGGTTGTACACTGGATAATGTAACTTCAACCACTAAATATTAGGCATTTACGTTTAGTCAGTCAGATTAATTCGAGTGCTCCCGATTCGTTCGTAAAGTCAGTCGGATCGTACACATTAGCTTATTTTTAGTCAATCCAATTGATCCGCCGGAGCAATCCGATGATCTGGCAGGATTGTTGGGATTAATGGATTGTTGGTGGTGGGGGTTTGCGCCGGTAAATTGAATCTTACATCCAATTGAAATGTGTTGAAAACATAACTTAACAAAATATACGAAATAAGTGCCATTTGTGATAGAATTCTATTATATGTAATTAACTCATATTTATAAAATAAAATACGGTAGCAGTTGTAATCAACGACAGAAATTTTACAGTTGCAGTTAGCGCCACGGTCACCAGGCGTCACTACTTAACTTCAGACAAATATTGCTTACAAAAATGTTAACAAAATCCGACTAATCTTGTGGCGTTACCAGATCAATCTTGTGGAATGTATAAACGTAAACGCTTAATATTCGTTAATCAGTGGTTAAACTTCATATTTTGGACCCCCCGCAGAATTTTCTTGTCAACCTTGTCTAGAGAGACAAAGCACGCATATAGGTCATTTAGATCCGGTTTCTGGTAGCTTAGCGGTGTTTAACCATTTGGTTAAACTCGGTTACAATATAACAATCCCATAAATAATCACAGTAATCATTTTCTGACCATTTGGTTATAGTTTATAACTAAACTTTCAGAAACTGGCCCTTATGGGCCCAGATGTGCCCCTAAATCGCCTCCCAGTTTTCCCCGTTGCGGGCGTAGCAGACCAATAGCCACTGTCATTAATTCAGTTTTATTTTTATTAATTTCTCTTTATGCACATTCCCTTAAACAGGGCTAGACATATAAATAATACAGCGAGTGCGACAAAACCAGGCTCTATAGGAGCCCCCGGTTTGTTATATAGGGCCTGAAAAAATCTGTATCTCACTTTTTTTCGAATTTCTGCTGCCCGTTCCCAGAAGCATATTTTTCGTCAAAAGAAAGTTTTTTAATGTTGAATAATTATTTTGGACCCCAAAAAATTAATGTACCAAAGCCCCTTTATAAACCCTGCCTTCACTTAAACAGTGTAGAATTCTCTTAATATATACAATTTTAGTTGAAAAGAAGAAAAGCCAAATCTAACAAGTTTTTATTATTGGTTTTTGATTAAATATTTATATTTTTCTGCATTTTTTGCAGATAATAACAGTGCCGGATTAAGGTTTTATGTAGGCCCTAGGTGGAATGGATAGAATAGGTCCTTAAAGAAAATCGAATCGAAGTAAAAAGCCAAAAAAAAAAAAAAAAAATGAAAAACAAATGATGGGATTACGAGTAAGTCTGTTCAAGATAACTATGCAATGACGTCACAGATGAGAAATGTGCTTTGTTGCCAGTTGTTATTAGGTTACAAGCAGTGGCGGACTAGGACCGGTTCCTGCATCAATTCCGCCGGTCTTTGAACTAATGAGACCGTATTTTGGCCCAATGGCTTATTTATTCCAATTTTTCCATGGCCGGAAATTTTTGACAATCCACCACTATTTACAAATGTCAAATACGTTAGGTAATTTCTGTCCACTTCTAAAAAGAGATTAAAAACTCACATTTCCAAGGGAGTAAAGGGGCTAATGTAAATTATGATATAAGGCTGTTCTTTCCAAATGGTTTATCGCGACAATAGTAAGGCTTTCAAGTTTATGGTTTTAATTATACAATGTATATAATATAATGTTCAATGTTTTATAAATCTCAATAAAATTACAGTGTATAAGAATCATTAAAAATATTTGTTAGAAGTGTTTTGTTTTCTTTTCATCCATTTTATACAATGTATTTTTCATCCGGTATATCACTAATGGCCGGTTGTTAAAGTAAGAATTATCCCTAACTCGAGTTAAAATCATTTGTTTTTGTATGTTGTAGCATACAAAAACAAATGATTTTAACTTGAGTTAGAGAAAACTCTTATGTTAGCAACCCGCCATAAGTGTATCGCGTAGATAAAAAGGTTGGAAAGCACTAATAAAGAGTTTAAAAAAAACTCAAATATTTTACAATTCAAATAAAAAAAATTTAATATGAAGGGAAATGCTGAATATGTGGCAAAGTAGAAAAGGGCTATCAACCTGTGGAGGCCAAATGTAACAACCGAGTAATGCTTGCATGTTAGTTACTTAACATTCTTACATTGGCAACAAAATTAACCAAGTGTGACGTCATTTCATAGTTATCTTGAACAGACTTTAGAATTCTATTCTATATTTAACAAAAAGGAAACAGTAGTTACTTAGTAACAGACAAAGGGTTGCTTTATTAACCATGATAGAATAGAATTATATTCATTACAATACCACCACAGGCTTCTTTGGGGCTCCAAAATCCATGGGGCTCTAGGCTTATACCTAAAACCGGCGCTGAATAATATCCTTTGAACAGTGGTGGACTGGCTTGCTGGGACACCGGAAAATTTCTTCGTGGGCCGGGACTTGAATCCATTTATTCCAATTTTCCAGGGCCGGTAATATTTGATAGACCGCTATTGCCTTTGAAACGTGAAAGCGAAATTTCGCTAAATTTTGTTAAGAAAACTGAAAAACCGTGGTTTTCGGAAACTATTTTACGATTACACTTTTCGGTTTCGGGTGAATCCTAAAAAATCTATCCGGGAGTTCCTCCTTCGAGTGTTTCCGTTTAAATTCGGATGTTATCATTCTCGGTGGTATCGGTTCACTTTTGCCGTTTCCTTTTGCCTATGCGCCTTCGGACATCTTCGTAGCTGTGTGAGCTTTTGCACGCTCAGATCCACGTGCGCAAAATAAACCATCCACTTTATTTTTACTTAGAAACACAATTATCAGTATATGTGATTAACAGTAGATGTTTTGCTTAAATGAGAACTAGATAAATGTACATTTTTTAAGATAAACTTAGCACTTTTGTGTGTTATGTGTATTTTTCACATAACGTATTTAATTTCAGGATCAAATACCTACTGCTTTAAACCATAAAAAAGAAAAAACTATGTTTTACAGATTATAGTAAAGAATCATATTAGTTATATGTGTAATATTTTATTAATAGTTGTGTAAATATATAGAATTCTTATGTCTTATTTTCTGTTTTGTGAATTTATTAGATTTATATTCAAGCTGTTTACACGGCACTGTATATCTTATATTTAACTTAAAATGTGCATGAAAAAATAAAAATGTTTGACATATTTTATATTTTAAATATTATGACGATAGTTCTCATTCTCCATTGTATATAATAAAATAAAAAAACACGTTCACAAATATACAAAAATTGTATTTGTACATGAAAAAAATTACGAAATGGTACTGTTAAAATATCTTCAGTTTGGTTGTGTCTCATTATATGTATCATCATCGATAAATAAATAAAATTATAAAAAAATGTATTTTTATTAATATCCTTCATCCCTTATTTTGAATTTCCCGCCGTGTCAAACGTAGAATCACTTTCGATTTTGTTTTATTGAAAAACAAAAATAATTATTCATTTGTTTTACATAAAAATAGTAATATTAATTAAATATTTCTATATCTAATTGTCATGTGGGAAGTTTTGTTTTATTAATTAATAAACATATATTGATAGTGAAAGTTAATTTGACTTCAGTAGTAGTGTAACTTAAAACATTGCATTTGTATATGCATATTTTTTTTGTATTAAAATTTAAAGTGTTTTTCTAATGTATTTGTAACAATAATTAACAAATAAATGTTTTATAAATTACACGAAATGAGTTAACAAAGGTATTTCTAAAAAATTGTAAATGTTATTGTCATAATAAAATCAAATATAAATGATATACGTTAGTTTGGCGCGTGAGACCCAAACAGTTGGAAATAATGGCCGAAATATAATCATGAGTAAAATGTATTTGTGTTGATTTAAATTAAATATAGTGCGGTAATTATTTATTTGATTGTTTAATATTAAAGATACTAAATCGGCAATGGTTCTGCTACATTCTTAAAGCAAATAAATAAGTATTGTAATAGATTTTATTTGAAACTTGGGTGTGAACGTTACTTCAAGTTTGAGGTTGATGTACAGTAATAAGAGTCCACGAATTTGTATGTTGAATTTTAATTGTTCTTCCGAAATAACAAAAGACGATTTACTTTACAGAATCGTTAAATAAGAGGTTATATTCATACATTTTGCTCAAGGTTTGATATTTGTCATTTAATTTATCCGAGAAATCTTTTACATGCAGTACAACCTAAAATATATTTTTACTACCCTTAAATTTAAGTTAATATTCTTACTAATTAATTGCTAAATGCCTGTGAATCTGCTGAAATTTGTACTGGAAAATTTCAGTGTAATTCAGAAGGGTTAGTCAAATAAATATACATCATACTTGTAGTTCTCTAACTTTTATTTATAGTCTCTGTAAACGATTCTGGTGGTTGTTCAAAGGACAAAAGATAGTATTTCAATTCTCTATAATATACTCAATCATCGCAGAAGTATAGTTTCTTCGTTAGAGTTCATATGTATCCGTTTCTTTCGATATAAGTAGCAATGACTTCGCAATATTTATATTTGTTACTGTGTAATTATTTCTGTATATTAAATGATTAGTTTTATAATACATCCTTCAGGTTCATGATGGTTTAAGGAACAATAGTTTATTTTAATTGTTTAAATTTATGTTCAACATTGTGAACCAGCAAATGGTAACCCCAGTCGATAGGTAAAACTTTTATAAATCTATGTGTCTCATAAACATTAGAATCTAGAGTACTAAACAATATTTTGGATATTATTGATATTTACTATCTAAAAATAATAGAAGTTGTCATTATTACTTGTTTTCTAATTAATGTATGAAAGTTATTTTCTGTATTCTCATGGTATAGTTGCCATGGAAACGTCATTTTCAGGGCATGTATTTCTATTTTTGCAATAAATATTTTATTAATTTATCTGATGAACTAAATATTTTGTCAGTCTTATAAGTAAATATTAAACTATTTACCAGAAATGGATTATATCTATTTATTTTGTGAATATATTTATTAGTTCTTGGAAAATCAGACCTTATCTTAAGTAAACTTTGTTTTAAGGGCTGTACTTCGAATTTTGAGGGTTGGTTTTGATTTTAAAGTAATGTTGATAGCAACAATTTTAGGTATTTAATTTTGGTTCTGTGAAATTTCGCGAGGTATTCCGAGAAAATTTTTTATTGGTAAAATTATAGTTAATAAGCTGTAAGATTGTAAAAAAGCGTTAACCGTTAATAAAATCTGTCATGGTTCCATGAGAAAACGGTTCACAGGAGTACTGGTTTCAATTCCCGCTGACCACAGAATTTTCTGCTGCTGATTATATTCAAATCAGCTCAGGGGTTAATTAAGATTCGAATAATTTTTAGTTAATATGAGTATCTGTTAATATAAGATTATACTGATGGATAAAACCGCACGCCTATCATCTGACTTTCATATATTGCTGGAGGTTTAGAAATAGAATTTCTCTCCCTTATTTATAACTTGGGCGTTGGGTAACTATTATTAATATTAATAACAATACAAAGAATCATTAAAAGTTCTCCAAAATGTTAATATTAATTCAAAGATTCTATCGGGGTAAATAGGTTGAGAAAGACTAATTTAAAGTAGTTAAATATGGGTTGCGTTAGATGGTTATAGCCATTGCTGGTGTCCACTATAAATTAGAACTAACCAATAGGTCTTAGGATTCATTTGAGCACATATTATAAAAAGATTAGTACGATTTGAAAGAAATAGAATAGTCTCATTCCGATTACCCTTGAAGAGGTTTGGAAGTGGTGTCACTTCGACTCGATTGTATTCGCCATGTTTCTTTATCATTAACCATTTGTGTTTTCATGCAATGTGTTGCCTATTAAATTTGTCATCTAGTCAGCTCCATCTGTTCTTCCTCTTAGACGCCAACCATTCACCTTGCTTTATACTATTTCGGTAGTTATTTGACTAAATAAAGGACCTTGCAGATAGGTGAGGCGTCGAATTGAAACAGGCGCCAAAATAAATAATTATGTGGTCGCTTTTTTATGGTCGCTTGCTTACTTTAGTTTTTTTTGAAATTCTGCGGAATGGGCCTGCCACTGATTTGCTTTAGAGGACAAAACCGGCACTTGACTGAATATGCCGAAGCGTGGTATGTGGCGTGGGTCCCGTCTTTGAATAGGCGCCATTTTAAATCCTTTTTTTTCACTTATTCTTGGATTCGGTTTATTTTTTTACCGACCGCCAATATGTATAAGGGAGGTATTGTGATCATACCGATTTTGACATTGCGCGTTTTCGATGGATCTCTACGAATTGAGGTCTCCACATAACGTTTTGACTATTTTTAGCATGATGTCTGTCTGTCTGTCGGTCCGTGTACACGTGCAGAGCAAATTCGGCTAAAAGGATTTTTATGAAAGTTCATATTTAAGCTTTTGACATCTATGGCACGAGTTGATCAACTTTTGGTAAAAATCGGTTAACTAGAAATGGGAGTTTACTCTTGTCGGTTCTAATATTTTTGCGAATATTTCGAAACACAGTAATATTTCGAAAAAAAGTTGCTATAAAAGCAATAACTAACAACTTTTATTTGAGAAATTTTTTGATAAAGCAGCATAAATTAAATAAGTACTTTGTGATGGCGGTCGGTCCTGTGGTGGCCACAGCTAATTTCTTTTCTTTACGATTTCGAGGCACACTTGGAAAATTTTGCGGCACTCTAATGTGCCATGGCACACCCTTTGGGAAACACTGGGTTATGGTCAGGGCTGGAAACCAAAATAGTTATTGGTTAAAATTTAACCGGTTTTAATTAGATATATATTTTTTTTTCTTAAACCGAATTACAGAATTTCAGTTAATCTTTTCAAAAAACTTGTTTAGAGGATTATATTTTTTATATTTAAAATAAATTCTATTTGATATATGGGCTTCCTGACACAATCTCAAGTTTACATCCCGAATTAAGTTAAAAATTGGAAAAAGGGTAGGGTGACCATTTTCTTGGAGAAGGCAATGCGGGACGGAGCAAAAAAAAGGTCGTCACTTCCGAAATATAAGTGAAGAGCAAACAAAAAAAAGGTCCTCACCTCCCAAATATAAGTAAAGAGCAAAAACAAGGTCTTCACCTCCCAAATATAAGTACAGAGCAAAATTCGGCCCTAGGGCCACCAAATCAAAATGCGGGACGTCCCGCGAAATGCGGGACGAATGGTCACCCTAAAAAAGGGCCTCATTGCAGCTTTATTAACAAAAATATGTAATGTGACATGGAGAGACTGGAGCAGATTACATTGAAACGTCCATTATCACTTTTCTGTGACACAATTCTGCTTTTGTGTAAAGAAGATTATGAACGTAATTGTGTACACAGTATTTATAATTTTTAGACTAATTTAAAGACAAATTCTGATTTTAGTTTTTAGTTCCCGGCAAATTTATAGAGTGCAGTAATATACTATCGACACTTTTAACATGAGAATCTAACTTCTTTTTATAGCAAACCTATGTCAAATAATTTGTAAAAAATATACAAATTACAGGTCCTGCTTAGCCGTTTTCAACATTTATTAACACTAATCATATTACTCTTGAATGTACATAAATTGAAAATATAGTCATGAAACCTGAAAACAGGCCTAGGCTCACCTCTGGCTGTCGCTATGATTATGTAACTTCTTTAGTAAATGTTCTGTGGACAGAGACTCGAGGACGTCGCAAGCAATTATTTTTATTAATTTATTTTGTCATGATGATAATGTTATTGTGATGCATGTAAATTCTAGAAAACAATATGACTAAACTATTTTTCAGAACAGTCGATTAAAGGTAGCCGGTAAATTTTCTGGAAAAAAAATCTTTTTTGGTTTACGTTACAGTTAATAAAATTTTTTAAATAAACAACGGTTAACTGTTTTTTTCCGGTTGCCAGCCCAAGTTAGGCTAGTAGAAGTATAAAACAGAAGGCTCGAAGTAAGTTAAAAAAAATTCGTGTGGCCTAAACTACCCAAAGATTCCACAGATTTGATTTGATGAGATCTACAACTCACTATCATTCTGCAGTAGTGATTCTAAACCAAGGTGCCGTAAACTCCATAGAACAAAATATGGAAATATAAGAAGGATGCGTTAGATTTCTCATATTTTATATTTGAGAGCAGTCACCTAAAAAAGTTTGAGAACTACTGCTCTACAGAGCACTAAATCCATCTCTCTACGACGTGCTGTTTACGATGAATAGTCCAGTCTTTCAACTGTTTTTTGTTTTGTTTAAGAGAAACTAGATTTTAAAATCTAATAACTTATTAACTGAATGAAGCTTTGGACCATTTTGTGACCAAAAACAGCATTCAGTCAATAAAAAGTGAACCCGTAACAATTTAAATTTCGTTTAGTTCCGCTTAAACGTTTCGAATAGACCAGGGATCGACAACTGATGTATTTATACACTAGGTGTATTTATGCCGACGTAAATACGTGTAAACCGGCCTAAACAAAAACGATCATAAAAAATAGAAATTACAAAAGGAAATATGGTCCACCAAAAAATTATGTTATTGAAAGCAGCCCGCGACGTAAAAATTAATAAAAAATTACGGAATGCTGCCCGCGATGTAAAAAAGGTTGCCGACTCCTGGAATAGTCTATAGTTATTAAATATGTAGATATTGTTCTTCACCTATGTAATGAGTTATTTTTAGCATTACTTTCCTTTGTTGCAAGGGTAGTGTAAAAAACTTATAAGAAAAAATTATATTTTATCAAACAAAATAACAATGTAGTCTTTTAAAAAATGTAATTACAAATCCCAAAATGTTTTCAAATCAAAAACACTCTAAAATATAGCCTGTTTAGTTGATTTAAGCGGAACTAGATTTTGAAAAATAGTAGTAGTAATTTTTATCGGTTATGTGAGGTTTTTGATCATTTTGTTTAGCAAAAGTCCTCTCTAATCATTAAAAAGAGAGCTCGTGACAATTAACAGAAATTAAAATTCCTTTTAGTTCCATTTAAACGTTTGGAATAATCTGTACTTTTATTTCTTTAACATAAAATTCTTGTCGTAGAACCAACATTTTCATGTATCTGAAGGTAGTTTTGTGAAATAATGGTCATATATTGTTTAATTTTTTTCCAGCCAGTTTTTAAAAGGGGTTCTACCCCTTAGTTAGGTGTCTGATGATGTCTGCAATTATGAGTAGTATTACAACGGCTCTACCTCATAACAGTAATACGTCATGCGTAAAAGGAGGAAAAAGTATAGCAGAAACGGAAGCAGACGAGGCTGTGGTGCCGGACTCCACTACGCCTGCAGATGCACAACGACCAACATTCAGTCACGGTCAGGATGTATTACTTAAACATAAAGACGGAAGGTAAATAAAAACTAAAGAAATATGTATATGTTACCGTAACCCAAAATCAGACTTAAATTTACTAGTTAATTCTCTGATAGCTGTTGAAATTTGACCTGCATTTTAATTATTTCAGGTCGATACAAGCTGTGAATTAGCATTATATATACACAATCAGCCATAAATAATGAAACATTTTAAAAATTATAATATTTTTTATCGAATGAAAAATTTGATGATACAAATTTGGATTTTTTGTTTCCTTGTTAGAAAGTAAGCAATATAGAAAAAAAAATATTGTTTACATAAATTTTACAAAAAATTATACAATGTTTTAAAAACATAATGGGTCAAAAGTAGAGAAACAAATAAAATTTATTAAAAAATATAATAAATTTTGCAAAACAGTATGAGTGGAGTATCTTTTATTCTTTATTACTTCCGAGCATCTAGTCTTCATAGATAGTAATAATATATCTATTTTGTCATGATTTAAATTTTGCCATGTGTCCTTTAGTGCCAAAAATAATTCGTCCTCATTTTTGTTTTTTTTTTACTCTTATTTTTTTATATAAGAAATTGATTTGTACGTTACTATGTGATATTCCATATTAACAAGATAAATAAAACACAAAATTCCTACGCAAAATATCACTTATTGTAAAATAATACGACTATAGTTTCGCCATTCAATGGCATTGTCAAGTGTTCAAAAATAAAATAATGTAGAACAGTCAGTGTATTACCCTTATATGCTAACAATTTAGAAAAACCTAATTAACAAATACCTAGAAGATAGGCGAATAAACTAACTCTTGTTGTTCATTGAGGACCGGTGCGCCCTGCCTCAGATGTTTAAATATTTCTAAAGATTCAAGAAGATTTAATTTATAGCCCTTGTTTACAAAATGTAATGGTCTTACACATTTAGGATTAACGGAATATCCGCTAGCAATGTGGTTACAGTTTTTCAGATGGTCACTAAAAGTAGAATGATAAATGTCGAGATTAGAATTAAAGGCTCTGTTATGTTCCTTTAATCTAATATTAAAATTCCTTCCTGTTTGACCAATATAAAGGGAACTGCACTCACAAGTCAGCTTATAGACTCCAGACTTTTTAAGTCCCACAGTCTTTTATAGTTAGTTTACTATATTTTGAATCCATTCTTTTGTTGATAAGACGTCGAAGCCACTTCATACCATCGGACACAAACAAATTAAATTTACTCTCATCCGAAAAAAGGACTGTTTTCCATTTTTTACTGACCAGTTTATAAGCTTTTTTGCAAATTCTAATCTAGCCTTTCGATTCTTCGCAGATATTAAAGGATTCTTGATAGGTCTGTATCCCCGTAAGCCGGCTTCTTTAAGACAACATGTAATTGTAGTTAAAGAAATGTTTGGTCTATTTCCTTCGTCTAATAATTTTTTTAGATCCGATGACGCAAAAGGGTTCTTTATCATCACCATTTTAATTTTTTTTTATCAACATTTGAGTCAGTTTTTCTAGGTCTACCAGGTTTTGGTATACTAGCGTCGGCGTATTGTCTGGAATAATGCAATTGTTTGTTACGTCGTGTGACGTAACTGCGTTGATTCGCCGACGCTAGTATAGTGCTATTACATTATTTCTTTCATTAAAATTATGAATAGTTTTACTTACTACTGAACGGTGCAAATTTAATTGTTCCGCAATCAAAATTAGTTTTTCACTGTCATTATATATTTTTATTATTAATTCTTTGATATAATTGCTTCAATATACACCCCTAGGCATTTTTAATTTTCAAAATTATTACCCAGAACCAGCTCGGAACACAAAAAAATCAACTATTATAACAAGCTTCCCAAGTTATACTGAATAATAATAATAATAATAATAATAATAATATTTATTAAATAGCACAATAAAAATAATGTTTCTCTATTTATGGTCTAACAGGTTTCAACAAGTCTGTTATCATTTTTACAACAAATATTTTTAAGACTCGGTTCTAATTTATAATTTGTTGCTATACCAGGAATATAATTCAATAACATTTGTTGTATTCAAATCAGGATTTATGAAAGTAATTTAAAACATAGGTTTGTTTCTATACTTATGGCCGATAGTATATACATACAGTGAATTTCTTTTATCCTGCAACATTGAAATTATTATCATGCATGGTATTCCTAGTAACGACAAATTATTTTAACAGCAATGTTTAATCGCCTATGTTGCAAATTAAAAGAAACGCAATTTTACATTGCTGTCTGATTTCAATTACCATATTAACGATAATACCTATATTGCAGGATATAAGAAATTCACTGTATATCATGTTTCTAAGTAACGAAACTTTAAAATACACTTGACCCATTACTCTGATAGCTTCCATATTTCTGTCACAAGAATTCTTTTGTTTGACGATGCAGCTAATTTTGCCCCGTAGCTATCACTCCCTCGTTAAAAGTAGTATGGAATTTGTGCTCTATTATTATTATTGAGTATTTCATCTAAGAACTTAATTTCTCTATTCAATTGGTCTACTGTTCTATCTTATAAATCTATAACCAGTCCAATTTTCCTCTCATTTATTAAGATATTGTAATAATTAAATCATACTGATTTAATTCTATTATAGATATTATCTTGGTACGGTTGTGGAAGTAGATACAATTAGAGAACAATGCCTGGTGCGTTTCGGAGACAATACGGAGAGTTGGTCCAGTACCAAGGACCTGACGAAGCTGAGTATGCCGGAGGATGAAGATTTGTTGTGTGTTGTATGTAAAAAAAGCGCACCAAAAGATAGTCATGAGATTACCGTCTGTGACAAGTGTGGGAGAGGATATCATCAGAGCTGTCATCAACCAGAAATACCTCCTGAATGTCAAAAAGAAGGTAAGACCACAAAATAATAGTAATTAATAAAACAATATTTATGTTTCATATAATAAGTTACAATTGGTAATTACTATATCGCGACCTTAAAATAAAATGGTTTTATCTGTCAATTTGACCATTTTGAGAAAATCGAGTTTAAAAGTCAATCTTGTACCTGCATGATATAATAATAATAATAATAATAATAATAGTAATAATATGTTTATTGACAAGTTTAGTACAAAGGCCAAAATGAGACAGAAGCAGCTTGGTGTGAACCCCACCTGATCGAGTCTATCCCCTACAGAGTTAATATTAGGGCATGCAAATTTACCGATATTTGGTTTTACCGGTAATCGGTAAATTTTTTAACTAAAAACGGGTTTACCGGTAAATTACCGGTAATTTTGTTTAATTGAAAATAATCATAAATTTGTGATAATTCAATCCACAAACTATTTTTTCTATCTATAAAAAAATAATCAACAATAACATAATAAGATAATAATAAAACTTTATTGAAAAACACTCTAAACAACATTAATAAAATTTCAAAATTATAATTAAATAAATCTTTTAAATTTGCAATTCTTTTTGTGTATTGAAATATGCCCGCAATAAACAAATTGTTTCTATAGTCTTATCACTAAGACTTGTTCTTATTATGGTTCATATAACCCCAGCTGAAGAGAAAACTCTTTCCGACTCAACACTCGTCAGCTTTATTGTTAACAGATAGTTGTAAGCCAGCGTTAAATATTTTCCTCGAGTTTTTTCCTCTTCCAGTACAGCGATTTCTTTCCTAATAATTTTTGTTAAAGTTGTGTTGTTGGTGGATGTTGCATTAGAAATTTCGTTGTGTTTTATTTAATTTTTCTTTTTAATTGCCAAATGAAATCTTTCCTTCATAGTTGTAACATGTAATAGGTTACGTAAATGATACACATGTATACTGCTATGATCACTTTTTTAATAATAATAATAATAATAATAATAATAATAATAATCCCCAACATCGTATCCGACTAAGGGAGTCACAAAATAAATATTAATAATAATATGTGTATATGCATAAAGACACAAATATATACATATACACACATACACATATACATATAAAGGATGTTCTATAGTCTATAAAGTAGTTCTTCTTCTACGTTCATGGGCACGGAGATGACTTATAAGCCCAATCCTGGCCATAAAACTTTTGCCACATATATCGCACTGAAACGCTCCTTCTCCCGTCGATATCCTGTTCTTCTTTGCAGCTGCTTTAGCCCTCACAGCCTGCTGGCGGCTTTGTTCGTATGCAGCAACTGAATCTTGAATCGATTTTCTCCAACAGTTGCGGTTAGTTGCTAGGGTTTCCCAGTTGTTAGTCAGCAAGTTTGTACTTTTAAGGCTGTTTTTGAGAACATCCTTGTACCGCTTTCGAGGAGCACCAATATTACGTTGACCTTGTTGCAGCTCACAATATAACATCTGTTTAGGTAGTCTGTCATTGGACATACGTACAACGTGCCCAGTCCATCGCAGTTGATTTCTGACTAACAGCGATTCGATACTGCAGGCCTGAGCTTCGTTCAGTACTCGTACATTATCTATATGATCTTGCCACTTGATACGCAAAATTGTTCGTAGGCATCTTTGATGGAATTTTTCCAATTGACGTATATGCCGTCGATATGGGGTCCATGTTTCTGATGCATATAGCAATGTAGGTATTATGACAGATTTATACACGCTCAGTTTAGTTTGCAAGCTCAGATCATGGTTTAACCAAACTCGTTTTCGTAGCATGCCATAAGCTCTAGCAGCAGCAGATATTCTGTTATTTATCTCCAAGTCCAGATTACCATCGCAGCAAAGTATAGAACCTAAATATTTAAAGGTCTTCGTGATCCTCAACACTTCGTCGCCAATAAAGAAATCTGGTATTGCATTACCATTAGTAGGTCTGGCCATGATTTCTGTTTTCGACAGACTAATCTTAAGTCCAAACCGTGTGCTTGAGGTAGCCAAGCGGGTTATTGCATCTTGCAAATCCTCAGGACTATTTGATACTAACGCACAATCATCAGCGTACAAAGCTTGTTGAAATATGCCGTACTTTAGCTTAGATACAGCCTTGAAGCGAGATAGTCTGTGCAGACCGCCGTCTGTGCGATACCGAATATGGACCCCGCCGATATAGTCACAAAAGGCTATCTCTAGTACCGCTGCTAGGAAGATATTAAATAGACTAGGCGCAAGAACACATCCTTGTCTTGTGCCAATTGTAACACAGAAATCAGAGGAAAACTCTCCGTTCGAAGACACACAAGCTTTCGTGTTACAGTGTAGTTCTCTCAACAGATGTAATATTTTTGGTGGGCAGCCATATTTTTTCAATACTTCCCATAGCATGTTTCGCGGCACTGTGTCGAATGCTTTGGAAAAGTCGACAAAGCACATATAGAGCGGTTGGTTTTGCTCTGTACATTTCTCTTGTAGCTGACGGAGCGAGAAGATCATATCGTTGCATCCTCTATTTTTTCTGAAACCAGCTTGAGACTCTGGATTGTGGTATTCAGATATAGTGTTCAATCTGTCATTCAAGATATTGGAAAGAACTTTGCCTACTGATGACAGTAAAGATATCCCACGATAATTGTCGCAACTACTTTTACTACCTTTGCTTTTATATAGAGGCATCACGATAGCATTTTTGAACTGTTGGGGTATTTCACCGGATTCCCAGATTTTTTTAATTAGATTTGTCAACGTAATAGCTAGCGCACCTCCACCATATTTTACTATTTCAGCTGGTATGCCATCTGAACCAGGTGCTCTATTATTGTTCAGACGATCGATAGCAAATTCAACTTCGTAGAGTGTTGGCGTAGCATCCAGATCTTCCCATACATGGTACTGTGGGAGCAGTTCAGTGACGCTATCGTCTCGTGGGTACGACGTGTTCAGTAGCTCATTAAAATGTTCACGCCACCTATTGAGAAGATCATTCGGGGTGTACAATAACGTAGAGTTATCTTTACTTTTCAGAGGCATTGAGATTTTCCTCCGGGGACCGTAGATTTTCACAAGACTTTGATAGAAAGCTTTTAAATTATTATTATCGGCAAACTGTTGGATCTCGTTTGCTTTATTTGTCCACCAATTGTTCTTTAATTCCCTTGTTCTAGTTCTTAGTTTCCTTCGATGCTCTAGCATGACAACTCTGTTACTTGGTGTTTTATTCAAATGCCACTTCAATTCCGCAGATTTTCTGGTATCAACGAGAGTTTTGATTTCTGCGACGTTTTCATCAAACCAATCTTCATTTCTTTTCTTAACTTTGCCCAGAAATTTAGCAGAAGTACTGTATAGTTCAGTTGATAAACTTAACCACTGCTGTTCCGGCGATCGGATATGTAAGTTGGTATCAGGTATGCATTTTGAAATTTCTTCTACAAATTTCGCCCGTATTGAGCAATCCTTTAATATATCCGTGTTCATTCGCGGGCACATTGTTTTAGGTCTTTTGTCAACCCGTTTGAAATGAAGATTTAATTTGGATCTTACAAGTCTGTGATCTGTGTCGCAGATCGCGCCTCTCATAACTCTTGTTATTATTATGTCCTTGATATCAGAGTTCCTCGTAATAACGTAATCTATCATATGCCAGTGTTTGCTCCTTGGGTGCATCCATGTGTTTTTATATTTGTTGGGCAGCTGAAAGATGGTATTGGTTATCGTTAGTCCGTAGGACTGACAGAGTGTAAGAAGCATAAGGCCATTGCTATTACACTTTCCGGTGCCATGCTTGCCGATTACGTTGGTCCAATTTGTTGTGTCTCTGCCTACTCTAGCATTAAAATCACCAAGGAGTAGGAGTTTATCTGTTCGAGGAACTTTATCTAGGACATGCCTTAAGTCTGCGTAAAATTGTTCCTTACCCTCTTCCTCATGTTGCATCGTAGGAGCGTAGATGCTGATGAGTGACAGGTATTTACTAGCTTTTAAGCAAAAACGAGCTGTCATGATCCTGTCTGTGACCCCCATTGGGGGCTTGTCCATAATAGGGAGTAGTGACGTACGGATAGCGAAGCCAACGCCCGATTCTCTCTTCTCATGAACTTTACGTCCGGACCAGAAATAGGTGAAACCCCCCTTTATCTCCGTGAGCTGTCCAGATTCAGGGAAGCGTGTTTCACTAATAGCAGCGATGTCTATGTTATATGTTTGCAGCTCGTTAGCAAGCATAGCTGTTCTTCTTTCCGGCTTGTTAGATGTTGGGTTGTCCTGGAGAGTCCGAATATTCCAGGTGCAAATTTTCATTTTAAAATGTGTTTCCTTGTTGCGGCGACTTGGAAGATGTTTAGGCAGAATGTGGTTTTTTTTTTGTGGTTTTCCACACTTCCACACTTTTTTAATACATATGCCATAAAAAAGATATAGAACGTTTTTTAGGTATATTAACGTATCTATCAAAATTTATTCCTAATCTTGCGGAAAAAAGTTCGCCTTTAAGATCATTAATTAAAAAAGACGTACACTTCCAATGGCTTGATTGCCATGATAAATGTTTTGAAAATTTGAAAAATATTTTATGTACAACCCCCGTACTTCAATACTATTCCATGCAAAAACCGGTAATTTTGTCAGTAGACGCCTCCAAGGACGGACTTGGTGCTGTTTTGTTACAATAGTTAAATTAGTTATATCAACAACTTCAGTTACACCGTCATCAGACGACTCATTTGATTCATTTATATTTTCAGAATTTTGTTTATTTACCCGTTCAATGAGCGCCACAATAGTTTTTATAACTAGTGATTTATTTAATTTGAATAAATTATAGTCATCTTCTATAACCATATTTCTAAATTCTGAAGAATTATAATTACCGAAATTATCGGTATATTTTAAAAAATTTACCGGTAATTTCGGTAATCATATTTGTCGGTAAAACCGGTTAACCGTTTACCGGTAATGAAACCCCTAGTTAATATACAATATCAAAATATTACATAATACAACACATTACTTAAATACTAGAATGCTAATATAATTAAACAATACTAGCAATTTAAACATTTTACCCTTTGAAACTATTAAAAATGTAGATTTTTGGCAACTAATCATGAACTATAAAATGTACGATTATTAATGACATAGTAAACTCTTTTCCAATACCCGCTTTTTCAGTGATTTTTTAAAAGAAACAACTGAAGCTGTTTTTATGTCACTAGACAACCGATTGTATACTGAGGCAACGTTATATCGATGGTGTAATTCTAATTCCTCGTAACCCACTTTTTTAGGGTTTTATAGGTATGACCAAAAAACCCTTACACTGTCATTTTGTCGTCTGGCTGTCTGTCTGTCTGTTCGGTAAAAATTGTAGTCAAACGGCTAAACCTAGAGAGTTGAAATTTGGCATGCTTATACAACTCTTTGACCCGCACATAGGAAAAATACTAAACCATCTAAAAAACATATCCGCCTGAAAATATAAACAAATATGTGCTCATCGAAAAAAAAAAATATTTTTTTACAATTCTGTGTAGGGTATCAAATGAAAGCCCTTAGTACGTGGATTAACGATCAAAATTTTATTTTTGCAAAATAAATTATTTTGAGGGGATTTCTACCAAAATTGTGCAAAAACAATTTTTTTTTGTCCCACACTCTTAGCCCAGATGGTTTAAACTAAAAATCTGAAAAAATTCTAAGTAATGTACATTGGTGTGAACCGGAATAGTACAACAGGAATTTTTGATCAGATTATGTTTTCGGAAAATCACGCATTTTTTGTGTTTTTAACTAAAATATGTAAAATATTTAATTCGCTATTTAACACAGTAAATGAGTAAACGTCTGTAGTCTAATGGTAACGTTCTTGCTTCCTAAGTTGCAAACTACTGTTCGATTCCTGTTTATTTCTAAAATAATTGTAAACATTTTGTTTAGGTTCTACATGGATATGTCGAAAGTGTGTTGAAAGCCAGCACGGTAGAATTCGTCCAGCAGGAGAAACATATAAAGCCATGCGTAAAGAGTCCATTAGAAAATTGTGTTCAGGTGTCGATACGGCCCCAATGCCCCCGACTGATAAAAATAAATTACCTTATGATGTAAGTAACCAACTAAAAAATATTTTTATATTTATAATTTAAAGTGCCTTATGTATAGGGTTGTCAATTGTTAAGAACAAAAAAAAGAGAACATTTATTTAAAAAATACATTTATTCGTATATACTTTTTTTACAATTATATAATATTGGTAACCTAAACAGTACACTTCTAATTGCACATAAAAATGTAATTTAATCATTTTTAATATTTAAATTTGTAATATATAAATATTTAATCATGTAAATATTTTGTTGAAAAAGAAAACATGTTCTCTTTAAAAGAGACCTGTTGACAACCCTACTTATGTAGCTCTGTGGTAAAATAGTGCCACGTGCATTAGACATAGTTAGCTAGAGGCCCAAATTGAGGGTTTTATTGATTTTTTATGTAGTGTTTCTTAACTTTTTGTCCAATGCGGACCATAATGGCGATACCTGCGGGTGATTAGTCAGATAATATTTCTCGTTTCGGCAATATAAAAGTACATTTTATAAATAGTTCATACGATTATAAAACACGCTGTTTTGCATGCATTTATTTTTGTTTTCTATACGTTATAACGAGAGCTGGGCATAAGTATAAAAAAAAATTACTTAAATATAAGTACAAATACCGCTTTCTAAAAAATGTTATTATGTAAAACTACAATTTCTTTAATTTTAAAAGTACTTAAGTATTGGTTTAAAAGTACTGTACTAGTATTATTAAAATTAAATACAAGTACAATGAAACATATACATGGTGGTGAATTGACCTGTCGGCCAAGCGATTTAACATGTAAAATAATAAATATACTATTTCCTGCTTCCCTAATTGTTTTAAAGAAAAAGTGCAAGAGATAAAATTTATTTAGAATTTAAATTCTACACGTAAGGTAAGTAAAATATCTTCCAACTACTTCCGAAGAAATTTAAAAATTATAAATTTTATAAAGCATTCTTTCTCAAGTAGCCATGCCCAGCTCTGTCGGTATATAATAAAAAAAAAATAAAAATCGGACCGGCAGTTAAGAAACACTGCGCTAGAGCACTAGTCCTAAATTGATGTTTTGATTATTGTATGATTTTTTTTATATCTTTTAATGACCAATGAATATTTAAGAGCTGCATAATTTCTAATAATTCATTTGCAATTTAAAATATTAATTTACCTCTCTCATTGTCTATAGAAATTTTATTTAAAAAAAAAACTATTGTTTATAAATCATTTGTTCTTTCTCTTTTTCATATCTTGTTTTTTTAAAATTTTTTTATTATTATTATTCAACAGTATTGTTTTTTTGTGCAGCCGGATTTACTAAATTGGGATACATATCATCGTGTGAATATGGAACAAATATATTGCTACTGTGGTCGAAACGGAGAATGGTATACTCAAATGTTACAATGCGGTAGATGTAGACAATGGTTTCACGAGAAATGTGTTAGGTGTTTAAAATATCCTCTTTACTGCGGAGACAGGTAACTCTTATAAATCTATATCTGCACATCAACTATAGATTTGGACATTTCGATTTTTTTCACTTGTAGGGAGGGTTATTTCCGGAAATGTAGGGTAACGAATTTAGGATAAATTTTAAACGCTTACTGCTACGCGTACAATAGTCGGTGGCACATCGCAGTAGTGTTGCGTGAAAGACCATTCATGTACGCGTGATACTTACTGCGACTTATCGCGACCTTGAGTTTGAAACGACACCAGCACGTTTAAGCACTCTAGGCAAAAATAACGCTATTCTCGTCACCTCGGCAGTCATAATTCAGCAATCGTAATTAATACATTTAAGAAACACAAGAAAATTGTTATCGTCACGTATTTTTACTCGATATTGGGAAATTAGGTAGGATGTTAATGGCCTAACAGTATTTTTGTTGGGATATATGTGTCCCAATAGTACTTTCAGTGACACCCACCAAATTATTGTTTTCATTAAAAAGGAACTTAAAAAAAATGCGAAATAATATACGGGTGTTTGTTTGAAACACCGCATAACTCCTTTATTTTAAGACATACAAAAATTCTTCAGAAGAAAAGTTAAACTAGACAAAAGAGCCCATTTAAGGACTATAATAAGAATTCTGCATCACTTCCGGTTTCAACGGAAATTGTTTCAACTTTTTATCTAGCAAAGGAAATCGGTACTTTAATTTTTTTTTCTTGAAATTGCATTAAATCAGCTTTACAAGGATATATAAAGTTTAATTTTAACCATTTCAAAATGGCGGCCATTTATTTACAAAATAATAAATAACATAAAAATCGTAGAAACTAAATTATAAAAAGATATAACATTATGTAACTAGGAAAAACAATAAAACAAAATATAACTAAAGTTAGTAATAAACTAAGGAAAATTTACAAATGTTCAATATGACCGCCGTTGTTATCCACACATTTTCTCATTCGTAATACTCTTCCATTACATTTAGAACGATATACTCTTGATTTTTCCTGATGGCTGTTCTTACCTTATGTTCTAAGTCTTCTAGCCTTTATATTCAGGCTACCTTTCGTGGTAGAGTTACTGGGCCCTCATGTCAAAACCATATCTGTCATTTCTTCATTTGAATAACGTACGTAAGCCATAATTACAAACGATTTGATGTTATCACCTTTAATATCAAACTCGTACTAACAGGCAAGAAAATTTGCAGGGTTTGTTTGGTTTTTTTATGTAACAAAATCATTTTCAAAACTTGCTATGTTTAACTTTGTACGATTTATGCTATTTATTATTTTGTAAATAAATGGTCGCCATTTTGAATTGGTTAAAATTAAAATACGATATTTTGATATCCTTGTAAAGCTAATTTAACGTAATTTCAAGGGAAAAAAAAAATATATATAGTACCTATTCCCTATGCTAGATAAAAAGTTGAAACAATTTCCGTTGAAACCGGAAGTGATGCAGAATTCTTATTATAGTCCTTAACCCGGGATCGGTCGCATATTGAAATTTTACGGGAGCGGACGCGGTGCGGTCATTTCGACCAAATAATGTAGGCCTTATTACAAATGCAGGAGATGATGTTATATATAGTGCGTTCAAAGGTGAGTTTGCAGTACAGGGCATATGAAGTAGTTCTTTTTCATACTCTCTAATGGGTTTACACAATGACACTATCCTTTTCTTGCTTGTCGACGTTGCCAGCTCTAAAACGCGCTGATCTGTGAAGACGCAGTATTCTACAAATGGCCATTTGTTTTTGTTGACTGTTATTTTGAGTTTTATAAGAGTTGATTTTTGTAAATCATACGAGTTTTTCATATTATTATAATTGACACATTTGACACTTTTACAACATTTGGCAACACCGCTCCCATTTTCCATAAGAGCTATACTGCAAACTCACCTTCGAACGCACTATAGGTAAAAAATGACGTAAGTAGTTGCTTAAAATTTATTTTTATATGTATAAGCATAAAAAACACATTATTAAAAATTAAACTCTACTACACCCTAGTTATTAGTCTAACAAAATAAACAATCAATATAAAAATTTAATCAGAAATTTCTAATATTTTGGATTCACAAATATCGCAATGTTATAGTATGTTCTTTACAAATAAATTTTGAACATTTTGTACACATTGTCTTCAGTGGCGAATTACGTTTCTTGGGGGCCCTGGTCGGTAAAATTAAAATGGGCCCTCTATAATTTAAAATAGAATGGAAATATTTGTATATAGGCTTCGGTAGGCCCCCCACCGCTTAATTCGCCTCTGATTGTCTTTGTTTTAAAAAGGCTAAACAGTGCTAACGGTATCAGTCGCAAGACGGTCGATATGACCATTCATAGAAACAAGGTACAACAACGTCCGCACCACACAAAATCAAAGACTCAAATAACTTGCATTAAAAGCATTAGTACGTTTTTGAAGAATAACTAGATGCAGAGCGTTGACGCATGCATAAGTTTTAAGATGTGCGTAAATATTATATTTGTCGGTCTTTTTGACATATTAGCCACCGATCCCGGGTTAAGTGGGCCCTTTTGTCTAGTTTAACTTTTCTTTTAAAGAATTTTTTGTATCTCTTAAAATAAAGGAGTTATTCGAGGTGCGGCGTTTCAAACAAACACCCTGTATACCCAAAAAATGTTTATTAGTACAATCTTGTTTACAAATAAAAATAAACTACAAAATTTGATTTTTAATATAAAAGATTGGGAACGATAAAGTATAAAACAATCGACAATGGTCGTCCCTTTGACACTCTTCTTTTCTTTCCATTATTTTCTTGTCTTTTGGATACCATCTGAGTAGCTACATCCAGTGGCGTATTCAGGGAGTGGCTACATCCAGGGGGTGGGGGCCCGTGCCCCCTGAACTCTGAAAATGTAGTGCAGATTATTAATTGTAAGATATACAAAGTGTTCAAAGATATAGTTGACTGAGCTTGTAAATCATAGATATTTAAATTTGTTAATTTTACATATAAAAATTGTTTTTATAGGTTTTATGTGTTTGTATGTTCTATATGTAATTACGGCAAAGAATTTGTTCGAAGACTAGAAGTAAAATGGGTTGATATGGTACATTTAATGTTATTCAATCTAACAGCGTTCAACGTTAAAAAATACTACGATCTAGACACCGTTATAATACCTTATGTTAACGATAACTGGCATGCACTCCAACTCCCACCAAAGGTAAACCAAATATAAACCCCCTTTTAACTATTAACACTAATTTAAATTTATTTTTAGATTTACAATGTCTCAAAACCAGAACGAAGAGAAAATATACTATCTGTATTAACAAATAATAGAAATCGGTTTAAATGTGGTCGAGAAATAAAGAAACGAACAACTATTTGGGGTTTAAGGGTGAGGTTACCTCCACCAGCACCTTGTGTCACATTACCCACTACTGGAAGAATTTCAGAAGAATGCCTTAAGGAACGTTGGCAAGGAAACAAAAGGCTTCAGTTTATACCGGTTATTAATGAAGACTCTGAAAATGTAGTGCAGAATATTAATTGTAATCTCAAGGTAGAGGATGAACAAGAGGTAATTTAAAACAGCTTTTTACAACCAACTGTTATACAAAACTTGTATAGATGGTTAGAAATTTTATTTCAGATTTACCTTGTTTACATGCACTATTACTCTCGGAGTTAGGGAAGCGTGTTATTTAAATCTTGCATATAAACTGTCATAACTCTTGATTTAACTGAAGGTCATGCGAACTCCAGGTTTAAATTAATTCACTTGTGCAAAGTATACGATCTGGGTAAATTAAGTAGCGGACTGATTTAAAAAAAAAAAATTATTCGAATTGAATTACAATTCAATATTGTCTCCCTCAAAATAACTTCCTTGGGAAGTCACACAGTGCTGGAGACGGTTCTTCCAATCCTCATAGTAGTCCTGGAACTCGGATACTGGAATAGCTTTCAGCTGGTCGTTTACGGACGTTTGAAAGTTTTCGAGTGTCCCAAAATGACATCCCTTGAGGTGATTTTTCAATCTTGGGAAGAGGAAAAAGTCACAAGGACTCAAATCAGGCGAATAAGGAGGCTGAGGAGCCACAGGAATGTTTTGGAGAGCTTAAAGTGTGCTATTCCATGCTCTGGCGGTTGGTTTCCGGGTCGTACTCAGCCGTAAGTCCCGTCACCAGTAATGGCACGTTCCAGAAAATGGCTATAATTTTCAGTCGATTCCAAAAAGTCTAGGCACCTTTGCCTCTTGATGTCCTTTTGGTCCTGTGAAGTTTTTTTTTTTTTTAACCATTTTGCGCAGATTTTTCTCATCCCAATTCATTGGTCAAAAACTGATGAACCGGTATGAGTCAAATTCAACTCTTCCCCGATCATTCTGACTGTTAACCTGATCTGAACGCACAAGATCCCGGATTTTGTCGAAATTTTCATCGGTTCTTGAAGATGAAGGCCTTCCGCTGCGTGATTCATCTTCAATCAACTCTCTTCCTTTTGAAAATGCCTTAAACCACCAAAAAAACTGATTCCTTGACAAAATACTGTCTCGTAGGCCTGCTGAAATTTCGTAAAAGTTTCCGTTGCACTGTGCCCAAGTCTGAAGCAAAACCTGATAGCACGCCGTCGAAGAGTGATTCTTCCATAACTCACAGTGGATCTATGTGGCCCTTAGTCTTAACAAGTCTGTGCATCCCTGCTTTACATACTATATTCTTAATTGAACTGGCCTATTGGGCTCAACAGCGCTATGAAGTGACGTCAAGCTGACTAAAACTGAACTAGGCGAAACGAGTAATAGTTTATTGTTTACATCTGGTTTACATGTGTTTTCTCGTGTAGTTTGTATTGCTTTTAAAAGTTATTGTTGCAGTTTGTTTGTTATATTAACTTTTGATAGCAATTATTATTCTTTTTTATATTACTTTATGTTATAGTGAGTTATTATAACATAAATTGGTGTGTGTTTGGCTGTCACTCTAGAAAAGGAAGTAACAAAAATATTTACTTCCACTATTTTCTAAATGAGAAACAATTTGTGAACTGTTAATAAATTTGGTGTTGTGGAAGAGATAATAACAAACTAGTATTTATTAAACAAATTAAATAAAAAACAAACACTAAATTATAAAAATCCTTCTCGAACATAATTAAATATCTACCCGTGTAATTTTAATGCAGAATTAAGGCAAGCGGTCTCAAATTCTGTACGCAGCTTTTCTAATACATTTTCACTGAACCTTCAGTGCCTTCTTTTGTATTTAATCAATTTATTTAGGCAAGGAGTTTCTAACAGAGGTTGCGGTTCATACCGTTGTAAGACAGGTTTTTTAAAAGTAGACCACAGGCATTTTAAATCTGTGCTGGTTAATATTTCCATACTCAATATATTGTTTCTGGAACAAAAAGAAAAACCAACAGAAACCACACAAAAAAAAAGAAAAATCAAATATTACAATCAATCAATGCCCTGATCTTGGCTTCTTTCATTTTGGTTTGTTAACCACCTGGCACAAAATAATAGGATAGCTGAAATGTGTTTGCATGTAGTTCCTGCTTTACATGTGCAGGACATATTTAAAACTTCAACATCATTACTAAATTTTAATTTCCCAGTGACTTCGTGAGGTGGTGTTCTCAAACTGCTTGTAAACATAACCCACATATGTCGACATGCTCATCATTTTTGTCCAAAATTCCGCACAACATAAGATTTCCGGCGTTTAACAACTCTTCTCCTTCAACTACACACCTAGAAGAAGGTGTTGCACTTAAAAAATTAAAATAATTTAATAAAGATAGCTGTTTATTATCCATTGCAAATCGATGATTTAACATGTAAACAAATATGGACAACTTTCACATTACTCGTTTCAATCAGCTGTTCACAGCGCTCGTAGCGCCGCCATCGGGCATTGTTGTACCCAATAGTATTTTATACATTATTGTTGAGGTAACTCATAATATTTTCGGTTTCAGGCTATGGTAGTTCCAGTAGATCCAGCAATGGTAGGTATAATGCGTGGAACAGCATATCAACACAGTAATGCCGCCTCAGAAACCGAATCACCATGCCCCAGTCCCGTAGAAGAAGCTGAAGAAAAACCACCTCCCACACCTGATAACTTTAAACTTTATAAAATGGATTACCATGGTGGTGGTTTTGTAAAGAAAAGTGTACCATTCCCTAAAATCAGTCTTCAAAGGAGAAAAAGACTTCTCAGTTTGAATGTAAGAGAGAGGGATATGTTGTTGAGGAGACAGAAAAGGAAAGGAAAGTTAGTGAAGAAGGGTAAAGAAAAGGATAGAGGGTATAAGAAGACAAGGAGGTTGCTTAGGAAACAAAGTGAGGAGAAGAAGGATATGTTGCCGCTTACGCCACCGACGAGTGTTAGTGCACCTCCTACCCCACCTGCGTCTAGTACGCCACTACAAACTACTTTAACGGGTGAAGGTAAGTTCATAATAGAGTAACGCGGTAATAGCCTAGATAATGTCTTCCTGTTACTCTTCCCTGGAGCATAGAATATGGAGGGTCTATTCTGTAACTTGTCGACAATCCACACTGTCAATCCATCGTTGCTATGCACAAAAAAAATTAACTAACCAACTGTTTTGTCACCTATGCACACTGTAACAGAATATCTACATAAGTGACAATGCTGTAACAAATATTTCTTCGTAACTAGTACCCCTAACGATTCGCTTCGCACTTGTTAAATGAAACCGCGAAATTTGAATGTATTCAATTTACTATTAAAAAAAAAAAGAATGAGTAATTGTTAGACATGTATACACTTTTGTTTTACATAAAATTGTATTACAATGCATAATTTAAATAAAAAGGGATCATAAATAGAGAAGCAAAGTATATAAAATTGAGCATTTTATTGTCACATATTATACATATACGGAACTACGACAACCCTGCTACTAG
Organism: Liopterus haemorrhoidalis; assembly: GCA_963971575.1. NCBI lineage: Eukaryota > Metazoa > Arthropoda > Insecta > Coleoptera > Dytiscidae > Liopterus > Liopterus haemorrhoidalis. Next base: position 17,633,893 of record OZ020622.1, on the reverse strand, counting down.
GGTTGCCGTAGTTTCGTGGTAAGACGGTGACCTATGGAGCACAGAGACCCGGGTTCAAATCCCCCCATCTCGTTCGGATTTTTATCTTCCTGAGCACGTGGCTTTCATATCTATAGCCGGCTGTCTAGAAACGGAGAACTTACCTTCTCTGTCCCTATGCGCAACCTATTATTATATAGTAGCAGGGACCTGAAGCTGAATTTATTTAGATTCAGGTTCGGGTTCAGGTTTAGTATGTTAATTTCGATTCGGTTTCATGTTCAGGTTCAATAACATACGTTTTTAAGTTCAAGAACCTCGTATTGCATTATGGGAAATGGTGTTGCCAAATGTTGTAAAAGTGTCAAATATATCATGAACCCAAAATATTATGGGGAATTTTATGTTTATTGTTTACAATTCATTGAAACTAAATGGAAAAAGTATCGGTGACTTATGATTTACAAAAGTAACACGAAACAAAAATGAATAACCATTTGTAGAATATCGTGTCCTGGGAGATCAGCTTGTTTTACAGCCGGCAACGTCATCAAAAAAGGAAAGGATAGCGTTATTGACAGAACCCATTAGTAAGTATGAAGTCTATCGTTTGAACGGAAAATAGGCAAACTCGTACCCTTTTCACACTGGAACTTTAAGACGAGTGAACTTAAAGTCCACCGATGTTAAACATCGGTTTGCTTTCACACTAGATATTTAAATCTCCGGTACTGCCAACTGCTACGGTAATTTTATTCTTAAGATACTAGTTTTGGATACAAAATTACTAGTTTAGATACAAAATTACTAGTTTTGGATTCTCTACGCAAACTCAAATTGAATTATTATTAAACACATATGGATATTTTATTCCATTCTACAATAAAAAATATATTATACCTGTTTTAACATATAAGTCCATACATTTTACCTTAATTAATGTAGTTCTTCATTGTATTAAATACGTTATTAAAATAACTATGATAATTTAATTATAACAATAAGTATAAATTTCTTATAACGTCGATATAATACAGTATTCTTGTTTATGATAATATAAAATGTTGACAGCCCAAATTCAAACAATATTTTTTATAATAGAAATTATGTTGGCAATCCGGAGTACCTTTAACACACAGATCTTCGTCTTCAACTCAAGTTGTGTTTAAGCGAGGTCACATGCTTTCACACTAACACTTCAAGTCTCCCTCACTTTAACTTCAGATCTTAAACATCTAGTGTGAAAAGGGTATCGGTTCTTGCGACAACTTAGGAAAATGTAACTCCTGTTTAGTTCCGTTTAACCCAAAGAAATAGACTTTACCTGTCTATGCCTATTAAATAAAATTATAAATAACAAAAATAAATGACCAAATAACAAATTACAGTGTTCATTTTTTTTTTGTCTAATATAAAATGTGTATTATACAATAATGTCTTGAACCTATTAAAAATATATGGTTACCGAATAATAATAAATGGTTCAGTTGAAATATGGTGGTTTGGTTCAGGTTTAGGTTCCTGAAAAATGCGGGATATTTATGTTTGGGTTCAGCTTCAGGTCCCTGCATAACACGTACATAAATATATAGTTCAGAGGTTGGCAAACTTTACAAATTGAATATTTGTTTATACAATTATTAAATAGATTTGAATGTAAGCCTTAGTAATTTGAAGCTTAATTTCTTCTTTAAATGCGTCTCCTTAATAATTTTTCTTGTCACCACAAATTTGTTTATTGATTTTGTTACCAATATTTATTTTATTTTGTAGGAACGACTGATTACACCTTAAATACTTCATCTTTATCCCAAAACCTAAGTAATTTAAGTTCAAATTTAAAAACTCAAAAAAGTAAACTAACAAAATCAAACCTATCAAAAAGTGATTTGGAAAACAACGTTAATTTAGAACTGAATACACCGTGTGATACATCAGGAGATGAAACATCTTCAAAAAGCACTTTAGATCTAATAATCCCCCCACCGAAAGACTTTGAAGGAAAAAATAATCCATTCCATACATTATTAAAAAATAACGCAACCGCTGTAGTTAAAACAACAAAAATAACGTTACCTTTGCCTTTGACTGCTGTGATTCCAAGCGGTCCGATAGCTCGGCCGGCTAAACGGCAGTTGAGTGAAAAAGATATATGTATCGGACCTAACGGAGAGGTGAAAAGGAGGAGGTTAAGGAGAGGCCGTGCCGCGCAACTCGCCGCTTATATGGGACAACCTACCGCTAGTAAAACGGCAACTGTTTTACCGGCGAGAGCTGATCAAAGAGCGTTACGAAGTAGTTTTCAACAAAATGGTTCCGCTTCACAAATAGGTAAGTAAATTTATATTAGAGGTCTGCACGGGCTCGGGCTTGGCCCGTGGCCCCAGGCACTACTCGGCCCGTGGCCCCAGGCACTACTCGGCCCGGGGGCCGGGTTCGGGCCGACTGACATGTATTATATTCGGGCTCGGGTCGGATAAGAACAATAATATCTTTAAATAATATATTTTTAAACCTTCGTTAAAAAATATATATATTTTTTTAATTTCTAGTTTTATTATTATTACAAATTGTAAGCAATTTTTGTATCATAATATTTTTTTAACGATGTTTATTCGGGCCGAATTTAAATTTTTGTCGTGTTCGAGCCGGGTAGATGCAATAATTGTATTAATATTTTCGGGCTCGGGCCTGGCCGGACTGGAAACATAACGGGCCGGGCCGGGTAAAGGTGGTCCAAAATAGGCCTGTGCAGACCTCTAATTTATAGTCTTACAAATTAGATTGTAAATTAATGTGGGAATTTTTATTTGTCTGTCTGTCTGTATAGTAGACAATTGAACTAAACCGATTTGACTAAAAATTTTAAAAAAATAGGTATACAGGGTGTTTGTTTGAAACGCCGCACCTCGAATAACTCCTTTATTTTAAGAGATAGATAAAAAGAAAAGTGCCCACTTAAGGACTATAATAAGAATTCTGCATCACTTCCGGTTTCAGCGGAAATTGTTCCAACGTTTTATCTAGCAAAGGGAATCGGTATTATATATATATATATATATATATATTTTTTTTTTTTTTTTCTTGAAAGTACATTAATTCAGTTTACAAGGATATCAAAATCATACTTACTACCATTACCTTGGTTACCATTTTTTTACAAAATAATAAATAACAGAGCCTTTTACTAACTATACCCTGTTCGAAATGCAGAAATAGTAATAAAATCACGTGAAAGATTGAAGTAGCTATGTAGCGAGTCCTGCTACGTTGCTCTAATATTTTACTATTTATTATCAACTAGGTAGCGAGCCTGTGATATACATATAAAGTCTGATCTCAAACTGAAATGAGATTCCTGATTAAAGGAGTTCGAGTACTAGGCGTGAGTGTTATCCAGGGTTTATCATTACAATATGTGAATTAAATTATATGTACTTACCAACCGACTGATCAGGCATCTTGTCTGGATCTTAGCTGTTCACTTAAGATCTTAAAGGTGAAGGTTTACATACGTTAAGTAAGGCGGTTTAAAATGAATGAATTTGATTTATTATATTATACTATTTACAATAGTAAGTTTGAAAGATTAAAATATAGGTATTAAAATAATGAAAAGATTAAAACAAATAGAATCGGATAGACCACCAGAATGCCGACACAGTGCTTCTAAGAATTCAACAACTTAGATGTTTACTCCAACCGAACCGAATACTTTCTGACCTTCGTCTTCAGATAGTTTTTATAAGAGGGCTAGTAGCATTTCTAGGAAAAAGGGTTTAAGCATTGTTCAAAGAGATGCTAGTGTTCAAAGTTATTAAGCAATAACTCTGTACAAATGTCTCCCTGAACAATGAACCATAAACAAATTATTTCTTAAGTTACGTGTTGAAACGTAAGGTTTCTAATTTTATGTTATTATCTCAATTCTCACAAATGTTGACTGCAAAGCACCCTTTAAAATACCTTTAAAAAACAATTGCAGCCCCTTTCAAAGAAATTCTCGCGACGGGTGGTTTGTGAAAGTTTGTCATTTATCCGGGCGGACTATCCAAATCGTTACAGCTACCCTATTGGCTGTCGCAAAAATTTAACGGCTCAACAGCCAACAAACGACGAGAGTTCGACAAAATTATCACGTGAACATTGCATGATTTCTACTTCTTGATTCCGAACAGAGTATAAACCTAATGCAATTACCCAGTTTTTAGGTGCTCAGTACTTTCTTTCCCCACACATTAGCCCAATTAAAATTGTGTATCATTGTTCATGCGTTTATAAAATGGTGCCATTTTTTATTTCTTTCTCTCTCTCTTTTTTAAGTGGGTTTTACACGATTTAATTAATTGATCAATTTATTGAAAAAGTTGACATTCAATTAATTGATGTGTGTAAAGCGTAAAAATTTCGTCAATTAATTGACAAAAAATTTGATCAATTTATTTTGAAAATAGAACAAGTTCTATTTTTCGTCAATTTTTCATCAATTTTTTAGGGAATTCTAGGTATATTTTTATATGTTAAGATATTGCCAACTGTTTAGTTGTAGCATAACCTCGAAACATATTATTTTTGTTTCGGTTTCAAATCTAACATAACCTCAAACGTTCTAATTTATCATCATCTAGGTTATTTCTTTTGTTTTTGTTCACAGCTCGTAATTTTGTGAAGATTTTTTCAATATTTTGATAAATATGTCAACATGTTTTACAGTTGGTAATGGAAAATTTTCAAAAAAATTGATAAAAAATGTGTGTAAAGTGACGTTTTTGTTCCCAAGGTTACCAATACATTTTTCAATTAATTGACAAAAAAAACGATCAATTTGTTGATCAATTAATTGAACTGTGTAAAACTAACTTTAGAATCTGTAAAAGTAATATTATTATTATTATTTTATTACTATTAAATACCGGTATATTAATTTACCTAAAAGTTAAGCATAATTTGTATTCTATTAAGATTGAAGTTTAAATTTACTTCTTTTAATTTTATCATAGTTGGCAACAGTGCCTGGTGGGTTTGCAGTTGTAGGATAGTAGCTGTGCTATCTGTACATCTGTACATCTATCTGGATAACTGTAGTCCTGGAGACATGATGTGCGCGCATCACAATTAAGTACGCCTATAAAGCCCTAGATGGAAGCACGTGGTTATTTTTTCAAAAATTATGGGATTTTATGATTTATAATATACACCCAGAATTTCTGGTCACTTATTAGATACCTACAAAATTCTGAAATGTGGAAAAAATTCATACTTACATCTTTTTTTATTTCTCTATAGGTAACTGCGTAGATTACGCTTTAAACGGTCGTCGTCTTCGCGTACGTCCTCAACCTCAATCACCTCAAGATAAGGTCAAGCCACCAACCCCAAAACAATCACCAATTAAACAAGAACCAGATATCAGTATAGACGACCTCAAATCTAGCGTTAACATTTATTTCGGCGCTGCGAACCGTATAGCAAATGGTGAACGATTCACAGTTCGAGCAAAGAGAGTCGCACCTACAGGAAAGGTACAGTATCTAATTGAGTGGGAAGGACCAAGTCCCACTTGATTTTTGGAAATTCTGGGGGATTTTAGTGATTTAATGTTGAAAGAACTGTTTGTACAGGCTGTGTATCATATCGTCTTTTGGTTGGAAGTTTAGCTGACAATAATCAGGCATGTACTTATGGATGTATGTTGGTAATTCAACTATAATATCAGAAGACAGTAACCATTTTATCCATATGCGCTAATAGCCTTACTCTTTGTGCATAAAAAGATAACTCTAATAATTTAGATGTGTGCAAAACTTTTTTATTCTATTTTAATCAAGTATGCGCTTTATTTTCATAAATCTTGAAAATATTGCATTCTATAACTTGCCCTTTTTCTGACATGTTCTTAAGCGAAAAAATATAGGTTTGGAGACAGTGAAATCGTCGATCCATTTTCGTATATTAGACACATCTGGAAAGCGACCAGCTAAATAGTTCTGCATCAATCTAAATGAATGGTAATTCGAATACGCCAAATCAGGTAAATATATATAGCGTGTGCCCGCGTGAACCCTGTGATGACTTTTCCTTCAATAATGCTTGTAAATCATAATGCTTCAATCTTCGAGGTTTTCAACAACACTGTCGATCACTGATATCAAAATTACCGGCTTCAAAACGTCGAAACCAACATTTATATTATGAGACACATCTTCCTCCAAGAATATAGCAAATTGATTCACATTCTTTAGCGGCGTTTTTGCTCTGTTAGAACTTGCACCGAAGCCTAAATCGAATATACAGATTTTTCGCTAATCATGTTTAGTGCTATTTCGTGAAGTTTACTGTTAAACCATGACATATAGCAGTGATGGTGAACGTATGACCCGCGGGTCACACAGTGACCCGTATGACGATTTCAAATGACCCATACAAAAGAAGATATTTGTAGTTCTGAAGATTATAAATAGAGAATCGAGGATAACTTACGTTGGGTCTAAGCGAGCGCATTCACGAAACAGGTTGGGTGGTCCGAAACTTCTCGGGCGTAGGTTTGGATAGAACTTTAACTCAGCAAGAAATAATAATTCGACTTCGGTCAGATATCAAATACAAGTTAGGAAAATCGACAAATATGATAGTAATAGCAGATGGAATTCAACTATTACCTGTTAAATACCTGTATTATACAAGTCAAATACAGGGCCGCTAGCTCAGGTAGAGTTAACGAGATTAGCGGGGGTACCACACATATACTTACACCCTAAAGCGACAGATTTTTATTTACGTGATATATATTTGACCCGCGTTTTTGATCTACAAAATTTTAAATTCAATTTTGACCCGTCTGGGAAGAAGGGTTCACCATCGCTGACATATAGCGCTTCACAAACGGGAAAATATGAGAATTTATTTAAATTAATAAATAAATAATAGGATCCCAATACCTAGATAGGCGTATCTAGACCGCCGGCTATAGATATGAAAGCCACGTGGTCAGTATGACGTTTCGGCCCGTCCTATTATCCCTGTATAAACAGGTACTCATTTTTAGGGTTTTGTAGGTATGACCAAAAAACCCTTATACCGTCATTTTGTCGTCTGTCTGTCTGTCTGTTCGGTAAAAATTGTAGCCAAACGGCTGAACCTAGAGAGTTGAAATTTGGCATGCTTATACAACTCTTTGACCCGCACATAGGAAAAATACTAAAACATCTAAAAAACGTATCCCCCTAAAAATATAAACAAATATATGCTCATCGAAAAAAAAAATATTTTTTTACAATTCTGTGTAGGGTATCAAATGAAAGCCCTTGGTACGTGGATTAACGATCAAAATTTTATTTTTGCAAAATAAATTATTTTGAGGCGATTTTTACCAAAATTGTGCATAAAAAATTTTGTCCCACACCCTGTAGCCCAGATGGTTTAAACTAAAAATTCTCAGTAATGTATATTGGTGTGAACCGGAATAGTACAACAGGAATTTTTGATCAGATTATGTTTTCGGAAAATAACGCATTTTTTGTGTTTTTAACTAAAATATGTAATATATTTAATCCGCTATTTAACATGGTAAACGAGTGAACCTTCGTAGTACGGTGGTAGCGTTGTCGCTTAGTGAGCTGTAACTACCGAAAAAACTAGTGTTCGAATCCCATCAATTTTAATTTTTTTTGTTTCTTTTTTTTGCATGTTTATTTAATTTAAATTATTTTGTCAAAATTCTAATTATATTTTGGTAAATGTTGCATTTAATTTTTGAAAGCGTAAATTTAATAACCAGTGGGAAGTGTTGAAATTATAATTTAATTCTGTTTGAATGTATACGAAATCAGAGGGCGGGGCTAATGATTTAAGCAACGAATGGAAACCATAGGCGCAATTTTCAAAATCTTAATAAAGCTTGCTATTTAAAAAAAATATTGCACATATTTAGAAACTTAAATAATGGTATTAGGCATTCGAATTAAAATTCATAAAAAAATATTTTGACAAAAAAATTTTGGCATCCCAAATAATCATTATACAGTTACTAAATACCTGCGAAACCCTGAAATGTGTGAAAATTCACACTTCACATCAATTTTTAGTATTGACTTGTTTGCACAATTTCGGAAGATAAAAATCCGAAGGAGATTTTAGTTGAATTTTTTAATTGTACCAAAGTATTTAAAAGGTACAAAAAAAGTTTGCACACACTTAATACAGGGTGTTCCAAATTGATTGATCGTGACAGTGTTAGTAATATGAAATCACTAACAAAATTGTAGAAAAGAAAAATTACAACCGTATTGAACTATTTTTGTAAAAAATCTTGTAAAAATCAAAGTACTTATTATGTGAATAAAGTTCTAATAAAAACCTTAATTTTTACGGAATTATTAATTAACAGTTTATTGTTTTTTTATAAAATAGTGTATATATTTTTGATATTATAGTTGAATTATTGATACGCCTTTTAACGAGTATTGACTGGTATTTTCAAAAATTAGTTACCGATTATTACGTGTGGTTCCTAACACTGTAAAATGGTGACTTATTTACTATATTTTGCTACATACAACACAATTACTCAGGCAAAATCTAATTTATTAACAAAATGATGGTAGTAAAGAAGTATGTTAGATAAAAATCTTATTTAAAAAAAATGGAAAGGAGATATGAAAACTGCCAAAATAGCAAGATTCACTGCCATAGACACTTTGTTTTTCATTATGTACATAGTCTGCAGGGTCACCATATGTCTTTAAGACTTCAAGATTTTTGGAACATACTATAACTTTTGAAAATTCATTTTGCGTACAATAGATCTGTAGAGTGAGTTTTTTATTAATATTAAGTTGTTTTTATGTACATTGGCATATTTAATTTTGTAAATTTCGTTTTTGGCAAAAAAGTAATTATATATACTGTTACGTCACTGTGACGTAGCTGCCTCTAGTATATGTTCTGCTTATTAGTATTCGACGTACGCTTACTATCTCAATCTTGAGTGCATGAATGTTCATGCCTTCATTATCTGTTATTAATATTATCAAGTTTGTTGTTTATATCATTTTATAATTTGATCATCTATTTTATAAATTAATGAAAATGATAAATATTGGGTATCATTGACGTCATTTGCGCACATATTAATCAAAGACCATAGTATATACCAACGTTTCTCAACCGAAAACGTACCACGGACCAGTAAAATATTTAATTTTCTACCGCGAATCACAAAAAATAAATGTACTATTAAACAAATTTATAATATATGTAGACTCTACATCTATATAATATCTCAGTAATAACAAATCACTGAAAAATGAACAAAAGATCTCAAAAATAATCATTTATAAGCCTTTCGCGGACCACTAAAATTTTACTAAGAACCACCAGTGGTCCGCGGACCTCCTGTTGAGAAACACTGGTAGAGTCGATTCAAATAGAGTTGAGTTCATCAATAAAACTGTGCAGAAATGATTTTTCGTCTGGACGGTTCTAATTTACTTATAATATGGGTGTTAGGTTTGTTACTCATAGCCGTAGAAGTCTTGTGTGAGTTAGGAGCTTTCAAAGTGTTTATATAAAAATGTATTTTTCTATTCATAATTAATTTGCCTTCTGTCATTTATGACTGACATATTTATATTAAACAGCATTTTATTTATATTTTAATATATAGCTTTTAAATCGTTCCTTAACTAATTCAATAAAAAATATTATTTAATTGTCCCATTTTGTTTAAAAATATTTTATTTGTCTCCGCCACTAGCGTTATCTTGTTTGCGCAATTTTGTAACGGTCGTGTATCCTTTTCTATTTGAATCGACTCTATATACAGTAGTTTCACTCCGGTATTTTTTCGTACCAGAATTTTCATGCGCATGCGTGAGTTCAGTATACGAATTTTTCCGAAGCTATACGAGTCAGGAATCTTTTAAAAAAGCGGCAGAATCTTTTTAGCTCGGAACACAAAAAAAAAAGAAATATTAATTATATTGTCACATTTATTAATAAAAATTAATGAAATGCATATTCAACTTTCTTAAATTATTCTATTTTTTAACTCTAACACCTAGAACAGTTTTAGGGTTTTGTAGGTATGACCACCAAAAAACCCTGATTACGTAACTCATGTGTCTGTCTGTCTGTACGGTAGAAATTACGGCAGAAATTGTAGCCAAACGGCTTAACATGGAAAGTTAAAATTTGGCCCACATATAGGAAAAATACTGAGAGTTCAAACCACATCCCGAGATAAATATAAACAATTATGTACTTAATAAAAAAATAAATATTTTTTTAAATTTTGAGTGGCATACCAAGTGAAACCTCTTAATGCTTGGATCAACAAGCAAATTTTTATTTTTGAAACACGATATTAGCTAAAAAGTTCTTATCCCCCCCCCCCCTTTAACCCAAAGGGATTGAAGTAAAAATCTGAACAAATTATAGGTAATGTACATTGATCTGAGCCGGAAATGTACGAGAGGAATTTTTGATCCGATTGCGTTTTTGAAAAATATTGCAGTTTTTGTGCAGTTTTTGACAACATTAATTATTTTTTTAATTCATGGCTAAATTATGGCTAATAATGTTATGGATTTTTTGTATTTATGGCTAAAATACTGTGTCTTTTTTTTTAACTAAAAATATTTAAAAAAAATAACAGTCGAGGACAGAGTTTTGAACACCACACTACACTCTACCCTGTAGAGTGTAGTGATACGGACGAAGCTTTATATTAGAATGGTTGAACTTGGTTAACGTAAATAAGTGTAAATTAAATTAGCTTGTAAATGAAATAATTGAAAATTTTGAAGATTGTCATTAAGCAGGGAATTAGTTAGTGTCTATTGTTAGTTATTTTATTATACTTTTATGCGTTGTGATTCAATCTATGAATTCAATGAATTACTTCAGATTTTTGTTTTTAAGGTATCAAAGAGGAATAAATCATTTATAGTAATGAAATACTTATAAATTAAATAACAAATTGTTAATAATGCGAAATACGTTTCTGAAATTGTAAAAATGAAGCCATTTATCAATATATTTCTTATTAATTTAATGAAGACTTGAAAACGAAGCAAATGCAGAAAAAAAAAAAATGGGATTTTGGCAAAGTATTTAAATTGTGTAAAAAATAAATGGAAGCTCTTAGTACTCAAATAACGAATAAAAATGACTATCAAAAAACTGTTGATTTTGATGTGATTATAGAACAATTCCTAGACATCCAGTATTATGTTGGTTTTTTACACGTATTAAATACCTACAAATCCCTTAAATATGTGAAAATTCACACTTCACATCAATTTTTTATTATACATATACCTACTTAGCTGAAGTTGATAATTAAAGGGAAAGAAAAATCTAGCTACCCTTAAATAATTTCCCTACTTCATTATTGTACAGAGCGGTCATAATTTCTTGTCAGTTATGCAATAGTTGACAGAAACATTTTGTTATCAAATTTATTTCCAAGGACATGCACACATAGACGTAGATTCGATTTTTATATTGGGTTATGTATGTTCAATATTTCACTTATCTCTAAGAGCTAACCTCGATCAACAATCGTCTTCCAATTACAATCTTAATAACAATAATATCAACAACAACAATAATAACGAAAAAAACAATAATATATCTTAACAAAAACCACTACTTTTTCTACACGCCATTGAGTTAACGAACAACATGAAGTTATCAATACAATATCGTTACTGATTGGTTCTTTGTTAAATTGGAATTTTTAGATAAGAGATAGAATACAGTTTTGATATTTTTAAGCTCATTGTTTACTGTTATGTAACTGACAAGAAATTATGATCACACGGTACTACTTGCAATTGGACACAACAATGGCCGATGGCGGCGCTGTGATCACTGTGAAACGGCTGATCGAAACGAGTAATTTGAAAATCATCCTCATTAGTTTACATGTTAAATCTTCGATTTACAATGAATAATTAACAGCTATCCTTACTAAATAATTTTAATTTTTGAAGTGCAACACCTTCTTCCAAGTATGTAGTTGAAGGAGAGGAGTTGTTAAACGCCGGTCGTGTTATATTATACATAATTTCGGGAAAAAAATGATGAGCATGTCAACATATGTGGGTTATGTTTACAAACAAGCAGTCTAAAACCTCACAAAGTCACTGGAAAATGAAAACTGCAAGATAACCTGCACCTGTAAATCGCAACCTTTGTTAGAAACTCGCTGCCTAAAAAAATTAATCAAAAATGAAAGCAAACACTTCAGTGAAGCTGTATCAGAATATCTACATACAATATTTGAGACCCCATGCCCTAAACCTGTGTTAAATTTACACGGGTAGATATTTATTTATGCTCGAGAAGGATTTTTATAATTGAGTAATACTTATTTGTTGAATATTTTTAATAAATACTAGTTTGTTAAATATTAATAACTTAACAATATTGATGTAATCTATAGCTTTTAAATGCTTTGAGCACACTCGCAATTTTTTCCCCCCGTATTTATAGCATTTTCCCATGCTTTTTTACCTATTTATCTCTTCCACAACACCAAATATATTTATTATTTTCACAAATTGTTTTACATTTGCAAAAAAATGGAAGTGAATGTTTCTCTCACTTGTTTTTCTAGAGTGACAACCAAATACACAGCAGTTTGTGTTATGACAACTCATTATAACACAAAATAATATAAAAAAGAATAATAGTTGCTATCAAAAGTTAATGTTACAAACAAACTGTAACATTAAAGTTTAAACGCGATACAAACAACACGAGGTAGCAACTAGTAAACAATAAACAGTTACTCGTTCCACTAGTTCAAATTCTGTCCGCTTGGTATCACTTCATAGCGCTGTTGTGCTCAATAACTTTAGTATCTTTAAAGATTATAAAAGTTGTTTTATAATTTTTGGTATTACATAAAATAATAATAATGATAAATGTAGCGTTTTCAAAATTCATTTTTAGAGTTATAAAATCCTTAATTTCGACAAATTTCAAAACTAAATTTTTGATAACAATATTTAAAAATTTCATTTTGTAACTAATTCCCGACTTAACGCTACGTACAACCCTTAGAGATTATTAGTTTCTTATACAAAATTAACAGTCTGAAATAGAGTTAGTAACAATCTATACATCAAATTGTGCACAAAATTTTTATCTATCTAATAGAATATTTTTAATTTATATTGGTGAAAAAAATATTGTAATAATGTTATTGCTCAATAATTTAATAATAGGTATCACACAACAATGTTCTGTAATTTTTTAAATATATTTGTGGGTTTCCAATAAGTTTTATATTTATATAGTTTTGTGTAGAAATGTTCAAATAATACGTCAACATTTTTTTCGACATGATTGTTTATAGTTTAGAATCTTCGTCGAAAAATATTATACTTGATGATAATGAATTGTCACTTGGTACAAGTATTCTTTACACCTAATAAATCATTTTTATCCCCAGCACCTAATTTGAGAACCACGGCAAATTCGAGGTGGCGGCAAAAGTAGATTACCAAGTACAATAACTATAATTAGTTTTCACAATAGAACAAAATATTATCAAAAATATTTGTAGAATGAAGCTTAAGCTACAATTTGCCGCATAGTACACAAATATGCGTTGAATGGTTTACAAGATGGCGTCTATAACGCAATTTGCTTATTTACAATTACATGACAGTTCTTTTTACAATTAAAAATATTCTATTAGATAGATAAAAATTAGCTGAAATTTTTGATGCATAGATTGTTTATAATTCTATTTCAGATTGTTAGTCTTGTATAAGAAACTATACGGTTGTGCGCATCCTTAATGCAAATCTTCAAAATTTTCAATTATTTCATTTACAAGCCAATTTAATTTACACTTATTTACTGTCAACCAAGTTCAACCATTCTAATATAAAGCTTCGTCCGCATAATCTGCATAATAATCTATATCAGGGTTGTCCAAACTACGGCCCGCGGGACAAATCCGGCCCGCTAGAAGATATATCCGGCCCAGGAAAATTTTTTAAAAAGTTTGCGTACAAAAAACTGCAATTTAAAATAATCAGAAAATCGCAAAATAAAACATAACTATAACTAAATAATATCCGATTCTTAAAATTGTTATTTTTATTAATATCATTATAACTATAAAGCTTATCAAGCGCTAAGAGCCCAGCTGAATATTTAATGTGGCCTGCTTCCGAAAAAGTTTGGAGACCCCTGGTCTCTATCGTCTTTACTTTCCTGGTCGATCCAAGGTCACGAAAATTTGCCCCATCGACATTAAACGAGCCGACAACAAGTGAAACTACTGGTATATACTGTGGTTCTATTATAATTTTGTCCTCCATTACAACTTCCGACCTCAATAGCGAAGAGAGGTAATTAATTTCTCGTGCCAAAGGTTCTGGGTTCGAATTTCAGCTAACTTAATGTCACTTATAGAGTAATTTTTTATACCACTAATCAATCTAATGTCACTTATATAGTAATATACCATCAAAAATTATAGTATGTTCCAAAATGTCTTATTCACAAATAACAGACATTATACGACGGCCCAATTTAATTATTAAGTTCGTTTAATGACGTTACGATTTTTTTTTAACATTTAACAAAATGTATTTAGTTAAGTGTAGTAGCTTACATTGGTAAGAAATTTAAAATTTTGCCCTCTATTAGATCACATGGATCCAATTTGGGTCATGAGACCAGGCTGGGTCATAATTGGAAGTTAAAATTGTAAAACAGCGTCCAATATTTAATCCTTTCGCTTCGAGAATCGTATTTGTACGTCTTTAATTTGATGGAACCAACTAGCGAGAAACGTACATGTTTCTGGCGGAGTCAGTCTGCATGCAATTGAGAAGTGACACGATCGAACACGCTAACTGGTGGCCAAATTATTGTATTAAGTGCTAAACAGTGCAGTTTGAACTTATCTAATATACAGGTGTTTACCGACTTCTTATTTATTTTTTAATGGGTGATACTACAGGTCAAAAGAAGGCAAGAAACCTTAAAACACCTTAATAAAAGTTTTATAATAAAAGAGATATTAATTTCTTAAGTTTTTAATTTTTTGATTTTTTTTTTTTTTTTTTAATTAAAAATTAAAATTTCTCCCTTATTATTGACTTTGAACTGCAAAAACTTATATAACAAATATTGTTAAGAATAAGAAGACAAATCTTTTATCCAAATGCATTTCTTTGATTGGATAAATATTTGGAGAGTTCTGGTGGAAAAACCCTAAACATTAAAAATTTAAATTACTCCCTTATTACTGACTTAATAGCAAAAACTTATATTACAAATATTCACTTCGTGAAATTGACCTGCTCTGCCGAATGAGTGTTGGGCTGTTATACGTTACACGTACCAGTTGATGACAGAATACACAATACCAGTTGAATATAATAAAGAAATGGTATAATCTACGAGGGTCATCTCAAAAGTAAGTTACACTATTTTTTTTAAAAATAAATAAAATTAAAAAATTTAAAAAAAAAAATTCGAAAAGTATATATTAAACTTATTTTTCTACATAATCTCGTTGTTTTTCAATACATTTTTGGTACCGTGGTAAAAGTTTTTCAATCCAGTGTCATACCATTCTGCCGCCATACTGGTTAGCTATCTTTCAAATTCTTGTTTCAAATTATCCTCGTTTTTGAAGCTTCTTCCCCCAAGATGTTGCTTCAGCTACGGAAACAGGTGGAAGTCATTTGGTGCAAGGTCAAGGGAGTAAGGCGGATGTCCGAAAACATCCCATCGAAACTCCTCAAGTAGGTCTTGAGCCAACGAGAAACCATTGGCCTTGACATAACGTCTTCACCATAAACACCACAACTCACGATTTCAGTACCATTTTTATTTTGTGCCGTCAAAAAACTAATAACACCACGAACTTCGCAATCGGCGGAGGAGCAAGTGGAGTCTCCATAGTGGCTGGAGCCTGATTGCCGGATCGATCGACGCACGCGTAAAGAAATTTTACAGTGCTGCCATTACACCCAGACGCAAATTCCCTGATACTCCCAAACTTTTCCCGCCAACCACACGGATTAAAAAAAAAAAAATAGTGTAACTTACATTTGAGACGACCTTCGTATTGTTAGAAAAATGCATATGGAATCTTCACCTAGACTAGTAGGTTGTCATTTTATTAGTAAAGTCCCAATAGAAGAAGGAAATCATGCGGAATGTGTGGTATGTTGAAAATTAACAAATAATATAATTGTACTACGTACGAGACGCGAACGTTGCGCTAATGGCAAGCAACGAACGCCGTATGCATTAAACCGCCTTCAAATCTGCCGTACGGTATCAAGCTAAAACCACGTGGATGTGTGCTATGTTAAAAAATTAACATAAATAATATAGTTTTACTACGTACAAGACGAGAACGTATACGCTAATGGCAAGGAACAATTGCCGTATGCATTAAACCGTCTTGAAATCTGCCGTACGGTACCAAGCTGAAACCATGCGAATGTGTTCTATTTTAAAAAAATAAATAATATAGTTGTACTACGTACGAGAAGCGAACGTATGCGCTAATGCCAAGGAACGGATGCCGTATGCATTAACCCATCTTGAAATCTGCCGTACGTTACCAAGCAAAAACCATGCGGTTGTGCGCTATGTTAAAAAAATAACATAAATAATATAGTTGTACTACGTAAGAGACGCAAACGTATGCGCTAATGCCAAGGAAAGAATGCCCGTATACATTAAACCGTTTTGAAATCAGCTGTACGACGAGCACTTAATTTGAAATACATTTTTCGTAGCGAAAGGGTTAAATATATACAGGTTAAGTATCCCCAATCAAAAAACTAAAAAATATGTATTAAAACTGTTTGTTTTAACGAAAAATAATTGTAGAATGTTTTCAAAAATTAAGAAAAAAATACGCTATTGAATAGTTTAAAAAATATGTATAATCTAATTTAAAAATATATTTTATTCTACAAGCAGATGTCTCCCTTTGTCTCCTATATCTTTGTTTAGTATTTTTTTATGTCTAATAATAAGGAAATGGCGGTGTCCCGTTTCTTTGATACACACTGTGTATTTTCTAAGAAATGATCTTAGCAAAATAAAATTTGGTTAATGTTTCGTATGATCACACCAGATTAAATTATGACTAGGCTGTATGTTTGTTATAGAGCAGTGTTTCCCAACCTTTTTTTACCATGCCCCACTTAAGTCTTTCTAAAATTCTGATCCTATGTAATATACTTTTTTTTATATTCAAAAATTGAATTATTTCCTAAATTAAGCCTAATTATAACTTATTCACGACATATTGCCCCCCTGAACAATCAAATTACCCCCTTATGGGGCGTGGGATCCACGTTGGGAAACACCGTTATAGAGTATATTGCAACGTTAGAAACGAGAAGGCGTGGCCGTAAGAGTGGGGAACCAATAGCAATCATTCATGCATCTGTAGTTGATAGAGAAATACGCGTTTCTAACATGATGATACGTCGGAATTATACTGATATTTTTGGGACTCTTTATGAAGTTAATGTTTTTCAAAATATGAATACTATAAATCTCATTGAAAACAAGTATAAATCCCTTATGGATTTATACTGGAGTATATATTATGGAGTAGTATAGTTTATTATGGAGTTTATAAACGTCTATCAAGTTTCAGCTTTTTCTGTCCTAAATTTTTGCTCTAAACTTAACCTAATTATCTAGTTTATATGTAGATGCACATTACTATATTTTCTCTCCATATTTGCCAAATTAAAATTGTGTGTCATTGTGCGTCGGTTTATAACGTACATTGACTATGAGCTCTAATGGGTATATGTATGGAATTTGAATATTGAAATCATTTAAATGTGAATTTAACCGTATAAATACTGAAATTTCATTGGTAAAGTTTTTTTTTTAATACTTTAATTCGAGCTAAATATTAACAAACACATCAAATAAATGTTTATTTCAGTTTTGCATAAAAAATTTTGGAAAAGATAAGACTGAATCGTAAATGTTATGTTTTGAAAGAAACGGGTAGCGCTTCGCCAAAGCCAAATCTCATTCTAACTAATATGCGCTTTCTCTCTAAACAGTTGGTACTGGTGGGACTATACGAAACATTAACCAAAACTTTTCACTGGTCGTTAAAAAAACTGTATTTAGTATTTCAATTTCAGTTGTAATATTTTGGTTTTATTTTTTGAGCCAGCTTTGAATTTGTTAGGTACTAATAGAGGGTTTTTAAATTATTGAATTCGCTTTGTAAATTTGAAATGTTAAACTTAGAAAAAAATGCTTTATTTGTATTTTGAAAGAACTGTTTAAGGAAAATGTTTATAAATTATTTAGTAAAAATGATGTATTTGTAAATTTTTGGATGAGATTTGTAAATTTAAATGAATTTAGGTAAAAAAAAAATATGATTTTTGGATTTTTAGAGAAATTTATCTCTTTAGTTGGAAGATGGAATCTGATCAAATCAGTTATAACTTCAAGAGGAAGTTTGTGATAATTTCTCACTTTGACTCATTTTTCACAAGCAGAAGAGAAAAATAGGCTCTTAACACACTAGCCGGTAACGTAATACTTTTACTTTATTTCCCCTTTTTTTTTTTCTTTAAGTTAATATCGAACACTTTATTTCACAGATTATATACACATCTCTTTATTTTGGTCAAATTGAGTTATTCACGTCCGACGCTTAAATATGAAATTTCTGAAAAATATGTTAGATCGAATTTGCTCTACATGTGTCTACAGACAGATCGACATCGCAAAAATAGTAGATTCGTATTACAAGAAGCGTAAAGCTGCATTCAGAGCTCTTTAAATTAATAGACTCAAGACCAGCGGTTCTTAACCTTTTAGTAGTCGCGGCCCCCTTAAAATCCTAAAATATTTTCGCGGCCAGACCCCCCCCCCCCATTAGGTAACATACTCGTAATAATCATTAATATTAATTTTAAAATAGCAGATTTATTTAGATATTATAGTGACAAAAAAAAGCAATGCAAGCATTTGAAAATGGCGAAAGCCGAAACTAGTGAGCTGTTAATTAATAAAAATAGTGAAAATTATTTTTTTTTTTATTTCAACCATTATTAATTATACAACATTTTCACAAAGTTAATTTGTCGACATTAAATTATATTACAAAACGTTTTCATCAGATCTTGCAAATCATCGTCGTCTGATACGTTATTAAATATGTCCACCTTTTCACGCCACCATACGTGTGAATAACTTGCCTGTTTGACAAAAATACTCGAGCTCTTGACTCGCTCTGACTTGAACTCTTGAAGCGCTCGACTCTTGACGAACTGACAAAAATACTTGCTTATATTTCGTCGGGTGGCGTGTAACATATATGCAGGGTTCACATCGTGTATGGGCACGTCGGGGCGTGGCGTTTCGATGTTATGTTCCCTCCTTAATTCGTGCTTAAATCTCGAAAAGCCAAAATTGGTGTAATTCAGTGGCGTGGCGTGACTCTCTGTTGAAGGGATGCAGTGAAAACAAATGCATGTAGGTAAAAATAATCTCGCAAATGTCAAGGGTCGACAGTACTCCAGTTTTTTAATGATAGTTTCTAAGGCTTTTAAGGCTAAAATCTGCTTTTGTCAATAACTTTTTTGTTTGTAATATTTAAAGCAGCAAAAAAAGCTTTTATTAATTCATAAATTATATCTGAATTTGTCGAAGTTATTTCTGAAACATTGAAATTAATAAATACGTATGAAAACTATTTTTTATTTGAATACGGAGATCCGACCATAAAGAAAATAGAAACATATAAAGGCAAAACCTAGTCGTACGTGCGTAAAATACGCTTCTTAGCCCCACTCTGAGACCCACCCGGGCAACCGTAAACACCGCCGGTGAACTCAAGTAATACCCTTTTCACACTAGAACTTTAAGACGAGTGAACTTCCCCGATGTTTAACATCGGTATGCTTTCACACTTGATATTTAAATCTCTGGTGCTGTCATCAGCTACAGTAATTTTGTCCTTAAGTTACCGTCATGAAATTACCAGTTTTGAACTGTCTGCGCAGACGCACATTTTGAATTATTATAAACAAATAAGTATATTTCATTTCATTCTACAATAAAGAATATATTACACCTGTATTAACATGTAAGTCGATACATTTTATCTCAATTATTGTAACTCTGTATTTTATTAAACACATTATTAAAATAAATAATTTTATTATAACAATAAGTATAAACTTCTTATAACGTCGATATAATACAGTATTCTTGTTTATGATAATATTAAATGTTGACAGCACAAATTCAAGGAGTATTTTTTTATAATAGAAATTAATTTGGCAATGCGGACGATGTTTAAGACGCAGATCTCTGTCTTAAACGTCGCTTGTATTTAGACGAGGCCATACGGTTTCACATTAGCGTTTAAAGATACATTCACTTTAACATCCGATCTTAAAGTTCTAGTGTGAAAAGGGTATTAGCTGACTTTCAGTATGCTTCCAAACTAGCTTATATTACATGGCCTGGTCTTACCGCGTACTCGACGTAACCCGTTTTACCGCAGCAACACTCAATATACATACATCCGAACTCTCCCTGTCTTATTGTACAAAATAAGGCTGCATCCAGTTTTATATCAGCGTCTTTTTAATATTCGACATATTTTATACTACAATTTATACTTTACACATCTGATTAATATAAAGTAATTATAACCATATTCTTAAATAGAGATTTTTCAGAAAAAAGATATTTACGTCTGATTGAGTAAAGGATGCAGTACATCCCTTACTTCCATGAATTAGATTGTTCCAATACTGTCTGCTACGCTACAGTCAAAATGTCCAAGGCAATCAGCATTTAAATCTCCTGTGATTATCTCATAGTTTACTACCAACGAAATACTAAAATGTCTAAAAATCAACACAACATCCATAATTTCCGTTCCAGAACTTTTATTTTCCAATTATTTTTGTAGGTTTTTTTTGTTGTAACCCTTTTTCCTCTTGGTCGACCTCTTTTATTCTTTACCTCTACATCTTCTTTTAACAGGCATGCGCAGTGCATGTTCTAATTAAATTAGGCGTTACCGGCTCATAGTGTGTTAATATATTGGGTTGATACATAACTTATTTTACATGTATTCAGTTTTGGAAAAATATTATGTATACGCCCAATTGTACCGCATTTTAGTTAAATGTACATTTTATTTTAATAAATTCGAGCTTATTTTAAATTTTTTGCTTTATCATGCAATTTAATTAAGTGTATTATGAAATAAGGCAACTCTTTAAAAATTATAAACCTTTTGCACTCCGTGGTTTCAGCATTTTACTTCATGATTTAAATTTCTAAAATAAAAAACTTTATGAAATATCTTGCATTTTTATTTGAATAAGTTTTTCGAATTAGATCTTAACTGATGTAGCTTTTTTTTGCTTAAAATTAACAATACACCCTTGAAGTTTATTAAATTTCTT
This sequence comes from Liopterus haemorrhoidalis, assembly GCA_963971575.1. Classification (NCBI taxonomy): domain Eukaryota; kingdom Metazoa; phylum Arthropoda; class Insecta; order Coleoptera; family Dytiscidae; genus Liopterus; species Liopterus haemorrhoidalis. Next base: position 17,612,444 of record OZ020622.1, on the reverse strand, counting down.
CTAGGACATCTAGTATAAAAGTGACGAGTGGAACAAAAAAAAAAAAAAATCGTGAGAGTAGGTCGAGAAAAGATCACGTATGTCTTTGAATAAATTTGAAAGGTTAAAAATACTCACATTTAAAGGCTGTTTTACATAATACTTCTCAGTACACTTTCAAACTTCTGAGGTCATTCAAACTTTTAAAACTACCATCTGAAGTAAAAAGCGACAGAAATAGGCATTCAACACCTGTCTTTTGTTACTTATCACCTCCAATTTGAACTAACAGATAAAAGTTTGGTTATAATAACCAATTTATAAATATCGTTGAATTATGATAGTTTATATTTAATTATAGTAACCATTAGCCAGCATAGTTTTTATTAAAAGACCAAATCTCAATCAGGGTTATTAAAAATGTCAGAAAAAAGTGGTTAATGGTCCGTATGAGTCCACCAGAACTAGGCTGTATGCTGAGAATGAAGTGTATTATCAAGATTATTAAAGTGTAAGGTTGTCTCGTAACTTCCAGTCGTGGGGGTAATTCGAGAGACTACGCGTCATCCGTATGCTAACGGGACGTGAGTTTTTGTTTATCGTATATGTTATATGCACCTGAAGTTTTATTTTTGGCATAAATATAACAATATCGTTTAATTTTTTTATTTACTACTTGTTTTTATTTCTTTTTTCTTCGAAAGGAATGTTTCTTCATTCTAAATAAATTTTCTTACATTCAGTTTTGATGTGAAGAGAATAATAAGTGAAATATTTCAATATTTTGTGAGTTTATTTTATCATAGAACATAGAGGTTGCCGACGGCGTAGCGTAGTGGTAACACATGTGCTCTGCGTTGCGAAGGTCTCGAGTTCGAATCCTGTTCAGGCATGGAATTTTTCTCAAATAAAAATTGTCCTGGCTAATTGCCACAGCAGCAAAGGCCATTAAATTACAACAAAAAACAGGTTTCATTTTTATACAAACGATGATTGGCAGCAATGTAAAATACGTTTATTTTAAAATAGAACATACTGCATAGCTTACTCCAGGGGTTGGCAACCTTTTTGTCAATAAGGGCGCAATATAAATTCAAATGTTATTGAGGGCGCATAAAAACGTAAAATATGTAAATACTAAAAAAAGGTCATCTCCCAAAATCCAAGTGACGAGCAAAAAAAAAAACAAGGTCCTCAACTTTCAAAATCCAAGTGATGAGCAAAAAAAAATAAAAGGTCCACACCTCTCAGAATCCAAGTGATGAGCAAAAAAAAAAGAAAGGTCCTCACCTCTCAAAATCCAAGTGATGAGCAAAAAAAAGGTCCTCACCTGTCAAGATCCAAGTGATGAGCAAAAAAAAAGGTCCTCACCTCTCAAAATCCAAGTAATGAGCAAAACAAAAAATAATAAAATATTGGGCTGCTCAGTATATATGTGTTTCGATAGCGAGGGCGCCTAAAAATCCCACAGCGGGCGCCGTGTTGCCCGACCGTGTTGCCGACCCCTGGCTTACTCGATTATAGATATATATATAAGTAAACGAAAAACATTTTTCTCAAGGAAATAAATAGGAATGAAAAATTAAAAATATATTTTTTAAACAAACATAAAATTTAAAATTTGAAAAAAACATAAAATAAAAATAATCTATAACAAAGGTTCAAATATTCCGCTATTCACTGCTAAACAATGCTCAAACGGTCGTAAAAATAAATTTTGCGTAACATTAATTAATTACATCGGACTTTTGTGGGATTCATTTTCTATTTAGCTTTTAGTTTTTCTATGATAAAATTTTGGCCATTAAAAATTTAGCTTTTCATATATAAACCAATAAAAAAAAATTGTTCGGTGCTAAGTACAGCAACCTAGGGCCGGTTTCTAGAAGCTCAGTAAACTATAAGCTAATGGTCAACTACGGTTGCCTTAGTAAACTGTTGCAGGAACAAAAAACAATCCAAAGTTAACCATAAGTCAATTATGCATAGTTTACTTCGCATTTGACGTGAGTTCAACCAAGGGTTCCTTGGTTAAGGGCCGGTTTCTGAAAGCTTAGTTAACTATAACCAAATAGTTAGAAAATGGTTGCTATAGTTACTTATGGGATTGTTATATTGTGACCGTAGTTGACCATTTGCTTATAGTTTACTAAGCTTTCAGAAACCGGTCCCTAGTGAGTCATTCTATTTCGCCGCCATGTCCAATCCAACATCGAGGAAATGTATGATTAAAAAATGTTTTAATTATAACTGCATTATACGCTAAGGCACCGCCGTGTTGAAACCATACTTCACCTGGAATATTTAGTGCATTGAATGCAGGTATTGCTCTATTTTCTAACAAATCCAGATATTTTTGGGCAGTAAGGTTTTCGTCTATAAAAAAGGACCAATGATATGTGTTGCTACAAAACCTGCCCAAATGTTCATCTTTTCTGGCCGTTGTGTACTGGTAGTATTACATAAATGTAAATTTTCCCGACTCCAATACCGGCAGCTTTGAGAATTAACTTCACCATAAATGTACAACGTAGCCTCATCGGTAAAAATAATTTTATTTACATTATTTTCATTATTATTAATTCTATCATTATTTCGCAAAAAAGATTTCTTTTCTCATAATCGTTCAGCAATAATTCCTGATGATTTTGAAATTTATATAATTTAAAATGTTCCTTCTTAAGGAAATTGTACACTCTTACTCTTACTTACACCCGCACTTAGTTAACTAATAAAAAAGCAAGATCATCAATAATGTATCGTTCCATGTAGCTAAAATTGTGTATTTTGCCTATATACAATCGGCTATGCAATACGGCATAATATTGTGAGGATTGGATCAAAATTTTCAAACTACAAAAACGGTCGATACGAATTATCTGCAAAATCGGTAGAAGGGAATCCTGTAAGAAATTATTTTCGGAGCTTGATATTTTAACTTTTCCATCGCTATACATCTTAAATTTACTGATATATATCAAAGAAAATATCAGTATGTTCCCAAAAAATAATTCCCTACATGATCACAATACTAGGTATAAAAATGATATTCGTATTCAACTAGTGAAATATAAAGTGACAAAAAATTTGCCTAGCTATATTGGAGCAAAACTTTTTAATAAATTGCCCGAATGTATACAAAGGCTAAACACAGCAAAATTTAAGTGTTTAAAAATGTTTCTTATAAAAAAAGCTGTCTATAGTATACAGGAATATATGGACTTGGATTTAAAAGGGGTATCAGACCATATTCTGTAAAGTTTGATTAGTGATCATATGACATAAGTTATGTATATTTTATACCTCAACTTAAATAAATTATTATTAACCCATTAGAGCCCGTAATTCTGTGGATGTTATTTTCAAGATATTTTTATCAAAATCATTCGAAAATATCAGTATACAACTAGTAAAGGCAATTTCATTTTCAAAAAATATACCCCTTACGAAATATTAGCCGGCAACTTTAGTTGCCACGCACTTTCAAGTTCAATTTTGAACATATCAAAACCAAAATATTTAAAAACTTTCCCAAGCAACATTCTAAAGTTTTTCTTTATATTTTGACATATAACAAAATATGTTCATGCATAGAAAATAAAATTATAATTACAATTTTTCCATAATGCACCGGTGGTAAATATTTAACGTGACGCTGCTTTCTTTAAACTGAGACTATTTTGATTGTATGCACTTGAAGTGGTTTATTTATGTTAAGGGCCATAAATAAAGGTACAGATAATAAGTGTTTATATGCGCATTGCCCTATGATTCAAATAATCAGAGTGTTTAGGTAATAAAACCGTTGGCAACTTTAGTTGCCGAGGGGCTCTAATGGGTTAAAAGTTGATAATTTTTGTTCAGTTTTAAAATAAACGCATTTTACATTGCTATCAATCAACGGTCGCTATAGAAATGTAAGCTCTATGTTCTATGGGGTACATTCGAGTTGTACAGGGTAGAGCGAGCGCTGAGCAAACAGTTGATGGTGACGTCATGAATAGAACACTAACGGAGCGCAACAACTCGAACACGGAGCGAGCATGGATTGTGACGTAATATTTATAAAATGTAATCCTACAATTTTAGGCGGTGTTTTTACTGTCAGATTAGTTCACGTCAGTCATGAATCAAAATTATGTACTTCGTTGAATTATTTTTCAATGATGAAGTTAATGAATCTGAACAATTAATTTTAGAAAAGTATGGGGATTTGCGGAAATTACGGTGCTAAATTTTCAAATCACATTTTTGGGTATCTCCTACAGTTTTCGAAAATATACTTGGAAAGCAGTGCCAGATGAAATTCATTTGAGACCAGGGGGAAATCCCGAAACAAAACTCGAAAAACAGTTTATGAGAGCATTATGGTACCTTGCCAACATTGAGTTGAATATATAAGCTCCTATAAATTTGCAAATAGAACTTAACCCTGTTTCTTCCATGTGTATTTTATGCATTGTGTATTTAATTATTTTTATGCTGTGTTTACAAACACAATACAGGTTTCGAAGTTAATAGAAACGTCACAAATACGAAAGATGGTAGTACTTTTGTCCGGTCTTAAAACTAAGTAAGTATACTAACGTCGGCGAATCAACGCAGTTACGTCACACGACGTAACAAACGATTGCATTGTTCCAGTTAATACAGTCGTTTGTTACGTCGTGTGACGTAACTGCGGTGATTCGCCGACGCTAGTATAAACAAATCAAAGTAACACTGAAATGTGTTAAACTAACTGTTGAAAACGTAATGGACGAAACTTAGTTTCTGCACTTGGGAGTCGCTATCATCAGCCTGTGTTTTTCTTATGTTGAAGACGACGTTGTGAAAAATGACAGTTATAAACAGTTTTTGTTGATTATCTCTAACATGCGTCTTCTACAGCCTACTCTGACATTTTTATATATATATATATATATATATATATATATATATATATATATATATATATATATATTAATCACGATTATTGAAGTATCATTAAATAATATTGTTAAACCATCGAGTTATTTTAGAGACATACTTAGATTAAATTGGTACAATTTGTGCGCATGAACGTAAAAGCATACTTGGAGTGCAAAGGGTTAAAACTGTAAATATAATTTTTGGCAACACAGGGTTAAAACATATTAATTCTTTATTTAAACTTATGTGCAAACGTCTGTTATTCACTATATTTGTTAAAAATACAAACAAATAAAATCACTCTGTATTTGTTTTTTTAATATACAGGGTGTTTAATTAGAGTTGTCAGTATTTCTCTCATTCCTCATTTGCTAAACATATTTTGTGTTCAGTTTAGAAAATGAAGGTTTAGTTCTAAAACCAGGTTTTATAAATTTATTTTTGTGAGACTGAAATAATATTATTTTTTAAAATAAATTTCTGTTAGTTTAATAATGAAAATTCTTTAATTTGTATTTATAATTATGCAAGACTTTATAAAATATGAACTTAAAAACACTAAAATATTAATAAAATTGTTAATAACGTATTAAAATACTTTTTAAATTTTGTAATATTAGATAGGTCCCGATATAGAAAATTTCACGTACCCGAATCACTTCAAAATTACTGTGCGACTTAAAAAGAAGATGGTCGTCATGTGTACAAGAAAACCCTTTTTTAAATTCTTATTGTAGGAGAGAAACGTCGCCACCTGTGTCTAATACGAGGGTGTATATTGAAATATAAGGCAAGATTGATATATAAGCTCCAACTCTATAAAATAAGGAAAAGACAAAATAATGAAACCAGTCTCAAAATGAAGTAAATTTATTGTACTACAAATGTACATAATTATTTTTCCACATATTCACCATTTAGTGCAACACATTTCTCCAAACGCTGAATCCATTTCTTCATTCCGTCCATGAAAAAACTTGTTTGTTTACTGTTGATTCAATAGGGGAAACTTTTTAAGATCGCAGCGCCATATGCGGCAAAGCTGGAACACTTGAAAGTAACATTAAACTGTTACTCGTGTATTTACATGATGAAAATGAACACGAGTTGTATTTTTCCTGTTTTCCGAGCTTTTTTCTTTATTTAAAGGTAATCTACGATTTACAAGATATGTAATAATATACTATTCTAAAGAAATTTCAAGGAAATTTTTAGTTTTTCAATATATTTGTTGTCTTTTTGACTGTGTGTCAATATTATAGCAACAAAAATATGGTAAATATATTAGTAAAAATTAATATCTCTGCCTGAAAAAGTAGAAGGGCCTTTTAATATATCAATTGATGATTTAGGCAAATTTTGGTTGGGGTAAGTGCTTTTTTCAGTCTTTTCTTGGACGTAAAAAATCAGTTTCCATAAAATCCATTGAGCAAACGTGCGTGCATGGGCATGGATTTTTGCCCATTATTAGTTTTTGGGTCTATAAAAACCTACGATCCACTTTCTCTCTGCCTCCAAACATCGTTTCAATTGATATTTTTTTCGATTTAGGTAAATTATGGAATGTTTAACAGGGATTCTGCCTTATTCACTTTTTACATTGCGGCACATAACAAAATTGATTGTGTTTTTCCCATGATTCACAAAAATAAAACACAAACAACAAAAAAACACGTATTTCTCCATTGAACAAAACAATGTCACTTTCGTATCTTCCGCAAATTGCCACCAGATGTCAGGGCGCTTAGGAAGTTTCCCCTATTGCGAACAGCAGCCCGAACTTCAGTCTCTGATGAAAAATGTTGACCTTTTAATACCTCAATAACTTTGGGAACAACCAGAAATCTGAAGGTGCCAAATCAGGACTGTATGGAGGGTGCGAAACAACCGTGAATTTCAGGCTCGCCACTGCCTTCATTGTTTCGTTGCTGCAATGCGGTCTGGCGTTGTCGTGGCGTAAGAAAAAATTCGTTCTTTCCGGCCTTACTCTACGGATACGATTCTTTAGTGATCGTACAGTTTTGTAGTATCTTATTGAATTAATCGTTGATCCCTTCGGCAGATATTTGGTATGAATGACTCCCTTTGCATCACAGAAAATGGTGAGCATGACTTTCTGCGCTGATGGAACTTTTTTGAATTTTCGTACACATACACGATATACCATGGACTGCCGCTTGTTTTCGAGGTCATAGTGATGATCCCAACTTTCGTCCCCTGTGGTGAAAATCATCTCCTTCACGTCGATACTGGTTAAGAAGATCTTGACAAACGTTTTTTCTTTGTTCATTCATGCGGACATCTGTTAATTATCACGGGACCCATCTGGCGGAAATATTTCTATAATTCAACGTCTGAATAATGTACTCAACTCTTTCTTGACTAATGCCTAGTTGCCTAACAATTTGTTTATGCGTAATCCGGAGATTTCCTTGAATCAATGCATTCACTTTTCTTCAATTCTTTTCATGCGTCACTGATATTGGTCGACCTGATCGCCTTTCGTCAAACACCTTCATTTCGCCTCTATGACAAGAGTTTTGCACGTCGAACCCACTGGCGAACATTCTTCACAATCGTACAATCGTTGCCATAAACAGCTTTCAAACGCCTGTAACTTTCGATGGGCGCGTAAATTTCCAGTGTTAAAAATTCTATCACGGATCGTTGCTTGGTACGCATCTCGGAAATCGAACTCATGATAAATGACACTGTCACTCAACGACCGTACACAGGAAACGAAAACTTTGCACGCTAAGACGAGATACTCGAAATTTCGGTTTGTAAGTTGATTTATTGACCGAGCTGTTGAGCCAATTCTTTGAGTGCTTAAGCAAGGTTTTCTTCCAATAGACCTTGTAGCTTTTCATCTTTGAACTTTTTCAATTGACCTGGCCGTTGTTTGTCGTAAACGTCACAATCACCACATTTGAATCGTAGAAACCAACCGTTGCATGTGAATTGCGAATTTTTCAATGTGAATTTCGAATAAGTAACTAGACTGCTCTTGACGGTACTCCTACGCGAATATTTATTATAATTCATAATTAGGTAATTGGTCTGCCCTCGATGGCAGCCTTTTGTGGATTCCCCGATGAATTTGAAATTATTTTAAACCCACAAATATAATTAAAACATTTTAGAAATTTTTGTCTTATATTACGTTATTGAGCGATAAAATTTTAATGGCAATTTTTTCTACAATTAAAAATATTCCATTAGATACATAAAAAATACCAAAATTTAAATTATTACTAATTTTATTTCAGTTTATCAGTTTTGTATAAGAAACTTGTAATCTGTGGGGGTTATACGTACTCAGTGGCGGCTCGAGAAAACATCTGATGGAGGTGCTGCAACCAGAAGTATAATTGAGATTTTTTTCGAGAAAGTAAGGTATACAAAGTTTAACTACATACGTATACAAGTTAACTAGTATAAAATATAGAAATAGTAAATTTGGTGATTTAATATGTATTAGTCAAGTAGAACAAAATTAATGTTTTATGTGATGTATGAAATATGTGTTATCCTGTTCTTATTCAAACTTAAAATCGTTAATTCTTTAAAAATATTTGTAATCAAACGTGCACTTAGCAAGCTTTTAACTGCAAAAGACTAACACCATGTGTATAAGAAGCCCTTTTCCTCACTTAGTTTCAATTACCACGTTACCATAAGCAGTTCGAGCTGCCAGTGCTTGCTGCACATTATACATAATGATTTATACGCATGACGCACGACCGTGTCAAAAATTCAGTAAATATAGACTGAAAAATTTCGTTAACGTTAGTAATGATTAATTTAAGGGTGCTGCAGCTCTTACGTACCAGCCGCCACTGTACGTTCCGTTCTTCTTCTTCATGAGCCTTCATTTATCCAGTTTTGAACATAGTCCTTCCCCATTTCTTTCCACACTTTGTTGTGGGCCAATCTATACCATGCAAATCCAGCATGTCGCTTGATGTCATCACCCCATCTCATTTGCGGCCTTCCTCTTCGTCTCCTTCCATTCCAGGGGCGCCACAGATGAGTTAAAGTGTTCCAGCGGTTGTCTGTTTGTCTGACGTTGTGACCCTCAAACTGCCATTTTAATTTTGCAACCCTTTCGATGACATCCGTTACCCTTATCTTCCCTCTTATCCATTCCTTAGTCTTTCTATCTTGTAATGTGTTATATAGCATTTGTCTTTCCATTTACCTCTGTATAATTGCTAGTTTATCAACAATTTTCCTTGTTAAAGTCCATGTTTGTTCCCCGTATGTTATGACCAGTAAAACACATTTGTCATAGACTTTAGTTTTTAGGAAGAAGGAAGTTGTACGGGTTACGGACAGTAACTACTGTCCGCACCCGTACAACTTTATTTTCTTTTCCAGATCTTATGGTTTGTCTTAAGTAGACATATTGCTCCATTTGTTTCATTGCGTTCCCACCTAGATTTATGTTTATTATTTCTCCCTGGTTTGTCATTACCTTTGTTTTGCATCTATTGATTTTTATGCCTACTTGCTGTGATTTTTCCCCTAAACGTACCGTTACGGTGTCGAAAAACACCGGTTGGAAAACACAGTTGCATACCAATACTCGTTAAAACTTATCTCAGCTGATCTTTGCATCTTTTGTAAGGGATTCCCACTCGCTGAGGGATGTCCAGTCTTCCCAGATCTTAGTAATTTTGCCTAGACATTAATCCAGAAAAGGTAAAAACATGAACCCATTTTTTCATTATTAAATTTGCTTTACGTCATAACTGGAAATTAACATTTGTTTTGAATAAATATTTTTTAAAGTCTTGTTGCCAATAATGCAATTATTTTATATAAGTAATTATATCAGTTTAGGATATCTTATTATTCGATATCCTAAATTTAGCACATTTAGAAATTGGATTGTTGAATATTATTTGTAATATTTCCAAAATAATTTATTTTAATTTTTTTGTTATAATGGTACTATTATTTTAATATAGGCCTTTGTAAAACTGGTATATTATCATGGTCATAAAAATTAAAATTTTTAGTTAAATCTGTAATGTAATATTATGATCAGATGATACTGCCGTGTATTTTAAAATAAAAAGAATGTCTTTTTTATATTTAATTGTTTTTTTAGTTTTAAGTCTTAGATTGAGTTGCGTCAGTAAAAAATAAATAAATTTTTCAGTAATGTTACATTAGAATGCATTTTTAATTTAAGAATAAATTAAGAGGAGCATTAAATTATTTTTTATTGGTGCAATGGAATAATAGTGGCTTGAATGAAGTATTTGAATGGTGTGTTATTATCACAAATAAAATCTGCAAGGTATTCCAACAATTATTTATTTATAAAAAATTCGTACATCCAGAAATATTAAGAGGATGAGAACCCATTCTGACTATAGTACTGCGGGTTCGGGTACAGGGACATACGACCATGTGACCACTAGTGCGGAAACTTCATAAGCGTAAGCCACCAAAATAATCTTTTTTTCGTCGGTGGCGTACAAGCATACAGTTTTTGATTAAAATACTAATTGTGCGTCCTTCTATAGAATTCATTATAAATCATAAAGCAACCAAATTTGAGACACTAATTAAAGAAGCTTTAAATTATCCCTTCCTGATAATACATTTGCAGATTTTTATCTCTGTATTGCGATTTAGTTGTTTTATAAAAAGGGTATTTTTAACTAGTTTTAAATTAACAAAATAATTAACAAATTCAAAATGTGTTTCCAAAAGTTCCATTTTAGTTCTTCCTAATCCATTAGAGCCCCTCGGCAGCTAAAGTAGACACGGATCAAGACTCAGATAAATCTGACAATATAGTGGAAGGCAATTTTAATCACCTACCAGGTCGTATTCTAAGTAGTGGACTTTGGCAAGGAGGAAATGTTCATCTAGGATTAGTTGAGCCTATGACCCTTCCTGCTGGTGTAATATTATATTTTGACAATTTGTTTACTTCGGTAAATTTACTATAAGAACTAACTTTAAGAAGTTTGGGCGGGAATGGAACATTGCGCCAAAATCGCATATCAATGAAACTTATCGCTATCAATGGAACTTGAAGATAAAAAATTCTGGAGTAAAAAATCACGTGGCTAAATGATGTCCTCTGCATGCGATGATTTACTGGCTGTTCGATGTTACGATAATAGTGTTTTCACTATTTTGACAAACTGTCATCCTATAAATCCAATGAAAACAGCATCACGATACTTTCGGGCAGAAAAGAAGACCATATCTGAAGTTGTCCTTGATATCCTGTACTTCCGGTGTATTCCGAAAATTTAAATACTACCATCCAATTATTTGGGTAAACTCTGGTCACCAAATTTTTTTCCCAACTTGCTCACACATCGTCTTTTCGAGAAAAATCGTGTTTCCTCTATCTTGATACACCTTGAGATCCCTTCCTCGCCCCCCCCCCATCTCTATATATATATATATATATATACAGGACCGGCGGTTGGGAAACACTGCTCCAGGTAACTATCTGACAGATAAGGTTATATGATACTTTCTGTGCTGAATAAATGTCATCCCGTCTTTCAATACAAATGTATCTATCGGATAGTTATCTAACGGATAATGAGACTAATGTATTGAATTCACTGCTTGGTAATGACATTTATTCAGAAGATAAAGTTCCAGATAATATTATCTGTCGGATAGTTACCAAGTGGTTTAAATGCAGGTGGAAAGACCGGGCTTTAACATAATGCCCGGGGGCGGACACCTTAGCCCTCCAAATGAACCCGTAAATAAAAAAATTAACCTGTATAAAATTCTCGAGAGATAACTCCATTATACTTCCAATAGTAATTTTCATCCCTTTCTGAGATCTCAGAATTATCATTGATAGGCCAAAAGTCATCCTATTATCACCTCTGTCCTCCCATTTTACCATTTAGGCCGTGTCTCCAACGCTATAGCTCTGAAATTTTAATAAATCCTCAATCAAAATGTATAACTATTTATATAAAGATACAAAGTAACAAAATATAAACTATTTTAGATCACGTAGTAGCAAGTAACTTCCCAATTTAACGTTATACCTCATCTTCAATAATATAAAAATAGTGTATTGGGCCCGGTAGTTCAATTTCAACCACCTGTATACTATTGATAAAATATTAATATATGTGTTTATTCTCATAAAGAATTATTTTAAGCAATTCTGTTCCTTATTTATTAATTGTTAATGACTATATTCCTTAATGAGCTTTATCAGGATTAGCCATCTTGATATGTGATTTTTGCAAGTGGCGTCTTCATTTTTTTCTGACGTTTTTAGTTATTTTTAAGTGATAAATGTGCAGAAAATACTTGAAATAGTGTGGACTTTAGTGTTTGGACTCCATGCAGACCAAAATTAGAGCGACTGGAAAGGTATTTGTAGAAATTTTTGTTAATTTTATAATGTAAGTCATTGTTATGTAGAATGTGCTTCTGTGGACAATATAGAAACACATACATGCATACACTATCGGCTATAACTAGAGAAACAAAACTATTTTTTAAATCATTTTCATAAATCCCGATTATTGACTAAATGAATATTGAATTATATTGGTATAGCAACAACAATTTATAAGTTAGAACCTGTTCTTAAAAATATTTGTTGTACTGGTACAATAAGTAAACTGGTACTGGTACAAAATAATTGTATATATATATATAGGGGGGCCGCAGACAATATTTAAGTTATTTTGGGAGGTCCCATGCCAGAAAAGGTTGAGAAACACTGGTCCAGATATAAATTTCAAATATAATTCTCTAATAGGATCCGAAAAATAATTCCGTATTAATTGAGGACAATTTTCTTGTGCAGCAAAGTAGGCTTTCAAGCCTTGAAATATTTTTATAATTCTTTGTATAGCGGGCAAAAGTAATAAAAATCTTGTATGTCCATGCTTTAATACTCTTTGATATTCAACATTGACATGTCCACAAAATTCTTTGAGTGCCGTTACTCGCACAGTAAACATATAAAAAGAAATTATTACAAAATAATTTTTATTTATAATAATTATAAAACTAAATACTAATACTAAAAAACCGGGACATATGTTGAAAACCGGGACGTATGATAACCCTACCGGAAATTTGCCCATAGCGAACTAACATGTTCGCTATGGGCAAATTTCCGGCTAAATACTACTGTCGTCAGTCATATTTCTTTCGATCACAGCTTCGCCATCGGCATAGACAACCACCTAGCCATCGGTAATGTCACTTCTCAATTGAGAACTGACACGCTCAAATACGCAGTCTGGTGGTCAAATATTGTACTACGCGACTGTAGTATTGTTTGAAATTATTACATATGTTCTAGTGTTGATTTTTTGTAAGAATGTCGATAGATACATTTTCATAAAATAAAAATGTACTGTGCTTAAATTAACCTGTTCGCTGTTAGCATAGTGACATACTAGTTGAATACTAGACACGACAGCCATATTGCCATGAAGTACAGCGCCGCCAACGGTAATGTCACTTCTCAATAGGATGTATATTTGGGGCGAGGACACACCAACTAATATCTTGAAATATCTCACTCACTATTTTCTTTAAAAGTACCTGTGTGACAAAAATTATTTAAAATACCAAAACAAATATCTTTTCTATAAATTTTCTTCTTGGAAACTGTTATAATATTTGGGAAGTTATAGGAACACGCTTTACAGCAAAAATGTATAAGAAAAGTTATTTAAAATGAAGATATAATTTTTTGTTCAATTTAGTATTTAGTAAGATTAATATTTTGGCGTTACCTAAAATTACAAGCTGCTACAACTTTACGATTAAGGAAAGATCCGAGACAATAGAAGTGTCGGGAAGATCCCAAAAAAACTTCATGGCTGAAAAATCTTAAAAAATGTATTACAAGTAAATTATTTTCTAGAAATTGGGACTCTAATATTCTTTCTTCTGGATTTTGTATCTACAATTAATTGTGCTTGTCTTTTCAAAAATCCTCTTGTAGGAACCTCATGATCATCCTCAGAACCTTAGAAACAAATAGAAATTAATACAATTTAAAATTTCGCGCGTGTATCTCTTACCAACAACAGCAGGTGTACCAACTTGAACTGGTAGTGTTGGAGTTCTCCGTAAGAGGGTACTATAAGTAGGTGGCAGCAATGCTTCATCAGGAATCTCATATTCTTCCTCGCTCTCTTCACTATTCTCTTTTTCAATACATTCTACTATTTTAATCAGTTCTGTTTGTAAGACACTTATTATTTTTTCCCCATTTTCTATGTCTGAAGGGATGAATTGGGGTTTTATACCTATTTCTTTTAAGCTCGTATAGAGGGCATATAAAGCACGAATTATATGTTGGAGGACGTTTTGGGAATCTTCTATTTCTTGATAAATTTCAGATGCACGGTCTTGTTGGGCTTTGATGTCTGATTTTAATTTGGTTACATTATCGCCAGACCTAAAAGAATGTTATTTAAATAAAAATAATCGGATTGTTTAACGAATAATTGAACAAACATTTGTAAACATGCAAGTTTAAGCATTATAAGCCAGAGGGACTGGTTTAAAAATTGGAAAATAAACCTACAATTAGTCGTGAATAGAGTCGAGAATATCTGTCACGTGGGTATATTGCGCCTTTGTGTGAAGTTGAATTTTAGCCACATTTCCAGTGGCGAGGCAAGCTTTTAAAAATTGTGGAGGCAATGGATATCAAGATATATTTGTTGGGGGTACAATATTTTCATCATTATAGATATTAATGAAAATATGATGGTTTGAATTTTAAAAAGATGAAAGTGGGATCCAAGCGGCGTTCCTTTGGCCCAATTATATCTTTCACAAAGCGGGCCCCCTAAAAGTTTTTGTAGTCCCTAGCACCCAACCCCCAAATATACTTGGAGATAAAATTATGTGGCCGGTCCATTTTATGAATATTTCGAATTGTGAAAGATAGAAACGGATCAAAGAATTATCTGCATTCGTCTTTTCTCTATAAAAAAATTGTACCCCACTAAATATTTTCTGGTACCCGTTGCTCCGTTCCAATTTTAATAGCTGGCTCCGCCACTTAATTTGGTCCTTGATTTTTGTCATTACTGTTTATGCTTTGTGGTGACAATCGGTACTGCGGTGTCCACAGTTGATTTTTTCGAAAGTTAACGAATTTTTCGTATTGTTGATAAGGCTTGCTTTACCATTAGGTGAGTCTAGGCGACCTTCCAGGGGTGCCAGAGGATGGGGGCGGCGGAAGGTCATGGACATTATGAGTTTTATGTCCTTATTTGTAGCATGTAAACATTTTACTATTTTTTTAATACCCATAACCGTGCGAAAGGGGGGGGGGGGAGTGAAGGGGCACTGGCCCCGTGCTCCTACACTTGGGGGTGCGTATTCAGGCTTTGCCCCAGGTGCAGATTTTTGGAGCACGGCCCTGCTAATACCTCCATTGAATTATATTTATAGGGCACCGAATCATCTCTTGCCTACGGGCGCCAAATTATATCTTGCTTAAGGGAGCCAACGTAGTTTCCGAGCTCGTTAAATCGTGCCGTTCGGACTGGTGAAAACAGTCTGAATTGTGAGGTTGCTAGCTCGATTCTCCGTTGGTGATATTATTCAGGCTAGAATAATATGTTTACATTACTCCCCTTTACACAATCTTTTGTCCCTCATCCAGGTGTGGGAGCTCGCTCCCTGGCACCGGCGATTAGTCTCGTTGCAGAAATAGGCCGATGTAAAATAAATAAAATAATAATAATAATAATTGCTTAAGGGGTTGTTAAAAACCATAGATTAAATTTTTTGTAGGGTATTGAAATCTTTTAATTCTTATATAACAAACTAAAAACGTTGTTGATTTTGACACGATTAAGCATTCAGGTGCTCCATTGGCATCTTTCACTTATTAGATACCTACGAAGGCCTGAAATGTGTAAAAATTCATACCTCACATGAATTTTTAACTTACTTATCTTTATCAAGTTCCTGAGCATATTTATAATCTTCTAATTCTGTCAGCAATTTATTTTGTTTGGTTTCTAATTGTCGTTTCTCCATTTCGGTGGTTCTTCTCAAATAGTCCAGTCTTTTTCTGGTTTCCCTTTGGCTTTTGAATTTTTGTAAGACTTCTTCAGTACTTGTTGCTCCTAAAAATATGTACATTTAAAACATTCTGTAATTCTAGATCCAAGGGTGCCGAAAACAATGCGTCGGCCGGCTTCGACCATCGCATTGCCGACCTTCAGAAAAGGAACATGAAAAAATGAGACAGAGTTTAGTATTGGCATGCAGAAAACTAATTTTATTTTATTGATCTGCGGATACAGATACGGATTATTTGAGTACTTATCCGCGAATACGGATACGGATCTTGCATTCAAGTAAAAAAATTGATGTGAAGTGTGAATTTTCACACATTGCAGGGTTTCGCAGGTATATAATAAGTGAAGGCGGCATGCTGAGTGTGTAGGACAAATTTTGCTTTGTAGTAACCACGGCAAAATGAACGATCTTTTTAAAATAATTTATCGTCTGTTAATCTCAGAGCTTTAAAAACAAATTTTATGTTAAAATATTTTTTTGTTAATTTTAATTCGAATACCTAATATCATTATTTAGGTTTCTAAATAAGTGCAGTATTTTTTTTATATAACAAGGTTCATTAAAATTTTGAAAATTGGGCCTATGACTTTCATTGGTTGTCTTAAATCATACGCTCCGCCCCTCTGGCTTCGTATAAATGACACAGAATGAAAATATAATTCCAATTGGTTATTAAATTTACGCTCTTGAAAATTAAATTCAAAATGTGCTAAAATATAACTAGAATTTTAACAAATTAATTTAAACATAATAAATATGAAAAAAAAAAAAAACAAAAAATAAAATGTACTCCACAAGCCAGGAACGAACCTGTGTAGTGAATAACGATCCTGTGTGGTTGTCGAGCAACTGAGCCACTAGACCACCAAACGCTTATCAACTTAGTGTGTTATAAGAGTATAACATGTATGCATCGTCAACCAAAAAACACAAAAAATGCGTTATTTTCCGAAAACATAATCTGATCAAAAATTCCTGTTGTACTATTCCGGTTCACACCAATATACATTACTTAGAATTTTTTCACATTTTTAGTTTAAACCATCTGGGCTACAGGGTGTGGGACAAAAAATTTTTTGCACAATTTTGGCAAAAATCGCCTCAAAATAATTTATTTTGCAAAAATTAAATTTTGATCGTTAATCCACGTACTAAGGGCTTTCATTTGATACCCTACTCAGAATTTAAAAAAAAAAAATTTTTTTTTCGATGAGCACATATTTATTTATATTTTTAGGGGGATATATTTTTTAGATGTTTTAGTATTTTTCCTATGTGCGGGTCAAAAAGTTGTACAAGCATGCCAATTTTCAACTCTCTAGGTTTAGCCGTTTGGCTACAATTTTTACCGAACACACAGACAGACAGACAGACGACAAAATGACGGTATAAGGGTTTTTTGGTCATACCTACAAAACACTAAAAATGAACGACATTGAGCGATAGTTTAATGTGTCGCGCAATTTTTATAAAAATATATGCCAACTGACACAAAATAGACCTTTCGAAAACCACCGGCAAGTAATGTGATGCTCGTGTAAACATCAATTTAAACGTCGGAGTTACATTTACTCCACCCTGAGCATTTTTAAACGTAAGCTTCTATGAAAACTAATTCGAGATCCGCTTGAAAAACGGATATGGTCCCGATTTTTTCGCGGTAACGGATACGGATGCACCACTAAAGGCCGGTTTCTGAAACCTAGTTAACTATAACCAAATAGATAGAATATGGTTGGTATGGTTACTTATGAGCAGTGATGAACAATTTAAACTTTGTAAACTGTCATATAATGAGGTTAGTTTTAGTTATTTAATACGAATAATAGAGAATTAATGAACAAGTATATTCAGTTCAAAAGAATATTTATTAAAAAAATGGTGGGAAGAAACCGAAGGAATAGTTCTGAAGAACTAGGTTTTGTTTTAATTAAAGAAAATATAGGGCGTTAGGCAAAATTTGCAATGAATCTTTAAAAAATTTGTTATTAAAAAATATAGGCTGATTTTCTTAAAGGTGAAATTTAATGTATTTTGTTATTTTTTAAAGAAAAAAGTTTTTTATTTTTCATATTCATATTTACTAATTTGTGTGTAACACCTGTATAATGATGCAAATCCGATTTTTATTAATATGTATATTGGCTTGTCCTAATTTTATATACTTACTTTTTCATTTAAAACCGTTTCATTAAAATTTTATTATTTATAAAAATGTATTGATAATGAGGTTCTGTAATTCAAAACAAGTGCGCATGTCTAAATCATTGTTTACATTGTTTACAAGAGCTTTTGTGTTTACTTTACATCAATTGTTTACGCGTCAACAATGAGGTAACTTACATCATGTAATTTACGCGCCCATCACTGGTTATGAGAGTGTCATATTGTAACCGAGTTTAGCCAAAAGATTAAACTCGGTTAAGCTTTCAGAAACCGGCCCTAAATAGTCTCAATCCGTAGGTTCTAATCTATGGAGCAAAAATTGGATCGTGAATTATTTTAAAAAAGTCGGAAACTTTTTACTTTATTGAATCTCTTATAATAGAACCGGGTTATATATAATTAATATACCTGTAGCTTCTTTTAATTTTTCAAATGCATCTCTTAACACCGATTCCTGGTCTTCAGTTTCAGTTTCTTCTTCCTGATCAGTTTGGGAAATATCATCAGCAGTATCAGGTCTAGCAGTAGTTTTTCCAGACTGGAATATACGTCTTTCCAATTTTTCTAGCTCCAATCTTCGATCTAGAACAAGACGCTTGTACTCTGTTGCTTGTCGTTCGCGAATTTTGCCAGAATTTAGAGCGGTACGTTCTTCACGTTCGAGCGTACCGCGAGCTTGGGAACGCGTTTTTGCAGCCTCAGCATTTATTTTCTGAAAGTTTATATTAGAAAGTAATTATAGATGTCTACATTTTTTGTTATTAATTTTTACCCAGTAACTACGAGGGTGGAAAAAAATGGTGCTAATTGCTAGGTATAGATGGCGCTGGTGATGTTATGTTCTCTTAGATATCAGTAATATTTTCTTCTGTTCTGATATTTAGATTGGTTTTAACAGTAACGAGAGCCCCAATGTGATTTTGTTTAAGGGCCGAGAGTTCCAGTTCCTAATAAACTCCCTAATAGTTATTAGACACATAATATATTTATGAAGCTAATAAATTTATTGGTGATTTCCAAGTTACAAAATCCTTCTAATAGTTTATTAGCAACATAATATTTTGTTTTTGTATTGGTATTTCTTATGAAGATAGTAACACGGTGCAAGAGATATAGACCTATACGTAAATTTGTAGAGCTAAAGGGAGATGAAATTTTGACATTGAATATTTTGACATTAAGCATTTTGACATTAAATAGTTTGACTTTACATTCAATGACGTTACGTATATTTTTGTGTTTCTGTTAAAATGACAATTAAACGCGTTCAACAAATGTTACCACAGAAAAAGACGACAATATAGATAGAAGAGGAGTTAATAAAAATAACATTTTATAATACAAAAGTTATTGAAATTAAGAAGACAGCCATATTTTGCTTTATTTTACATTCCTTAAACAATATGAATTAAACTTATCAGCAATTTTCAGCCACACATCTTTATTATTCTGCCAATTGCGTCTATCTTCTTATTTTCTATCATTTTTATATAAATAGTAACGCTTAAAGTATTGTTTGTAATGTGTTGTAATCATAATTGAAAGAAATACATATATAAAAATAAAAGACAATGTTTATTTAAAAATATATATTTATATATTGTTCTTTATATATCACATTAACAATAATTGCCCAAAATATTCTAAAAACGGTTGTCTATAATTCATAAATTCATCCAAACAGATCGTCGATTTCGTCAAAATACAACTAAAATGTATATAAAACACTAAAATCACCATTATAGAAAAAATATGGATGTATAAAAACTACACATTTGTATATTCTTTAAAAATTATACTGTTTTTCAATTAAAATTGATATTAACACATTTTGCGAACTTGTTTGTTATATGTCACTTTATTAAGCACTTCATGTTGCCTATAAGTTATTAGACAAATAAGCCTATTTATTAGCAACCTAATAACTATTTCGGGGTGGAACTCTCGGAAAAAAAAATATGTTGCTAATAAATTTATTGGACAGTTTATTAGCAACTGGAACTCTCGGCCCTAAGAAATAGAAAATTTTGAATATCGCTGCTCTTAAGTATATAAAAAAAAAGAGTTGTCAACGAAGTTAATCCATAGAGATCTGGTTAAAACATTGAATGCGGATTCCCTTTCGTATACAACTATTTGTCGCTGGGGTGAATGAGTTCAGGGAAGGAAGAGTCAGTATCAAGGATGATCGCCATAGCGGACGTCCGAAAACAGTCAGCGCACCAGAAATTGTTGACAAAATCTACTATGCCATTTTAAATATCTGATCACTAAATTTATCAGAGGTGGCAGAGATAGCTGGCATATCGAAGGAACCCGTACATTTTATTTTAACCAAGGAATTGAATATAGGGAAATAATCCGATGGATTTTTGGTGTCACTTCGAAACCATGGATGTTAGTTAGTTAGTTAGATGAAATTTTTGGCGCACAGCAACAAAGGCTATTTGTGCCTAACACAGCCCATTTAAATGACTACACTACATATTAAAATCAATAAATTAAACAATCAATAAATAGATAAAACCAATCAAATTACGCATACTCAATAAAAGAAATCTTGCACAGACAAACACAAATAAATAAGATAAAAAGGTCTGTTCGAAAATTTGAACAGACTCAGGGTGATGGTAAGAGGCTGTAAAGGGGCTAATTACCATCGCATATCACAGTTTAAAAACAGAACACATTAAAATAAGGTGCAAGACTTCACACATAAAACAGTAAGTTCGATTCTCTCAGGAAGAGTATCAGCCTGCCCATGAGTACTATGTTGTCACCTAAGGCAACTGACAGGTCATAGCACAGGCCTAACATCTCCCTGACATCCTCGAACTGTACGCATTCAGTTAAAAGGTGTAACACAGAAAAACCATGGATGTTTCGTGGGTCCATTATTACACGCCACAGATTAAGGAATAGTTCAAAAAGTGGATTAATTACAATTCCCCGACTCCAAAAAATACAACAAAGGTCCCAGCAGCCGAAAAAATAATGGCATCAGTTTTCTGGGACGCAAAAGGGGTCTTTTATATTGATTATTTCCCAAAAGGCCAAAATATTAGCGGATAATCCTTCAGATTAAGGAATAGTTTAAAAAGTGGATTCATTGCAATTTTCTCACTCCAAAAAAGACAACAGAGGTCCCATCAACCGAAAAAATAATGGCATAAATTTTCTGGGACGCAGAAGGGATCTTATACATTGACTAAAGGCCAAAATATTAGCGGATAATACAAGGTGTCTCAAAAGAAATTTTATATTTATTTAGCTTACTGCGTGAACGCAACGTATCCGAGGGGCGCGGGGGTTATGTCAATCGGTAGCCTGGCTCCTGGGAATTCAATCGCTATGGAGCGTTTCTCGGGAGCAGACCGCGCGTTATGCGTGCGAGAGTTTTACAAAAACGGTGATTCGGCGACTGTAGCGCGTAGAAAATTCTGCAGTATTCGCGGTTTTCGCCACTTAAATGATGCGCCAAGCATTCCTCTCATTCGACATTAGGTTAAAAAGTTTGAAGAGACTGGTACAACGCTGGATAAATCAAAATCCGGGCGACCTAGATCATCAAGAACGGTAGAAAACGTGGAGAATGTTAATCAGTCTGTTCGTGACGACCCGAAGCTTTCAATTCGGAAGCGTGCAAGTGCTTTAAATGTGCATAGATCATCATTACATCGTATTACGCACAAAGACCTAAAGCTGCACCTCTACAAAATTCAATTGGTGCAAGAATTAAAGCCCCAAGATGCCAGTCAGAGGCTTAATTTCGTAAATCAGGTGATTGAGCGATTTTCAACGTTTACCAACATTTTGTTTTCGGATGAAGCTCATTTTCATCTTAATGGCCACGTAAATAAGCAGAACTGCCGCTACTGGAGTGCAGTGAATCCGAAACGCAAACATCAAAAACCCCTACATTCGCCTAAAGTGACCGTATGGGCTGCGATGTCGGCGCGAGGAATTATCGGCCCTTACTTTTTTGAAGACGAAAGGGGGCTTGCAGTTACAGTGAACTCAGAGCGTTATGTGGAGATGTTAGACAACTTCTTGGTACCTGAACTGCAAAACTTTCCTGGCTATAACCAAAGAACATGGTTCCAACAGTACGGAGCAACTTCACACACGTCCAATATGTCTCTGCCACGTGTTCGAGAAATTTTCTCAGGCTAATTGATCTCCCGGAGAGGTGACATAAATTGGCCTCCACGCAGTCCAGATTTAACCCCTATGGACTTTTTCCTATGGGGTTATCTTAAATCTAAAGTTTACGCCAATAAACCGACTTCACTGGCGCATTTGAAAGAAAATATCCGTCACGAAATGGCAGCCATCCCTGAGTCCACCTGCCGAGACGTCATAAGTAATTTTACTGTTCGATTAAATGAGTGCCGAGAACGCGAGGGTCTACATTTAGACGATATTATTTTTAAGAAATAAATCCCCAAAAAGTGTATTTTAATAATTAATAAACATTTTTTCTATATACGGCTTACTTTTTTTTTAATCGATCCACTAAATATAAAATTTCTTTTGAGACACCTTGTACTATGTTGACAAAAAAAATCTTTTATTTTCTTCCCCGTCATAATAATTTGCAAATAGATTTTGTATATAAATGTCCCTACCTGTAGCTCATGTATATCTTTCTGTTGAGTTTCTATTTGTTCTTCTAATTTCTTTATTTTACTTTCAAATTTCCCAGCATCATCTAGAAGAGCAGACCTTATGTTTTTGTAGCTCTTTTTAACGTGTTCGGCTTCACGCCACTGCATTTCGACTTTGTGAATTGCATTTTGTAACGCCACAGTTTTCTAAAAAATAATGAACTAATTATAACGGGTGTTTTTTTTAGAGGTATAGAACTTTAAATTGCAATAAAACAACGATGGATTATTCGATTGACATGATTTTTTTTTTATTCGAAAGATAATCTTGTGGCATTACATTAAATCATACCAACAAGACGGCGCAACATGTCACACAGCTCGTGCCACAATCGATTTATTGAAAGACACGTTTGGTGACCGCCTAATTTCACGTTTTGGACCTGTGAATTGGCCTCCAAGATCTTGTGATTTAACACCGCTGGACTACTTTCTGTGGGGCTATGTAAAGTCATTGGTCTATGCGGATAAGCCACAAACGCTTGACCATTTGGAAGACAACATTCGCCGTGTTATTGCCGATATACGGCCACAAATGTTGGAAAAAGTCATCGAAAATTGGACGTCCAGATTGGACTACATCCGAGCCAGCCGTGGCGGTCATATGCCAGAAATCATATTTAAAATGTAATGCCACAAGATTATCTTTCGAATAAAAAAAAATTCATGTCAATCGAATAATCCATCGTTGTTTTATTGCAATTTAAAGTTATATACCTCTAAAAAAAACACCCATTAGCTGCAATATATGGTCTATAGCAGAGTTTCCTAAACTTTTGAGCCACGGAGCACTTTTCACGAGAAGAATTCGTCGCGGAGCACTAGTAGATGCCGAGGGCATCTACGAGGGCATGTCGCTCGATGAACGTAATCATCCAGTAACGCCAATGGTGCATACAAGATTTTATTTTTCACTTCAAATAAAATAAAAAGTAAAAATTAACAGATGTGATAGCCTATGACAGAGGTCGGTAATCTTTTGGAAACGAATATCCATTTTAGCAAAAAACGTACAAAAAATAAAATTTAGGGAGCCGCAGTTTTATTCGATTTATTTATTCATTATTTCAGTATTTACAACTGATACACATATACAAATGGAACTTATAAAAAAATTCTTTTCTCTAAGTACAATAAATAAAAGGGTATAAATTTTCAGCTCCTTTAACAAGGTTCACGTAACGTTAAAAGAGTTTCTCTTAACGGAATAAAATGAATAGGCCCTTAAAAAAATTTGCACTATTTTTCGCCATGCGTAACTTATTATTCGAAAGATGTTTTTAGATGTTTTTTTTTTCAGAAAGATAAGGTTGGGTACAAAAGTTTTTTTACATATTTTTTGCGAAAATCAAAAAATTTTGGTGGTCATACCTACAAAACCCTAAAAACTAAACTTCTGACATTTTATATAAACTAGGTTTAAGAGTCGAATAATTGTAATTTTTATTTATTTAGGGGCGGCGGAAGACAAAATTATTTAAATTATGAATAAGGTTCACACTTCTAAATTTCAAGTGATGATCTAAAAAAAGGTCTTCGCTTCGGAAATACAAAGTGATGACTTAAAACAAAAAAGGTCCTGACTTCTAAAATATAAGTGACGACGTAAAAAACAATCCTCGTTTCGGAAATACAAACTGATGACCTAAAAAAATTTATGTGAAGTGTGAATCTTCACACATTTCTGGGTTTTGCAGGTATTTAGTAACTGAATGATGATTATTTGAGATGCCAAAACAAATTTTATGTCAAAATATTTTTTTATGAATTTTAATTCGAATGCCTAATACCATTATTTAAGTTTCTAAATATGTGCAGTATTTTATTTATACAGCAAGGTTCAGTAAGATTTTTAAAATTGCGCCTATAGCTTCCATTGGTTGTTTATAAGTCCCGCCGTCTGATTTCGTCAAACAGAATTAAATTATAATTTCAACACTTCCCACTGGTTATTAAATTTACGCTTTTAAAAAATAAATGCAACATTTACCAAAATATAACTAGAATTTTGACAAAATAATTTAAACATTATAAAAATGCAAAAAAAAAACTGAAAAAATAAAAATTGACGGGATTCGAACACAGTTTCTTACAGTAGTTTCAACTCACTAAGCGACAACATTACCACTGTGCTATACAGGATCACTAAATTTAGTATGTTAAATAGCGGATTAAATATAGTACAAATTTTACTTAAAAACACAAAAAATGCGTTATTTTCCGAAAACATAATCTGATCAAAAATTCCTGTTGTACTATTCCGGTTCACACCAATGTACATTACTGAGATTTTTTTCAGATTTTTAGTTTAAACCATCTGGGCTACAGGGTGTGGGACAAAATTTTTTTTGCACAATTTTGGCAAAAATCGCCTCAAAATAATTTATTTTGCAAAAATAAAATTTTGATCGTTAATCCACGTACCAAGGGCTTTCATTTGATACCCTACACAGAATTCTAAAAAAATATATTTTTTTTTCAATGAGCATATATTTGTTTATATTTTTAGGGGAATATGTTTTTTAGATGTTTTAGTATTTTTCCTATGTGCGGGTCAAAGAGTTGTATAAGCATGCCAAATTTCAACTCTCTAGGTTTAGCCGTTTAGCTACATTTTTTACCGAACAGACAGACAGACAGACAGACAGACGACAAAATGACGGTATAAAGGTTTTTTGATCATACCTACAAAACCCTAAAAATGGTCCTCACTAAAATACAAGTGATGTCCCAAAAAAAAAATCCTCATCTCTATTTTCTAGTGTGTTTGTGTGTTTTTATTTTTATTTTCTTCCTTCTTAGGGATGGAGCGGGGCCCCACCCCTGGGTGCGCCACTGGTTGACAGTCGGTTAATATGTAGTTAACAGTCAGTTGTTCGTCACATGTCTTCAAATTTTGGCAAATTTTGTTTTCTAGTCTGTTCATGAAGTGTTCGTGAGTAAGTCTGGTAATTGTAATTTACATCCTTATTAGGGTTTTGTAGGTATGACCAAAAAACCCTTATACTATCACTTTGTCGTCTGTCTGTATGTTCGGTAAAAATTTGTAGCCAAACGGCTAAACCTAGAAAGTTAAAATTTGGCATGCTTATACAAATCTTTGACCCGAATATAGGAAAAATACTAAAACATCTAAAAAGCATATCCCCCTAAATATATAAACAAATATGTGCTCATCGAAAAAAAATATATTTTTTTTAAATTCTAAGTAGGGTATCAAATGAAAGCCCTTAGTACGTGGATTAACGATAAAAAAATTATTTTTGTAAAATAAATTATTTTTACGCGATTTTTGCCAAAATTTTTTGTCCCACACCCTGTAGCCCAGATGGTTTAAACTAGAAATCTGAAAAAATGCTAGTTAATGTACATTGGTGTAAACCGGAATAGTACAACAGGAATTTTTGATTAGATTATGTTTCCGGAAAATAACGCATTTTTTGCGTTTTTAACTAAAATATGTAAAATATTTAATTCGCTATGTAACACAGTAATTGAGTAAGCGTTCGTAGTCTAATGGTTAGCGTTCTCGCTTCCTAATTTGCAAACTACAGTTCGATTCCTGTCAATTTTATTTTTTGTTTATTTTGCATTTTTATTTTGTTTAAAATATTTTGTCAAAATGCAGATTTGTTAGTTACAAAAACTGCGGATGCGGATACTGGATATGCAAATGCGGTTCGGGTGCGTATACCCAAAACATATCCGCGCAGGGTTCTAACTATATCCAGCCGTTTTTGCTTGAATCTCGGACAAACAATAGACTAACAGATTTTTTTTTACGTCTTATAATTACTGGTAACGTTATCTTTGTTTTTGATAATATTTTTCCAAGAGCATACCATAGGGGGGCGCTGTTACTTAGGTCTGCTTCAGTCGCCAAAATAGTTCGGTACGGCCTTAATTCAATACTTACTTTTTTGAATGGATTTTCAACTTTGATTAGTACTTCTCTATTCGGTTCATCACTCAAAAGAACTTTATATTCATCTGCCAACTTTGTCATATAAGCTTGACGCTGAAAAGTATAATGTGTATTATTATTTACTACCTACTTCTATTATATTCGATTTATTTTATTTCATATTCATACTTGCTTTTTGCGATGTCTTATTAAATCCAACTGCTTTTTTAGGTCAGTATTTTGTAAGTCCATTGTCTGAATTACTTGTTCCATAGTTCGTTGTTTGAGTGGTCCAACGATCGATTCCAGTCTCATACTTTGTACTTTATCAGCTGCTATTGCATCTTTATTTATCTTTAATTGTACAGTCAGTTCTTTATTCTCTTTTTTTAATTTTAAAATTTGGTCCGCATTTACTTTTCTTTCTGCCTCGTATTCTTCAAATGCTGCCTTTCTTTGGCCCTCTGGAAATAAATTTGCCAGAAGTTAGTTATTTCGAGTTTAAATTTATAATTGGTCCTCAATAAACATAAGAGATGTCCTAAAAAAAGGTCCTCACTTCTAAAATTCAAGTGATGAGCTAAAAAAAAAGTCCCCACTTCTAAAATATAAGTGATGACCTAAAAAAAAAGTCCTCACTCAAATACAAGTGATGATTTATTATGTCAATTTTTCCTTTCTGCCCATCCCCCCCGGAGCCTCGATCTGGGCTCCGGGCCTGTGTGCCCTTGTTGCCCTGCCTTGTGCCTCGCTAGGCACAATTGCAAAATAATCGTGAAGCCAGACAATTTTTCGGTTCCATTACAACTGGGGCCGTAAGACAATTCGGGCCATTCACAATTGGGGCTTTTCACAACTGGGGCCATTAACAACTGGGGCCATTAACAACTGGGGCGATGGACAATTCGGGCCGTTCACAATTGCAGCTTTTCACAACTGGGGCCATCAACAACTGGGGCGATGGACAATTCGGGCCGTACACAATTGGGACTTTTGACAACTGGGGCCATAACTAAGGGTACATTCGATTTGACGCTCCGAGCGTTCCGAGCACGTTCTGTACACTCAAACGTGTTCGATTTGACGCTCGGAGTACACTCAATTGCATTCGTTTTGCAATCGAGCGAAGCATTTAGAGTGCGCTCTATGTGTTCGGGGTTTTAAGACCGAGCATATGGAGTATGACGTAAAAAAATGGGGGAACGGCGGGAAAGAAATGAAAGTTTAAAATTAAATTATAAATAAAATAAAAATAATAGCCTTAGACAAATAATATTGTTATTTGTCTATGGCTACAGAGAACAGCCATTTTATGTATTTGTGACGTTCCGTAAACAGCAAAAAAATTATTAAAATACACCGTGCATAAAATTAAAATTAAAAAAAAAATCATTAAATTAATTAATCAGTAAAGACGCTGCATAAAATTATAGGGTTAGATTTTATAAACATTACGTCACAAGAACGATCGCTCCGTTAGTGCTCTATTCATGACGTCACCATCAACTGTTCGCTCAGCGCTCGCTCTACCCTGTACAACTCGAATGCACCCTATAAGAGCTAGAGTCTTCTTTTGTTTAAAATAAAAATAAATTATTTTACAAGTTGGAATAAATTAAATTGCGTGTTCTTTTGAAAAAAAAATATTTTAATGGTTTGATTAAGTACATTTTGGTGAGAATTAGAATAAATTAAAAAAAATTATTTTAAGGGTTATATTAAGTAAAATTTTGTGCTCTTTTGACTATATAAATAAAAAATGTTTTTAAAGGGTTGGCTTAAGTAAATTCAAGTGTTCTTTTGAATAAATAAATAAAAAATGTATTTTAAGGTTTAAAAAATACTATCATACATAAAAAAAACTAGTTAAATCAAATAGTCAAACAAAATATAACTGATTTTCTCGTAGTTGACTCATATTAATTATATTTAGTTGTAAACAAAATATTTACTTCTAAAATTAAATACATTTTTTATTTATTTATTCAAAAGAAGACTTAAATTTATTCAAGCCAACCCTTAAAATACATTTTTAGGGTTTTGTAGGTATGACCAAAAAACCCTTATACCGTCATTTTGTCGTCTGTCTGTCTGTCTGTCTGTCTGTCTGTTCGGTAAAAATTGTAGCCAAACGGCTAAACCCAGAGAGTTGAAATTTGGCATGCTTATACAACTCTTTGACCCGCACATAGGAAAAATAGTAAAACATCTAAAAAATATACCCCCCTAAAAATATAAACAAATATGTGCTCATCGAAAACAAAAATATTTTTTTTAAATTCTGAGTAGGGTATCAAATGAAAGCCCTTAGTACGTGGATTAACGATCAAATTTTTATTTTTGCATAATAAATTATTTTGATGCGATTTTTGCCAAAATTGTGCAAAAAATTTTTTGTCCCACTCCCTGTAGCCCAGATGGTTTAAACTAAAAATCTAAAAAAATTCTAAGTAATGTATATTGGTGTGAACCGAAATAGTACAATAGGAATTTTTGATCAGATTATGTTTTCGGAAAATAACGCAATTTTTGTGGTTTTTGGTTCACAAAGTACAAAAGTTATACCAATGTAAGACACTCACATGCAAGGCGTGCGATAGCTTAATGGGTTAGAGCACTGGTGTCGTAAGCTGAAGAACGAAGGGTTTCGAGTTCGAGTACGGAGCGAATTTTATTTTTTCTGTTTTTTTTGCATTTTTATTATGTTTCAAATTATTTTGTCAAAATTCTAGTTATATTTTGACAAATGTTGTATTTAATTTTTAAGAGCGTAAATTTAATAACCAGTCTTATTATATGATTAACAGACGATAAATTATTTTAAAAATATCGTTCATTTTGCCGTGATTACTACAAAGTAACATTTGTCCTACACACTCAGCATACCGCCTTCACTTATTATATACCTGCGAAACCCTGAAATGTGTGAATATTCACACTTCACATCAATTTTTTATTTATATAGTCAAAAGAGCACTAAATTTTACTTAATCTAACCCTTAAATACAATTTTTTTATTTATTATAATTCTCACCAAAATGTACTTAATCTAACCATTAAAATATTTGTTTTCAAAAGAACACGCAATTTAATTTATGCCAACTTGTCTAGAATATATTTTAAACAAAAGAAGACTCTAGCTCTTATAGTTATGGCCCCAGTTGTCAAAAGCCCCAACTGTGTACGGCCCGAATTGTTCATCGCCCCAGTTGTTAATGGCCCCAGTTATCAAAAGCCCCAATTAATGAACACGAAAATTTACTTAAGCCAACCCTTAAAATGCATTTTTTTTTTATTTATTCTAATTTCCACCAAAATGTACCTAATCAAACCATTAAAATATTTGTTTTCAAAAGAACACGCAATTTAATTTATGCCAACTTGTCTAGAATATATTTTAAACAAAAGAAGACTCTAGCTCTTATAGTTATGGCCCCAGTTGTCAAAAGCCCCAATTGTGTACGGCCCGAATTGTCCATCGCCCCAGTTGTTAATGGCCCCAGTTGTGAAAAGCCCCAACTGTGACTGGTTACCCAATTTTTCGTATTTTAAAGTAATTAAATAACTTAAACAGTATTTTTTTCAACAATTTACTTAATTTTTCTGCCTGAGGCGATCTCCTCACCCCACACGCCGTTCTTGCTTCTAATTAGATTTGGAAACTTATTTTAAATGTTCTTATTTTAGTTATTAGAATGTTTATAAACTAGTGCAAATAGTTTGGTTTGAAATTTTAATTATTTTTTGATATTAATATACAATATGCACATATTATATTAGAGAAATTACAGAGTTATTTTTTAAATTAACGTTTTTCCCACAAGTTAATATGCAACGGTATGATGTAAGTTAACAGTAAACAAAACTGCAAACTTACATACACTTAAACTAGAAACTGTTCTCATCAGAAAAAGTCGGAATTTTCTGGAAAGAATTGTCGGATTGCGAATTGCCAGGACACCAGGCAATATTCATGTGAGACGGTCCCAACGTACCGATTCTTGAATCAATAGGCATGGCTTTTGAACCCATGGCCGATACAACTAGTCAGTCCGCCATTGAGTTTAGCTGAATACACACTGCATCCCAAAACCTGGATTTTCGCGCTCTTGGTATAAATATACGGCTGGGCGTTTTATAGGTATGACAACCAAAAAAACCCTTATAACGTCACTCATGTATCCCTCTGTCTGTCTGTACAGTAAACCTCCCTACTAGTGGTGGCGCTAGCGGGGGGTCCGACCCCCCCCAAATTGCTTTGGCCTCCAGTTGCCCTCCCAGAATTGCTTGCGGAAAAACACTTGTATTTTCATGTATAAACGATAAAAAAATAATGTCAAATATTTCCTGGCCCCCCAAATTTTACTCAATATTTCCCCCCCCCCCCCAGATTTTAGGAGCTAGCGCCGCCACTGCTGCCAACCGTCTCGTATTAAAGGGGACAGTCCCGCATTTACCTTTACTGTTCCCCATTATCAAAAGCGTCCCACATTGTCCCACATTCATAAAATTCGTCCCACAAGTCCCCCATTTCATTCGTGTACAAAAAATATTTACGATGTCAATTATTACGCACAATTATCTGTGTGCTTAATTAACTACAGTCCATGTACATAGACAGCCACATGCAGTGGCGGACTTTCGCAAAGACAAAAAAGGCAATTGTTTTGGGTCCGTAATTTTCAAGGGCCCAACGAACCCTTCCCCTTTCCCCTTCCCCTTTGAACGCCTCTAGGTTGAGGGCCCGTAAATCAAAAATGTCTTGGGCTCGGCGAAGGCTTAAACCGCCACTGGCCACATGGGTACATTCGAGTTGTACAGGGTAGAGCGAGCGCTGAGCGAACAGTTGATGGTGTATAAATAGAACACTGACGGGGCAGCAACTCGAACACGGAGCGAACTTGGGTTGTGACGTAATGTTTATAAAATCTAACCCTACAATTTTAAACGGTGTCAGATTAGTTAACGTTATTTATTCACGAATCAACATTATGTAGGTACTTTGTTTTGCTGTTGAATTATTTTTCATGATGAAGATAATGAATCTGAACAAATAAATTTAGAAAAAGTGTGGGGTTTGCAGAACATACGGTGCCAAATTTTACAGATCTTCATTTCAGATCATATTTTCGGGTATCTCCTACAGTTTTCGAAAATATTCTTGAAAAACTGCAAGTAGTGCCAGACGAAGTTCATCATTTTTGAAACAAACAATTCACTTTATGTAGCTACTGTATTTTAAACCAGATGTGTTAAGTTTATGGCGATGTTTATTGCCCTTATAAATCGGACATCTGGGATTTGGGCAATATTTTTAATATTTTTATATAGTATGGTTGTGAGAAAATACAGACTAAGCCTATTAGTTTCAAATAAACTGCCCTACAAATTGATGATACTCGCCCGACCAATCGTATTCTTGAAACTTGAAACTATACAGTGAGCCGTGAGCCGGCTCATTTCAATTTGCTGAACCGTGTCACTTCGGTCAGTGTACTGAGCCGGCTCAGTTGCTTAGACCCGCTGTCAATTTTTTCCTGTGATGGAGAATAAAAAGGTATTTGAAGAGGGTATGTTCATCGCCCTTTAAATACCAGCGACTTTGGAAACTGCCCCGATGCCAACGCTTAGTTATGCTACTGCAGGCGAGCACCCAAGGGGGGTCACGGGATTAACCCCCCCCCCCCCAAGCACAAAAAACATGATTCTAAGGGACACACATGTCTTGTAACTGAGTGTGAGCCCGCATAAGAAAAAAATTTTAGCTTCTGATTCCCCTGAGTCCCAAGAAAATGTATTGGCTTCTAACCCCCCCCCTCTTAGAAAAAAAAAAATTTATTGCAAGCTTCATGTGCATGTTTAATAATTAAGTTCTTTACTTTTCCATAATTTTCTATACTAGATTTCCATACCTGATAGTTGAATTTTTTTCTTAATCTCTAAAATTTTCTTATTAATTTCTGTTAATGTCTGCTTTTCTGGCTTTAGAGACATTTTTTCAAAATAACTGTTTATAAACTACCAAATAAAGTATTTAATATTGATCTAATAAATTCGTTGCCATAGAAATTTTAAGCAGTTCTTAACACTTTCATGACCGATCTAGCAGTGGCATATACGAGGGTTATCTTTTATGTTTTTAAAAACGACCACTAGATGGCAATATTGGAATGTGTCATTACCATATTCGTAAAATTTGACATTTGTTATTGTGAAATCAGTGGTAGCTTATAAATTGACCGAGTAGTTTGTTGGTAGTGAGCGTTAAAAAAACGTACATATTAGTTTATTTGTAATTTTGATTCGGCTCTCCCCAAGCCCAAAACCTGGCTGCGCCACTGGTTGACAGTGAGCATTTAAAAGAACAAGTTTGTGAAAAAATGGATATTTCTCGTGAAGGTTTTCGTTGGATGATTTTTTACGATTTTAGTAAAAGCCTAACTCAACAACAATGCATAGATTCGCTTCGTTCAACTTTTAGTAATGAAGCACCATCAGAAAAGAATCTTTACAATTGGTTTGCAGAATTTCGTCGTGGTCGTACGTACGTCAGTTATGAATCTCGTGAAGGTCGACCAAAATCGGTTGTGATTCAAAAAAACATTGATGCTGTGCGCAAAATGATTGAAGAAGATCGGCATGTGACTTATCATGAGATAGAGGAATCCTTCGGCATATCGCTGCAATACATTCGATTTTTCATGAACATTTAGTTGTGAAAAAGATTTGTTCCCGATGGATTCCGCATAATTTAACCGAAGGTCAATAAAAGGCTTGTATTGGTTGGTGTAAGGGAATGCTAAAAACATCCGTATACAACATCGTTACAGGTACTTGGATATATTAATATGAACCGGAAACTAAGCAACAATCTACTGTTTGGGTCTTCCAAGATAAACCGAAACCCACAAAAGTTGTTCGTTCACGAAGCACTTAGTTCACCAATAAAATGATCGCTTTGCCAATCGCCATGATATTCGCGACTGAAACTAACGTTGGCGGCGCTGCGTACAACAGCTGAGGCGGACGAGAAGCGTATATGTCAGAAGATTTTTCTTAATATTTATCTGTTCAAACAATATTTCGGCAAAAAAGCACTGTATTTAAGTCACTATATTTTAAAATACTTCTTAATTCACATAAACTGCAGCACAACACGCTGCAAATATTATCCAAATATACGCTTCTGGTTAATTTAGCCAGTCACCACCAGATGTCTCGATGCGCTGTATATAATACTTTAAATTACATATTAGCAGGTCCGACAAGAGGGGAGGGGTAGCCAGGGAAAATTCCCGAGGTCCTGGGGTTCTTGGGGTCCGGAGTCCTGAGCAGAGTCGTAGGAAGTGAGGAACTTTTTTTTTCGCTCATCACTTGTATTTTGGAAGTGAGGACCTTTTGTTTTTTTGCTCATCACTTGTATGAAAGTGAGGACCTCGGGTCCGACAAGAGGAGAGGGGGTAGCCGGGGAAAATTCCCAGGGTCCTGGGGTTCTTGGGGTCCGGGGTCCTGAACAGAGTCGTAGGAAGTGAGGAACTTTTTTCCTCACTTCGGGGCCCGCAAAGAAAATTTCTCCCCGAGGCCCCAGTCCTCTCTGCGGCCCTGCTTATAGTAGTCATTCATCTACCGGACACAGTGGCGGATCTTGCTTTTTGGGGGCCCAGGGCTTAAAAATACCAAGGGGCCCTTTCATGTTTTAATCAAAGAATTTAAAAAATAAAAGACAGTATTAAAAGTTAATTATTTACATTTTTATTAATGTTGGATATAATTTTTTTTATTAGCTGGCGCTTCACTTATGTTAACAATAAATATTAGTAAATTTGTGTTTTTAATTTTTTCGTAT
Organism: Liopterus haemorrhoidalis; assembly: GCA_963971575.1. Lineage (NCBI taxonomy): Eukaryota > Metazoa > Arthropoda > Insecta > Coleoptera > Dytiscidae > Liopterus > Liopterus haemorrhoidalis. The sequence continues at coordinate 17,577,889 of OZ020622.1, read as the reverse complement.
TGTTTTTACCGACCGCCAACATATATAAGGGAGGTATTGTGATTATACCGATTTCGAGATTTCGAGATTTCGATGGATCTCCACGAATTGAGGTCCCTACATAACGTTTTGACTATTTTTAGCATGATGTCTGTCGGTCTGTCTGTCCGTCCGTCTGTCTGTGTACACGTGCAGAGCAAATTCGGCTAAAAGGATTTTTATGAAACTTCAAATTTAAGCTTTTGAGATCAATGGCACGAGTTGATGAACTTTTGGTAAAAATCGGTGGACTAGAAATGGGAGTTTACTCGTGTCGATTTTAAGATTTTTGCGAATATTTTATAACAGAAAAATATTTCGAAAAAAATTATTTAACAAAAGTTATTTCAGATATTTTTTGATAAAACGAAAAAATATAATATAACATTTATTTAATTTTTTGAAATAGGGCCCTCGTTAGGCTTTTTTTTGTATAGATATATAAACTCTGTCTCTCATATAAGGAGTAGAAACTAATTCTATCTCCATGTATAAAATTTTATCAAAATTGGTCCATAAACATTAAAAATATTGTAATTTAAAAAAAAATTGGACCCCCATTTAGGTTTTTTTGTACGGATACATGAATTTTGAACACCTACATACCAGGAGACACTAATTCTAATATTCGGTGTCAAATCTCATCGAAATCGGTCCATAAATAAGCGAGTTATGGCCGTGATCTATTTTTGGTCAAAACTGGAGCAATTTTTTTTACCAACTTGAGAATTTGATGTTTTTGACTATACAGTCAAAAGCATCATGCACTCCTAATTCTAAAACTGTAAGTATTTTCAAAATCCGTTCATAAATAAGCGAGCTACAGTCATTTGAACTAGTTTCCATTAATCCGATCTAATTATTTGGTCTAATTCAGTAATTAGTTCAGATATTTGGTTTAGTTTAGGTGTATTCCCGGGTTAGCAGCACTTGCCATACATTTCTGAATCAAATCAAAATATAAATATACGTCATTAGGATTACAATGTAATTTACTGCAAAAACGTATGTTTTAATTGTGATTTATGCAGATAAAATTTGATCAAGGACTTTTTAATTAGGCCTTTTGATTGGCCCTAGGGACGTGTCGCTAACTGACGGTGAGAATCCCAAGATGGCTACCTATTTTTGTCTAATGATGACATTTGATATTTTTTAAGGAAATTAAATTGAAAATTTGTGCTGAAAAGTTGTAAAAAGGTAAGAAATATTTTAAAATTTAATTAGAATTTATTATTTATATTTCACAACAGAAAAATATTTCGAAAAAAATTATTTAACAAAAGTTGCTATAAAAGCAATAGCTAATAACTTTTATTCAAGACATTTCTTGATAAAACGAAAAAAAAAAAATTAAAAAAGTATTTATTTTTTCATACATATATGTAACGTTTTCATAGTCATGATAAATAATATCTCTGTTAGAAATATTAGGCCAAATATTTCTACTCTGCAGCTAGAATGTATTTTATAGAAGTACTTTATGATGGCGGTCGGTCCTGTGGTGGCCCCAGCTGATTTTTTTGTTTTGATCTTTTCACTTATAAGCTGTGCTTGGTATAGAATATAATAGGTGTATGTCCGAGAAATTGGGGGCCCCGGGCTTAAGCCCTATAGCCTGTATGTAGATCCGCCACTGACCGGACATGTCACTTCAAGAAGATTTAAATGATCCTCTCTGCAGAAAATAGACACCTGACATTTGGTGGAGGCTCATGAAATATCTAATGGAGGTACTGCAATCAGAAGCATACATTTTTTCCTTGTGGGGTAGGCGATGATTATTAAGATGGTCGTAAAAATATCCACGGACTAATGTAACAACTTTCATTTTTAAAGAAACTCCGTTTTTACACAATTTTTAAATAATTAAAAGCTGATATAAGAATAATTTACAAAAATACCTACAAAGAAGAAGTGAGAAAGACATTGGCAACGATTTTTAGCTGCGGCAGGACACTTTTTCATATTATTTTGAATCATTTAACATTTTTACTGAAAAAACGCATGCGACTATAAAGTTTGCTTGAAATGTTTTGAAATTAATTTCATTATTCATATTGTTATAAAGTATGTGTGGAGTTATTTTCCAATACCGTTAACTGATAAATTTTACTATAATGTATATAATAAATTAATAATCAACACAGTAGTATTTAAGTAAAATGTTATTAAAATATTAATGAAATGCACAAATAACTATGTAAATATCATCATAAGTCATAATCATCAAATATCTTATGAATAAATCAACAAATACATATTCAATTGAAGCTAAATTAAAAATAAAACATATTTGCACGCTAAATTGTACCATATGCCAACGACTTGCACTGCAATGAATGTAGAAGGCTCTAAAGAAGTATCTCATTTACTTTACCAGCATTCGGATTGGTCAGAATAGCCGCCTTCGTTCGCATTCCTGAAACACTACTCGAAAAGTAGTTCGATGTGGTTCTCACGCGCAATTTTGAATCAAAAGCTCCTAAAATACCAATAAAAAGTTCTTTATATGATTTATTAGTCAGATTTTAATGTTATTTAAGTAAATTTTTGGGTTGAAACCATGTTGAAAAAGTTTAGGGTTCTTTTTGACTTGCTAGTCAACGCGTAGGGATACAAAACTAGTGTTGGCGGCCATTTTGATGCGTCTTTAACAAAGCAATACACGTTAGAGTGATGAGAACCGTGGTACTGTTTACATGTAGTGGTTATTCGCGGTTTTTTTCCAAATGTGATATTAACTAATAACTAATTAAGTGACAATGTGTTTAACTTAGTGGTGTGTTTTTTTTTGTGTATTTTTTTGTGAAATGTTTTGTGTGTCCCATGAGGAAATATAACAATGTGGATTACGAACAAAAAGACGGATTATTATTGGATTAATTTATTCACAGCTATTTTATTGCTGCTCTGTTTTGTGCAGACGGCAACAGGTTAGTTAAAACTATATTTTAATCTAGTTTAAGAAACTTTTCAAGTAGTTTATTTACGGAAAGTCAACAGGCGGTTGTGATCATTTTTCAAAGTTTTTTCACTTCTGGACCAAAAATTCGTTACTAAGACATTAAAAACACTTCATTTTAACTTTTTGTAATAATCTTATCCAAAATTGAACAAAAGTTAATGAATTATGTCAGTTTTTATAACGAATTTTTAAGTGCGCGTTTTCGTTTCCATTGTCAACAGGCAGTTGGTCACATTATCAACATTATAACAAACTCGCACTTATCAAATTAATCATATTTACTTATTTTTGGATTAAAAAAGGTCATTTTGAACTGTCACTTAGAAATTACGTATGTGCAATTTTTGGTAACATATTCAAAATTGACAACAATTGTTTTAGTTTGTGTTCATGGAAAGTAAATTTACGTTTTCTTTATTAAATATCATTTATTTTATGGTTTTATTGTGGGAAAACGTGTTTTTTTCTCTTATGATTGTTGTGATATTCAAGATGGCTGCCTGTTAAACATATAAGATTAAAAACTATAGTTTTTGGCTCAAAATAAAGACTTGATGAGGACAACTTGAGTAATATGACATATTATAAACTTTATTTACAATAATACAGACGAGGACTGTATAACAATCGAAATGAACATCTAGTTTTTAATAGTTTAACGATTTCTTGAAGGAAAGATATGTTTATTTAGATTTAAACAAATTAAAGTTTTGATTAATCTTAGTTTTTATGTTATTTTAAAAAAGTTTTATTTTACAATTTACATTTTGAAGCATCTTAGTTGACTGGAATGAAATGTTAGATTTGAGGTAGCATTGTAACGATTTGAGATATGCATTAGCGCTGTATAGGTAGAGGGGTGAGGACTTTTTTTCTACCTAACAAAGGTCCCTTTTCGGTCCCTGTAGGTAATAGACCGACTATACTACCCAACCTAAAAACATTTGCTCTAAAAATAAATGAGTATTAAAGTAAATATTGTTAATATTATCAACTATTTCCTAGTTTTAACTGTATTTTATTTTAACTTAACTGTACCTAGATGTTTTGTTAGGTTACAAGTATTATCTGAAATAATATAAATATATTTATCTAGCTAAATTGATAAATCTTACATATACTAGAAAATAGAGACTTTCTAAATGACCACCTTTTACGTAATCGTAACTATTTGTAGTTGGATTTGTGTAAGTTTACGGGCTAATAGCTCAAATTGTTGTTTAAAACCACGTGATTCATGATTTTTATGGAAATTATTTCCTAGTTGTGGTAGGCATTATTCTGGTTGCATTATGCGTTAATAGCCGTAGATGCTATGCGCTTATTTATAAGTGTATTGCAAGAACATTCGCATTAGTTGCTCAAATTCTTAATATCATTTTTTAACACTGTCTGACTTTTTAGGGTTTTGTAGGTATGACCAAAAACTCTTATAACATCACTCATGTGTCTGTCTGTACGGTAGAAATTGTAGCCAAACGGCTGAACCTAGAAATTTGGCATGCTTGTATTACTTTACACATTGCGGAAAAATATAAACAAATATGTATCCAACGAAAAATTATAATTTTTTTAAAATTTTGAGTGGGTAACATGAAACCTCTTACTGCGTGGATAAATCTACATAATTTTATATTTGAAAAATCCAATTTTTTTAGTGGATTTTTGCAAAAAATGTGTCAAAAAACTTTTATCTCTCTTCCTATTTCCCAGAGGGGTTGATCTAAAAATCTGAAAAAATCACAATAATGTACATTTATGGCAACTAGAATAGTTCAACAAGAATTTTTAATCAGAATTACTTATTTTTGGAACAATATCGAATTTTTATCTCATTAAAAAATAATTTTTTAAAAATGTGTTTTGTGGTATCGAAAAAAGCTCTTAAGACGTAGATTAAGGAACGTAGTAGTTTTCTTAAATTTTAAAATGATTTTTGCCAAAAATATTCTAAAAAAAACCTCTTATCCTGCACCCTATAACCAGTGATGGGATTCAATTTACTCAACAACCGGTTTGCAGGAGTATTTGTTTAAAAACAGAAAATTTTCACAAAATTCAAAATAGTATATTTATTTAAATTAAACATTAAGATATGTAATTATTTTAAATATTGACAAATAGCCCTCTGATTTTCAGTCACTTCTACTTCCGTTTTTGTTTTTACACGAGGATCATCCGAACTGTGGTTGCTTTTTAACCAATTTAGCACTACTGGTTCCCAATCTATTAAAAGCATACCATTCAAATTAATAACCATTATATTACTTATATTTGAAACGATCAGTCTTGTTTCGTTTTTCTGTGCATATATTATTCATAAGGCTAAAGCCTCTTTCAGCTTCTGCTGACGGCTATGGTCATTCCCTGTATCTAAAGTATTTTAACAAGCGGTTCGCCGAACTTAAAATTTCTTAACAAACGGTTCGAGCGAACCGGGTGAATCCCATCACTGCTTATAACCAACAGATTGGGGCAGTTTATAACACATAGATTAAGGAACGAAAAGTAGTTTTTTTAAATTCATTCATTTTAACACTTTGCCAAAAATATGCTAAAAAACCCTTGTTCTGCACCCTATATGGGTTGGGGCAGCTCTTAAAACGTAAGGAACGGAAAGTAGTTTTTTTAAATTTCTTTAAATTAACACGATTTTTTGCCAAAAATATGCTAAAAAACTCTAGTCCCGCACCTTATAACCCAGTGATTGGTATTTAGCTGTCAGTTATCATTATTTTGGGTCCCTATGTTACGTTTCTATCGGTAGCTTCCGCGTGGACAATGAGCAAGTCACTTAAACATATTTTATATATTATATTACAGAAAAAATATAGAACAATTTTTATCTACGCATAGTTTGTCATCGGGCCCGTAATTATCGTGTTCAAGGGGTTGGGGTGTAATTTTTGTATTCTCAGGGCCCGGGAAATGGAATTACTGTTTTCCCAGGACTCGGGTCCGTTCCAGATGTCCCTGTTTACAGAACATAGGTGGTCCGCAGGTTGCATTTTGAGAAATACTGTCGTAAAATATAATTATAATAAGGAAAATATTTTAAAAAGGGTTGAACCCACCTGTCAATGCCCACAAATTGCGAACCAGTAACTAAAAAGCTGATGCCTATATGTATGTACATATGTATGTATGTACATATGTATGTATGTATATGTATGTATGTATGTCTATGTGTATTGCATACCTACCATAATTTTTTTTAATAACTCGTTAAATTTAAAAAAACAAAATCCAAAGTCAAAGAACTGAAAAATATTTAAGATGTTCTTTTTATTTTAACGTATAATTAAGATAAAAAATATTTAGTACCCGCATACTTGCAAATGATAAAAAAACAACCCCGTATGAATGGAATAAACTTACAACTTTTTACTACTATATTTGTATCTTAATTATTAATTATAACTTAATATTTAAATGAGGTTCTAAAACTTTATATCAAAACTATATTCCAGTTGAGAAAAATCTTTTGACGACCAATCAAAATAAATTAATTCAACCTTGCAAGCATATTAATATATTAAGAACGATGGTTTACATCTGTTTTTAAAATAAAAAAAATAAACAAATATTGTTTAAAAATTTCAACTTGATTAACAAGAATTTTATAATCTGAGTGCTGTTAACGCTACGTATAACCCCCAGAAATTACAAGTTACAAACACCCTCTGTCCGAAAACATTACTTAAAAAAATTTGGGATTAACGAAAGTAATATTATCTTGATCTTTTTTTGTTTTTATTTCTAAATAAGTGGTTGCTAGGCAACTAATAAACAAATGACGCGTATGAGTAGTTAAACAAAGAGAGTTCTGGACCAAATTGGTCCAGAACTCCCCCCGTGTACTAGTATACTAAGGAGAGTTCTGGACCAAATTGGTCCAGAACTCCCCTAGTGGTCTAGAACTAGGAATTTACCGAATACAATCGACGAACTGATTGAATGCGTACAAAATGTATTTAATGCATTAAACATACAAACCCTTGATAATGTTTTTCTAATTTTGCAAACTTGCGGAACTAAATGGAAATTTTGATATTTTGTCACGAGGAGGGACCTAGCTTAGGTTATGTCATGTTTCACGTTGGGATGTGAAACCTTGGAGAGTTGAAAAGAACTACTCCATTTGCCATGTACTGTATTCTAATGTTTAAACGGCCATAAACATATGTAACCCATTTTTGACTTATAAGCGCCACAATCGCTCAGATAACTATTTAAAATGTACTTTATAGCAGGGGTTTTTAAACTTACGTAGCCCACGGACCCCCTCTTGAACAATTTTTTTTTTGCGGACCCCATCCCAATCCTAGGCATTTTACGTCGTTCTTGGGATTTAATTTCTGGCTCAATAATCTCATAGGCACTACATTGTAATAAATATTGGTAAAAATGTATCGCTGGTTATTTTAATAAATGGTCTTGTGCATTTATAGAGGAACATTTTTATTAGCATATAGAATAAAAAACATAAAATTAATTAAAAATAGTAGTAAAAAGAATAAAAAAAGTAACAAATTATAATACGTTAAACTCATACAAACATTTCTTGGTCAAATATTGGTCAAAATAGATCTTATTATAATATGTTTTCTGTAAAAAATTTGCAGTTGAATAAAAATAATTAAATTTTTAATAATTATTGTTTAGGTATGTCAATAACTAGTTAGATAACAACAAATACAAAAAGTCTAGACTATGTAGGATTTTTATTAAATGAGTTATTTGAATAAAAGCGAAAAGGTGGGGGATGTAAAGTTAATGTCAAAATTGTTTCGCGGACCACAGTTTAAGAACCGCTGCTTTATAGGTTTGCGTTCACAATAAACTTGTTCAAATGCACCATGCGAAATAGCCAAATTAGCTATAACACTGGCCGGTTTCTAAAAGTTTAGCCGAATTTAATCTTTTGGTTAAACTCGTTACAATAAGAATCCCATAAGTAACTATAGGTAACCATTTTGTAACTATTTGGTTATAGTTAACTAAGCTTTCGGACACCGATAAGATTTTTATATTGAAGACAATATTTTAGTCTCATGACGCCCCTCTTGTTTGGCGCTTTTGTGCGACAACTTGTACCCATACACTGCAGGCCATAAGTTTAGGACCAGTTGTTTTAATATTTGATTATTTGATTTAATTATCAACGGAGATAAAAATTGATGAGTATTTAATTTTTTCTATTACGCAGAACATAACTTTAGTCTACATAGATCATTTTAAGATGGTTCTTATTTATTTATACAAAATTATCCGAGTTTATGTTATGTTTGTTTGTTTTCGCTTACGTTAGTATATTTACATTACGATATCTTTGGATTGTTAAATTAATGCTGACTTGAAATTTCTTTTATATTTATACTGTTAACTGTTAATATAGTCTTTATTAGTGACTTACAGTAAGTTTGAAGCGGTAGTTATTTTTTTAAATCAGATTTTGTTTTGTATTTTTTCCGATACAACTTTTTTCGATTTTTACATCATTGAGACTACCAAAATGGGTAAAACTCGAAAACTTAGTCTTGAAACTCGTTCAGCCATCATAACCCTTCACAATGAAGGTAAATCTGAACGTATTATTGCTGCTCAGTTGAAAACTTCTAAGACTTCTATGCACAACGCTATTGCAAGATTTAAGGAAACAGGCAGCAATAAAGACCTACCACGTTCAAGACGACCCAGAATCACATCAAAAGTGCAGGATGACTTTGTTGCTATCACAAGTAAAAGAAATAGACGTCTGACCGCCCCTGAGATTCGAGCAGAATTGAACAAAACTGGTTCGAAGGAGGTATCATTAACTACCGTGAAGCGTCGTTTACGTGAAGCCAATTTGTTTGGCCGTGTCGCTGTTCGAAAATCACTTCTTAGGCCCCAAAATAAGAAGAAACGGTTAGAGTGGGCTCTTCTTCATCGCCAGTGGACAGTGGATGATTTTAAAAAAGTACTGTGGACAGATGAATCGAAGTTTGAAATATTTGGTTCCAGGCGTAGAACATTCGTCCGTCGGAGCCAGCGAGAAAAGATGCTGCCTCAGTGTGTGGTACCCACAGTAAAGCATGGAGGTGGGTCCATTATGGTCTGGGGAGCTTTCTCGGGTCTTGGCATGGGAAATCTTGTGCGTATAGAAGGTATTCTTAACAAGGAGCGCTACAAATCAATTTTAGAAGACCATGCGGTACCGTCTGGCCTAAGAGTGATTGGACCTGGGTTCACTATGATGCAAGACAACGACCCGAAACATTCCTCAAAATTATGCAAGGGGTTTGTAGAAGAGAAAGAAGCTGCTGGAGTGCTCAAAAATATGGTCTGGCCACCACAGTCGCCGGACTTGAATCCCATCGAGTTGTTATGGGAGGAAATGGATCGTAAGGTCCGGGAAATCTGTCCAACGTCCAAAGAACAATTTTGGACAGTTTTAGAAGACACGTAGAATAGCATGCAACATGAAAAAATACAAAAATTAATCGCCCGTATGCCAAGACTAGTTCAAAAAGTTTTAAAATGTAAAGGAGGTTTTTTTTGACGAAAAGACTGTTTAACGTTTTTATGTATATTTGAAGGTTATTTTATACAAATTTATGACTGTTTCTAAATAAAACACATTTATATATCTAAAAATTGATATCATCAATACAAAATATTTTGTACAGTGACGTTTTGTACTAGTTTTGATTAAATACCGTACTGGTCCTAAACTTTTGGCCTGCAGTGTACTTGCGGCACCCATGACGTTAAATATTGTTAATGTTACCTGCATAGAATTTAATACTTCCTATATTTAAAATTTGAGTTGAAAATGTATCCGTTTGCGAACTTAAGCATTCTACTTCCTTTTTAGTGTTGTTGTTTGTGATTATGTTGTTTTATGTTGTTGTAAAAGCATTTGAATGTATCATATGTTTGTTTATGATGTCCTGTAGGACATACAGGGCTGTCTGTATGTCTTTGGTCTGCTCTGAGACCAGTTTGACTACTGATGACTCCATATAAGGTCGTGTTCAAGATCCCATTTCAACAATCCTCTCAGCTGTCCACTGTCTCTCAGAATACTTCTACAATTAAAAGCGAGAAACTTAACGTAGAGTGAATCCATTATATTACTTTCAAATCGCGGATTATGCACTTTTTGACAAGTTTCAACCTGTAGAAAGGTATAGATGTATTCAAAAATTACAATAATGGGAAATATTATGAAGTTTTTCAGATCCATAATGTTTTGTTATCTTTTTCATGTTAGAGATATACCCTCTTCGAAATGCAGAAATAAAATCACGTGGAAGATTGAAGTCGCTCCCTATTGGCTGTCGCATAAAATTAAGTGCTTAGCAGCAAACGATCGACGAAACTTCGACAAAATAATCACGTTTTATGATTATTATTTCTTGATTTTGAACAGTATAGTTACGTAAAACAAAATGAAACATCTTATATCAGTTCTGATTTTTAAGGGTTTTGTAGGCATAACCACCAAAAAACTCTTATAACGTCACTCATGTGTCTGTCTATACGGTAGAAGTAGCCAAACGGCTGAATATAGAAAGTTGAAATTTGGTATGCTTATACAACTCTTTGACCCACATATAGGAAAAATACTGAGAGTTCAATAAAATACATCTCGAGATATATATAAACAAATATGTATTTAATAAAAAATAAATATTTAAAAAAAAATTATTGTGTGGTATCAAAATAAAGCTCTTAAGACGTAGATTAAGAAACGATAAGTAGTTTTTTAAAATTCGTTTCTTTTAACACGATTTTAGCCAAAAATGTGCTAAAAAGTTTTTGTAAAAGGGGGAGTTTTACTCAAAGGGGTTAAACTAAAAATCTGAAAAAATTATAGGTAATGAACATAGATTTGAGCCGGAAACATATGAGAGGAATTTTTGATCAGATTGTGTTTTTGAAAAATATTGCAGTTTTTGTGTTTTTGACAAAATTAATTATTTTTATAATTCATGGCTGAATTATGGCTAATAAAGTTATGGATTTTTTGTATTTATACAGTGGGTGGCCAAATTATTAAGGACAGTGCAGATTTTCTGTAATTTTCAAATGAATTTAATGAGGAAATAAGTGGCTTTGGGTCTCGTATTTATTTTTATTCATTAGAATGCTTTATTTAGAATATAAAACGACATAATTGCTTTTTCATAATCATTTATTTTTGTATAAAAAGTGTTAATTTAACAAATTAAGTAAAATCTTAATATTTTGTAATGCCACCCTTTGCTGCGATTGCGGCTTCCAGGCGTTTGGGCATGCTTTCTATGCAGACTTTTGCGTTGTGTCGGAGATTGGGGTTGTGATGCCACTCTCTGATAAGGGTTTCTATAAATTGCCGCTTGGTGGTGATGATTTATTTGGCGATCTCCCGCTTTTTAAAATAATAATGATACCAGCAACAAGAATATAGAAGAAAAATGATTTAAAAACAATTAATTTTCTCACAAAATGCATTTAAACTTGAAAATTACAGGGGGGTGGGGTGGGCTGTCCCTAATAATTTGGCCACCTACTGTAGTTAAGATAGTGCGTATATATTTTTTAAACTAAAAATATAAAAAATAATATATTTTTTAAATAGTTGCAAACCGAGTTACACACCACTCTCAACACTTCAGTTCAGTTAGGGTTCAGGAATGTTTTTATTTTATTATACTATTATACGCTGTGAATTAACCTATTTTTTTAATTATATTAGATATTTCTTTTTATATTTTATATTTCTTTATAAAATACTTATAAATCAAATAAACACATTGTTAATAGTGAAACATAAATTTTTGAAATTGAAAAATATTTAGCCATTTATCAATATATTTCTTATTACTCTAATAAAGACTTGAATACGGAGCAAATGCCGAAAAACACGATGTGATTTCTGGAAAATTATTCAAATTTTGTTTAAAAAAATTAAATGGAATCTTTTAATTCTAAAATAATGAATGAAAATGATTATCAAAAAACTTTTAATTTTGCTGTGATTATATACATCCAATATTATGTTGCTTCTTACAATTATTAAATAACTTCAAAATCCTGAAATGTTTGAAAAATCACATTTAACATCAATTTTTTATTAATTTGTTATTTTAATGAGTTATTTACAATTATAATATTTCCATACGTAATCACTTCAGAATTATCTTATTTTTTATGGCCCTCAAGCAAGTTGTTATTCCAGATTTATTGCTAAGCAGCTTTTCTTATGTTGGTTTTAACAAAAATGCAATTTAACCCGGTCCTTTAACACTTAATTCGCTAAAAGTATTCTATTGTGTTTTTAATGTACTAATTCAGCATTAGTTAAGTCTTATGATAGTGTGTTAAGTACATTATTTCCCAGAGTTTTATTATTAGAATATTTTCCCAGTACTTTTACTGAACGGTCTTAGAAACTTATATTTGCATTTCTCTAGAGAATAAACTTGTATTTATAATTAGCTTATTTCATTAAAAATATCGCGTAACTACATCACAATATATTTCATAAAAGTTGACAGAAAATTGTATATACTGTCACCAATATCAGCACCTAGATGTTGGGCTTCTCACGTGATAAATTATCCTTTCTTTTGTGAATCTACGAGGTCTGTTCAAAAAGTATCGCGAATTTTGTGTTTTTTCAAAAATTATTTATTTATTCATGAATAACTATTTTGTCCCCTTCAAAGTAATCCCCACCAGATATTATACACTTGTGCCAACGTTTTTTCCAATCCTCGAAGCACTTGAAAAAATCATTTTTTGTGATCTTGTTCAGCTCCTCCTTCGATGCCGTCTTTATCTCCTCACTCGTAGTGTAGCGTCGTCCTTTCATGGACCTCTTCAGTTTCGAGAACAAGAAAAAGTCACAGGGGGCCAGATCTGGGGAATACGGTGGCTGCGGCATTATTAGTGTGTTGTTTTTGGCCAAAAATTCGCGCACAAGCAACGATGTGTGGGCAGGAATTTCGCGGCGACCCGTCTTATGCCCAAATCATTGGTAAAAATCGAATGGCACGAGCCAATCGATATATTTAGGTCCTCAGAAACTTCTCTAACGGTGATTCGACGATTGGACAATACTATATTCTTCACTTCATCAATGTTTTCGTCTGTTGTTGACGTGCTCGGGCGTTCGGCACGCCCTTCGTCGTTCACATCTTCTCGGCCCTTTGAGAACATTTTGTACCACCGAAAAACGTTGCTTCGGTCCAAGGTAGCTTCACCATATGCCACAGTCAACATTCGGAATGCGTTACTTAATTTTGTTTTTCACACAAAATTTTATACAGATTCTTTGATCCATTTTTTGGTATAGGCAAAAATCGAAGACGAGCCAAAACACGTGCAAGCAAAGCAACTGTCAAAAATTAACTGAACATTCAAAATGGCCGAACTTGTCGGCATAAGTGAGAGACATGAGTACCAACATAACGCCACAAAAAAATTGAAAATCGAATATACGTAACCCGCGGAAATTCAAAATTCGCGATACTTTTTGAACAGACCTCCTATATAATGGATGTTTGACACAATATTTTGGCACATTTTCCGGTGCAATCGCGTCTAAAAATATTTTGAAAATCAGTTTGTTAATCTAAGTAAGTGGTTTTCATAGGAATTTGGACCAGTACATAAATTTTTACCAACCGCCAACATATTGTATATAAAGGAGGTATTGTTATCATACCGATTTTGACATTTCGAGATTTCGATGGATCTCCACGAATTGAGGTCCCTACATAACGTTTGACTATTTTTAGTATGATGTCTGTCTGTCTGTCTGTATGTCTGCCTGTATGTCTGTATGTCTGTCGGTCCGTGTACACGTGCAGAGCAAATTCGGCTAAAAGGATTTTTATAACACCCGGGGGTCCCGGGAAAATTCCCCGGTTACCCCCCCCCCCTCTTGTCGGGTCTGTACACACTGTACTATTACCAAAAATAAGAGATAAATATTAAATGTTTATTATCTTAAAAACAAAAACTTTTTTAAAATACTGTAAATTTTAATTTTAAATGATTTAAAAGCAACAGGGGGTATTACAAGTTAATACATTGTATAAATAGAGTTATAAAATTTATCTTATGACCATAAATATGACTTTTTTCTTCAAGTAGGTTGAATGGTGGACGTTGCAGATTAACATTTCTCGTTTTGTCCAGCTTTTTATGCGCTATGGTAATACCTTGATTTTTGCTTGTTAAATCTACCTTCTTGCATTTATTTTACATGGAAATTTCTTCATTATTATTCATAAATTTTATGTTTTATAGATTGAATTTAATATATTTTATAATTTTGTGGGAAATAGTTAAATCTAAAAAATAAAATATAATAAAAAAACTAGTTTCTAACATTATATTACTTTATTAATAAATATGTCAAAATAAATTGTCCCCTGCCAATTTATTTCACCCTTCTGGAAATGCTCTTTTGAGAAATCACCTTCTTAATTGTCAACATCTTGATTTTCTTTTTCTTATCGTCTCATTTTGAAGAACGTTTCTATTTGATTGGTGTATATATTTGATTTATTACGTGTGTTGTAGTTGTGAACGTCTTCGTAAGAGACAAAAGATTTTAGGTTTTGATGGGCATGATTCTAAATTCTTTAAAGAGTAACCCAGCAGAGTAAAAGTGCACGCCTCTGTAGTCTAAAAACTCTTTCAGTAGAGGCAGAGTGTCCCCATGCTAAAAGAGCGTATGATACTGAAATAACGCAAAATACGTAATTAATAAAACATCCCTTGTAACAGATTTTTGTAGGTTTCTGAGAAGATAGATATTTTTGCACAATAGACCATATTAGTGTGTCGTCACATACATGTGCTGCCATCTGAGAGCTGAGTCCTTTGAAAGTTTTTAACTGGTTTAAAATACATGTGACATTACTTTTGTTACCTTAATTTTATGAATATCTTCAATTTTGGAGCAAACAGTCAGACCAATTCTGTAACTCTGTTACTATGATAATAGTTACTAAATTCGTCACTATGAGCAAGGTCAGTTACCATCATGAATGAAAGTCATTGTATTTTTTATAATATTTTATGTTGTAGTAACGTTATTACACAGTAACTTTTTACAGAATTGATCTGAATATGTATTTTTGATAAATATATACTAATATATACAGTCCAGATACTTTATATTATAGAATAATGATTTTGTAAATATATAAATAAGGATTCGAAGATATATTTATAGGTTACGTTTTTTAATAATATGAAAATCGAAATATCTTTAGTATTTATTTAATTAACACTAAGTAATTATTAATATTTTGTTTTAGAATGCATAATGGTGTATTGTTTTGCTCCAAACTGTAACCATTACAGCTACATTCTTAACTGTAAATTTTTTCGTTTTTTGACATGAAAATGAAAAACAATAATGGATAAAAATAAAAACAACATTTTGTTCTTTCAAACCATTTAGATATGGCATACACACTATGTTACTTGCCATAATAACGATTATTAACGTTAAATTTTCAAAATTAACCTGCAAAATAATATTGTTCTGCAAAAATAATGACATATTAAATTATAATGTATAAAATAAGAATTTTAATAAATAAATATTGACTTGTAGTTTTGATGTGAAGCATTCTCTTACTTTGAAAACTTAATTTATATTTCCAAAATACAATTTAACAAAAAAACAACATGCTAAATTCAAATAAAATGAATCCAACCGCGAGGCGGCAGCACTGAATCCCATTTTGTGACGTTACTAATATGGTCTATTTCCCACATACATTGGCAACGTGGCCCATACCCTATTTTCCATAGGAGCTGGACTAAAAATGTGAAAAAATCTTAACAATGATGGGACCCGGAATAGTTCAGAAGGAATTTTTGATAATTTTCGAAAAATATCAAAAAATATTAAATTTGTTAATTCTTATGAATTATTTACAAATACAGTGATTTCCTTGCGTGTACAGTGTAGGATCTTCTTAAGAGAGATATAATCCATTTGTACATATCCAAAATGAAAGGTTTTGAAAGTTAGAATACAAAGTAATAAACAAGGGCTTTAAATGTTTTACATTTAATTCAATTAATTTCACTAATCTTAAATCTTACAAGGGCAGTGCAAAACGATACACAACTATCGACTACCGGTACATACATTTAAACATATACAATCTGTTCCCATGCTTTCTCTGTGAACGGCCCAAGCCCCAGGCAACAAATGTTCACCTGATTTCTACAGTCTAATCATAAAAACTTGCCTTTGATTACTTTAATGCATTACTATTAGTCGTTAGTTAAACACATTTATCAATATTGTTTTCCTTAATTGTGCAATTTTTTAGATTGTTATTAAACTGTTTATAAAAATGGGTTAATAGTTTAATAACGATTGTCATTAATTCTGGCTCGTCTATTCTTTCGGGGTCTTTACCTTTTTAAGTATCTCCATTCCATCCTGTTTTTAGCGACCGTTTTACAATGTTTACTCTGTTTGACAAAGGTAATGAAAAAATTCACTTTATCTACGACCATCAAATAATAAATATTATTATTATTTATTTATTTTACATCGGCCTATTTCTGCAACGAGGCTAATCGCCGATGCAATGGGGCGAGCTCCTACACCTGGATGAGGGGGTGAATGACTGTGAAATGAGAGTAATGTAAACATAATATTCTTGCCTGAATAATATCACCAACGGAGAATTGAACCACCAACCTCACAATCCAGACTGTTTTCACCAGTCCAAACTGCACGATTTAATGCGCTCGGCTACTCCGTTGGCCATCAAATAATAAATGCATTGTCCAAATGTAAATACGTAAAGCTCTTCATATTGCACGCAGTGTAAAAATATTACACGCATGCGTGCTCACCCGTGAAAAATTAAGGTTTTTTAAGCTGTAAGTTTTTAGTTAGTAAGTTAGTTAAATATCTGGCGCTCAGCATCGATGGTTATTTGCATATGCCCAGTGCCGTAACTAGGCAGAGGCACAGGCCCGGATGGTAGAGAGGGCCCAGAAATGAAAATATTGACATAATAATTGTATTTGAGTGAGGACCTTTTTTTTTTAGGCCATCACTTGGATTTTAGAAGTGAGGATCTTTTTTTTTTAGTACATCACTTGTATTATTTAGTGTTTAGGAGAGTCCAATTATAAAATCTTGTTCAGGGCCAGAAAAAGCTAGTTACGGTCCTGCATATACCATCTTTTTAACTAGTATATCATCGTTCGCGAATATTACTTATGGCTCAGGTGGTAAACTTCATCCTCGTGAAATATAGCTTCCTTTATATGCTTGATAAATAAAATACTATTGTTACAAGCTAAAGCACAAAGTTATTTTGTTAAAATTAGATTATACACATTTTTTAGATAGTGTATTTTTTTCTGAATTCAACCATATAAATATTTTATATCTTTACATTAAAAAAATATTGCGGAAAAATTTGATTTTATTTTTATTTTTTAAGATATTAGTGTACATTAGTAAAGATTTTAATTACTCCCTATAAATAATTTTCTATCTCTTATTACCACTATTTTCGAAACATAATTCGATTTCATTCTATTTAAAACAGATTCAGAAATTGCTTTAATTATTGTTTCTCGTTTATAAATTGTTTAAATATCAATCGCTTTTTTCTTAATATTATATATTTTTATTATTTAAGGATATAGGTAAAATGTTAATATGGCCGAATTCAGCTATAGTTCGAATATAAATACGCTACAGTTCGAGTTATCATGGTAACGCGGAGATTGCCATTGAGTGGGTAACGGCTTCTCATCCACTCTTGGTGCTGCAGTTGTTTGCAGTTGGAAGCTTGCAAAGTGCACGTTTGATTACAGATATTTTTGTATTTTAAAAGAATGAATATGAATGCAAGATATCGCATGTTCTGTACAGCACATAAAATGTTAATTTTCTTCTACTTAACTAATGCATTTTAAGTCATAAAATGTAATATTTCTATATTTTATAAGACTTAAATTGTAGTTATTTTATGTCCATCGTAATAATGATTTAACTTCCCAAAGGACAATCTCAATTATAATTCTGGTTACAGCACCTCATTGGAAGTTTTCACGAACCGTCACTGCTATACATGTGTCGCTTAAAATCTGGGAGGGCCAGGAAATATTTGAAATAATTTTTTTATCGTTACTCATGAAAATACAAGCGGTGATCTAAAAAAAAGGTCGTCACTTCCAAAATACATTTTCTGGGGTGGGGGGGGGGGCCGTCTAGCACCACCACAGGGTAGATTTCATATATATTATAAATAGTCGGCGGCCGATTAATAGGCATCAGATGATAAGGCAAGGCTGATAATCGGCCAATTTGCAATTGACAATCGGTGCAACGCTAATTCTTAACGAAACAATATGGTTGGTTGTAGATTTTTGTTTACATAAATAATCCAAATTGATATTTACCAACAATATTTTGAATATTATTTAAAACTAATTTTAATATGCTTACATATAATTTGTCCCCTCCATACTTTGAATGCTATTGAATGACCAGGTTATAAAAAGAAAAACTAAATTATCATTCTGTTTGCGCCCCTTCAATTTGGCGTCTGAGGCGTTTGCCTCACCCATCAACACGGCCCTGTGTGTACGTATGTAGGTGTGCAATGTGCAATTTTAACAGTTGCATCAGCCGTGCTTGATATACTCATCACATGTTAATCAAGACTGTTAATTAGCGTGTGTCTATGATACGCGCTGCAGAGCGGATTATAAAGCGCGGTTTACACATGCAAGTACCGTGACACCATGTACAGACATGGAAGATGATCATCATGGACACGGTACACTGCATGAGAAACAAACACCTCTCTTGCTCTGATTACAACTGGAGATTTCAATGAGCACTCACAAAATATATCATTAGAAATATTTAACAAATATTACCTTAAGCAGAGGAATGACTGTATAGTTCTCACAAGTTTCTTATCCAAAACTAATAATCTGAAATAAAATTAGTAGCAAACTATACATTAAAATTATTTGCGTACGACGCGGCAAACTGTTGTTAAAGAGTATTGGTGATAGAAAAATGACGCGTATCTCTCTAGCGAAGGGCTGCCATAAATGTTGAGACCGCTAACGTGACATCATGATGGGGAGCACTTTTGATAGATATTTCATGTCAATAATTAATAAAGTAAAGCCGCATTCAGACATCTTTAAATTAATAAGTTATAGACTATTCGTTGTATCGCTCTGAGTTATGCTTCAATGCATTCTTTTAACGTTCCATGTACCGTTCACATCTGTTATAAATTAGTACGTTGCGAATAGCCCTCCATCTGTGAATTTTGAAACCAACTATTTAGCTTCGTAAAATATTTTATATGTATTATCGATCCAATAATTTTATTGTCTTAGATTTTAACTACCTAATTACATAAATTGATCATATTTACTGTCCGTCTTTGTAATTTTGAGTAAGATTTGTTAATGATGACATTATGTTAGGTTATGTAAAGGCATTCGATAACTACGGTGTCACTGATAGAATGCGATAGCGAATGTGTTTATATGTCTGTCTCATTAAAACATCTCACTAGCTATAAGTTTAGAAAATTATGCACAATCCACAACAAATAGCGTATAAAATTTGGAAGTCTGAACGGTTTCACGTCTTATCATATGACAAACTTTCTGGTGACAGTGAACAGTCCGTAAGCTACAGTCTATTGATTTAAGAGCTCTGAATGCGGCTTTAGTGTGTAATATTAGCTTTAATAAATTAAAATCAAAGTATTGTAACGAAGTTGTTATACAGGGTGTTATGTAAATGTCCGGCATAATTTTAAAGTCAGTGGTTTTCAAAATTTGGGGCATCTTTTTATTTATTTATTTTTGGACGAAATTCACATTTTAGAGAAAATTGGCAAAGGTAAAATCGATTGCATTCTACCATGTTGTCTTTTAAATTGTGCCGGACATTTACCTAACACCCTGTATATACATAGGAATATTAATTATTTGATTAATGCATAATTAAGAACAACATTTACATATTTTTGGCATATAACTGAAAATAATAGAAAGGAAAAAAAAAATACCTATTTCACAACAATAAAAACTGTTTTACGTATATAATTTTACTACTGTGATTAGTTTTTCAATTTCGAATAATACAGCATTTACCTATAAAATAAAATTATATTGCATTTACATAATAAGCTAATAAAAATGTGTAGTTTCAGTTCTATGCCGATCTCAGTAGCGTAGAGGTAGCGACCCTGATTCTCGTGCTAAAGGTCCTGAGTTTGAATCCCGGTTAGGGCAAGGATATTTGTATTTGTCCTTATCACCTCATCCTTATTTAAAATAATTAAAAACTAAATATAAAAAAGGCATCACATAAATATATCACCGGTCCCAACCTGAATTAGGTCACCGTGGGAGTTGTAGACCTGAAACTTCACGCTTCGGAGTGAAAGGCGCGTGCCTAATATAAAGTAGCAGTACGGTAGTGAAAACTACGGCTCGGTGAGGATACTGTGGGACGTTTATGGGCTGAAAATAAGTTTCATTTCTAAGCTATCTTTATTTCAATAATTTTTTCTGTTTTATTAAGAATACCTAACTTTAAATTGAATAATTATTGCATGGCGAAAACTTGATAAAAGTATTGATACTATCTTTGTTAACGTATGACTCGGCGTTTTTTTTTTGTCATGTGGTTTTTGTTTTTCTCTATTCTGACTGTTTTTACAATGAGTAAAGTGATAAATTTAAGAAAAGAAGGCTAAATACTTCTTGTTGAGTGTATGGTTGTCATATAGAGGAAAGAATCTTCCAATATTAGATGAATTTTAATAGAAAAGTTACAGTGAGTGACAAAGTTTCCTTATCAGTTTTTAGTTTTGCAATTTAATTTCAATACCAACGAGAAAATTGCGTTAAAAAATTAATAAATGTACCATTTATGGTTATATTTTGCTATAAGTGAAAAAGATAATTTTTCTTCATTAATGTTTTTAAATTTTTGCTTCTATTGAAGGGAATTTCTGCTGTTCAGATGAACCAATTTGTTAACGTTGAATTTTTTATTTTTACTGCCTCATCTATGCTCGTTTAACCGCTTAAGGCTGCACATAACCCCCAGTGGTTACTAATTTCTTATACAAAACTAAAAATCTAAAAGTAAGTATCAATCTATACATAAAATTTTGCACCGAATTTTTATCTATCTAATAAGATACATTTAATTGTAAAAACATTTATTGTAAAAATATTATCGCTCAATAACTTAAAAATAGACATCAGCGATATTGTTCTGTAATTTTTTAAATCTATTTGTGGGTTTCGAATAACTTTTATATTTATATAGTTTTGTGTAGAAATGTTCAAATAATACGTCAACATTTTTTTCGACTTGATTCCTTATAGTTTAGAACCTTCGTCGAAAAATATTATACTTGATGATAATGGAATGCCACATAGTACACGTATTCTTTACGAAGATTGAATCATTTTTCTTGTAACACCAATTTTGAATACCGCGGCAGATTCAAGATGGCGGCAAAAATAGACTACCAAGTATAATAACTATAAGTAGTTTTCACAATAGAGCAAAATAGCTATAAACATATTTGTAGAATGAAGCTTTAGCAACAATTTGCCGCATCGTACGCAAATATGCGTCAATTGGTTTACAAGATGGCGTCTATAATGCAATTTGCTTATTTACAATTGCATTATAGTTTTTTCTATAATTAAAAATATCCTATTAGATAGATAAAAATTCGCTGCAAATTTTGATATATAGATTGTTATTAATTTTAATTCCGATTATTAGTTTTGTATAAGAAATTATTGAGAACTCTAGGGTTGTGCGCCGCCTTAAGGACTACGCCCGAGTATGCTCGGGCGGCTATTATGTGCGAAAATTTCCACACCCGAGATAACTCGGGCAAGCTTTACCTGCAGAAAAGATCACTCCCGAATGTACTCGGGCGAAAATAAATACGATTCATGGTATGTGGAAGCGAGACAAGGCATAATTATTAATTATGATGAATAAAAATGAATATTTTTTTATGAATTTCTTTTATTTCTCGACCCACACAATGCACCATAATATCAACTTTCAATCCCATTTTGAGCCCGAAATGCCTTTTATGAAGGATATACATGTTCAGTAAATAAAATTCATTCAAAAAAAAAAAAAAAAAAATGTGTTTTTTTTCCATTTTAAATTTTTTTAATGATTACTGAAGGGGTTAACCTTGACTAAATTATTGTTGGCATAATTAAAACTCCCTGCTATTTTAGTGGATGTTTCGAAAGTGTGCTTGTTTACAAATATTTAACAATTTTCTTGTGTGGAATAATTTACCAGTACTTTTTCTATAAAATTTCTAGAGGAATGTGTAGAAATAAGTAGTAGAATGTGTAGATTTAAGTATTCAAATAAATGGTTTAAGTTTTAGTATAATATTTTATTTTCTTTGTGAGTATATCCCAGCACTAAGCATTGTAACCTCTGAAAATACCTACTCATTTACAAATTAAAAAAAAAAAAAAATGTACAAATACATCAAAACATGGTTTCACATGTACTCGTATTTGTACACTTTTTTAATACTCAGTTATAATTCAGATATAGTTTATACAACAATACGACATAAATTTGACCGAAAATTGATTATAAACCAATTCTGTTTATTTACGTTGACAGATAAGTCGTGTCAAAAGTTCAGAACGCGATGGTTTCGGTAATTTTATCACGTATTCTATTTCATTTAAACGCAGTTTTATTGAATAAGCAATCTGTTTGCATTTTTAAAAACAGAATCTTGCAATAAGTAGTATCGTAGGAGGAAACCCATGTTTGCCTTTTACCATACATGATCATACGTGTAGTTAGAATTTGTTTGTATAAGATAAATTCAATCTTTGATGAATATTATCTTTATTTACAAAAGATATCAATATTACAGCGTCTTATTTGACTGAAAATATCGACCTTAGATGGTTTTGGGAACAATGGTTCATTCACGATGCTTGCAAGTTGAAACTTGTAAAATTTACACAAAAGGATTCCAAATATTAAGGGGAGAATATTAATTCTAGGAAATATAAGATTTTTCTTAAAAAATCACCAGATATTTGCTCTTATGATACTTCTCAATCAACTCTTTGGGTTGATACTGTTGTATTTAATAAATAAATAAAGTATAGTTTAAAACTTCGATTAGTGGAATGCTGCATCTTTCCAGTAGTGTTGTATGATATAGAGGTCTGGATTTTAACTAAAGGGATTAAGTAGTAGAACAGATACCTCCGAAATGTGGATTTATAGTACGTAGACCAGTAGAGCGAAGAAGTACTTATGTACCTACGATACTATATTTATACCAAGGCTAGAGTACATGAAACAGATAATGGAAGACATGAATTACAAGACGTACGTGGAACTAAAAAGACTAACAAAGAACAGGAAAGCATGGAGTAATTCTTCAAACCAACCTATGGGTTGTAAACTTACGGAGGGAGGAGGATTTAGTAGTACTAGTTAGTAGTGGGTTACTAACTGTTGTTAGTATTTAGGCTAGATTGATGGTTCTATGCATTTTGCACGAATTTTATAAAAACACCCCCAGTTTTTACCGATCGTCAACATATATAAGGGAGGTATTGTGATCATACCGATTTTGACATTTCGAGATTTCGATTGATCTCCACGAATTGAGGTCCCTACATAACGTTTTGTCTATTTTTAGCATGATGTCTGTCGGTCTGTCTGTCTGTCTGTCCGTCCGTCCGTCTGTCTGTCCGTCCGTCCGTCCGTCCGTCCCCGTCTGTCTGTCTGTCTGTGTGTGTACACGTGCAGAGCAAATTCGGCTAAAAGGATTTTTATGAAACTGCATATTTAAGCTTTTGACATCAATGACACGAGTTGATCAACTTTTAGGAAATATTAGGCCAACTTATTTCTACTCTGCTGCTAGAATGTATTTTATATAAGTACTTTACGATGGCGGTCGGTCCTGTGGTGGCCACAACTGATTTTTAAATATGTATCCGTTCTGTCCAAAACTAGTTTTATGCAGTTTCTTTTCATGTTACGTTTTCTATAATTGCAGAGGATGGTGAATGTATAATAGAAAAGGTACAATTGTAATTTTTTTGTCTGTAATTTAATATTATTTATGATAATATTTCTTGGAATATAATTTCATTTGAGGAGATAACATTCAAAATGTGATTTGTCACAGCAATGCAATTTTGAGATAGTTACAAATAACATCATAATTCTGTTAGTAATAAGTTCGGAATTTAATTTTTCGACCCACTTATTTTTAACCCTCTATTGCATTTTGTTCCCATTCGGGAACATATAAGTTGAAACTTTTATACACGTTTCTTATGCAGTATTCATCCATGGCTATCATACTGTGACTGTAATTGTATTTTCATCGAAGTATTTTTTTATAAACACATATAATTACTTATTTTGTTCATATTGTTCCGAATTGGGCTCAATTTTTTTTTGAAAAAAAAAAAAAAAATGCAATTAAATTTGTTTAAATATTATGTAACATAAATATTTTCAATACACGGACAATTCTTTAGTAAAAAGCAATTTTTGGTACACTTATTTAAAAAAAAAAAAAAAATCATGCAATAGAGGGTTAAGATGCCAAACATTGAATTCAAACATGCCATTAAAATTTTAATGAGCAAAAATATGAAATATCGTTTATTTAAATTTTGACAAATCACAGTTTGTATGAACTTAGTGGACAAATGATGATTTAAATTGATAAAACAAGTATAAAATTCAAACAAAATTTTATATATTCTTTTGTTTTTTTTTAATTTTATTATTTATTTATCATTTTTTAAATTTGCAAACCTCAACTTTAATTTTATATAATAATAATCATATAAAACCTCTTATTGAGGAACTTTTAAAGATGGTAGATCGTAGATCTATTCGTTGTGCCATTTTATAAGTTCAATAAAAAATACAAAAACGCTCTTTTTCAATTTTTATATGGGTATTTTAATATTGTATTGGGTTGATGCAAAATTAACGAAGATTTTTTTGTATATGTTTACTAAACAAAAAAATTGCTGTATGGAAACGATGTATTTCTGTTTGGAGACGTTCGAGCTGAGCCAGATAGACGTCACTGTTGATGTTGAATTGCGGTTTGCCGTTTTTGTCCGGAATCCGCCAATGTTGACGCTTATCATCTTAACTAAAATTAAATGCCGTTTGCAATGATATTCCAATGGATGATTCTGCTTATGTCCCACCATACGTACCACATTACCACGTTACCTTTCGCTATTCCTTTCGGTGTTTCACCTGGAGATACATACATACAAATAAATTCTTTTGACGGTTTTGAAGAGCAACCACATTCATCGCCATTGACAAGATTCTTCAAAAATGACGATTGCTCTGCAGTAATTCGGTGACAATTCGAACACGATTGG
Organism: Liopterus haemorrhoidalis; assembly: GCA_963971575.1. Classification (NCBI taxonomy): domain Eukaryota; kingdom Metazoa; phylum Arthropoda; class Insecta; order Coleoptera; family Dytiscidae; genus Liopterus; species Liopterus haemorrhoidalis. The sequence goes on along the minus strand of OZ020622.1, from coordinate 17,552,427 downwards.
TTTTGTTGTTTTCAGAGAGTTCGCGAAGCATCCATCCAGTCAATTTTTACACCTTTTTAAGCTTTTTTAGGCGACGGACAATCGTGAATTGGTCGACTTTAAAATCTTCGGCAGTAACCGGGTTGTGATGCTATCGTCATCTTCCACGGCTGACAAAAGTACCTGATCGTCGAAATCCGATGGCCATCCTCTTCCTGCATTTTCACCCGATTCGAACTTGAGGAACCATCTTTCAATTTGTTTTTGATTGATTGTTCCTTTACCGAAAAGCTCGTTAAGATCGCGAAATGACTGCCGCTTTCCATCCTTTCTCGAAGTGGTAGAGCATTATATGACGAACATGAATACGATTTTTTTCACCTAAAAACAAAAGAATATTTTTATAATTATTACATAAAGCAAGCGCCATTTTTCAACACAAAATTAAAAAAAAAAATTGTTAATTTTGCATCAACCCAATATTTGTTGCCTCCTCATATGTATATCTTCAGGTGAAATTTCATCAGTTTAAACCATGTTAAAAACTCATTGATATTTAACTTGAATGAAACTTTGTTTGACAGGATACTATGTTTGCTTAAGATTTTTCCTTCGAAGTAAAAGTACTTGAAAAGCAAACCGGTCTCATCTTTTTCTCTCCTCAATATCTACCATCTTTCTACATACATCCATCCTTATTTACTCTTAGACAATACATTAAAACAAAAACTGTTACTATACTAAGAAGAAGGTGTGGTATGGTACTTGGAACATGTATCTTTAAAGTGGAAAGTGGGTTTGAGTTTATATACTCCTTGAAAGGACAAAGAAGTGCATTGATGTTAAGACTATATTTGTTTCTTTTATCGGAAGAACAACTTTGAGATATCTGCGATATGTCCGAACAATACTGGGGTTTTTATTACCAATAATGGGCTATTAATATTATGTAGTGCAGTACTTAAACTGTGGGGCCAAACACTATAAAATACACATGCAGAACATTTTTAAAGACATCATTTGGATGGCTGGATCGTCATCAATACGATGATGAAGATCTATCTTTTTTTTGAATTCCTTCCACTAGCAATGTTCTATTTTAATTTCTTTACTCTTCTTACCTTTTTCATTTTCATCCTGTGACTTATGTACTGTAATCCTCTGCCTCTCATTTGTGAGATGCTTAGTTTCTAAAATAATTCTTGGATTTCTTCATTTTTGCAGCACCATTTATGTAACAGTGCAGAAAAACGTAAACGTTACATAACAGGCAAACAGTCAGGGACTCCTGTTTTAAACTGCAGAAAGGACGCACCCAGGCTTTTTTCTTGGGCTTGAAAATTTCATTTAAAGAGTACGATCCGTGCGATAGAAATTGATAAAAGCTAACATAAGTACAAGCAAAGATGAGAAAACTAAAAACAATGACCTTTGCTTTTACGTTTTAATTTTTTTTTTTTCGTCTTAAAAACCGTTTTAATGTTTCATTGATTTTTAAAGTTTTGGCGGGACACTTTCTCTAAGTTCACGCAACACCAATGTTCCGCGGAACACCGGTTAATAACCACTGCTGTAGAGGAACGCTATTTCCGAACCAGCGATTTCCGAAACTAAATCATAAAATCTCATGGGGTAGTTCCTTTTTTATTATTATTTTTTTATGTTAATTTTTTCTTTAAGACATTTATTTTAAATTATATTAATTTATAACTATATAAGATTGTTACTTTATTGTTATGTTAGTGTTATAGCACCTGAAGAAGCCAACAATGTTGTTGGTGAAACGTTGTGTTGTTTAAAATAAACGCTTCTTGTCCAAAAAGCTGAATGAAATTATTTCCTAATTCTACCATTATACAAAATTGGACGTGAAATAACTATTCTACTGTAACGTTATATTTGAATTTCTAAAGTAATTAATACATATTTCGTATTTCACTATTGTTTTTAAATTAATTTTTCTTGTGGGGAGACTCAGAAGACAAAATTGTTTTAAAATGCTAGTAATTTGGAAGTATTCGGCAACAAGTGCTGGCTAAAAGTACTTTATTTTTCAAAATACAAAAGTTGACCTAAAAAAAAGGTCCTCACTTCAAAAAAATTTGTCGGCATTGGTATCGTAGAGCCAAAGGTCCCGGGTTCAAATTCTGGTCAGGGCATGGATGTTTGTGTGCCACAGTGTAATAATAATAATAATAATAATAATAATAATAATAATAGCTCTACTAGTCTCTAGTATGACGCGGCTCAAAAGGTTGCTGAAGTTTGAGATTAGTGGACATTTGTCAAGACCTGACAAACCCCATAATAATAATAGGTTTTATTTCACAATTGGGACATTTAGTGCTGTTCTGTGGTTAAAAAAAAAAAAATAATAAAATACGAGTGATGACTAAAAAATGCTAATGATTTCTAGAATTTAAGTGTGTTCCTTAAAAACCCTAAAACCACCTGTTTTTTTGAGTTTCGCGCGGGGTGTTCAAGTCCGTTAGTTCTCCGCCCTGGGTAGTACAATATATTTCTAATGAAACAATTCGTAATTTTCAGATTCCATTATCTTCTCATTTTACGATTTGCAAAAGGTTGAATTTGATGTTCAAAATGTCAAATTTGATTTGCAAAACGGCAAATTTGGAGTTGAAAACCTGTATTTTTCATAATTCCTTGTTTGATATTCATTTTGATTGTCAGTTTGTACATTATCACGATTAAATAATCTTCGTAACGGCTTTAAATCAATATTTTTTCACTAAAATATTAGTTAGTAATTTATTCTTTTTGATAATCGTGAAGAAACAAAATTTATTATCAAAATTCTTGTGTAATAAAACATGTGTTGAAATGATAATGAAGTAAATAAGTATTATTTTTGTATTCACGCTTGCTTACAAGTGTGAAAAGCTTCTTCTAATAAACTCTAATTGTTTGATGTCCATATTTCACGCTCTGTATTGCGTAACGTTTAGATCTGGCTGTTGAACGCCGTGCTTGGTGTTAAAAGTGCGATATGGCTATGAGCTCGATGTTTAACGCGATGACATGATAGTGTAACCACTCGTTAATTGGTCCATCCGGGATGAGTATAGTCTGATTGTCACATATGGACTATATCACTGCTTAAGTACACTCACGAAAAATTATAAACCACTGACTCATCTTAAAATCGAAAAATATTGTTTGTTTTTCAAAGTACAACTCCTAAAGATGCGTTCAGAGCTCTTTAAATTAATTGACTGTGCATTGTGCGCTATGGTTAAGTTAAGTAAATAGTTTTAACATTCAAGAGTTTACAGCTAAGGAAATTAGTGTGTTACGAATAGTGCGACATATGTGTCTTTAAACCAACTACGATGCCTTCGTAAAATGTTTATTATCTATTATCGTTTTTCTAATTCGGCTGTCCTACTATTGTCCTCCTATTTTTACTAACTAAACCTAAATTAATTACCTAAATTGATCATATTTACTGTTCGTTTTTGTAATTTTGGGCGAGATCTGTTGTAATCGGCGCGATGACATTTTGTTAGGTTATGTAAAGGCATACAATTTAAACGTTCTCTCCGATGTAGACTGAGATAGCCTTACTAACTATAAGTTTGGAAAACTATCGACAACGTATAACGTGTTAAATTTAGAGCTCTGAACGATTGCTCGCGTTACCATATGATAAACTTGAAAGTGACAATGAATAGTGAACTACTCATAGCCTATAGTCGACTAATTTAAGAGCTCTGAACGCAGCTTTAGTGACTACGTTTATTTTTTCACGTTTTTAGTTCAAATGTCATCTTCTGTCCTCAAAGAACTTTTTTTAGATTAATATAATGGCCTTTGCTGCCAGGATAATTTTTATTCGTGTAAAATTCCATGAAAGGGATTCGAACCCGAGACCTTAGCAACGCAGAGCACATGTGTTACCACTACGCTACGCCGGTCTTAATTTTGTCCTCCGGCCCCCTCCCCCAAAATTCCTGGTTGCGCCACTGGTCGGGACAGTAATTTCCCGTAAAAAATGTAGGTCCCTGTCCCTGTAAAACAATTTTGTTTTCTATGCCCTCCTTAGGCCCGAAAAGAGGGGGGGTAGCCGGAAAAAATTCCCGGGTTCCCAGGGTTTTGGGCCCCGGAGTCATGGGCTGAGCCCTAGGAACGGCCTGGCATCGCGTCACACTCACTTTTTACTATTTTGGAAGTGAGGACCTTTTTTTGTGCTCATCACTTGTTTTTTGTATGTGAGGACCTTTTTTTAGGTCGTCAGTTGTATTTTTTTCACCTGTATTATAATAAAATTTCCCGGATATAGAATTGATCATTACCCGGGGTCCGCAAAAAAGGTTTCTCCTCGGGGCCCGCAAAGAAAGATTCTCCCTGGGCCCAAGTCCTCTAGCCCTCCCCCCAAGAAAAATTGCTGGGTGCGACCTGATGTCAGTAGTTTCCTTTTTGTTGAACATCGATGTTCCAGTATAAAACAATTGAAGTCCATATATTGCAGTGGTATATTATTTGCCATATGTGTTCTTGGTTGAGTGGCGACCCTTCTATATTCTCACCATAATTTTAAAGTTCAGTATATTCGCCATAATGGTTAGTTAATGCGTGAATAATCTTTAACCGCTCTGAATATGGCGATGTTGAAAAGTACTCTCACACATTTATTGGTACAAATATGTACATATTATTGATAAATGTCGTTTATGAATATACAACTAATTAGATTACTATATTGTATGAGTTATGATTGAATACCGAAATGGGAAATTGTGAAATTTAGGTTTAATTTACTCATAATCTTATATGGGGCGTATAAAGTTTAGAATGGTTTTGGGTTGAATCATTAGAAATATATAATGAATTAGCCACACATAATTTTACTTGAACACTGAAATTTAATTCTTTTATGCTTTCTCTTAAAATTACTTTTTCCTCTTTCGTATTTTCACTTGTAATATTGCTGGCAATCCTCCATCTATTCATTTTTGCAAAGTCTCACAATCCGAATGATGGTCAGCTTTACTACCCAGAACCTTTTTACCATTCCGACTTTAATTATTTTATCTAAAATAATACTGAAGCTATCATTCTGCTCTAATTACTCTTAAGAATCTTATAAACAACTAGCTGATGTGACCATACTTCGCCCATACTTTAGAATTAATTAACTGTCATCACTGTGGTTGTTGTCATAAGTTTATATTGTTATATAAAGCTTGCAGTAGACATTATTTTATTTGTCCATAGCCAACCCTTATGTAATTACTTTTTGAACTCATGTATATACATATATATTCTTTATTTTCCCTAGGCCTTACAGCGTTAAGGGTATTAACCATTACAAAAAATAAAATAAAATAACGTACAGTATGTATGTATGTATAGTTTACAATATTTTTTAAACTCAATTATTTGTTCTTCTTCCAGTGCTTCCCTCTTCCTTCTTATTCTCGTTCTGGCTTCCCTCTTCGATCTCCTTCCTTCTTGCCTTCAAATCTCTCACCCATCTTTGTTCCTTGCATTCCTCAATCATCATTTCTTTGTTCTTCTTCCAGTGTCTCTCTCTTTCTTCCTATTCTCCTACCGACTTCCCTCTCATATCTCCTTCCTTTTTGCCTTCAGTTCTCTAGCCCATCTTTCCTGACCGTCATCTCTCTGCATCTCTTCGCTAAATGCTCCAAGGTTTCCTCTTCTTCCTTGCACATTCTACATAGCCTGTCCTTTGGCTCTGCTCAGTATCTGTTGTTCCTTTCTCTTCGTTGCCGCACCTTAACCTCGCTATCCTCCTGACTTTACCCCCTGATCTTCCTTTTTTCCCCTTCAGGTATCTCGGTTTTCCTCACTCTTATCTCTTTATATCTTTTCACACTCAGCGATTTGTCTATTCTGTCTGTTCTTTCCTGTTCCTGTATCTCCTTATCCGTCCTTCTCAATACTTCTATTATATTTGTTCATCCGTTTCTGTTTCTCTCTGAGTCTCTTGTGTCCATTCCACCCCTCCAAAAGTAGTCTTTTCTTGTCTCTCCATGCCGACAATTTACCTTTTCTATGACTTAAGATAATTGAAATATTTCAAGTATATAGTTAGCGCCCATGTCAAATATTCATCTTATCAACAACTACAATGGAAAGGAATCGATTCTTCATTCTAAACCACTTTTCTTATATATATATTTTGCTGTTAAGTAAATAATAACGGAGCTATTTCAAGTGTATAAGTAATGACATCTCCCAAGTATTCATTTTATTAAAAACTACATTAACAGAAAAGAATCATTTCTTAATTTAAAACACTTTTATTTTATATATTTTTGCAGTCAAGTCAATAATAAGTGAGATATTTCAAGTGTATAGGTAACGCTCCCTATAGCCCCTCAAATATTCATTTTATTGGACAGAAAAGAAATATTTCTTTAAAATAAACAAATTTTCTTGTACACATTTTTAATGTTAAGTAAAAAATAAGTGAAATATTTCAAGAATTTGTCCCCTCGTTAACTCCCTTAACCCCCCAAATATTCATCCAATTAAAAAAAATCATACAACAGAAAAGATTTGTTTTCTTATTATAATTTTATTCATATATGGTTTTCCTGTATTGTTAAGTTAACAGTGGGGGAGATATTTCAAAAGATTTTAGGGGTATATAATTGTAAAAATGCATAAAATAAAAAAGAATTGTTTTCTTATTGTAAAAAGTTTTTGTTATATACATGTTTCTGGTAATAATAAGGGAGATATTTTAAGTTTTTAAGTAAACAGATAAAACACCTCGTTAGAAGGAGAATTTTGAGATGTCATATGACGTATGTTCGAATCTTGGTACTTTATCAACGTACCAATTTTCGTTAAAATCTGTCGAGCCGTTTTTGCGTGAATCTTGAACATACAGACAGACCCCAGTTGATTTTGCGGATATCGTTTTATAATCATTTGAAACGTGTAGACACAGATATGAGGACAAAAAAATATAAAAACAGATATAACTTCTAATTTTATTAATATAGATGTCACATAGTGCTTACATATGTCTCTAAAACCTGGTTATTGACAAAGAAAACGGAGTAGAAATTACTAGTATGTTAACGAAGCATGCAAAGGTCTATTTTTCCAGATGTCAAACAATAAAGCGAACTGAAATAACAGATATTTTAGTAAGAGCAAAGTACCTGGAATGGAAAAAGAGGGTGAATATATTTTGTGTTCAAGAGATGATAGATAGACAAAATTATGGACAAAGATGGACAAAGTGAATATCTAGAGATGGAAAGAGACTCCAAGGTGATATATCCAATAATATAGCTTAGAAGATGGAAGCAGGGAAGCCGTTTTAGGCCATGCAGGAGCCCTTGGGCACACAGTTTGGGGCCCTTTTAGAAAATGAAAAAAAAAATGTTAATGAAAACATCATTATGTACTTTTATTTAGTGACTTTATTGGTTATTATGGTTAGCTTTATACAAATCAAATATAAGTGAAGTGATGATGGTTTCTTCAGGAATTTCTGTTGTGCAAAATCTTCTATTATGTCCTCAAAGTCTAATTTTTGAAGGATATCACTTTCTATGCACATGATTTACAAATTAGTAAGTCGTTCTTGTAACATAGTCGTTCGTAATTCATTTTTTATTCTTTTTAGCCGTGAAAATTAGCGCTCTCCAATAAATTGGTGCCATTAAGCAAAGGAATATCCTTGTAGCAACTTCCACATTCGGGAAAATTTCTTCTAATTTATCTGCTTTTATTAGTATGTAAGGCTAAAATACTCAAGTCTGCCGATTCATTTACAAGGTTTTTAATAAAACTAGTAAAATTGTATCAAAAAGAATCTGGAGAAAAAAAATACTGGAAAGGAGAAATTGGTCCCTGATGGAGGAAGTTCTTTGCTCCTAATGAGGCTAGATAGGCATATTATTATTTTAATGATTCTCTCTTTCCTTCTGTCACCTCTTTTTTCTTCGCAGCATTTGTCTTCGTTTTTTACTTTAGCTTCCCCCTTCTCAATGGCATTGGAATATAAAATACCGATTGCTGGACTATATTTAAAACTTTTTTAGTATTTTTTGTCACACAAATTTTAATTAAAACCTTTTTTTAGGTCTCTACAAATATAAATCTACATTTGCATTCTGAAAAATAAATAAAGAGATTCCATTTAAATTTCATTGTGTCTTCAATTCAATTTGTTCTTGTACAATTTGTTACTTTTTGTATTTTTATTTAGATTCATTTATTCAATGCATACAGCTAAGCAAGTCCAATAATTTACTTCACGAGATACGGTTGCTGACCCCTTAAAGTTAAATATTCTGAATGCAGTATTTAGCCTCACGTATTTGAATTATTTTCAACAACTGACAGTACTTATTTATCTGGGAGGTATATTTTTTCTTTTTTTCAGAGATCAGCAACCTGATCTGCCAAATTAATTTTGATTTTTTTAAATGTTGTTTTGGAGATTTTTTTCAACTTCCTTTCACGTGCAAGTTGGATCTTGTTGGTTACATTTTTGCGATAATTGGAGGAAAAAAAATATTAATATAACGTAATTAATTATAAAAAATAAATTTTTAATAAAGATATACACAATTTAGGGAGTCGGGGTAAGAGAGTGCCAAGCCATATTTTAACAATTTTTATTAAACTAACAAAACACATTAAATAAAATTTGTTTACCAATTTTTTACTGTTTTATGTGTTCTACACATACGTTTTATGTGTTCTGATAAAATAATGCTATACTGGCATAGCATTATTTTAAAATATTACTGTCACACAAAAGCGGCATCCTCTTGTACTAAAGATCCAAATAGCCATCGTTGCTGTGCGACAATTTTTAAATTAACTAACTCACACAAGGGCGGCTTTTATGTAAGGGAAAAAGAATAATGTCCCTCAAGAAAAATGTTTCATTTGATATTTTTAAATCTTAACATTTTTAAATTTTGTCCTAATTTGGTTTAATAATAACCCATTTATTATAATTTCAAAGATATAAAGGTCTCCCTTTGCGTCGCACACGGATACCCTAGTTCTATATTCTCCGTAAGAATACATAGGGACATTACCCGAAGCTACGTAACTAGCCAAACCATGACACGACAAATGTAGCATCTAGCCGAGAATGCAGATTCACATTATTGATATTTGTTTAGATTGATGTTATTGTGAGAGAATAATAAGTGAAAATTTAAATATGGATAAAAGTGAAGATATTTCCGCCAGAAACTTCTAGAACTTCTGGTTCGGGACAAGAAGAAAAACTCTAACATTCGTTCTCTCTATTGGCATTTAAAAAAATTCTTTACAGCATATTATAACCATAGGACTATTCGTAGAGCCATTTCTAACGCTTTATTATCGTCAGACGCAAGCTCAGAGCTAGTAGGAATGCATTAAAATAACTGCCCTTGCGTTTGACGATAATAAATCGTTAAGCTGGGTCTAGATTAGCGAGCCGATCCTGTAATGTACCGCGTAACGTAATGCTTGCTTAAAATCTACGTGTTACAAACGTATTACAAATTTCCTCTGAACAGTCCAAGAGTGGATCATGCTAAGAACAACCAAAATATTAAATTTTCAGTTAAAAGGTATTTTAAATATACAATGTAACTCATTTTGTCAAGTTTAAAAAAAAAATACTCCTGCATGACTGAGTTAAGATATGTTAGGTTAGGATACATTTTACATTGTAGTTTTAATTAATTCTTGTTAAAACTTTAAGGACCGGTTTCTGAAAGCTTAGTTAACTATAACCAAATAGTTAGAAAATGGTTGCTATGGTTACTTAGGGATTGTTATATTGTAACCGAGTTTAACCAAAAGATTAAACTCGGCTAAGAAACCGGCCCTACATGTACAATATATATACCAGTGTTTCTCAACCGAAAACGTACCATGGACCAGTAAAATATTTAATTTACAACCGCGGACCACAATGTACTTTTTAAAAATATTTTAAAATAAATGTACTATTAAACAAATTTATTGTATTTGTAGACTCGACATATACTAGTAAAAAAATCACTGAAAAATGAACAAAAATCACAGAAAATGAATGAGAGATCAGAAAGAAATTAACAAAAAAAATCTCAAAAATAATCATTTATAAACCTCTCGCGGACCACTAAAATTTTGCTAAGGACCACCGGTAAGAGCAAATTTATTTTTTTATTTTATTATTAATAATTGCAGTGTTAAAAATGTAATTAACAACATAAAACTGAAATAAATTTAGTAGGTAGTTGTTAGAAGTGAATTGATTTATTTAGTTTTAATGCTAGTTGGATATAAAATTACTTTGCGGACATTTTGGAAACATGACAGAAAAAAAACAGGTAAATACTTTATGGAATTTCTGCGGACCACCGGTTGAGAAACACTAATACATACAACACACATATTGAAGAAGCTAAACTGCTGTCGAAACATGTCGAAAAATAATTAAAGAAATTTACTATCTACTCTAGGTTATGTAAACTTTATGTGAAATGTTCACGCGAACGTCAAAATTACCTTAAATGCGTCTAAACAAATTCGCCGAATTCCTTTGTGTTCGCTAAAAAAACCGACACAGAGCGGATTAGATCGAGTGCTTTACGAACCACTCGGTTTCTGCACGTGATTTCGTTCAAACTAGACAAAAATGTTACACGGCGTGTTACATTACGCGATACTTTACAGGATCGGTTCGCTAATCTGGACCCAGCTTTAGAAATGGCTCTATGAACAAAGCTTATCATAGCAAACAGATGACAGTGTCAGTTTAATTTGATAAAAAATGCGGATCTCTTGCCGTGCCCCCTTCAAATGGCTTTGGTCGAATAAACAATGTTTATTTCCTCTTTTTACAGCATTCTTCGACATTCCCCGGGTTCCAGTCTCATCGATCATTCTTATCTCCCTTTATACATTTTATTATTCTTGTCTTTCGTTTGCATCCACGAGTGGAGGGTATGTTTAAACTCGGATTAAAACCCAATCTTTTAGATGCAATGATAGCAAACTACAAATTTCATCACGCCTCTTAACAAATTGTTAAGGGGAATGCTTGAAGAGGTCAGGACCCATCTAGGGTTGTCGAATTTAATAATGATTTTTTGTCTACAATAAAATTAATCTTTTCCTCAAATCCTGACATTAAAAATAGCTTAACATCTTTCCGAATTCTAGAAATTTAATAATTAATATCTTTAGTTCCAAATTACATGGCGGGTGGCCAAGTTTTCATTAAAACTGTATCATGTAGGTTATGACGTACGTTAATATACAGGGTGTTCAGCGTTCCACCCCAGTGGAAAGGGAGAGGGGGAGCAGACACCACCTGCCTCTGTTAGACCGTTACAGACGAGGCACCCTTGATATACAGCTGTACAAAAAATAAAATGCTTACCGTTTTTAAATAAAATATAAATTTTTGGACTAGATAGTTTTTACGGAAATGTATTTCTGGTTGCTTGAACTGATTAATAGATCCTACAGGCTATATTCTTGAAAAAATTCGATATATTTTTGAAATTATTATTTATGTATTGTAAGACTTCTGGCATTTCTATGCAAAATAACCCCCGGTTACAAATCTATTATGGCTGTCACGCGGGTGTATTCTGTAATACCCTTTTCACACTAGATCTTTAAGACGAGTGAACTTGATGTTTAAATCTCTGGTGCTGTCATCAGCTACAGTAATTTTGTCCTTAAGTTACCGTCATGAAATTACCAGTTTTGAACTGTTTGCGCAGACGCACATTTTGAATTATTATAAACAATTAAGGATATTTCATTTCATTCTACAATAAAGACACTACAATAAAGAATATATTACACCTGTATTAACATGTAAGTCGATACATTTTATCTCAATTATTGTAGCTCTGTATTTTATTAAACACATTATTAAAATAAATAATTTTATTATAACAATAAGTATAAACTTCTTATAACGTCCGATATAATACAGTATTCTTGTTTATGATAATATAAAATGTTGACAGCACAAATTCAAGTAGTATTTTTTTATAATAGAAATTAAGTTGGTAATGCGGGCGAAGTTTAAGACGCAGATCTCTGTCTTAAACATCGGTCGTGTTTAGACGAGGCCGTACGGTTTCACTTTAGCATTTAAAGATACATTCACTTAAACATCCGATCTTAAAGATCTAGTGTGAAAAGGGTATCAGAAATGCTTTAAAATTAGCGTCAGGTTAAAATTTTTATTTCAACACCATGTCTAAAGCCTGTAGTACACGATGCAATTTCCCAATTTGAATCTCGTACGATAATTATTGCATTGAGAATTTTGTTCAGAATTATCAGATGTAAAATTATTGTAGTATACCATCCAATATTTATCGCTTTGAATCTGTACAAATTGATGCGCACTACGTCTATTTTTTTAAGTTGACAGAATTCAAATAATTGTACTTAACCTAGAATGGACAGATAGTTTACCAATTTGTAACTGATGATATTAATCTTTGTCCCAAATAAGTAAATTCCTGGATTCGCAATGCCGTACCATTTTCTGTTCTAATTTATTACATTTGAAATTGAAGGGAATTATTATTTTATTTATTTTTTGTTATTATTATTTTTGTCTATAAAACTACGATTTTTCTTTATCAAAAAATATTATTGTTGTCATTATTATCGTTATAAAATAGTTTAAAGAAAATAAAAACATTATATTAATAATGATTTCGTTGAATTTGTTTTATGCATAACACCCAACTTGAATAAATAAATGAGAAGTATAGAAATTGTAATCAAGAGTATTTGTGGACAAGAAATGTTTTTTAAAAAAAAATCTACAACATAAACAAAAAAAAAAAATTAATTTCTCCAATACTTTTTTTCAGGAATGGAATGTTTAATGGTCACCTTAGATTAGGGCTGCCATACATCCCGGTACACCGGGACATGTCCCGGTTTTGAGGTTTGTGTCCCAGTGTCCCGGTCCAAGAGTCATTTGTCCCAGTCGATTTAAAATTTATGCATATTAAAAAATTATTTTTCGATAATATTGTACATATACATATATACATACTATATATAAATTATATAACAGATTTGAGGTCCGAAATGTTCCGGAGTAATGCCGAGTACCAGTCAGCTAGTCACTAGCTGACTGGTACTGACAGATGAGCGCTATTCGCTTTCTATTGACACCGTGAAAAGCATAACTCAATGTGGTTTAAATTATAAAATGTCATGCATTGAATTCTATAATTACATAAAAGGGGAAAAAGAACTGCTCCAAAAAACGAAAACATCGGAAAAGTATGATTGGGCAAAAAAGAGCGATGATAAAGAAGCCACTGAAGTCGGGGAAGGGGTAGAGTAAAGGCAAGAGAAGAATGGAATGTAAGGTTCTATTTGGTTTTATTAAATTGAATCGCCCATTAATTTATATTATATTATTTTAGATTTGATAAAGACGCATCCACAAAAAAAAAAAACAGTCGAACTGAGTGTTCCAAAATGATTCACCATTGATTCCAACGTTTTGCTCTTGGAATACCTATTATCAATCTCTACTTTAATTATTTTTTTTTGTCTTTAATTTTTTTAATTTTTTTAAAATATTGTGCAATTTTTTATAGTAAAGGTATTAAAGTCGATACAAGTTTTTTTTGGAGGGGGGGTCCCGGTCGGTAGTCCGACAATTATGGCAGCCCTACCTTAGATAAGTCACTAGTGAAGTATATTGGATAATAAGAAGTGGAATAAATTCAAACGTATATATAAATGTCCTAAAAATGTGAGCAACTAAATCCAATTTATTTTAAACAAAATAAGAAAAAATATTGTTAAAGTTGATACTAAATTACCTCGTGCAATTAGCTGCGTTCTTCGTCGACCCACGAGCCAAGTGATCCACCGTTCAGGATGATCTGAACGTATCAGATCATCAATTTCATATGTTACCGGTGTTCCGGTGTCTGTCGGCTAGCGTGCTGATATCTCTCCGACAATTTCGCCCGCGTTTTCGACTAAGGTGAGCGCTTGCGACGTTGGATCTCTCCTCTCGTATTCGAATTAAAATTAACAAAAAAAAATATTTTAACATAAAATTTGTTTTTAAAGCTCTTAGATTAACAGACGATAAATTATTTTAAAAATAGCGTTCATTTTGCCATGATTACTACAAAGCAAAATTTGTCCTACACACTCAGCATGCCGCCTTCACTTATTATATACCTGCGAAACCTTGCAATGTGTGAAAATTCACACTTCACATCAATTTTTTAAAAACTCAACATCATGACTTTTATAAATCCTCAAAGTACCCATCCCTTGATTTAAGTTTCATTTTAAAAAGGTAAATTATTTTAAAAGCTTTAAGACAATTTTATAAATAAAAGTTGAGATTGTTTGAAAGGTAGTTATTACTGAGTAAAATTTCTCAGGTAATAATCTTATCTGAAGATCGCATTAGTAAAAGAATGCTCTATGGTCTTCTTGCTTTATGGTTACTGAAATAAATGGATGCTTTTAACAGAGCGCTGATTGAAAAATTATCTTATCTTTTATAAGAATTATCTTTGAGAATACCCGGCGAGATCTTCTATACAATACACAATACAAAAAATAAGTTCACAAATAAAAGTGAAAAGAAAATATCAAATTTTTAATACTAATGCCTAACCTAATTACGGGTTAGGCCGACAAGAACTGGAGACGGTCAGTGCTAAATGGAAGGAAGAAAAAAATGAGATGGCAAATAGAAATTTGAAAAGAAAATGTCCATACGGACATTTTAATTTATTTTATATTTTATACTTTAGTGACGATTATTTTTAACTTCAGTGACTTTTAACTAGCTCTGAGATTTGAATAAAATCGAAACGTTAGCTTAGTTAAATAAACTTCTTTTATTTTTTCACTTGTCCGAATCCTATTAATTCATTAATTATATTTCCACTGTATGTTTTTTTATAGAATACCTACTAGCTGAAATGCCCGTTGCTCCGGCGAACATTCATCTCTCTCTCTCTCTTTCTTTCACTATCTGTTTGTCTCTCTCTATCTCTGCTTACCTGCCTTTCTCTCTTTATCTTTTTCTCTTTCTCTCTGTCTACATCCCTGGCTCAACACACTCAGATCAATTCTGTAAAAATTTACTAAGTAACGTTACTACAAGATAAAATATTATAAAAAGTATAATGCCTTTCATTCATGACAGTAACTGACCTTGCTCATAGAAACACAGTTAGTTACTATTTTCATAGTAACTGAGTTACAGAATTGTCTGAGCTTTGTAAACTGTGGTCCATCTCTCTTACATGAGTAGTACGCATGCGTGCAATCAAAGCAGTCACTTTCAAAAGAACTGCTAATCTACTGACCAGTTGCAGCTATATCTGCTGAACGTAAATAAAAAAATTAATGTGAAGTGTGAATTTTCACACATTGCAGGATTTCGCAGGTATATAATAAGTGAAGGCGGCATGCTGAGTGTGTAGGACAAATTTTGCTTTGTAGTAACCACGGCAAAATGAACGATCTTTTTAAAATAATTTATCGTCTGTTAATCTCAGAGCTTTAAAAACAAATTTTATGTTAAAATATTTTTTTGTTAATTTTAATTCGAATACCTAATATCATTATTTAGGTTTCTAAATAAGTGCAGTATTTTTTTTATATAACAAGGTTCATTAAGTTTTTGAAACTTGGGCCTATGGCTTTCATTGGTTGTTTAAATCATACGCTCCGCCCCTCTGGCTTCGTATAAATGACACAGAATGAAAATATAATTGCAAATTGGAAATTGGTTATTAAATTTACGCTCTTGAAAATTAAATTCAAAATGTGCTAAAATATAACTAGAATTTTAACAAATTAATTTAAACATAATAAATATGAAAAAAAAAAAACAAAAAATAAAATTGACTACTCCACAAGCCAGGAACGAACCTGTGTAGTGAATAACGATCCTGTGTGGTTGTCGAGCAACTGAGCCACTAGACCACCAAACGCTTATCAACTTAGTGTGTTATAAGAGTATAACATGTATGCATCGTCAACCAAAAAACACAAGAAATGCGTTATTTTCCGAAAACATAATCTGATCAAAAATTCCTGTTGTACTATTCCGGTTCACACCATTATACATTACTTAGAATTTTTTCACATTTTTAGGGTTTTGTAGGTATGACCAAAAAACCCTTATACCGTCATTTTGTCGTCTGTCTGGTCTACAGGGTGTGGGACAAAAAATTTTTTGCACAATTTTGGCAAAAATCGCCTCAAAATAATTTATTTTGCAAAAATTAAATTTTGATCGTTAATCCACGTACTAAGGGCTTTCATTTGATACCCTACTCAGAATTTTAAAAAAATATTTTTTTTTTCGATGAGCACATATTTGTTTATATTTTTAGGGGGATATGTTTTTTAGATGTTTTAGTATTTTTCTTATGTGCGGGTCAAAAAGTTGTACAAGCATGCCAATTTTCAACTCTCTAGGTTTAGCCGTTTGGCTACAATTTTTACCGAACAGACAGACAGACAGACAGACAGACAGACAGACAGACAGACAGACAGACAGACAGACAGACAGACAGACAGACAGACAGACAGACAGACAGACAGACAGACAGACAGACAGATAGACAGACAGACAGACGACAAAATGACGGTATAAGGGTTTTTTGGTCATACCTACAAAACCCTAAAAACGTTTGTTTACATTTGCGTTTGAGTGAAGGAATAAAAGAACGACTATCTGCGCCGATATAGAACTCAGATGCATACCTGCAGAATAAAAAAAAACACGCCCTATAGCAGTGACGGTGAACTAAGACCCGCAGGTGACACAATGACCTGTATGACGATTTCAAATGACCCATACAAAAGAAGATCTTTGTAGTTCTTAAGATTCTAAAGAGAGATTTTAAGATAACTTAAGGGTTTACGAGAGTGCAATCACGAAACAGTTTAGAAAAATCTATAATAATCTAGATGGAATCTAACTATTGCCTATTATATACACGTCAAACACAAGCCCGCTAGCTCAGGTAAAATTAACGAGATTAACAGGAGGTTGCAAACAAATAATTACACCCTAAATCGGGAGACTTTTATTTACGCATTATATATTTAACCCACGATTTGAATCTACAAAATTTCAAATTAAATTTTGACCCATCTGGGAGAAAAGATTTGCCATCGCTGCCCTATAGATCACATATTTAACCGTGAAATTTCGAATACTTCTGTTCAAAGAATTGCTTGTTTAAAGTTTTACACGTTTCATTTTCAACTAAAAGTAAAATTTGCTTTAGAATACTTTTTGAAAACAGGTATCGTATCTATTTTAAATATTATTCAAGCTCTCTAACAAATTTTATTTCGTTTACTTGCAACTGTGTGCAAACAATCTCATTGATTCATACGAGTATGTCTACTGTACGTTGAACGTTGATGTTGGGAGCTGTTTGTCTTTCACAATCGTCTGTTTGTGCTGGACATGCTTCTGTTTGCACGAACTCCTTCACAAGAACTCGACTCTAATTAATTATTCAGTCCCACATCTATATGTTGATACTTGTAATATAGACTCGAAGAATTTTTACATATTCATATTTTTATTATGTTTATTTTTGAGATTTTTACTATTTCTCATTAAGCTGATAGATTTTTGTAGATTTTAAATCTAACATTATCCCCACTCTGTTTATAGATGCGCAATTCGGAAAAACCACTCAAACTATCGTTCATAGATTGCAAGTTTTTGTTTACAATTGTCCACGTATTCAAACTTGGAATGATGGCGACAGAAACACTTTTGAAAACAGCTTCTGAAGAAGATGCTTCGATACATCCCACTAGGGTGACCATTTTCTTAGAGAAGGCAATGCGTGACGTAGCAAAAAAAAGTCACTTCCGAAATATACGTGAAGAGCAAACAAAAAAAAGGTCCTCACCTCCCAAATATAAATAAATAGCAAAAAAAGGTCTTCAACTCCCAAATATAAGTACAGAGCAAAATTCAGCCCTGGGGACACCAAATCAAAATGCGGGACGAATGGTCACCCTACTCTAGACTCTAGAGTCTCAATTTTTAAGTGTTTTATTCCAAACTAATGCCGTCATATAATATAGACACAACATGCTCTTTATGCTTAAGCATAGATTGTCATGAAGCCAAGACCCTGTGGAAGGGGAATTTGCCCCTTGATAGTGGCAGGTTGCTTAATATACATTTTGCCAAGATACCGCTAGGAGAGGTTATCATTAGCTCTGTTCGCGGAACCATTTCAAACGCAAGCGCAGAGTTATTTTAACGAACTATGCGCTAGCGTTTAAGGATAATAAACCGTTAGAAATGGTTCTACGAACAGACCTTTTATAACAGATTAATTTATCAGATACATTTTATGTTAACATAAAATAAATTATGTAATATCTGTCCGTTTTAAATTTAGAAAGTATCTAAAGCATTGATGTTTTTTTCTTTAAATGTATATAATATAAAAACCTACAAGTTATATGAATAATATACTAAAAAATACAGGTTGATTTAATGTTATTTATGAAATTTATTTTATCCCAATTAAAATTCGCAGTTTACAGTATTAAAAAAATATATATTTTTTCTTGGAATTCTTGTCAGCAAAACACTGAAAGTAAGCACCCCGTACTACTTAAAGAGGCAATCTCTCATACCCGGCCTAAGGAGGTGTTTGCTTCATAATAAGTTGCACGCGTTCAGTGTCTATGTTATGTTGTCAGTGCCTCGCAACACTGGAGCACCTCGGGCCTCGAAAAGGGTAAGCATGCGGCATTGACAGAAGGCCTAAGTCCCGGTAATACAATAATTCCGGGCCCAGACAGACATTAATTTCGACCCCCCCCCCCGGAAAATTATAATTACGGACACGATGACAAATAAAATATTGTGTAGAATATGTTTACGCGACGTGCTCTTTTTTTGCGGAAGCTACTGCTAGAAACGCCACAAAACTTCCTAAATACTGATAACTGATGACAGCTAATGTTGCTCAATTTTAATATGTAGTGTTAACTACATAAACAAAGTGTGCAGTTAAATCCAGTTTGGCCCGAACCTATAAACACTATTATTTCATTATTATGTCAACTATGACGGATGATCGTTTATCCGGTTTGAGTATGTTAAGAGCGCATAGGGAAAACAATACTAACAATAAAGTAGATTCAATAGAAAAAGTCATTAATGCCAATTTGCCAATTATGGTATACTCTTTTAATTTATATTTAAATAGTGTTCTGTATTTATGAAAGTTTATTTAATACTTACGTAGTTAATCATTGAGCCATTTTACTATCTCTGGTGTCGGGCTTTTTGTGAAGAGATTGATTGTTACTTGTACTTGTTCTCCTCTTTCGTGGGAGAACGTTGCCACAGCTTTTTCCATTCCTTCCTGTTTTTCGTCCTACTTCTCGTTCCATTCCAGGGTGTATATCTTTTCTCTACAGCACTTCTAAATTCATCACTCCGCTCTTTTCTCGACATTCTTCAAAATTTATTTAATAAATTTCGCTACGACAAGTACAGAAAACAACTGCGACAATATTTTCTAACTAATCGTGTGTTCGACCAAAGGAACGCCTTACCCGAGAGCGCCATGTCAGCACCGTCCATCAACTCCTTCAAAGCTCGAATAGCCCCTTTACTGAATTTATAAAACAATTTATTTATATATTATTTTTAAATATGTACTAATACATTTGTATTTTTGTTGTACTCTTGAGCATAACAAGCATTTTAGCTTCTGCTCTTTACATTGTAATATTAATATTAATAATAATAATAATAATAATAATAATAAGTTGCTAAATATTTTCAAAAACATGTCTTCATATTTTGCTTGTTACCAGAAATCATGGGTTAAATTTTCCTTGATTGACTTATGATTGTTATAAAGTAAACAGTGTAGACCAGTGTTTCTCAACAGGTGGTCCGCGGACCACCGGCGGTCCGCAGAAAAATTTTAGTGGTCCGCGAAAGTTTTTGTATGCGTATTTTGCAGTTTTTTTGTTATTTTTTATGCACATTTTTTATGCAAATAATTCATATTTTGTTCATTTTCTGTAACCTTTCTGTGATTTTCTACAAATAAAATAAATGTATTTAGTAGCACATTAAATATGTATGTTTTCTTGCAAAAAATTAATCAATAATTATTATTAGTGATCCGCGTTAGAAAATGATATATTTTACTGGTCCGCGGTGCGTTTTTAGTTGAGAAACACTGATGTAGACTGTTATGAGCTGTTTATAGTATATTTTCTGTATGTCTGTATGGTAGAAATTCTGACCAAACGGGTGGACATTACTTTGATCCGCATATAGAAAAAATTCGGAGACTTCGAGAAAATCCACCGCTTGAAAGATATATTCATGTATGTATGTATTCTTTATAAATTAATGTATATCCTTTTGTTTCAGGAGTAGTATCATGTTCTCCAAATCCTTGCAAGAATGGCGGTCATTGCCAACAGACAAACCGAGGAGAGTCGTATTGCAAGTAAGTCATTTTTAATTAACTTCAATTTATGATTGATGTATCACTGATTTATTATTTAAAATTAGATTTTAATTTTATTTTCTTTATGCTTAATTTCAACAATCGAAATTAAATTGTTTTGTTATCGATGTTGACATTGTTTTAAATGGGATATGTTGAATTTAACAAATAAATATCAACGCGATTTAACGTTACATTTAAAATAAATAAATATCTAAATAATCAGACATCCGTAGCGTGTATTTATCACCGTTTTATGCAACATTAAATTTAAAAATTAGGTCTCTCCAAATGGTTGTTGAAACAATATGGCGCTACTTATATTTTCAGTTTTAGTGAAACGCATCAGTTTATAGCACTCAAATAGTAAAGGATGGTTTCCAATTGACGTAGATGGAGAACGTAGAAATAAAACGTAGAACGTAGATTTTGTTTCTTTGGTTTACAATAAACTTAGAATATCGTGTCAAAACTCTTTAAGTTAACCTCTTTGTAAAATAAGTTTCTTAAAAAGTGTCGAATAACATGTATTTGTCAAATAATATGGACGACGATTTAGCAATGCTAGCCATTTTTATTGTTACTGTTATGCTAATTATTCGCTAACAACGTCGTAAACACAGAATATCTAAAGCACGATGGTAGTTTATACTCTATCTCAGAAAGACTGATAGTAATAAAATTTATTATTTGTAAAAGGGTATTGTTTTTTCATACAGAAGCGGCCCACAAAATATGAATAGTTCCAAACGAAATATTGTTAAAAACAACCGAGTATGCCGCACATATTATATGGGAATACGAACTAGGGTTAAACACAGTAGATCATAAAAATGTTACCCTAAAATTTTGAGGAAAAATATGGTCACAGGGGTGCGTTTAAAGATATGATAAATAAGGTCACAGGCGTGCGTTTAATAAAATGATAAATAGTAATATAGAAATACACAAAACCAATTTAAACGTGTTTAAAATGTGCACGCCACTGGTAACTGCCTGACAAAAAGAATTATTACTATCAGTCTTTCTGAGACCGAGTATAGCCCAATTTTGCAACCAGGGCCTCCACGTTGGTGTCAGCCGCCTGTGTGCAAACATACATAAGACCGGCTTTTCTAGAATCGAACCGAATGTCGCCCGTGCGTAAGCTTTCACAAGATCACCCTCTTCTAGTAGGGTTCTATAGAAACGACCCCAAATTCCGTCCATTTGTTAAATCGCCCCTTGCCGCGGCCTTAAGTCCATTCTACATTATACTTTTTTCAATACTATCCAACTCTGACGTCATTTCAACTTTTGATACTACAGAATATAGTGGGGGAAAAAAATAAGAGACAGTGATAAATTTTATATCTTCCATCTCTTATTACT
Organism: Liopterus haemorrhoidalis; assembly: GCA_963971575.1. Lineage (NCBI taxonomy): Eukaryota > Metazoa > Arthropoda > Insecta > Coleoptera > Dytiscidae > Liopterus > Liopterus haemorrhoidalis. The sequence continues at coordinate 17,530,573 of OZ020622.1, read as the reverse complement.
TTTCATTGCCAACTTAAAAATTTTTAGGTTCAGATGGCAGACAACAATTTGGTTATAGTAAACCAATTTATAAATATTGTTTAATTGTGCTAAGTTTATATTTAATTATATGATCTAAATAAACTACTAAAAGTTAAGTTGTAAACAAAAACTAAAAAGTTGGTGTTGGTACGACTGAAAAGTACAGACCTGTCAATCAAAAATTTGACCGGGGGTAGTTTTGGATGACAGTTCTGTACTTTTCAGTCGTACCAACACCAACATGTTTGAATGTATACGAAATCAGAGGGGCGGAGTTTATGACTTAAACAACCATTGGAAGCCGTAGGCGCAATTTTCAAAATATTAATGAACCTTGCTATATAAAAAAATACTGCAAATAATTAGAAACCCAAATAATGGTATTAGGCATTCGAATTAAAATTAATAAAAAAAAAATTTTACATAAAATTTGTTTTGGTATTCCAAATAATCATCATTCACTTACTAAATACCTGCGAAACCCTGAAATGTGTGAAAATACAAACTTCACAAAAAAAAATTGTATTCCGTGAATGGTGTTTACAAACGCTATGTCCTAGCTCTATTAATAACTGGATTACTGTGCCTAATAATCTTACGTCCAAGTTCAAAAACACAGTTTTTAATTACAAATGAAGATTTGAAATTGATTAATAAAAATAGTTTTAAAATCGTAATATACTTTTGTTGGTTCCAATTTCGAATAAAGAATCTGCTTTCTACATATTTGAGATAAGAAAGTAAATCTATTATCCTAAAAATCAATTAAATATATATAAAAAAACTTCTATTCATTCCTTGTAATATAAATTAATAAACCACGCCTTTTTTGTAACTATATTCAAACGGTACAGAATCATTTCTTTAGTACATTCAGTGATATAAATCAAGTGTATCTGACCCCGATCTGTACATCTTGAATACAACAGTGAATTCAGCCTAAACTAACCACAAATTAAACAATTTCTCCTGTCAAAAATGATACTGATATATGGATCGTATGTGTAAAAGCCTTTGAAAGCCCGATCCAATTTTTTAAAGTCTGCGGTTTTGGTTAATTTTGGATATTATCGCGTAAAAAGAATTTTTATTGGTACTTAACATTTTTTTGCGGTATAGGATTAACTGTTTTATGCAGAAAAGTATTTTTAAAGTAATTGTTTTATTTAATTGGGGCACATAATCGAGTTTATAACCTCTCTCTTCGTACACTTAACCTGCGTTCAGAGCTCTTTAAATTAGTTGACTTTTCATTGTGCGCTATGGATAAGTTTAGTATTCACGACTCCAAATAACAGTGAGACATCTGGTGGCGGATAGTAAATTAAACAGAAGCGTATATTTGTATAATATTTGTAGTGTGTAGTGCAGTTTATGTGAATTAAGACGCATTTTTAAATATAGTGACTTATATACAGTGATTTTTTTGCCGAAATATTGTTTGAACAGATAAATATTACGAAAAAACTTCTGACATATACGCTTCTCGTCGGCCATCAACTGTCGTACGCAGCGCCGCCAACGTTAGTTTGAGTCGCGAATAGTATTTGAAAATGAAATGATCACTCTCACTTACTGATTCCAATAATGACGGTATAACCATTACCTGCTGAGTTTATAGTTCTGTTAACAATAATTGCCAGGACCGTAATAATTATTTAAAATAAACGTGTTTTCTTATATGCTATTTAGAATGAATTGTATATACTAACATGACATTCCTTCACATTTTTATCAGGGTTAGGACTGGCTATATTTGAATTTTATAAGTTTTTATAGTCTATATTAAATACCAAATTTGCACAAATAATAATCATACTTTTTTTGGATCTTGTCAATTTATGATAATTTAATATTATTAAAATATTAATCATTATCACTATTTATTTCAACCATTATTAAATCACTATTATCATTGTTTATATCACTATCAGAGTTTGTGTCATCTATTCAATTTTAATTTTAAATTCCCTTAATACCTCATTCTGTTTACAGCAACGAATCTTAGGATTACTGCTATAAACCCATTACCGAGTTGTTAAGCTTCTTAACAAGAGTGGCCATTTTATTTTGGAAATACTATAGATAGTTTTAACGTTCAAGGCATCGTTACAGCTAAGGAAATTAGTGCGTTACGAATAGTGCGTCATCTGAGTGTTTTAAAACCAACTACGGTGGCTTCGTAAAATGATTATTATCTATTATCGTTTTCCTCATTCTGCTGTCCTAGATTTTTACTAACTAAATCTAACCTAATTACCTAAATTGATCATATTTACTTTGCGTCTTTGTAATTTTGACATTTTGTTATGGTTTGTAAAAGCATATAATGTAAACTTTCCGATGTAGACTGAGATAGCCAATGTGTTGATATGTCTGTTCTCATTAAAACAACTCACTAACTATAAGTTTGGAAAACTATCGACATAAGCTAAGATAAATTTTGTTAGTCATACAGTTTAAATAGTTCGTCTACTTTTGTGAAGTTTTGTTACCTTTCACAAAAATGATTCACTTATATGCAAAAAAATAACCCCTGAAATATGTGGCTATTTTTAATAATAATAATAAATACACTGAAAATTGTCAATGTCGGAAAATTGTCAATGTCAAATAATATCTGGAACTACGTTTATGATCAAATGCGTCAAGTACATCTAAAGTATGAACATTGTGAGATGAAAATTACTTACACAGCAAAGCGCTAAATTCAAACGCCTGTCAATCATTTATGCTCTGTATTACATAATGGTATATGTGGGTAGTTTAAAAAAAAAGGTATCAAAATAAGTACTAAACCAGATGTCCTAAAATACGTTTAATTTTTTTATATTCACATGTTTTTCTATTTCTAATATTTTTTAGGAACATATGTGTCTAAATCTTTATAAGTGTGTTTTTATAACACTCCCCTATCATAACCCTTTTTCCTAGTGCCCTATGTTAAAACCACATGTTGTTTTTTAAAAACAACTGTTAAATTTTTTTGTATGAATTTTTTAACAGTTAAATTTTTTCGTTTTTCTCACAGAACAAGAATATATTAATAAAGCGGAAAGAAAGTATTTGAATACATTTTTAAGTTTTTATGATTTCCTTTAACACTTCTAACCCTGTAATTTTCGAGTATTTGTCTTAGTTTTTAATTGATTTTTTCCTTCATTGTTTAATTGTTACAACAATTAGAGTTGTACCAAATTGTTTACTTCCAAGTAATAAATAAAAACTTAAATTTAATTGAAAAATTGGTTAAAATGATTAAAAAATATGAGTTTCTTCCGTTAAAAAACAACTATATTTCACTAACTTAATGATACTTATAAGTTTTGAACTGTTAACTTTTGACTAAAACTTTCTATTCAAATAGTTGCTATTCTCGAAAAAAAGGAAAAAAGCATTAGGTGCATTGGGTTTATAGAAGCAGTGGGTGCCATAACGAGTTTCCAAATAATGGATGGAACCCACAGTCTAATCCAAACGTTTAAGTGGAACTAAATGGGAATTTCGTTGTCTTAAGTTGTCACGAGAACCGAGCTTGTCTTGTTTATTTCATGTTTCATGTTGGTGGAAAAAATTCTTGTAAAAATTTAAAATAATGAGTGACATTTATTATAAAAAATTGATGTAAAGTGTGAATTTTTTACATTTCAGCGTTTTGTAGGTATTTAGTAAGTGATAACAATTTGTGGGTACATATTAAAAATTATAAATTTCGATAACTTTTTAAAGAATAAGGTACGCGCTGCCATCTAGAGAAAATAATCGTAACTAGGAATCGTAACTAATCTAGAGAAAAAGATCGTACTTGAGATGCGCTTGCATCAAGACTATAGCTATTCAGTTCTAGTCAGTTAATTATTGTGAACACTGTGTTACAATAACTACATAACTTTCGAATTAATTATCAAATCAGAAATTCTGACTATTCCGATTCACATTAATGTGCATTACTCGAAATTTTAAATTAACCCACCTGGGTTAAAGGGTGTGAGTTTTGCACATTATTGGCAAAAATCGTATTAAAATAAAGGATTAAAAAAAAAAAAAAACTACTCTCCGTTCTTTAATCTACGTCTTAAGAGCATTCATTTGATATCACACAAAAATTGATAATTATTTTTTTAACAACACAAAAAATTCGATATTTATCGATTTTTTTTAACGGCACAATTAATTAGATATTTATCGAAATACTGTTCTGATCAAAAATGCTTGTTAAACTATTCCGGTTCCTTTCAATGTACGTTTTTGAAATTTATTTCAGATTTTTAGATGAACTTGTCTGAGAAATAGGGTGGGGTACAAATGTTTTTTTACACGTTTTTGGTAATTCCCATAAAAAGATATTTCAGAAATAAAAATTTGTTTATTCAAGCATTAAGAGGTTCCCCTCACAAGTTTTTTAAATACATATTTATTTATATTTTTCCCGCGATGTGTTTTTTGAACTCTCTATAGTTTTACTATTGTATAGGTGAAAGAATTGTATAAGCATGCCAAATATCAAATTTCTATGTTCAGCCGTTTGGTTACAATTTCTACAGACCAGACAGAGAGACAAACACTAGAATGACGTCATACATACAAAACCTTAAAAATAGAAATACAAATTTCAAATTTTTGGAAGAAAAAATTAAGAAATGGGAAATTTGTATTAAGAATGGACACAAAAAACAAAATGTAATAAAAATGACGTTTTAAAATGACCTGTCAACTTAACCTGAATATTCTATGTATGATTTACAATAACTTATACTAAAGAGTAAAAGCCCGATTCAATTGTTACTAGATTTGGAAATCTAGTTCCTTAAACACTTGGAATAGACTTTAAGTGATTATTTTCTCTCTCGAAAATATGAATAATTTTTTAGCAGACTTTTGAAACTTTTTCTCTTCGAAATCTCGTAATTTTTACAAATTATGATAATTTTCAATTTATAGTTTTAAATATCTAACATCAAAATGAAGATTTTTTACATATTTTTTTTGTTCACAAATTATTTCAAAAATTGAACTAGCCTACTAAATCCCCATATACGTTTCCTGTAAATACAACAAACCTAGTCACTGTGTCCAATAAATAAAAAAATAACAATCCCTTTCAAAAAAATACACAATAGGCGCATCTGTTATAGTTACCAAAATGCTCGGTCCTTATGTTGCAGTACGTAGGGGTCAAATTGTCCGTGTTTTTTTGGGGTGTGCCTATCAATGGCTCAATTATAAATAGTGTAATCAGTTTTAATCGTAGTCTATTGTAGTACAGTTGAAGAGGACAATTTTTTATGTTAATCGGATCGGAATAACCCAACAAATACGAACAAGTGATGCAACAGAAAAACAGAGTTTATTGATAAATTCTGGAGGGTGATGGGATGAAGTTTTACTACATATTATGCGATCCTCTTAATGTTATTTTGTTTTAAAAAAACTTTAAATACTTTTATTGTAAGACCTACTTTGTAATACGACAATACGGACTCGCTGAATGCTCTGAACAGTATCCAAGATCCAGATCCAGTGCATCCTCTTGTACTAAAGATCTGACCACTCCACAACCTGAATGCTCAGAATTTGAGGGTAGGGCTGTTTTGGATACCGGAACATGTTGGTATTAAAGGTAACTAAGCGGCTGCTGTAGCTGAAAAAGCCGTCTTCCACAGACCCATGATTGATGTAAGTTTCATATTTCCAAATGACGCAGAGTCATATCAAACATCTGGTGTTAGCCAAATGGCAACATGATTGGAACAGCAAATGTAACATTGAGGCAGATGCTGTAGCTGCAAAAGCCGCCTCCCACAAACGTATGATTGATGTAAGTTTCATATTTCTAGATGAAGAGTCATCTGAAATATCTGGTGTTAGCCAAATAGTAACATGATTGGAACATCTTACAAAATGTTAAGTTGACACATTTTAAGGTAGACGTTAAACCATGGGGTGCTTCCTGCAGGATTAACCGCATGGAGAAAACCGCCATCACACGACTCCATATAGGCGTGACCCCATGGAAACCTCCTGAAGTGAAGATCTTGTGATCCTGTGTTACACCTTTTAACTTAGTGTGTACAGTTCGCGGATGTCAGGGAGAGGTTAGCCCTGTGCTACAACTTGTCAGTTGTAGGTGATGGCAGGGTATTCATGGACAGGCTGATACTCTTCCTCAGGGACTCGAATTTATTGTTTTATATATGAAATTTTGCAATTAATTTTAAAGTGTTATTTATCTTGATCCGTGATATCCGATAGTAACTGCGCCCTTGCAGTCTCTTACCATCACCAGTGATTGTTCAGTTTTTCGAATAGACTTGTATTTTAATTTATTTGTGTTTGTCCGTGCAAAATTTCTTTTATTGAGTATGTGTAGAGGATTTTATTTATTTATTTTGTGCTTAATTTGTTCTTTTTAATATATATTGTCTAGTCAAGGATGGGTTGTGAACAAGACGCAAATAGCCATTGTTGCACTGCGTCAAATATTTGAACTAATATACGATGACTTATAAGTCACAAGCATTGTCCCTAGCTAATCAACAAAACATAAGCTACAAATATCCCAAAGAAAGAAGGAAATAATATTGGTAAGGGTCACATTCGGGGACAGAGTTTTCAAAGGCACGTTAAAAAAAAATATTAAATGTAAAATGGAAATTGTAAAAAGAACCACCAAGAAACTAAAATGGTGTTGGGCAGGACACCTTTGAGTAATCACGGACACTTGCTGGAGTAGAAGGATGATCGACTGGAAACTATTGGGACGAGAATAAAGAAATGGAAAGGCGAAATAAGAAGTACAATTGGTAACTAATTGTACTTGCTAAAATCAATTGAATGTTCCATGGGCAACTCGAAAATGTAGCCGAAACATGGTGTATTGTGTATGCACAAGCCGATCTAATCTGGAAATGGGCGCATATTTATTACTGAAGAATTTTATTGGCACTTTCCCCGCTTTAAGTTATTTCGAACGGCAGTAGAGGGAAAAAATGGTCGAATTTGGAGGAGCCTTTGCCCGTAAGGGCATGACTAAGGCCCATTATTGTTATACGTAACAAGGTATAAAGGGTTTAACTTCCTTAAAATAATTCAAACATTAAAACAAGTTTCTTGACTTCACACAATATTTTAAATACTGACCAGTGTATCTATAAAATGTAAGTTAAAAATTTTAAATATATTTCCCAGTTAAAGTACCGCTAGGTAAGCAACGTCTCGTCAATAACTGATCAGATCTTGTTCAACAGAATCATTCCGTTTGTGTAATACTGCATGTGAGTTGAAACACGGTGAAGTCGTGACCGACCATCGAACAGACCCCAACAGGAAACGCTAAGAAAAATGAATATGTAATATAAAAGATCTGTTAACCCACCGGACACTTAAATAAATTAGATCGCAACTTAAGTTAAAGAAAACACTTTTAAGAACAGTGGATTATTTCTAAAAGAGCAATAGAATCATTCATAACACTCAAAATTTAGAAATATACATGAAATATTGTACGTAGTCAATATTACATAAATAGGAATAGACCTTGGAGAATCGGATTTGGAGCTCTTCTTATAACTTGCACCATTTTTAGGGTTTTGTAGGTATGACCACCAAAAAACACATAACGTCACTCATGTGTCTATCTGTCTGTAGGATGGAAATTGTAGCCAAGCGGCTGAACATAGAAAGTTGAAATTTGGCACGTTTGCACTTTGACCCACATGTAGGAAAAATGATGAGAGTACAAAAAAATACATCACGAGATGAATATAAATATTTTTTGAAAAATTTGAGTAGGGTTTCAAATGAAACACCTTAATGCGTCGATAGACAAATTTTTATTTTCGAAAAATCATTTTTTTTTTATTGGATTTTCAACAAAAATATGTCCAAATTTTTTTGTTCCTCACCCTATTCCCAGATGGATTGATCTAAAAATCTAAAAAAAATCCCAATAATGTATATTGATCTAAACCGGGAATGTACGTACAGGAATTTTTGATTAGTTTTCGTTTATGGAAAATATTGCAGTTTTTGTGTTTTTAAAAAAATTTATTATTTTTTAATTCATGGCTAAATAATGACTAATATTGTTACAGTTTTTTGTATTTGAAGCTTAGGTAGTGACTTTTTTTAAATTAAAAATTTAATAAAAAATTTCAGTAGGCTTCGCCTACTATTAAACGTCGTGATTCAACCTATTGTTTGAATTACTTTAGTTTTTTTTTGTTATTACGGTATAAAAGCGGAATAAATCATTTATAGTAGTAAAATACTTATAAAATAAATAACACATTGTTAATAGTGTGAAATAGGTTTCTTAAATTAAAAAAATTAAGCCATTTATCAATATATTTCTTATTAATTTAATGAAGACTTGAATACTAAGCAAATGCAGGAAAAAATGCTGGGATTTTTAATTTAAATTTTATTGAGACATTTTGAAAGGTGCCATTTCAGAATTATCACCCTATGGATGTTATCTAATATATATCGCAATGTATGTTTGATTGTGTGTGGGAAGGCTTCGTGCCATGTCGTAAGACTTCGTGAAATTGACCTGCTCTGCCGAATGAGTTGGGCTGTTACACGTTACACGTACCAGTTTCCAAAACCCTACATAAAACTATTTTGATAAATTAAACGCTTTTAAATTAAATAACTAAAATCGAAGTATTTAACCCTTCATTGAAATAAATTGAATTTTTTTATTTTGCAGTAATCATTTATTAAATATCGTTTAATATATCTACTTTATTTTTTTCCCTGGTAACGCCGGGTATTTCTGCTAGTTATAAATATAGAACACCGAAAATGAAGTTTCCGTCTTAGTTACGTATTACAAGATGAGATATATCATACCTACTTAACCCTAAAACTACTTAAATTCATCGTAATGGTGACATATTTTGACAAATTTATGAACTATGTTTTCTTTTATCTTTTTAATTATAAAAATGTAACTATATATCCACTTGTGTTTGAATTATTATTTTAACTAAATAAACTGAGTTATCAATAGCTCTTATGTGAAGTGGTTTGATGGAGTTACAGGCAAGTCTCCCACTTGTAACTACAAACATTTATAAGAGTACACATTTTTCATATCCGACTCAATCTCGATCTCATGATCGTTAAGTAAATATAATTTACAATCAACTTTCACAAGATACCTTTATACTGTTTCTTTTCTCACAAACCCATAACCATGAGTGGGAGAATATTATTACTGTATTAAATTTTAAATAAATATTCGTTTAATACTCCTTGGAATTTTATTTAAAAATTAATTTAAATAAATTGGTCTTATAAAAAGTTCTATGTTTTCGTTAACGGTACGTATAACCCCCACAGATTATAACTTTCTTATATAAAATCTGAAATAAAATTAGAAACAATCTATGCATCAAAATTGTAGCGCATTTTTATCTCTCTGATAGGATATTTTTAATTGTAGAGAATATTTTTGTAAAAATGTTATCGCTGAATAACTTAATAATAAATATCAAACAACCATTTTCTTATATTTTTTAAATATATTTGTCGGTTTCAAATAACTTTTATACTTAATTATAAAATTAAATGATTTTCACCCACTTTCCCACTTTCAGCACTTTTATTGAGAACCGCGGCAAATTCGAGATGGTGGCAAAAATAAAACACCAAGTACAATAACTATAAGTAATTTTTACAATAGAATAAAAGAGCTATAAACACATTTGTTGAATGAAGCTTTAGCTATAATTTGCCGCGTCATACGCAAATATGCGTCGATTTATTTATAAGATGGCGTCTATAATGCAATTTGTTTATCTAAAATTACATAACATTTTTTTTTACAGTTAAAAATATCCTATTAGATAGATAAAAACTCGCTACCAATTTTGATGTATAGATTGTTGGTAACTTTATTTCATATTGTTAAGAAATTATAGTCCGTTTAAACATTAGAATGCAGTATTGCTGTAATGGGAAATGTGAGCGGTGTTGCCAAATATTGTAAAAGTATCAAAAATGTCAATAAATACAAAATATTATGCGGAATTTTATGTTCATTTATTGTTAATTCATTGAAACTAAATGGATAAATTATCCATAATTCTCGTATAATTTACAAAACTCAGGTAACACGGATCAAAAATGAATAACCATTTGTAGAATAACGTGTCTTCACAGATCAGTGCGTTTTACAGCCGGCAACGTCGCCCAGAAAGCAAAGTATAGCTTTATTGGGAGAACTCATATGAGAGTATGAAAAAGAAATACATTTTCCTGTACTGCATTCTAATGTTTATACGGACTATACCATTGTGCTTCCACTTAACAAATATATTTATAGAATAATGTGTTTTAAAATGCAAGACAAAATCTACAACATTGATGAAACCAAATTGGTTGAAAAGAGATTTAAAAGGGGATACATATCTTTTTTTTTCTTGATTTCATTGGGTATATCATTGAATATCTTTGGACCGTTTTGTTGAGCGTACCATTGGAATTAACATAAATAATTAATCACTAATGCATATCGTATTTACGCTCTCTTGCAAACTTGCTATTTTGTAAATACCAGGTTTAAGAAAGAGGCCAACGATATGTAAAAGTAAAAAAGATGTTTAGCAAAATAGATGGTTTGGGGGCTTTTGAGCTGGTCCTGCTCTAAGGCTCATGATTCCTTAGTCTTACATTGGCACTACCCTCTGTAAAAGTTTATTCGTCATTTCAATTTCAAGAATTTTTATTTTTATTTTTGTGGTTATTAATTACAATTACATACATTTTTAAATTATTGTCATTAATCCTAAATAACCTATTTTTAAACAAATTTTGCAACTTAAAGAGATTATGTTTTTGAGTAAGATTTCCGTTCTTAACATATAATTAAAAATATATTAATTACAATTTTGAAACATGTATTCGGTGTATTTCATGTAAATTTCAGTGGTTTAAGAAGGTGAAATTTTTTATCCTTGAGCTCGATAATGATTATATGAAAATCGAATTTACACCTGTCCAATAAATACATATTTATAATCAAATATTATGGAAATACATACATATTTAGTTATTTATATAAAAAATGATCTGGCTAAAGTTTTTTCACGATAAATAAAATGACGTAGTAGTTTATAAATTTCCTGTGTTTTTAGTTATTTGTTTACAAATGTCAAAAAGTTAGGTTATATTCAATTACTTCTGCTGTTTGCCATTAATCATGATATCTCTCGGAGAAATTTACGTCATTGTGACACAGCTGCCGCTAGTGGATGTTCTGCTTATTAGTATTCGACGTACATTTATTATCTCACTCTCGAGTGCATGGACATTCATGCATTCATATTATTGCTTGCTAATGCTATCGCACATAAAGTTTGTTTATATCATTTTATATTTTGATCATCTGTTTTAAAAATTAACGAAAATGAAAAAATAATGGGTATCATTGACGTTATTTGCAGAAATCTTAATCTAAGACACTGCTCTGGCCAACTACAGTGGGTGGCCAAATTATTAGGGACAGTGCAGATTTTTTGTAATTTTCAAATGAATTTAATGAGGAAATAAGTGGCTTTGGGTCTCGTATTTATTTTTATTCATTAGAGTGCTTTATTTAGAATATAAAACGGCATAATTGCTTATTCATAATAATTTATTTTTGTATAAAAAGTGTTAATTTAACAAATTAAGTAAAATCTTAATATTTTGTAATGCTACCCTTTGCTGCGATTGCGGCTTCCAGGCGTTTGGGCATGCTTTCTATGCAGACTTTTGCGTTGTGTCGGAGATTGGGGTTGTGATGCCACTCTCTGATAAGGGTTTCTATAAATTGCCGCTTGGTGGTGATGAATTCTTTGGCGATCTCCCGCTTTTTAAAATAATAATGATATCAGCAACAAGAATATAGAAGAAAAATGATTTAAAAACAATGTATTTTCTCACAAAATGCATTTAAACTTGAAAATTACAGGGAGGGTGTGCTGTACCTAATAATTTGGCCACCTACTGTACTTCACTAAAGGGCGGTATTTGAAACTGTTTAGTAATTAATAACTTTCTTATGGAAAAAGATATTAATATTCTTTGTTGCTTCATATTTTCTGTTTGCCATTCGTTGAGATGCAAATACTAAATGTTATTAATTCAGTGGCGCGGCCAAGGGGCGTGCCCCTCCCCCAAAGAAGAAAATCTGTTTTATGTAAATATATGTTTATATTTAACCTTTTGTTTTTTTAGGTCCTCACTTGTATTTCAAATGAGAACATTATTCATAATTTAAATAATAGTCACCCGGTCTCCCTCAAAAAAAAAAAAAATCCTGGCTGCGCCATTGTATTAATTTAATATCATTACACAAGTCTATTATATATATTTTTTAAAATTAAAATTACCCTATTAGATAGCTATTGTTTGTCTTGGCCGCTCCATCGCAATATTTCAGCCGCTTACCAATTATGGTGAACTAGATAAACCCATGGACGGGCGTTATACATATATACGTAGATTTTGACATTTTATTTAATTATCCAACCCACATACCTGATAACAAACTCAGGAGCACAATTTTGTATATAATTTTTGATAAATAGAAATGAAGAAAACAATAGCTATCAAAGTTAAGCAATAGGTTATAAAAGAAATGGACGGTACACCGCTCATGTAAACATAAGTTACTTGGAAGAAGTGACACTTCGCACAAATTTCAGTTCCTGGATTAAAATTTTAGATAATGGCATAAAAATGGTACATTTTACGGTCAATAAACATTGATTACACGGTAGAGAAAAATTTGCTGTAAATTTCGGTGTATAGATTGTTACTAATTTTATTTCAAATTGTTAGTTTTGTAGGAGAAATTTGTAAGAACTCAAAGGTTGTGCCTCCTCTTATACCCTTTTCACACTAGATCTTTAAGATCGGATGTTAAAGTGAATGTATCTTTAAACGCTAATGTGAAACCGTATGGCCTCGTCTAAATACAAGCGATGTTTAAGACAGAGATCTGCGTCTTAAATTTCGTCCGCATTGCCAACTTAATTTCTATTGTAAAAAAATACTCCTTGAATTTGTGCTGTCAACATTTTATATTATCATAAACAAGAATACTGTATTATATCGACGTTATAAGAAGTTTATACTTATTGTTATAATAAAATTATTTATTTTAATAATGTGTTTAATAAAATACGGAGCTACAATAATTGAGATAAAATGTATCGACTTACATGTTAATACAGGTGTAATATATTCTTTATTGTAGTGCCTTTATTGTAGAATGAAATGAAATATCCTTAATTGTTTATAATAATTCAAAATGTGCGTCTGCGCAGACAGTTCAAAACTGGTAATTTCATGACGCTAACTTAAGGACAAAATTACTGTAGCTGATGACAGCACCAGAGATTTAAACATCAAGTGTGAAAGCATACCGATCGTAAATATCGGTGAACTTTAAGTTCACTCGTCTTAAAGATCTAGTGTGAAAAGGGTATTAAGAAAGAATTTATTTGACTTTCTGTATACGCTCCGCTTGTAATGTTTATACTACATAAAGCAACATCACAACTTGCCAATGTACTAATTTTGCAATATGTATATGTTACACAACGTATCAACTTAGTATATATTTCTACTATTAACGGTTAAATTTATAATTAATACAGATATTTAGCTATGAGCCGGAAGCGAAGCATACCAACTCATGGGAGAACATAGTTAATGCGTACTCCAACCTGATTCTCGGCATTTAGATCGTTTTATTGGCCTTTTTAATTTCAGAAAACATTCTGAAAATTGTAATGAGAGAGATTCTCTGTTAGTTTTGCTCTTCACATTACTTAGATTTCAAGTGGATAATCTTATCTTCTAACAGTAACACAGTTTTTGCAAATACCAGATCTCCACACTGAAATTCAGAAAAGCGAAATTTTTTGAAAAATAGTCAAAAAGTTCTGGAAAATTTGAATAGAACTGTTCTTTATAGTTCTATTCCATTGTTTCTTAGTGTTCTTGCGATGTTATTTGAACTGAATAGATTTCGTTTCTTATTAAAAGCGAGCTTAGCCTGAGCAATTCTGCTTGTGATGTCCTTCTCTGATCTGTTATCTTATATATTGATAACAGATCCTAGGTGTGCGAATTCTTTGACTTGTGATAACGTCTGGGCGTCTATTTTAATTGATGTTGTTACATCATCGGTATTTCTGCCACACACTATTGTTTTGGTTTTGGCTATATTCAGTCTCATGAAGAATTCATCATTTAGGGTGGACGACATTTATTTTTAAAGCAGATTGCAGTTCTTCTGCACTATTTGCCAGCATAGCAATATCGTCAGCATATCTCAACATGTCGATGTTATGTCCATGTATTTTGATGTCGACGTTTATTTTTTCTCTGACAGAATTTATGGCTTCCTGAATGTAGGCGTTTAATATAATTGGCGATAAAGCGCAGCCCTGTCTTACATCATTCCCCTAAATATATAGAAATCGTTCGATCCGTGGAAAAAATTTGGAAAACAGATTTTGGTTAATAGTGAAACAATAGAGCAGGGGCCGGCAACCTTTTTTACTAAGTGGGCATGTTTCAGAAATGCAGGAGTTCGGCGGGCACCGTAGTACAAGGGGTGGGGGGGTGTAAAATTTAAACATAAAAATATTAATTATCATAAAAAAAATACATAATATCAAAGTGATAATCACTTATGCGATATTTCACAATGAAAATTCGCGGCCAATTCGTTGTAATGTGGGACATAAGTAGAATTTCCAGTTCTCAGGCATTGGTCCAAATGAGCATCAGTGAGGCCTGTTCGGTATTTTGATTTTAAGTATTTCATATTAGAAAACATACATTCACAAGCATATGTCGACGCACAGAGAGACTTCAATTTTAGAGCACATTTTCTCAACAATGGGTAGCTATTCCCATTCACCAAGTTCCAGAATTTTTCTTCGTTTCTATGTGATTTTAATTCAATGTCATTTGTTATATTTATAACTTCCAATTCTAAGTCCTCCTTATTGGAAATACCGAAATATGTTGCGATTTTATTAGTCACATCATCTTCTTTTTCAGAAAAAGGACTAATAAAAAATGTTAAAAATGTCTCCAATTCGTAGAAGTCTTCAAATCTGGTATTAAATTCTTCCAATAATGTATCAAAATGTTTGGCAAATTGATGGGTGGAAGCATTTCCATCGCAATAATTTTCTATTACTATTTTTAAATTTGGGAAATGTGATAAATTATCTTTCTCCATATGTGATTTCCAGAGGGCCAATTTAGCTTTAAATGCATTTACCGTACTTATCATTTCTTATCATTTAATGAATATTAAATTATATTTATTTATAAAACTATAACACTTCTAGTCTTCTTGACAGTACTTTTATTACTAAAAGCGGCTCGGAAATAGAATTTCGCATGGTTAGGCGGGCACTTAGAAATTGCTTATCGGGCACCGCGTGCCGACCCCTGCAATAGAGCAAGTTGGGGAATTTTTGTGGAATCAAAACTTAACCTAACTGACTCACGAAGAGAAAAAGTAGTATCTTTTTGTGTAACACAGGTATCAAATCTAAAAAAAAACTCTAATCTAAAACTAATTACATTATAAAATCACGATTCTATTGTTTTATTCAAAAGCCGAAACTATAATCACTCTAATACATTTATCATAAAAATTTTTCAACAACACATTACCAAAATGTATCTTGAAATACTATAATCATTTGAGACCAAGAAACTCATCTCTAAAAAGTACATTACCGAACATTAAACTGAACAAAAAAATATAATGATTCAACAAAAAATACCAAGCCATGTTTATGATAATGCTTGGACGTTCAGAGTGGAGTCAATAGTTGATGGTTGGTAGGCTCGACCTTTCAGCGAGGTACCACGAATTCTAAATTACCATACAAAGAGTTAGAATTCTATCATAATTGCTTAAGAAAGTATCAGGTTCTCAATTGAAATTTTGATTATGTATTTGGATATTTGAAGGAATAG
Source organism: Liopterus haemorrhoidalis (assembly GCA_963971575.1). Lineage (NCBI taxonomy): Eukaryota > Metazoa > Arthropoda > Insecta > Coleoptera > Dytiscidae > Liopterus > Liopterus haemorrhoidalis. The sequence continues at coordinate 17,514,544 of OZ020622.1, read as the reverse complement.
TTTCCAAAAGTATAAACCTTAGAACAGCCATATCACAATCTTTACAACCAAAGAACACAAGGTGGGCGATACAAAGTTTAATGGTGTTTTTAGGCTTTTGTAGGTATAACTAAGTATGTCATGTCGAAAAGTACATAGGGGAGACTGTTGTAACTTGAGCATAATGTACCTTGGAACGATTTTAAGTTCCTGACCTTCTTTAACATCTAAGGGCTTCTATGTGATATACGAGGTGTGTAAATTAAGTAACCGGACTGATTTTTTTATTATTATTTTTTTTTATTCGAATAGAATTATAATTCAGTATTGTCTCCCTCAAAATAACTTCCTTGGGAAGCCACACAACGCTGGAGACGGTTCTTCCATTCCTCATAGCAGTGCTGGAACTCGGATACTGGAATAACTCCCAGCTGGTCGGTTACGGACGTTTGAATGTTTTCGAGTGTCCCAGAATGATGTCCCTTGAGGTGATTTTTCAATCTGAGGAAGAGAAAAAAGTCACAAGGACTCAAGTCAGACGAATAAGGAGGCTGAGGAGCCACAGGAATGTTTTTACTGTGAAAGGTTTTTTGGAACCATTTTTGGGCAGATTTTTCTCTTCCCCAATTCATTGGTCAAAATCTGATGAACGATAGTGTAAGTCAAATTCAATTCTTCCCCGATCATCTAAACGCACAAGATCCCGGATTCTGTCGACATTTTCATTGGTTCTTGAAGATGAAGGCCTTCCGTTGCGTGATTCATCTTCAATCAACTGTCTTCTTTCTGAAAATGCCTTAAACCACCAAAAAAACCGGGGCCCTTGACAAAACACTGTCTCCGTAGGCCTGCTGAAGTTTTGCAAGAGTTTCGTTGCACTGTGCCCAAGTCTGAAGTAAAACCTGATAGCACAACGTTGCTCAAAATGAATGTCAGTCATTTTTAGAACGCACTAGAAAAAACTGTTTCACGAAAAAAAGCTACGGACAACAAAATTATTCTAGCGAGTTCAAACTCGTACAGAAGGCGTAACACATGTTTACCTCTCGCTCCGCCAAGTCCCGCGGCCCTAATGTTGCCAGATTAAATGCTATGTTGCCAGTCCGGTTACTTAACTTACACACCTCGTATGTAGTGTATCTATTTTGTTAGACAGTAGCTTGTTGGTTCCTTTTGTTATCAGTTCGCTTGCTATTAGGTTATTATGAAAAAAGGTATTTAAGTTTAAAAGTAAATGTTTTAACATTTTGATATACTTGTATCGTGTTTCCTATGTAGTTATTCTCTATCATCTGTAATGACAACATTATGCAATAAACTTTTGTGAATATTTATACAACATTATTTTGTACTCCAGACATAACCTGTATAGTTTTTCGCCATTTTTACGATTTTACGCACCGTCTTGTACCTTGGAACTACAACAAGTATTGTACTTTGATTTTAGTTCCTACAGTCTAAAATAGTTATATTTATCATACTTTTGTAAACTACTATTAATGACATTAATTTTTTCATAAAAATATTACTTTTTTACTAATTATTTATTAATAGTAATTAACATGAATGAATGTTTCAATGTGTAAGAGGGTATACTCAACTCAAAGGTAAATGTACACGACCTTTTCTACCATGGAACATTTTGCAAGAGTTTTCAAAGTAAGAACGCGAGGAGAAAATGCTGATGGGTTAAGAAAATTCAGTAATTCGACTTGAACCGATTTTAAAAATACGCGCACTTTTTTATCTGTCATCACTCTTCATAAGATAATTATCTTTTTCAGGGGTGGGGGTGAAATTATTGTCTCCTCTCGCCTAAATTCTAAATTATTACCGTGTTCTGTTAAACTTGTAATCTCCTTTTATTATGTTCTCTTGTGGTCTAACTTAATATTTAAAGTTTAAAATTCCTTTAAATCTTTAATCTCCAGAGATTACTTGTAGTTTAATCCGGGTTTAAATTATATTGTTTGGAAAAGGGCATAGCTAAGTTACCTTAGCTGTAATCCTTTTTCAAAAGATTATTAACCGAGGAAGGTTATTTTGAACCTTGTCAGGGTGTTAATCCTAGAAAATTAAACAAATCTCTGTAAGATTTCGAATTACACGGAGGATTATAGAGAGGGAGGTATGGTAATTATACCATTTTAGACTTTTCGATATTTTTATAGATAAGAATTAATTGTTCAAATAAGCAGAACAAGAAATTTTAATCAGATATGTATTTATAATATAAACCAAATTTTCTTAAAGCATAATCAAAATGCAAAAATTTGAACCCAAAACTATCAAACAAGGCTCTCAGTATTAGCTGAAGAGTAAGAAAAGGTAGCTGAAAACCAAAACGTAACTCGGAGGAATTATAACTGTGGACAGACTGGACCAATGGTTGTACTATATCTTCTTTTTGTTTTTTCTTTTATGTTATATCTTTCTTTGTAAGTTATGTAATTATTCTGTTCACTATCTGTTTGTTTTGTTTGTTACTGCTTGTATATTATATGTACAGTGGGTGGCCAAATTATTAGGGACAACACACCCCCCTGTAATTTTCAAGTTTAAATGCATTTTGTGAGAAAATAAATTGTTTATAAATCATATTTCTTCTATATTCTTGTTGCTGGTATCAATATTATTTTAAAAAGCGGGAGATCGCCAAAGAAATCATCACCACCAAGGGGCAATTTATAGAAACCCTTATCAGAGAGTGGCATCATAACCCCAATCTCCGACACAACGCAAAAGTCTGCATAGAAAGCATGCCCAAACGCCTGGAAGCCGCAATCGCAGCAAAGGGTGGCATTACAAAATATTAAGATTTTACTTAATTTGTTAAATTAACACTTTTTATACAAAAATAAATGATTATGAATAAGCAATTATGTCGTTTTATATTCTAAATAAACCACTCTAATGAATAAAAATAAATACGAGACCCAAAGCCACTTATTTCCTCATTAAATTCATTTGAAAATTACAGAAAATCTGCACTGTCCCTAATAATTTGGCCACCCACTGTATATTGTTTTTGGCTCAGATACCGTTAAATATATAAATGGTAATAATAATAACAAACCCCGGAGCCCAATACCGTGTTGAAACCCTGAGACTTCGTGTGAAACCCTGAAACTGCAGGTGAAACTCTGAAACTCCGGGTGAAACCCTGAAAGTCCAGGTGAAACCCTGAGAGGTGGTTATCCTACCCTCGACTGATAGTGCCCAAAGAAGAAGAATTACAATAATATGTATTTATAACGTAATCCAAAATTTCTTAAAGCATGATCAAAATGCAACCAAATGTTAAGATGTCAATGTGGCAACAGGTATCCTCAATCTGGCAACGCAGTATGGTCAGTGTGCTCTGTGTTGATTACCTGGCGGTCGGCAAGGTGGGGCCTACTCTGTTAGGACAAGAGAGGGGGTTCGAGAAGCGAGGGACGGCCAGGGCCCCAGGGCACCTACATCCACCGACCGGGTTCCCACGATTGTAGCGCTCTGCTGATCTGAGCTCACTCTTGCTCTTCCAGCCATATTAGATCTCTTCAATATTATTTTAATTGTTGGATAATATATGAAAATTTTATAGTAATTAATATGTAAAAATATTTAATATTCAAGACACTACCTAAACTTAACAATTCTTACCGAAATTTGGAGCTACAGATGTTTGGTTCTGTGTTAAGAAAGATCACAGTCCAATATTGGTTAATTTTGAGAGATTAGTTTTTGAACTTAAGAGAATTGATTCAATGTATTAACTTTATATGTAGCCGACCGGCGTAGCGTAGTGGTAACACATGCTCTGCTTTGCAAAGGTCTCGGGTTCGAATCCCGTTCAGACATGGAATTTTTCACAAATAAATATTGTCCTGGCTAATTGCCAAAGCAGCAAAGGCCATTAACATTAAACTAAATAAAAAACAAAACTTTATATGTAATGTAGCTATAGTTGGTATAGTAACATGTAAGGTAATGTTTACGTTGATTACAATGACCTGTATTCAATTTAATTTTTTGGTTTGTAAGGAGATTTTAGTTGCTATAGTAACTACCATCACCAATAACTCCAAAATAAACTAGACTAACATGTAATGGTTGAATTGAGTTGCGATAATATGTGTTAATTTTCTAAAGCCTGGTGTATAATAGATCCATAACATATAAACTCCATAACATAATCAATGACTTTCGTTGTTCTGTTTATTCTAAATAGAAATTTGTATTATAAACAGCATAACGAAATCCATTCATTATTTTATGGAGCTATGCAATGCACTTGTGCTTTGGATCTATTATAAATGAGTTACCGACAATCTTAGCCAGTGTTGTGCTACTTTTATGGACCGATTACATTTTTTTCAACGGAGTGCCACAAGTACTAGTAAGTTACAATTCCTCTGCTTTTGTAGTAAACGCATATATAACGAAACCTATATAAACAGTTTTTAACAGGGATCTTACAGTTATTTACATTATTTTTATTATTATCCGAGCTATAGATAGCTCAAGAGTAAGAATGCGGAGGCGTTTAAACCAAAATGGAAGACACTTTGAACACTTGTAAATAAAAATACTTTACTTTCAAGTTGTTATAATAATAATAATAAATTTATTTCGTGCCTTTCGGCTTTGAAAGGATTGATTTACATACTGTAACATTTATATATACCAGCGGTTCCCAAACTTTTTAGACCGCGACCCGGTACGAGGTTTTAAAAAACATTTATTTACAAAACAAATATTATTTTAAAGCAGTAGCTTTATAGTAATAAAGAGTAATAAATAGTAATAAAGAGTATAGTATAGTAATAAAGAGTATAGTATAGTAATAAAGAATATAGTATAGTAATAAAGAGCACAAATACACACTATTCTAGTGATTAACTGACGTAAAAAAAAATAATATGTACAAAAAAAATCTTTTTTGTGTTTTTACAATTTTTTTCGCGACCCGGCAAAATTTTTCTGCGACCCAGTGCCGGGTCGCGACCCACACTTTGGGAAACGCTGATATATACTATTCTATGATACATAATAATTAATTTTTTCTTCTTTCCAAGACTGATTTCATTCAGGCTAGGCCTCACCCCGATTCATCTAGTACAGTGTTTTTCAACAGGTGGTCCGCGGGTCAGTTCTTGGTGGACCGCGCACACAAAATTTCATTAGTATTAATAATGAGCCTTTATGCAAAAATTATGTTTTTCTTGAAGTTGGTAGTCCGCGGTTAGTGTGGAATTCTGAAAGTGGTCCGCAACTGTCGAAGGTTTGAGAAACACTGGTCTAGTAGGTCTTATGTTTTCGTGGTTCTGGCTGCATTCCTTCACAGTTTCTTAGGTGGTCTATTGTTTCTTGTTCTTCTCTGCAGATTCTACATATTTTCTCCGTTTCTTCCATCCAATAATTGTTTGCCCTCTCCTCGTTGCCACATCTGAATCTTGCACCTTCTGGTTCCTCGTTCCTTCTGCCAGGTATCTGGGTAAACCAATAGTGGTTATATTTTTGTAAACTTTGTTATATGTAGAATCTTGTCTTTTGTTATACGGTTCTTGAAACTGCATTTCTTGGTCATTTACTACTATTATGTTTGTCATCTGTTTACACCCTCTTCTTCTTTTTGTGACCTCTTCTATGGAAAAACCGTTCCGTTCGTAATATTTTCATCTTCTTTCTCTTTTTCCAGCACTCTTCTAATATTGTGTTTTCCGTCAATATAATTCGCTCTTCATATTGCCTGGTTCTTCTCCCTGTTGGTACTCTTATTTTCTCCCTCTTGGTTTCTTCCAGTATGACATAAATTGGTGTTTGTCGGTTGAGTCTCATGGTCCATTATAGGTATTTGCCGTGCATTTTTTCTATTTCTTCTTGTTCTTTCAACTTTCAAGTTGTTATAGAGAATACAATTTTTCATAAACCGTAAAAGATATTTAAAAAAACAGCTGTGGCCACCTCAGGACTGGCCGCCATCACATAGTACTTGCATAAAATATATTCTAGCAGCAGAGTAGAAATAACGTGGCCTAATATTTTCTAACAGAGATATTATTTATCAACTTGTGCCGTTGATTTCAAAAGCTTAAATATGGAGTTTCAAAAATATCCTTTTTTCCGAAATTGCTCTGTACGTGTACACGGACAGACAAACATTATGCTAAAAATAGTCAAAACGTTATGTAGGGACCTCAATTCGTAGAGATCCATCGAAATGTCAAAATCAGTATGATCACAATACCTCCCTTATATATGTTGGCGGTCGGAGAAAAAAGTACAAGTTGCTTCTTTTAAAAAACTCTATCCTAAGATACCCAACATTCTCATTTATGTTCTCATTTAAAAAATCTAAGTTCTCCTTGATATCCTATACTTCCGGTTTGGTCCGGAAAATTTCAGTACTACCATTCGATTTTTTGGATAATCTTTGGTCATTCATTTTTTTCCAACTTGCTCACACTGCGTTTTCGAGAAAAATCGTGTTCTCTCGTTAATTTTGATACAGCCTTTATGTATATGAAGATATGAACTTGTCTATTAATCCTACAAGTACCATTTTATAATTCCATAGCGAATGTTTGTTAAATCTTATCTCAATTTAAACAAATGAATAGTCTATATTTTTACACAGATTCTACTGTTCTCTAAATATGCCTATCAGAGTCTAAATCTTCTAACTCTTGCACTCTTGAGTTTTCCCATGTTCCTATTCCGGAGTCTGTAATTTTGAATTAATTCCGTTAATGTATTAATTAATTAACTTAAGATGTATTGATATTGTTGTGTTTTTTATGCTGAAGAAAGTTGATGTTAAACTACTTTGCATAACAGTTTATTTCCCAATTAATTATTGGTTAATTAGATACAGTTTCTTCAAAAATTTATTTTGAGAATATATTAAGAAATAATTAATAGCATTTTCGTATATTTGGTTATAAAAAATTTTGAAAAGTTTTATAGATTTTTATATCAATAATTTAAAGAATCTCTATTTATTAAACTTAATTATTAAATCACTTATTAGGTTGAGATTGAAAAGTTATAAAGTTGATAAACAAAAATCGTAGTTTTATAGACTAATAGAATAATAATAACAAAAACAAATAAAATAATAATTCCCTTCAATTTCAAATGTAATCAATTAGAATAATAAACGGTACGGCTTTGCGAATCCAGGAAGTTTACTGATTCGGAACAAAGATTAATATTATCAGTCTTCAAAAATTGGTAAACTATCTGTCCACTCTAGTACCCTTTTCACACTAGAACTTTAAGACGAGTGAACTTAAAGTTCCCCGATGCTTAACATCGGTATGCTTTCACACTTGATATTTAAATCTCCGGTGCTGTCATCAGCTACAGTAATTTTGTCCTTAAGTTACCGTCATGAAATTACCAGTTTTGAACTGTCTGCGCAGACGCACATTTTGAATTATTATAAACAAACATGGATATTTCATTTCATTCTACAATAAAGACACTACAATAAAGAATATATTACACCTGTATTAACATGTAAGTCGATTTTATCTCAATTATTGTAGCTCTGTATTTTATTAAACACATTATTAAAATAAATAATTTTATTATAACAATAAGTATAAACTTCTTATAACGTCGATATAATACAGTATTATTGTTTATGATAATATAAAATGTTGACAGCACAAATTCAAGGAGTATTTTTTTATAATAGAAATTAAGTTGGCAATGCGGACGATGTTTAAGACGCAGATCTCTGTCTTAACATCGCTTGTATTTAGACGAGGCCGTACGGTTTCACATTAGCGTTTAAAGATACATTCACTTTAACATCCGATCTTAAAGATCTAGTGTGAAAAGGGTATAGGTTAAGTACAATTATTTGAATTCTGTCAACTTACAAAAATAGATGTAATGCGCATCAATTGGTATATATTCAAAGCGATAAATATTGGATGGTATACTACAATAATTTTACAACCGATAATTCTGTACAAAATTCTCAATGCAATAATTATCGTACAAGAAATCGTACGAGAAATTGCATCGTGTCCTACAGGCTTAAGCCTATGACATGTATCCAATATTAAGAAATATTTGAGGAACTTTTTCTCCAATGTAATCTAGTTTTACATATGTTCACTATAAAGTTAAGAACACATGTTTGTCAATACAAAAATTTCGATAGCAATCTGTTCGGTAATTGGCCGTTCAATTAGTAAACAAAAGGCCAATAACTGCCATCCCAAAATACTATCTGACTGCTGATCAGTCGTTTCCTTGTTACCTGTCTTTCAGAATTTTATCAATGACTCAAAGGCATTTATCAACGATTTTGGGGATATCTGTAACGGGTCAATGATGTGTAATTAAGATTTTAAATCTTTTAAAAGGGTTTAAAAGTTATCTGATAAAATAAGTTGATTATATGATATTTTATCATTATGATGACATGGATATTATACAATATACATCACTATTGTGATCGCTGAAGACGGAAACAGATTGTTCAGCAGTTTACGAAACGTCCAAATTTTTACTTTATGAAGTTATTATACATCTTTGCTACTAATACTCAATACATATATATTGTAGGGGAGATTGTATATATTGTACTTTGCGCACAATGTACTTTGGAACATTTTTAAGTCCTGACCTTCTCTAACATCTAGGGGCCTCTATGTGATATAAGTAGTGTATATATATTTTTTATACAGTAGCCTGTTGGTTTCCTTTGTTATCAGTTAGCTTGCTGTTAAGTTATTTGAAAAATATATAGAAAAGTAAATATTTTAACATATTGATATTGATGATTGTTTCAATGTGCAAGAGGGTATGTTCCAAGGTTTTTCCACAACCATTTGTACCATTGAACATTTTGCAAGGTTTAGAAAATAATATTAAAAATTATATAAACAATAATAATTTAAAAAGTACACCAGTTGATAGAGGAAAAATCAGTGGCGGACTGGCCTGGCGGGACATCGGGCAATCTCCCGGTGGGCCGGTCCCAACAGGACCGATTCTTGGATCAATGCTCTTGACCCTATGGGGCCGATTTATTCCAATTTTCCACGACAGGAAAATGTTGCCAGTCCGCTACTGGGAAAAATCAAAGGTTATTTTACATTAGTATTGAATTTTAATAATAAATATCTGCAATAAGAAAACTTAGAAAATGTAAAAAGTGTTCCAAGGTATAGTATTTCCAAAATGAAATGGCCACTTTTGTTAAGAAGCTTAACAATGCTGCAATGGGTTTATGGCTGTAATTTTAAGACTCGTTGCTGTAAAAGGATTATAAGAGGTATTAAGGGAATTTTTAATTTTAATAGAATAGATGTAACACTAGTTCAATTGAAGTTTCTTAAAAACCATTAAGGATATTTTCCAAATTAATAATCCTATCGTTTCTAAATTTTAGGGGTTGTTATACTTGTTTGTTAGTTAATTTTCAACGTTCATAGCGTGCATACATTAACAACATGACTCTTTGGCGACCATTTGATTTTGCAGAAATTCCTAATTTCTGTAGTGAAAATAGTGAATCCGTGCAAGGTGATTTGGAGTGCGAAAATATGGACGTTGACGTGGAATGCGAAAATGTAGATGTGGCTACTATTCTAAGGCTACCGCCATATTATTGTATTTTAAACCCTATAGAACGCATATGGAACCAATTAACAGGTAATGTGCGCCGGAAAAATACAACACCGAGAGAAAGTGACACTGTAGTACAATTAATTAAAGCCGAAAGTGCAATAAGTAGTGATTTGTGGAAAAAATGTGTAGAACATGTAGAGACAATTGAAACAATTTTTTTTTTTATAAATCCACCATATAAATTTTCAATAATTATTAATTTAATTGACAGTGGTAGTGACACTGTTGTACTGATAGTGATATAAACAATTATAATAGTGATAATGATTAATATTTTAATAATTTTAAATTACCGTAAATAGAAAAGTTAAAAAAGAATGATTTTTGTTTGTGCATATTTGATGTAAAACAGATTATAAGGACTTTAAAACAAAACGATTTTTAACCATACCTATATTTATAATTTAAATATAGCCAGTTCTAAGCCTGACAAAAATGTGAAGGAATGTCATGTGAGTATATACAGTTCATTCTGAATTTATTTTAAATAATTTAAAACTATTATTACGGTCCTGGCAACTGTTTGTAACAGAACCATAAACTCAGCGGGTATAATGGTTATACTGTCAGTCATTATTGGAATCAGCAAGTGAGGATGGCCATTTAATTTTGGAAATACTATACAACAATCTCCCCTACTGTTCTAGTCTATCACTGTCAGCAATGTCAAACGTCCAAAATAATGGTGTCCGAATTTAACACTAGACCAGTGTTTCCCAAAAGGTGTGCCGTGACTTATTAGTGTGTTGCAAAATTTTCCAAATGGGCCGCAAATTCTTAAAAAAAAAACTAGCGTCGTGATTATTTTAACATCATTGCCCGAATATACGTACAATACCATTAATAAGAATAAAATACACGAAGGATCTTTTTATAGCGAATTGAAATTGACATATTATGAATACAGGGGAGTCTGCATTCAAAATGTCTTCTTCTGTAACTACGTAGGAGTGCCGCGAAATTTTTCTTTGGAAAATGTGCCACGAGAGTAAATAGATTGAGAAACACTGTACTAGACCATTGCAAAATAATTTCATATGGATATTGTAGTAAAAATATTGTTTCTTAAGGCTGTAATTCATGAACATTATGATGTGATTGCTAAGCCGAAGCCATTGTTAATATTGAAGGGATGTCTAATACTCTGAAATTTAATTTAATTGAACTTAAAGGTCGTTTACACTATTCGTGCTTTTGAATTCAAGTCTAGAGACAGGTGCCTATTATCGTTACGAGAAGAAATTCGGAGTACCATAATAAACTTCTTCAGAAGTTAAAGGCTATCATTCTGTCTGTCCATCTACTTCTTCCTACTCAGATGTATATTGCATTTTAATTATATCTTATAATTCAAAAAGGGTAGAAAATTACACAAAATCACAATTTGGTAGTCAAAATGGTAGCCCTTAATTTGGGGTGCCTTATATTTAGTTTTGTCAAGTTGAATGTTTAATTAATGATTTAGTAAAATATAATTACAATACAATTTGCATAGAATACGAAAACATATTTTTAATACGATTAAAAATAAATAATTATACGACTACAGAAAATAAAATTGTGCGAAGTTGTTAAAGAAAAGGGTTACTCTGTTATTTTAGTTCCAAAAGGTATTAAGAGGTGGCCAATAACCCATGACAAGCACTGCCAGAAACTATTTTACTTTTTAAATGTTACCTCTGTAACTAATTTAGCGCAAAAAATATCACAGAAAGGATTGGCAGCAATCTCCTGTTTCTTTTTTGTAATCTTTCTAAAAACTAAGAGTTCCAATGTTGATTTAGCTCCAGTTGCATCTTGTTTTGCTTCTTTTTTTACCTTATTTGTCCCGAACGAGGGACGGGGGGAGGCTGGTAGAAATTACCTACGCCCGGCCATATTGCAGGGCCCGGGTCATTTTTTTTTTACAAATCACTTTTCAATATTATTGTTTTGATTTTGTTTTTTCAAAATTTTGGCATAGTCGCATTAGGGGATCAAGCGAAGATTTTTTAGGGGTAGTGGATGACCCATTCAAAGATGTGTTGACCCATTTTTCCCAGATCTTCCCTACCGCGTAGGGGTGGTTTTAAATTTTCTGAATAATCGAGATTTTGAAGTTTTCGTGATTTTTTAGGGGGATGCAACGAGCAAAATCTAAGTTGAAGAACAGAAGTAAGGCCGCCGAAGGTCGCAGAACCCTTTCCCCCCGATTTTCTTTACTGCTTCGGGGTAGTTTTGAATTTTCTGGGATATGTGATTTTTACCATATCCCGATTTTTTAGGGGGAAGATGGTATAAAATCTACCCTCTGGGATGGGGTAGGGTTCTCCGAAGATGGATGACCACATTTTTTCCGAATTTTCCCAACCATTTACAGGTAGTTCTATTTGTCCTGGATTTCGCGATTTAGTTTTTTCTGGATTTATTTCATTCCGATGGATTTTTGCAAATCAAATTGCATATGTAAAGAACCGTGTTTATGTGTTTAAGCTAAATTTAACACACACAAATAAATGTACGTACATACTTTGCGCTTTATATATTAGATTAATTTTACTTTGACGTAAGAGTCATTGAGTAATCCGAAGGGTAATGTTCGTTACCCTTAAAAATTTCCCTCGTTGAATAATCGTCAGTAAGTCTCTAAATCCAATAGTCTTAAAGACGACTACAATCTTAAACCAAGAGAACAAATCATCTGAGTTAATCTATTTGTCCGAATATCTTTGCGAGTCATGTCCAATATATTATTTTCCTATTAACTTCTGTCTTTGAACCTGTACAAAACCTGTTATGTTTTAATTATAAAATCAATTGGCTTTAAACAATAATGAGTTGAGAGGCAGAGAGCACACTTTGATTTTTATCTAATATAATCAGGTGTTAGGTAGGAGGCGCGAATCTTACCGGACACCCTGTAGAGACCTTATTCAACTGGTAATGTGAACTACAGCGGATGAACAATGAAGAGTTTAAAATTGAAAATTGGTCATTCTTCACAGAGGCGTACAAAATGGGATTAAAAAAGGAGTACCGAAGAGTACCGTTTTGACTGTCAGGTACTTGGAAGGCAGTTTACACGTTGCTTGGAAAATTTAAGCCTAAATTCCAGCGATGGGGAGTCGGAATCGCGAGTCGGGAGTTGAAGCTTTTTGGAGGAGTTGGGAGTGAGAGTCGAGAGTTGGAAGGACTATTCTGGGTGCGCGCCTGGGCGGAAATATCAGGTCGTCAAGGATGAAATTTGTAGTTAATAATATTGCCAACTTTAACAGCTTATTATTTGACATTGGCTTAATATTTTACCGTTGTTTTTTTTTTTTTTTGTTGCAAAGTTACACATCTCGCCTGTTTAAAAAATCATTGTATGATAAAAATTTCAAAAACTTTTTTAAAAATTAATTTTGTTGAAAATGGAACGGTCGGTAATTCGCACTATTATGAAGTATGAGTTCTTACGTGGAACTACGGCATCGCGCGAACAATTAATAATGTATTTGGCTCTAGTATTACTACGCAGCAGACAATATTAAATTGATTCGCCAAATTTCGTACAGGTAATTTAAAATACAAAAAAAAAGGCTCATCGATCAGAGCAGAAATATACTGCAACCAACTGGACGAAATGATGCAAAAACAGCCTAGATTGGTCAACAGATCGACTCCTATCTTATTGCATGATAACGCTGGACCACACACTGCACAAATGACTGTGGCAAAACTACAGGAATTGGAATTGGAACTTCTTCATCATCCTCCATACTCATCAGACCTAGCCCCCACTGACTACCACTTCTTCCGCAATTTGGACAACTTTTTAATAGGAAAACAGTTTAATTCCGACAATGCTGTAAAACTGGCCTTCCAGGAATTCATTGACTCGCGTCCGTCAGGGTTTTATACCACTAGCCTGAACAACCTGCCGCTTAAATGGCAAAAGTGTATAGACAATATGGGTGTATACTTTGATGAATAAAATAATTCCTTATATTTGTAAGTTATCAACCAACTTTGTCTGTTCTGCCTGTCTGTCTGTTCGGTAAAAATTGTAGCCAAACGGCTAACCCTAGAGAGTTGAAATTTGGCACGCTTATACAACTCTTTGACCCGCACATAGGAAAAATACTAAAACATCTAAAAAACATATCCCCCTAAAAATATAAACAAAAATGTACTCATCGAAAACATATTTTTTTTTAAATTCTGAGTTGGATTATTTTCTGGAATTCTAAGTAATGTATATTGGTGTGAACCGAAATAGTACAACTGGAATTTTTGATCAGATTATGTTTTCGGAAAATAACGCATTTTTTGTGGTTTTTGGTTCACAAAGTACAAAAGTTATACTAATGTAAGACACCCACATGCAAGGCGTACGATAGCGTAGTGGTTAGAGCACTGGTGTCGTAAGCTAAAATTCGCTGGAAACGAAGGGTTTCGAGTACGGAGTGAATTTTATTTTTTCTGTTTTTTATTATGTTGAAATTATTTTGTCAAAATTCTAGCTTTATTTTGACAAATGTTGCATTTAATTTTTAAGAGCGTAAATTTAATAACCAGTCTTAATATATGACAGACGATAAATTATTTTAAAAATATCGTTCATTTTGCCGTGATTTCTACAAAGTAAAATTTGTCCTACACACTCAGCATGCCGCCTTCACTTATTATATACCTGCGAAACCCTGAAATGTGTGAATATTCACACTTCACATCAATTTTTTTCTACAAATTTCATCCTTGACGACCTAATACATATGGAAAATATCTGTTACTAATTACTAGAACAAAGACAGTCTTATGATTATTATGTTATGCCTGTGATGATTGCAAATGATAAGACAGGAAAATAAAAAGTAATATATCTCTTGTTACTTCTATTAATATAAAAATAATTTCTATTTATTAAGTAGCTTTTAAATTAATCACTTAAATTGTTGAAAGTATTACTTAGATACTTACGCAGCAGTTTTTTTAAATTCTATAATTAAATGAGTTTCTCACATTTTTAATCATCACTAAATCATCAAATTTTATAGTTGACATTTCGTTTTTTGAGTTCTTTTTTGACCTATAAGATATATGAGCATTTTATTAATACACTACAAAAAAACTTGAAGAGTTCAGTTTAGTTTTTATAAGCAAAATGCATTAGTAATTACGTCAGGCAATTAAAATTTATTAATAGTGTAGTTCGAAACGAAAATTTATTGATGGAAAAAATAAATGAATTGAACAAGACGTAAATTTAAAAAAATTAAGTATGATTCCCTAGGGGAAGACCGTTCTTACACACAACGGTGAAACCATTGCCGGCATCGTCGCAAGATACAATGTACTAGGGTTGTACATCGAAGGCAAAACATCGATGTTTAACATCGATGTTAACATCGACGCCTTACTATCGATGTTGAAAAAACATCGAAGGAAAAACATCGATGTTTCCGATACATCGATGTTTTATTAATATTAAAAAAAGGTATTTATTTATATTATATAGGTTTTATTTAATAATGTAAAGATAAAATACGAAAAAAAGTTACTTATAATACACAAAAAGCATTTATTAGATTTTTAAATAGAAATATTCTTTTTTAATAGTAATTAATTTCACATTAACATTACCCAATATAATAATTCTAATTTGTTCCTGCTATTTTTACATTTCTAAAATGAAATATTGCATTTTATTATAATACTAATATACTAATCTTAATGTTAATTTTATATTATTTAACATAAAAATAACATACTGTCATACACATTTTTTTTTCCACTTTTTTAAGTTGAAATACATATTACATTTTTTATTGAGAACTGACAATAACTGAAGTGACGCCTAGCGGAATATTTTGGAACTTAACGGAATAGGATTTTGTTGGGTGTGGCTCATTTAATTGCATTGTTTGTATGTGTTAAAGTAAAGAAAACTTTAATAAAATGTCTTTAAAATCGCAACAGAAAATTAACTACAATGTGAATTGTGTATCAAATGGCAAATGTCAAAAAATCCTATTCCAATCGCCATTTTGTAAGCAACAACAGCGCCTCTATAGGTTTCTTCTCAATAACACTAACATAGCAATCCTAATATTAATTTTACACTAACATTACAATATAATAATCCTAATAATAGTTTTATTAATAAATAAATTATAATTATATTTCCCAATACGGTAATTCCAGGGATTGGAGGAATAACAACTGGGAAAGTGTCAACAAGACTCAAAAAGCAACAAGTTTGTTGGCGTCGTTGGTCGTTGCATTGTTTGCAAAAATTAGAAGTTTCTTTTTATTTTTTTCTTATTCTGCTAACTGCTAAAAAGAATAAGAACTAACTCTATTAGTATTGTTATATCACAATAGATAGCGCTTATATTTTGTGTACTAATATTAATAAAAATTAAAATTTTAAGATTCCAGCGCTCTACCAGTAGTTTCCGAATTTCAAAGTTTAAACATCGACATCGGTAGTAGACATCGATGTTTTATCGATACTATCGCCTTCTGAACATCGATGGTAAAAACATCGATGTTTTTAAAACAAACATCGATGTTTTCGATACATCGATGCTTTTTTCCCATCCCTAGATTAGTCTCGTTGCAGAAATAGGCCAATGTAAAATAAATAAAATAATAATCTCTGTAACTGTCTTTGTATATCATAGTGCTCTCTCTGTTGCACTATAAAGACCGCTATTTCACGAGATATTTTCCACACAATAAATCCAATATTAAATCTGTATTTAGGTCTGTAGATAGGTCAATAGTTCTGCCTTATCCCGCTTTGCTTTCGGTCCTCCATTCATACAATACTTTTAAATTGTTACTCCACTTCAGTATCCGATAGTTTCCTCTTTGATACGACGGTAAAATGTCAAATCTCACTGTTATGCTTGTAGTTATAAATTGTTTATTTAATACAAAAAATACTGATACAATTATTGACTAAATATTTATAAATCTCCATCTGTATTTATATAAATCTATAAACAAATTCTTTAAACATTTTGAACTCTCGTGTGAATTTTCAAAAAAATACCTATAAAAATGTACAAAATTAAAACCATTTGTCCATGTGTATTACACGTGGTTGCGTGTGTGTGCGTGTGTCTCGAATGTAAACAGGAAAGCGGATACCACTGTATAAGAACGCTCTGTAACGATTTATAGAACTTATAGTTTGAGTACGTAAGGGTGTTAGTGGCTTGACGTTGCGTTGAAGTCTCCACGAACACTTGTTACTTGATGGAACGTATTGGACGTTCTGAAAACATTCGTTTCATAAAATTTATACCCGTTAATTTTTAAGGATATTAGCGCTTAAAATATTTATTAAATAGGACTTTAATATTAATTTTGAATTCAGTAAATTTGTTATAAATAAAAATAGTTTTTGTTGGATTTGTCATTAAAAAAAAAAAAAAAAATAGTATGATATGAAATAGAGAGGGGGAATAGAGAATATATATAGTGATATACTTGGGGAGGATTTGCTTGACAGACGCCCTCAAAAAAAGGCTATGGTTCAACAGGGATGGGGAGTCGGAAAAACTATCGACTTCCGACTTTTTGATTCAATTTTGTCAAGGATAACAAACAAACCAGACCGATATTCCCAGATATTTTTTAAGAACTGAGACTGGAACAAAATTTGTTTTTTTGACCAAAAATGCAAATGAAATTGAATATATTCAATACAGATTTTAACCAGATTTCCAATTTCTCCAGTTTATAATTAGGTTAACAGATTAATACGATTAGGCAGTTAAGATTTTTTTTTACTCGTCCAATTTTTTTTTCTATGCTCAGTTTATGATATTTAAGCGGAATTAAATAGGATATTTGTTTTCTCAAGTTCATTACCTCCGTGATTAATTCATGATTATTGGCAGAAATCTAAATGTCAAAAGAAAAAAGCGACATATTTTGACAAATTAAATACATCAAATACAATGAAATTTTTATAACTATTTTATTTGTACTAAGCATGACACAAAAACTCACCCCTAAACTAAAATATTTAATGTAAGGACAATTTACGAGAGAAAAGAAAAGAGCCCGATATCGGAGTCGGGAATCCGAGTTGTTTTTGAAAAATACCGACGCCCCATCCTTGTGATAGACAAAGGACCAGACAGTGGTCTTCCTGAACGTTGAGGCAAAGAAAGACACAAGCAGCGCGAGTCAAAAACAAGCAGAGACAAAAGGACTAATTAAAATTGATAAACAAATAATGATGGAGTTTTCGCACTGATCGTTGAGAGAAAGATAAATGCAGAATCAGAGTGAGAGAGGAATAAATGGAGAGATAAAAAAACTACTTAAGACAGATGATCAAGTACGGACACAGTTCTCCCATTGACTGTTAAGATAAAGGTAGAATAAGGGGGGAGAAACATAAACGGAGGAATAGAAAGACTGCTAAAGTTGGATGAACAAAGACGGAGATGGTTCTCCCATTGACTGTTAAGACACAGAAAAAGGGAGAAGCATTCTGATACGAACAACGCGAAACATAATGATTAATAAAGACAGATATTCAAATTAGTTCTTCAGTTCTTCCATTGATTGTTAAAAAACAGAAAAAAAACTGGACTGAAACAAATACTGGAACAGAAAGCCTAACAAAAACAGTTGAGAGAAGATAGAGACAGATCTTCCAGTAACCGTTAAGTTCTAAAACTTAATATTTTCCATTTTTTGTTAATAAAAACTCCTGTTAGTACTCCTGTTTACAATTTTACTGTTAACATATGTCCAACATTCACACATATGGCATATAAAACCCCTGTTTTTTATCAGTTTCTGGTATTATAAAAAATTTAATACGTCATAGCTCAAAATAGCAACTATAAGTAATTTAATATGGCGCCAATCATTAATGCATTCAGTAATAAAACATTCACATTCTTTGCTGCAACTTTAAAGCCACATTCAGAGCTCTTTAAATTAACACGTTATAGACTGTTCGGTGTTACGCTGTAATTCGTGTTTTTATGCATTTTTTTAACGTTTTACGTACCGTTCACAGCAAGTTATAAATTAATGTGTTACGAATAGTCCGGAGTCTGTGTGTCTTTAAACCAACTACATGGCTTCGTAAAATGTTTTCTATGTATTATCGTTTTTATAATTCTATTGTCTTAGATTTTAACTAACTAACCCTAACCTAATTACCTAAAATGATCATATTTACTGTCCGTCTTTGTAATTTTGAGCAAGATTTGTTAATGATGACATTATGTTAGGTTATGTAAAGGCATACGATAACTACGGTGTCACTGATAGACTGAGATAGCCAATGTGTTTATATGTCTGTCTCATTAAAACTTCTCATTAGCTACAAGTTTAGAAAATTATCCACAATCCACAAAGAACAACGTATTTAATTTAGAGGTCTGAACGGTTTCACGTCTTACCATATGACTTCTAGTGACAGTAAACAGAGCACAATTGGCTGTAGCTAGTACTCTGTTGATTATACGTAGTTGACGATACGTAGAACGTTAAAACAATGCATAGAAACTTTACTTACCGCGTAACAAAGAACAGTCTACCACGTATTAATTTAAAGAGCTCTGAATGCGGCTTTAATGATACCATGAACACACTGGTGTACTATGTTTTTAAATCGGTGTAGCCGTTCTTTAGTTTTGAGATAACATCATGTTATCTCAAAACTATGTATGTAATGTATGAATGTAAAAATGTTATTAACACGTATACATACATACATACACAAAAACGTACTTATTTATATATTAGTATAGATAAACAATAACCTTTTGTTATAAATATTAAAAATAATAAAAAACTAGATTTGTATAAAAAAGTAGAACTGTAAATTTTTATATATTATTAAAAATAATTATTGTGTTTAAAATATTTCTTGTTTTGTTATAACAGTACATTTTTGCAAATAATAATCATTAGCCAAAATGTAATATAATTAATAAATTGTATATAATAATATGCTTTCTTTACTTGTTCTTCAGAAAGTGAAGACAAAGAAAAGTGTTAACTGTGTATTGAATAACCGAATGACCATATGTTATCGTATGTCTTACTTACAGATGGCAGCGATATCATGAAAGGAGGGGGATATTTAAAATAACGGACTTTTTTATTATCAAATAGCATTTATCAATTGATGTATTGGTGACTCAAATTAACGTGTATTCCTCTAGCGGTAATAAAAGGAAACTTGATAAAAGGATAATGTTTACGCATGATTCAGCAAGTTTTTTTTTGTTTCTATTGATTCTCGTTCCATTTTTACAATGAATAACGATATAAATTTAAGAAAAGAAGTCTTAGTACTTCCTGTTGCGTGTATGGGTGTCATTCAAAGAAGATTCATCCCAGGGACCTGAAACTGAATATATTTAGGTTTAGTTTCGGGTTTAGGTTCAAGTTAATAATTTCGGTTCGTGTTTAGGTTCAAGTTGTTAATTCGGTTCGGGTTTAGTTCAAGTTGTTAATGTTGGGGCTGCCTCCCCCCCAAAGAAAGAGGGAAATAATTTTTTTTTTATATATGTAAAAATAGAGATGAGGAGTTTTTTTTTAAATCACTTGTATTTCAGAAGTGAGAACATTAATAATTCAAATAATTTTGTCTTTCCGCCCCCCTCCCCCAAATTCCTGGGTGCGCCACTGATCTCTTGTATTTTGAAAAATAAAGTGCTTGTTGTCGTGTTATTTTCCCAATTCCTACACTTTTAAAATAATTATTCCCTCTGAACCCTGTTAAACTTTTAACACTAATATGGTTTAACAAAAATATGTTGAAAATGGTAATATGTATATGAAAAAAATAATAAAAAGGTAATAATATGGTAAAAATATGAAAAAAATTAACTTCCGTTGTTGACGTTAAGATTTTAACATCTTCCTAATACCCTTTTCACACTAGAACTTTAATATCGGATGTTAAAGTGAATGTGTCTTTAAACGCTAATGTGAAACCGTATGGCCTCGTCTAAATACAAGCGATGTTTAAGACAGAGATCTGCGTCTTAAACAGCATCCGCATTGCCAACATAATTTCTATTATAAAAAAATACTCTTTCAATTTGTGCTGTTAACATTTTATATTATCATAAACCAGAATACTGTATTATATCGACGTTATAAGAAGTTTATACTTATTGTTATAATAAAATTATTTATTTTAATAATGTGTTTAATAAAATACAGAGCTACAATAATTGAGATAAAATGTGTCAACTTACATGTTAATACAGGTGTAATATATTCTTTATTGTAGTGTCTTTATTGTAGAATGAAATGAAATATCCATATTTGTTTATAATAATTCAAAATGTGCGTCTGCGCAGACAGTTCAAAACTGGTAATTTCAAGTGTGAAAGATACCGATGTTAAACATCGGGGAACTTTAAGTTCACTCGTCTTAAAGTTCTAGTGTGAAAAAGGTATTAGAGAATAGACCCGTGTAAATGCTAGTTCTTATTTTGAGAAAATAAGGAAATAAATTCACTTTTTGAAACGGTTGCAATATTTGGGATTCGTGATGGAAACTGGGAACTGTTAGGTATTAAAAATTTATGTATATTTATTTGACGGCGTATAATATTAACAAATATAGTGGGGGCCCCATGAAAAACGGGGGGGGGGGGTTATTTAAAGCTACGCCACTGTCTGACACAACTTCTGACATAAAGAGTTCTGACAAACGACACATGCTATCGCCACTTCATGTAGGTATTCATATAGAAACATTTCCTGTCATGCAACTAAATTACAGCAGTGTTTCTTAAAGTATCCGCTTTTTTAAAATGGACACTGAAGACAAATTTAATACCCTTATCTTAAATTTTTTTAAAATATTCAGTCGTTCGGTAACTTTCACTCTATAACTGATATAAAGCATCTGTAAACTGAAGATAGACAATTTTTTCTTAACAAAAAAAAAAAAAAACATATCAAAAGATCATATTGCTTTACAATGACACAAAACATACTTTATATACTTATAAGGTTTGATTTAGACAACAAATCAAAATAAAAATAAAATATAATCTAAAGCCAAAATAAGATGACAAAAAGAGTTATGTATTTTTTATTGTGCGTAATAAATTTAGTACTTTTTGTGTTTTTTTATAATATTAGGAGATATTTATGTTTTTTTTTCTTTTTTTTTCTATGTTTAATACAAGCTTTACTTGTGCCGGGTGTGACAGAATACCAGGTGTCTTGCGTCTTCTTTATGTACAAAGGTTGGTACATTGTAGTGCTTACAATAGGACATACGGGTCCAGGTAGAATAATGTCTATGATCTTTTAGAAATGGGGGAGTTCAGATTATAGATATGATAGATAAATGTACAAACTAATTACGCCCTAAATGATATTCCTTGCGATGATATAAAAGCGTTTCAAAATTGAGCGCTCATAAGCAAATATTAGGTCGTCAAGGATGAAATTTGTAGTTAATAATATTGCCAACTTTAACATCTTATTATTTCCGAACGGTCGGAAATTTGCACTATTATGATGTATGAGTTCTTACGACGTAGAACTACGGCATCGCAGACCGCGCGAAACACTAATAGTGTATTTGGCTCTAGTGTAGGGTGACCATTTTCTTGGAGACGGCAATGCGGGACGGAGCAAAAAAAAATATATTTCGTCACTTCCGAAATATAAGTGAAGAGCAAACAAAAAAAAGGTCCTCCCAAATATAAGTAAAGAGCAAAAAAAAGGTCTTCACCTCCCAAATATAAGTACAGAGCAAAATTAGGCCCTGGGGACACCAAATCAAAATGCGGGACGAATGGTCACCCTACTCTAGTGTTACTACGCAGCAGACAATCAAACCAATTCTGTGACTCTGTTACTATGATAATTGTAACTAAATTCGTCACTATGAGCAAGGTCAGTTACTAACATGAATGAAATGCATTATACTTTTTATAATATTTTATGTTGCAGTAACGTTCTTACACAGTAACTTTTTACAGAATTGATCTGATTATCAAATTGGTTCGCCAAATTTCGTACAGGTAACTTAAAAACAAAAAAAAAAAAAAAAACTTGCTCATCGATCACATCAGAAATATACTGCAACCAACTGGACGAAATGATGCAAAAACTTAAAGAAAAACAGCCTAGATTGGTCAACAGATCGACTCCTATCTTATTGCATGATAACGCTAGACCACATACTGCACAAATGACTGTGGCAAAACTACAGGAATTAGAGTTGGAACTTCTTCATCATCCTCCATACTCACTAGACCTAGCCCCTGACTACCACTTCTTCCGTAATTTGGACAACTTTTTAATAGGAAAACAGTTTAATTCCGACAATGCTGTAAAACTGGCCTGGATTTAATTGACTCTCGTCCACCAGGGTTTTATACCACCGGCCTGAACAACCTGCCACTTAAATGGCAAAAGTGTATACACAAAATGGGTGCATACTTTGATAAATAAAATAATTCTTTATATTTGTAAGTTATCAACCAACTTTTTTTCTACAAATTTCATCTTTGACGACCTAATATATTTATTATTCTTGGAGTTTTCTTATTAGAGATTTGCTGTTTGACTCCTATGTTCACAGTTTCCTTCAGAGAGATCTGTCTCACACATGTTGATGTCTGTCTGTCCTTCCTCTTTTCTTATTTCTTGGAGATTATTTAAAAATTTCCTTAGGCCAACTTTCTTCCTTGTTATCATGTCGGTAATTCGCGACTAAAATAACCTAAACGGCGCCATTATCACATTCTGAGCCTTTGACACGTAAGATAATACTTATCTGTCAACTTATGTAAACAGTATTTGTTTATTATTATCATTTTTGGTCAAATTTATATCTTCGTGCTGTATAGAAAGCGCGTACTCAGGAATTTTTCTTGGGAGGGTTCGTTTTATCTATCTGACAACCACTTAAAGTAGATTCAGGGTTTTAAATTAACTATAAAACACTAAATTTGAATGGATAGAAAAATAATATCACGTGAAACCTTCTAGTGTGAACGCTTCCAAGATATAACACAGGCGGCATTTTAAACAATCTTCTAAAAACATATTATAAATTCTAATTTCATATCCATCAATGTTAAAATGTATCTACTACGTCCAATTACGAGTTGATGAGATAGGAAGTGTTGGTAGGTGTAGTAATCTGTGTATTTGTTCTTGTAATTTTTGCACGATAATGGAGAAGGCTACGTGCTGCTATGTATTGCGCATGCCCCCGGCTATAATACCAGCGGATGTTCTTTTTCACATGTAATTATGGAATAAAGATTGTTTTTATTATGTACACTCTATGATGGAATTAGAATGTTTGTTAAGATTTTGAAACCATATCATCGGAAGAACAGATGATAGATTGACAAGAAACATCGTCTGCTGGTGTTTCGATATGGTAAAAGATATTAAAGAGAAAAATACTTGTTAACATTGGCAAAAGGTAAGTTTTTAATAAAAAGGGATGTACTATGTCCAATACTCAATCAGTAGAAATGGAATTGGGCCGGTCAAGTAAGAGGACTAAGAAAATTTTAGAGTGGATACCGAGGCAGAAACAGAGAAAGACCTCCTACTAGGTGTACGTATGATTGAGGAGAAATGCCGGAAACTGGCAGCTTAAGGCACTAGATTGAATTAAATGGAAACAGGGGAGGCCTATGTACAGCAGTAGACAAGAGAGGCTTAACGACGATGATGGACGTGAAGGTTTGAAGAAGAAAAATTTAAGAATTTGAAGGAGTTGTTTGTATATTTTGGATGACGAATGTTGGTAAAAATTTGAAGCAGCTGTAGGAGCTCGCCCCCCGGCATCGGCGTTTAGCCTCGTTGCAGAAATAGGCTGATGTAAAATAAATAAAATTAAAATGAAAAAGACAATAGGCGCCTTTCAGCAACTGCGAATATTACCACAAATTAGAATAAAATTACAAAAAATAGGACGTACGACGATTATTTTCATTTTTACTAACCCGTAAACATCTCAGTAGTCCTATCGAGCCATAGAAGGACGATGATAAAAGGTTGTAAAAGGACCAACTACAATCGGCTATTACAAATAAGATGAACTTCTAGGATATGCGTTTTTTTCAACTAAACGTTTCTAGTTGTTTTTTCCCCTAGTTTGTTATATTAAGCTTTATTTTAGCTTCTTTTCAATATAATTCATTATTATCGTTTTCCTAAGTCTGCTCTCCTAGATTTTTACTAAATAAACCTAACCTAATTACCTTAAATTAAATTAAATTGATCATATTTACTATTAGTCTTCGTAATTTGGGCGAGATTTGTTGTAATCGGCACGATGACATTTTGTTAGGTTATGTAAAGCCATACATGTCTGTCTCATTAAAACAACTCACCAACTACAAAGTTTAGAAAACTATTCACAATCCATAACTTATAACGTATTAAATTTAGAAGTCTGAACGGTGGGTCGCCTTACTATATGACAAACTTTTAGTGACAATCAACAGTGCACAAGATATAGTCTTACAGGCTACTAATTTAAGAGCTCTAAACACATCTTTACCTCTCCCTGACGTCTTCGAACTGTACACACTGAGTTAAAATGTGTAACACAGACAAATTAGTATCCAAATTTCACTTGGAGATGACTCTTGACGAAGAAGACGTTTATGTATAATCGTCACATAATAAAATAGATTAATGTCTCTGAAGTTAATGTCTCTGAATTTAATATAAAACATTAATTGATCTTATAAATCAAATTTTGGTAATTAACTTATTAAAATATCTTTTAAAATATTTAGTAAATTTTAGTTATAATAATGGCCAAACCTTCAAAAATCTTCTATATATTTGCTTTCTAACCGGAAATTTGTTTTTGTATAACTGAAATTCCACAAGAGAACTGTTTCAGAGCCGCTTCTTGGAAACTGACACTGTCACAAAAACATTAATAATGCCATGTGTGCACATAACACGCATACTCACACATGCACACGCCAACATATATCTATATATGTGTCTGTGTATGTATGTGTGTCTTGAATCAGCTAAGAAATAGAAACACGAGATATCAGCACGCTATTTTATAGCACGATATATTAAATTATACTATTATTTACTTCTAAAATAAAAATTGGGGAATAAGGTCACAAGTCCAAGTACTCCTACAGACAACAAAAACACAAAACTTATTAATGACCGGTTGCTAAAGAATGAGTTAAGTGTTTTAACTCGAGTTAGGTTTAACTCCAGGCAAGACAACATACAAAAACATTTCATTTTAACTTGAGTAAGGGTTAACTTTAAAACATAAAGAACTTAAAAGATAACGAGTTAAAACATTTAACTCGTTCTTTAGCAACTGACCATTAATATTACTTCAATTTAATTTATTAAATATTAGCTGGACGGTCGTACGGTTTTTATAATGTATATTCAATTCTGTAACGTAAATGATAAATGAGATATTTCAGTTTCAAGTAAAACACAAAATAATCGTTTCTTTATTCTAAAAAGGGCCGGCCTTAGCAATTCTGGCTCTCCGGGCGATCCTAAAGCCGGTACTGATTCTAAACCACTCTTTTGTATATATGTTTGATGTTAAGTAATAAGGGAGATACTTCGTTTTTTGGTAGGTCTCCCCACAGCTCTCCAAATATATATCTTATTAAAAACCGTATTTACCGATCTGGTGACGTCACAAGATTAGTCGGATTGCTCGGATTTTGTTAATATTTTCGTAAGCCATATTTGACTGAAGTTAAGTAGTGACGCCTGGTGACAGTGGCGCTAACTGCAACAGTCATATTTCTGTCGTTTACAGACGATTACAACTCGATTACAATTGCTACCGCATTTTGTTTTATAAATATGAGGTTATTACTAATAATAGAATTATGTCACAGATGGCACTTATTTCGTATATTCTGTTAAGTTATGTTTTCAACACATTTCAATTGGCTGTAAGATCAATTTAGCCGCGTTAACTCTCACCAACAGCAATCCATTAATCCCAGCAATCGGACTGCTTGGAAACGCTCGTATTGCTCCGGCGGATCAATCGGATTGACTAAAAATAAGATAATGTGTACGCTCCGACTGACTTTACGAACAGATCGGGAGCACTCGGATCGCGCGGATTAATCTGACTGACTAAACGTAAATGCCTATTAATTCAATCGAAATGTATATATAGCAAAAAACATTTGATTTCTTATTATAAACAATTGTTGTTATATACATGTTTGGTGTTAAGTCAATAATAAGGGATATATTTCATAAGTTCCGCTTATTCTCCCAAATTCATCTAAGTAAGAAAATGCCTCGATATAAAAGATTTGTTTTCTTATTATAAACTATTTTTGTCATATATGATTTTGCTGTTGTCAATAATGGGATTTAGATTAATAGATTTTAGTTTTAGGGTGTCTCCTCATAACACCCCAAATATTTAGCAAATTGAAAAAATGCACTGACCAAAAAGATTGTTTTTTACTATAGACAATTTTTGTTGTATAATTTTTGTTAAGTCAATAATAAGGAAGATATTTAAGTTTTTTAATAAACAGTTTTAATTCCGAAAATAATTAAAATTTTGAGATACCATATAGCCTATGTTTGAATCCTGGTTCTACACTATCATCATACCAAATTTCGTTAAAATATTTCCAGCCGTTTTTTCGTGAATCTCGGACAGAAATTTTTTTTTTTTACGGATATCGTCTTAATCGTGTAGAAACTTAATACGTGGCCGAAAAAATAATAAAACAGATACAGCCTTCAATTTTATTAATCTAGATTATTAGTAATATTTATATTAATACAAATTGTAAGAAATTATAGAAAATTGTAAGAGATTCTATTTTTCTATTCAAAATAAGAATCATACTTTTTTGGAGAGGTACTGGGCACATGTTAAGGCGTTAAGCGTTTTTTGGAATATTAGAAAAAAGCTAGACTGTAACCCATAGGCCAGTTGTAGTAATGGTAGACCGCTCAGGACTTGAAGGACTTAAATTGAAATAACAGAAAGGTCACAGGTTGAAATAACCTGTCTCCTGGAGATAAGTCGAAGCTCTTGGAAACCTAGTTCGTTGGAGAAGCTTTGTGGATGTATTATGTTGTTCGGTATGGAGTCATTGGACATGAAAATAATTGGTGAAGATTTTCGCGGCACTCTGTTGCCTCGGTTGAGAATTCCTGCCAGAGTTTTTTTTTTTTTTTTAATATCCCAATTTGGTAACAATAAAACCATTTGTAAAATATATGTTAAAATTATGCCAACCTTCTTTTTTTTTTACTTATATGACATAATTTATCTAAATGTGAATGTTATTTAAATTTAAAAATCTTCAAAAGTCCCCCACGGTGTTGTTTGCATTTTTGATACAGCTAATAATTTATTTTTGATTTAATTAAATGAGTGTATTTTCTTGAATAAATCACAGAAATGTCAATAGATTCTTCTTCACATTAAAGATTGCTTAACGAATCTCAAAATGGAAATTAATGGAAGATTTAGAACATCCCAGTTATTTCAAGGTTTAATTTTGGAATTTTACTTTTTAATATTAAAAGTTTAGATTTTAATCTTTTTAAAACAAATTTGTTAAATACGTTTTACTAATTTTAATGTTAGAAAAAATTTTAACGTAAAAAAAAGTTTCGAAATTAAGGTATGTCAATCGATCTTCAAAGAACGATTTTATAGTTTTAAGATTATTTTATTTTTAATCTTAAATCTCAATAGTTTAAACTACAAATTTTCAAATATATTTTACTAATTTATTTTTTTAATAGTTTATTTTTGTTTCTATGCCGACAAATGCAGAATCTGATTCATATCTTTATCTATACTGTTCTGTACCTTGTTTTTTTAGCACTGTCAGTCGGGATGACTTTTGGTCTCATTCACATAAATCCTCCATTTTGATCTGTTCATTGTCAGGTCTTTTCGTGTGTCATGTACACCAATTCTCATGTATATCTTTTGCGAGATCTTCCAACTGGTCGACGAGTATTCAATCTTCCTAATCATTCTGTCCTCTCTTGTCCTCATCACGTGTCCTGTCCACTGTAATCGTCTACCTCTTAGTTCTTGTGTGATATTCGGCTTTGAGTACAGTTCTAGGATATCTTATTTCTTATAAATCCTCCATTCACCATTAATTTAAATGCTACCAAAGATTCGGCGTAATATCTTATTTTCGAAATCTATGGAGTGTTGTCCATCTTACTTTGTTAAGGTATATGTTTAGGAGCCATACATAAGTACGGGGTGTAGTGTAGCTTGGTATAACCTGATTAAGAGCAGGTTATACCAAGGTGTTCTAAAGTCTAGATCAGTGTTTCTCAACCAAAAATTCACCGCGGACCAGTATAATATATAATTTTCTAACGCGGACCACTAATAATAATTGTTGGTTAATTTTTTGCAAGAAACCAAATTTAATGTGCTATTAAATACATTTATTTTGTTTGTAGAAAATTACAGAAAGTTTACAGAAAATAAACAAAATATAAATTATTTACATAAAAAATGTGCATAAAAAAATAACAAAAAACTGCAAAAAACACATATAACAATTTTCGCGGACCACTAAAATTTTTCTGGGGACCACCTGTTGAAAAACACTGTTCTAGATTACAAATCGTCAAGGTTTAGGATACAGCTGTGTGTATTCAATCCCATTGATCCCGAATATGACGTGCTCTCTTCCAGTTTAATGTATGGGATCGATGGATGCTTTTCATATTGACAAACCTAATAATAATTCTACTCTTACGCTGATAATAGGTCTTCCAAAAGTGGTCTTATTAATTGATAAGCTTTCAGTAAAGAGTTGCTAACCCAGTGTATCTTAAAATATGGTTTTTGTTTAAGTGTCCCGTGGAAGGTAATCGGTTATGAAATGAAATGCTTGGTAAAGTTTCACAAACTCTTTTATTGAACATACTGACTGCAGTTTCGGTAATATTTTCAAAGCTACAATACTTATACAAAATCTTACATGCTACATATATACAAGAAACAAATAAGAGGTGGAAGCAGGTATGGTTTAACAAATGTATCCCGTGGAATATAGTTTGAGTACCTTTGGTATACAGGATACCTGTAGACACTAAACATAACAGGGTAATGGGTATGTATGAGTTTCAGTAAAACTCAACTGACAGTGTCCCAGAGAGAGGGAGAGAATACAATAAAAAATGATTTTTCAAAATGATTTTTAAATCTACAGAAAATTCTTATAAAATTCCATCTAGTTTTTGTGTTACCTTCAACATCCTATTGTGATTTCTAAAAAAAGAAGGGAATTGTTAACTCAAAGAAGCTGACAATTTGTCCTCTCCTGACTCACAAAAACTTCTGATAGAAAATAGTTTTAAGTCTGACTGTTTTTGTTTGAGCTACCAAAGAATTCTTTCTTGGTGTCTTCGCAAACAATAAGACTTTAAATTACATAAAAAAGAGGTTTGGAAGAACAGAATTAAAAATTTAGTTAACTTAACAAATTGAATTTAGTTGCTACGTAATAACCTTAGTATGAGAAAGTTAATAAACAATGGAATCGAACATGCATATAAATCTCTCAAGAGGAACATAAGTCTTCAAACCTTAATATGATAATTATGATAACAGACGACTAGTAAAATGTTACTGTGTCATCTGAAAATTATTGTGCATATCTGATCTGCTTGTTTGTTGGTTTGAGCTAAATCTGTCGCCATAATTCTCCCCAAATATTCATCCAAAAGAAAATAAACAGAAAAAATATGTTTTTTTTTCCTTATTATTTTCTTTTTATAGATTCGTTGTAAGTCAATAATAAGGGAGATATATGTTTCTTAGTAAATAGTTTTAACTTCAAAACTCCCTTAGAATGAAAATTTTGAGATGCCATATAGCTTATGTTTAAATCCAGGTTTATTATTTATAATTATTATTTATTCATTTTACAGCAAACTGTCAATAAGTACAGTCGGCATTTACAAATAAGTATATAAGGTTTCGTTCTGTCATCATACTAAATTATGATGTTTACAGCTAAGGAAATTAGTGTGTTAGGAATAGTGCGACATCTGTGTGTCTTTAAACAAAGTACGGTGGCTTCGTAAAATGTTTATTATATATTATCGTTTTCCTAACTCTGCTGTATTAGCTTTTTACTAACTAAACCTAACGTAATTATCTAAATTGGTCATATATACTGTTTGTCTTTGTAATTTTGGGCGAGATTTGTTGTAATCGGCGCGATGACATTTTGTTAGGTTATGTAAAGGCATACAAGGTGAACGTTCTAGACTAGTGTTTCCCAACCGCCGGTCCGTGGGCTGGCACCGGTCCGCGAGATTTTTTTTTCTATGCAACTATTCGCCTAATAAGTTATAACCCACTTAATTTTGAGATGATCTGGGTCCTTAATCTGTTAATTGCTTAAGTAATAATTTGTTTCTTTTTTCACTAATTATATGTGATTTTATATTTGTTGTTTTTTTTTGTGTTTGTAATCAGTGCAGTAAAAAAATAAAATTTTTGCGATACACATTACTTTCTTAACTTGCCGGTCTGCGAATTTTTGCTAGGTCGCTTGCCGATCCGCCATGAAAAAAGGTTGGAACTATAAGTTTGGAAAACTATCGACAATCGACAACGTGTAACGTATTAAGTTTAGAGTTCTGAACTTAATTCTGAATTTAGAGCTCTGAATTCCAGCTGGCGTTACCATATGACAAAGTTGTTAGTGACAATCAACAGTTCACAAGTCATAGCCTATATGCGGCTAATTTAAGAGCTATGAACGTAGTTTTACGAATTTAGAAAAAATAATACAACAGAATCAACAAATATATGATCTTTACATATATTTTTGTTTGATTTTGGGATGTAGTAGCGTGCATTTATCTGCACTAATCTATAGAATAACGTGACTACACAGGTTACTAAAGTTTGACAAACTCAATAATGATAAATATTTTTTATATAGTTACATTTTTTACCATCACTAAACATCAGTAGCAAGTTCCCATAATTATCTGTTTTTCAAAACAGTTTTTTAACAATAATTTATCATTAATAATTACATATGAAGAAATATTTAGCACATCAGTATTAAACTGAAACTAATGATTGAATGAAAGTTTGATTAATAGTGTGATTTTCAATAAGATCTAAACGTGATGGTATTACCTAACACTGTATTAAATCTAATGTCTATTTGTGTTCTATTTATATTGGTTTCTTCGGAGACAAGAATGCTTGATTTCCTTAAGTCTTCTCACTTGAATTTAAATATCTGTTATTTAATTCTACAAAGTTCAATGTTTTATACTACGTGTTTTAAATATAAAATATATAAACGGAAAATTTTGTTTTAATATTTATTTGGTAATTTGAATTCCAGTAAAGGAGAAATGTTTTTAACATCATTGTTTAAAATACTGGGCCCCAACAACGCAAAGGTAGCGACCGTGCTCGCTTGGTAAAGACCCTGGGTTCAAATCTGGGCTAGGGCATATTTGTAGTTGTAGCCTCCAAAATATAATATAATCTAGATCAGCGTTTCTAAACCGGGGGGCCGCGGCCCCCTGGGGAGTCGTGAAAGCTTCGTCGGGGGGCCGCGAAGTCATATAAGATCGAAGCATGAAAATATAATAGAATGCAGTCATTTTTGCACAAATGTGCTCCATTCATAAATATATTACATTTATATTCATAAAAATATACCTTCCATAACATAAATAAAATAAATTATACTTATTTTGATAACTAATTTAAATAATATCAATGACAAATTAAGTGTATATGTCGGCTGATAAGTTTCTGTGATAACGGTTCGCGTTGGAGGTACTTCAAGTACTTGTAAGTTGTAGTTTCAAGTGGGCACGACTTGAAACTGCAATATTATAATTATTTATTATGTGCCGAGCTACAGATAACTCAAGAGTAAAGAAGCGAAACTGATTATATTTAAATTGATGGCACTTTGAACACTTGTAAATAAAAATACTTTACTTTCAAGTCATTATAGGGAATACAATTTTTCGTCAACCATAAAAGATATTTAAAAAATGTTTTCTTTTAAAAAATTATATCAAAGTTGATATACGTTCCCATTTAAAATATTGTCCTTGATTGAATTTCACTAGGTATTATCATTCAATTCTTTGGATAAGCTTTAGTCATCAAACATTTTTCACAATTAGCTCACACATCGCTTTTTTTACTGTGCCGTCTTGCAAACATCATTTTATAAAACTTACTAAAGTAAATATTTTTTTATGCCGTCTGTTAATGAAAAGAACTGAACTTTTAAAAACCATGTTTTTTTATTGCGTTGTTTACAAGTGTTTTTGTATCGAGCTTGCTTTTATTTCTAATTTTTTTTTTATTGAGTAATTTTGCAATTATATAGTCATGTTATAAGCGTTTAAAATACGGCACAGACACAATAAAAACGCTGACGCCACGGTTCACCTGTATATCTATATATATATAGGGGGGCCGTAGACAATATTAAAATAATTTTGGGGGTCCCGTGCCAGAAAAGGTTGAGAAACGCTGATCTAGATTATAGTTATATTTTGGAGGCTACATAGTAATCATTATTTACTACCTTTTAGCTTTAAAAAATAATAATAATTTCAGTTTATTTTATTTTTTTAAATATTTGTGTGTTTTATGTAAGGATATAAAATGTTTATATGGTTGAAATAGAGAAAAGAACAAAAAAAAACACGCTATCGTAAAATATGTATAATTTAATTTAAAAAATACATAACTTTGTGCTCTAGCTCGAGAACCACTGGTTTAAAGTCTATTTTCTTCTATAATCAGATGTCTCCCTTGGTCTCCTACGACTTTGTTATTTACTACTTTTTTGTACATCTGATAATAAAGAAAATAATGTGTCCCGTTTCGCTGTTACAACCTGTATATATACCACAAATACTCTTTTTAATGTTAATATTAAAATTTACAGTTGAAAATTATTGTTATTTTTTATAGGTTATATTTTACGAGCAAAAAATATATGCTCTTAACATCTAATTATTAAAATGTTAAAACAATTTTCTTTATAATTTTTAAAGTTCAGATTTTCAGAGATAGATAAAAATCTATAATATCAATTATCTTGATTTTATACGTATTATAAAATACATTAAAGATAAAAGAGATTTTTTTTACTATTTCATATTTTTAATGGCAAAAATTTTATAGTTGTATTACTCTTATATTTTCTTTTTTTGTTTCTAAGAACTAAAATAATTCCTGTGAGTCATATAAGCCCTTAAAAATATGAAAAATAAAAACTCTGTGACATTATCTCGTTGAAATCTCATCGGACATCATCTGATATAAAAAAGTCTGGTAAGACCGCTACGTTCACTAATGGCTGCGTGACTACACAAAGAAACACAATAATATTACTTTTGCTTTCGGCTCTTGGTTAATGAGATTCTATCGTTTCGCAATTATCTCCGTTTTTGACCATTTTATATTATACCGCTTTTATGTTACACCGGTTTTCAAATATCTTAAACTATTTATGAATGGTTAGGTTAAGTTGATGCATAATATTAGCACGAGCGAAACAAAATGAACACTAAGTTAGGTTTAACGAATTAATGTTATTTAAAAATGACAGTTCTTTTCTTAAAATTAATCTTTAACCATCAATCGCATGGTTTCTATATATTGCTTTTTCTTCTTTGGTCATTGTCAGTCGGGTTGACTTTTGGCCACGCTCACATAAGTCCTCCTTCTTGATCTGTTCATTGTCGGGTCTTTCCATTTGTCCTGTATCCTACTGGGACATATATGTACCACTGAAGTTCTAATACATACTATTCAGACAAATACCATTCAATTTGCATTGTCCCGATAGAGGTCCATAGTTTTAACACCAGGGTATGTTGTACCACGTCTACAAGTTTTAACAAGTTCGTTATTTTGCCACAAGATTATCTTTCGAATAAAAAAAAATTCATGTCAATCGAATAATCCATCGTTGTTTTATTGCAATTTAAAGTTCTATACCTCTAAAAAAAACACCCATTATTATAGGAGTCAGTAATATTCAGAATGTTGCTTGATGGAAAACAACGAAATGAAAAAGAAAAACAGCAAAAAGGACAAACCTTTTGTGCCCAATTTGCCCATTGCCTTTGTGTCGACTGTTTTACATCTTATCATTCCTATCCTTTTGTATGGAATATAAAATATTGTAGTTTATTTTTATTTGTAAGCAATATTGTACTAATAAACATTTTTTGGGCATATTATATTTTGTAAAAATTTTGGTTCTATTTTTATAAAAACAATAATTTGTCTTTCTGTGTCACAAAAAAGAGCAACTAGGACACATATATCCCAAACAAAAATACTATTGGAACATTTACATCCCATTTAATTTTTCAATATCAAGTAGAAATAGGTGATTGTACCAATTTTCTTGTGTTTCTAAGTGTATTAATAATCACCAAACCAAATATTATAAGAAAATTAATAGAAAAAAAAAAACTTATTAAAAGCAACTAATTTTAATATTTTTTTTTATTATATTGTAAAAATTAAATAATATTATATTGTACACCAAGGGAGAGGAATAGGTATAATACAAATAATAATTATCTGCCATTTATTTAATTGTTTTTGACAAAATTGATAGAAAATAATCGTAACCAAGACCAGTGATGTCGAACTTTTTGCCATAGTGGGGTCATATTTAATGCTAGATATTTATGAAGGGCCGGATTTAGTTGGCCAGAGGTCAGAAATTAAAAAAATTACATTAGACAGTGGGGGTAGAAATTCCGAAAATTATTTGAGGATGGGTGAGTAGAAACTCAAAAAATCACTTGAAGATCGCTGGTGGGGTAGAAATTGAAAAGATAATCACTTGAAAATGGTTAACAGACATTTAAATATAGATTCGGGTCGGGTTCGGCCCTTGGGCCGTATGTTGGAAACGTATGACTAGACGATATATTATCAGCTAGTAACTGTATTTTAAAATTGTGATTTTACTGATTGTGCGCGGATTGTGTATGAAGTTGATTTGAATAAACTTCTGGAAAATGTGCAACCTTTACAAAGTGTGCACAGTTCGATGGTGTGCACAGGGAGAGATTAGGCCTGTGCTGTGACCTGTCAGTTGCTTTAGGTGACGACAGAGTCCTCGCGGACAGGTTGATACTCTTCCTGTGTGGATCGAACTTACTTAATTTTATGTGTGAAGTCTCCCTAGGAAGTAAAAGTGCCACTTTACCCACTCTTTTGAGGTGGAAGGTAGATTATTATATATAGATCCTACGAAAAAATAAAAAAAAATCAGGAAAGAAGAAATTACGATTACGCTCGGTGCGTCTAAACAAAAAGGCCATAAAAAAGTCTCTAATCAGCTTCCACTGTACCATCTTGCATTTGAGAAAAATAATAATAAATGACAATGTTTGAATCTATTCAGCTACTCAGTATTGTTAATTATTAGTTATGAAATATATACTGTAATTTGTAGGATTGTTAATTCTATTACAAAGTTTATATTCACCATCGTAAAATTATAATAAAATATAAAATAAATAAACTGAAATATATTTAAAATGATTTTGCATGATAGTAGTAAAATAATCCCTTATTAACTAAACATAATTTTACAGCAACATTTTATTAACCATAAAAATTAATAAACTATTTTACTTTATAACAAGTATATTTGTAAATAAATTAAAATTTAACACCAAAACTATTATATTTAATTAAAATATTTTTCAAAATCTCATAAAACAATTAATTTCCAGCTGAGTGAAATACTAAAAATTTTCTATAGTTAATTATAGAAGAATACGTTATGTGATGCGTTTCATGCTACATTGACTGCTAGGAATTCTGATGTAATGATATTCATTCTAAATATATCAGTCTTCCTATATCGGAATAGATATTTGAATACTGATCATGAAACTGTTAAAAAGAGATTATTACTTTCTATTCAAATATCTTATGGTAAGAAATATATCATGCTACCCATTCAAAAGTACAGCCCTTTGGGAGATGAAATGGACCAGTTACAATACAGCCATTTGGCAGATGAAGTGGACCTGGACAACGTTTCTTCTTATCATTCATTGTAGCATAAATTTATAGTCTGGCCACTTTCAAAATATTCTTTCATTTTTAAGGTTTTGTCGTCTGTCTGTCAGTCTGTCTGTTCGGTAAAAATTGTAACCAAACGGCTAAACCTAGAGAGTTGAAATTTGGCATGCTTATACAACTCTTTGACCCGCACATAGGAAAAATACTAAAGCATCTAAAAAACATATCCTCCTAAATATATAAACAAATATCTGTTCATCAAATGAAAGCCCTTAGTACGTGGATTAACGATCAAATTTTATTTTTGCAAAATAAATTATTTTCACGCGATTTTTGACAAAATGGTGCAAAAAAAATTTTGTCCCACACCCTGTAACCCAGATGGTTTAAACTAAAAATCTGAAAAATTTTTAAGTAATTTACATTTGTGTGAACCGAAATAGTACAACAGGATTTTTTGATCAGATTATGTTTTCGGAAAATAACGCATTTTTTGTGTTTTTTGCTTGACCATGTAAAATATTTAATAACTTATGTAACACAATTAACTAACCAGCATTCTTAGATAGTGTAACGGTTAGCATGCTCGCACTCTAATTTGCAACCTAAAAATTTTTTTTTTCAAAATTCTAGTTATATTTTGGAAAATGGTGCATTTTTTTTTTTAAAGTGTAAATTTAATAACCAGTTGAAATTGTTGAAATTGAATACACGAAATCTGAAGGGCGGAGTTATGACTTAAAACAACCAATGGAAGCCATAGGCGCAAATTGGAAAATCTTAATGAGCCTTGCTATATAAAAAAAATACTACACATATTTAGAAACCTAAATAATGAGATTAGATATACGAATTAAAATTAAAAAAAAAAAAAAAAAAATTAACATAAAATTTGTTTTGGCATCCCAAATAATCATCATTCACTTACTAAATACCTGCGAAACCTGAAATGTGTGAAAATTCACACTTCACATCAATTTTTTACTTCTAGACCATCGCCTTTCCAAGATTGCCAATCATGGCTATTTGTTTAAAAAATATTGTAGGTCATGAGACAATTATTAAATTTTATTACGCACAATTTTATAGTAGGCTTAAGTATGGAATATGCTTCTGGGGATCATCAACTATGGCAGATGACATATTTATTTCCCAGAAAAAAATAATACGTTGCATAGCAAACAAAAGACGCACTGAATCATGCAGACCACTTTTTGTAAAATACAAATTATTAACAGTTCCTGGTATTTACATCTTAGAGTTGCTGGTCTATGTATTTAAAAATCAAATATACTTTGCTCGCCATTTGAACCAGCATTCATATAACACCAAAGGAAAAGATTGTTTCAGAACTCCAGCAAACATGCTGTAACTGACAAAAAAATCACCCAAAACTGTTGGTATTAAATTATTTAATTCACTGCCATTTCATGTCAGAAATGAAACGCAGTTTGCTATATTTAAGAGGAAGATTAAGGTATTTCTTATAGAGCATTGTGTATACTCAATGAATGAATTTTTGAAAATTTGTAAGGACTGGTGTCATGCCAATGGGGAACATTAATTTTGGGTAATTTAATATATGATTTTGTTGTTTTATTAATTGCATAACTTGTATTACTGATCAAGATCTGTGTAAAATTGTAAACTCATGTACTGACATATCCTACATGCAGTCCTGCATTTAAAGGAGTAATAAATATTATTATTATACATAGGCTCGGAATAGAGCTGTACCATTTTAAGATTGCAGCGCCAAGGTGGCAAAATCGAAACTAATCTAATAGACAACAAGTTTTTGACGTATTTTAACCTGACATCTAGAAGGAATTTAATTAAATTTTTATGTATTGATTTGTGTTTTCTTTTTATTAATAATATGAGACTTCTCAATGTCTTGAAAGATGTCGATTCATTGTCTATTAGCTTAGTTCAACATATCGGCAGATAGTTTATATTATGCCTGTTTGCCTATAGTTTTGCAGTTGATCCACTCTCGGAATTTCTTCATCCTTAGTTCATCGAAGATCGACTCTCTTGTCTGGGATCTTTCCCTGAGCGATTTCTTTCTGTCTTTCTTCGTGATGATGGCTGGCAAATAGCAATTTTTATTCATGAAATAAGCCAACCAAATCATTTCTTGAAGTTTTTCAATCACGATATTCTTCCCACCAATCATGAATCCTGAATTTTTTCTAGTATTATTTTATATTTTTCATCTACCAGCCGAATTCGTTTTTAAACTATCGACTGTTCTTCCAACTGGATTTTATTTGGTAATTGTTTTATGAAACTATTTTAGTATAAAAAATATCTTTTCACTCCTAGAAACACTTTTAGAAAACGCTCTTAGATCTGCCTCCAAATTTATCTGTCCAATCTATTGAAAACAACGATTTTAATGAAATTTTCAATTCTGAAAATTTGATTGAAACTCAAATGTAAGTTGGTGTAGACAAATAAGCCTGGAAGTTGGAAAAATGGATACAGTGTCACGAGAACGCATCAAGACATGCCATTTGATTCGGCTCTTTTTGACAAAGATGGTACTTACTACCAATCGTACCATACTCATACACCGCCTCGTGTTTCTTTTTTGTTTTCTCGAAAATGGAAGGTCTCACACTATTATCGAAAAAGTCAACTAGAAGATCAAAGGACGATCTTACAAAACAACGATCAGAGATAGAGAAATGTGGTTTAAATCATTCGAAAGAGGATGTCCTCTTTTATCACCATAAAAATCAGCAATGTACCAGTTTGAACCATTCAGGCCCAAAAAAATAATGAAACTTTCAAAATTAATTACTGTGAAACATGCAGATATAGAGAAATACGGTTTGAAACATTCGAAAGAGGACGTTTTCTTCGACCAAGATCTAAGCCATTTATAGCCTTTATGCCCATGAGCCATAAAGGCTATAAAGTTAGGCTATTCTATAAAGGGCTGTAGTAATATTTTAACTAGCATTTCCTCGATGACTGAATAGGAAAGACGTATATTTACGAAATTCTGTTACGAAAAATCTTATTTGTACGTAACAGAAGAAGAAGAAGAAGAAGTTATGGTGGCCAGTACTCTCATTTTTGTTGTATAAAAACATTAAACTGTACTTATAACACGCTGTCAAAACAGTGACTGTTTCTAATAACGCACAATAACCTTCTGACCTGACATGTGTTTCTAAAATATACTAATTGATTTTTATTCATTAATCAATTGCTAAGTAACTTATTAAAACAAGAATTAAGTCTTTTGACTGAGCATTACTAAGTAGGTTAACACATTAAGCGATTAGAAGATGATATGGTAATACATTTGGATTATACCGTCAAATGGAGAGTTTTGTGCTCTAAAACTGGCGAAACGTGGACGTCCCGTGCAAGTTTGCTTCACGTTACAGAGATCCTTGGTACGAATCCTGGTCTAGGAATGGCCGTAATATTTCTAGTGCCAATTGACGTAACGTGGAGAAAATCCACAAGCTTGTCAACTTTATGTTACAAAGATCCGCATTTAGCTGGGTTCGGGAAGCAAGCTCGGAGTGTTCCTAGTCACTCTGTTGAACTACAGACCGCTCGAGGAAGTTCTTTTCTCCGAGCTTGCTTCCGGAACACAGCTTTTGAAACTTGGTTAATCTAATGACGTCATTCTTAATATCTTGAAAGTTGGTAAACGCTTAATCTAACACAATTCTTTAATCAAGCATTATGTAGTCCTTATACTCATATAAATAGATAAATATTTTTATTATTCAATATTATTTACTATATTTTATCTTACACTAATTAACTTAATAATAATTATAATTTTCGCATTTCGGCTTAAAATCTACTCTCCTTCTCCTTTAATTTATATCTTCGTTGACTCCTTTCCTTAATTTCCTCCCTTCTGTTTTTCACTTCTTTCATCCATTCATACACCCCTTCCTGTTTCATCAAAAAAAAATTTCCTCGTTTCCGTTCTGTGTTGTATTTTTTCACATTCTTCCAACAAATGTTCCATTGTCTCCTTACCTTCCCTGCACATTCTACATGTTCTTTCTTCCTCTTTCATCCAAAAATGATTGTCCCTCTCCTCATTTCCACATCTAAATCTCGCTATCACTTTTTTCTTCTGTCAACTGCCTTTTTCTGTCAAATACTGTGGTTTTCTCAGCGTCCAGGTCTTTTCATATTTGCTGTTATATCTTGATTCTCTTATTTTTGGATCTTGCTCCGTTTGTTGTATGTCGATCATTCGCTCTGTTACTTCGTGCCCCATTTCTTCTCCATTCATTCTTTGTAGTCTTACCGCTGTTGTTGAGTAGCCACAATATTCATACATTGCCTTCCTTTCCTTTTCCCATCTTGATAGTGGCTTTCCGTGTTCATCCCGTTTTACCATTTCCCTACAGCATTCATAAAGAATTTCTTTTTTCGGGGGTTTAATTATATCCTCTTCATACTTTATGGCTTTTCTGACTGCCTCTATTTTTATTTTCGTCATTTTCGTTTCTTCCAGTATAATGTATATTGGTGTATTCGTGTCTAATATACCCATTTACAGTACTGAAATATATAAGGAAGCGACATATCAACAGTCTTTGAAATTGAGTTCTACGTCGAATTTGGATTATTTTTCACATTTTCTAATCGATGCTTTAAACAACAAAATTCCTTAGTCGCCACAATCAACAAAAATGTGAGATCTTGCCAATTCAAAAAAGCTATCGTGTTGAAGTATACAACGTATGCGGGATGATTGTGTATTGAAGCGAAATCAGTAAACTGACACCG
Source organism: Liopterus haemorrhoidalis (assembly GCA_963971575.1). Classification (NCBI taxonomy): domain Eukaryota; kingdom Metazoa; phylum Arthropoda; class Insecta; order Coleoptera; family Dytiscidae; genus Liopterus; species Liopterus haemorrhoidalis. The sequence continues at coordinate 17,473,101 of OZ020622.1, read as the reverse complement.
CGGTTCAGCTTCCCACCGAGATCACATGTCATTTAACCCTTCACCCACGTCACTTTCAAAACACCCTCTACATATGCACATACAAATTAATTTATAAATGAGTTGTTTGTTTTGAATATTGTTGATTTGAAAAAAGAAAGAATTAGACTTGAATTAGAACGATCACATTACAACACATCTGTTTTATTATTGTACAAACACGTAACTTAAATTATTTAGTTGAGGTTGAGATAGTTGAATCTTTTTTCGCTCGTTGAGTCTGTATCGAGGGATGTGTTTTGTTTCGTTAGAGCAAAGTCGGTCAAGTGTTATCTTGACGGACTCGCTGAGCACTCTGAATAGTATCCAAGATACAGTGCATCCAGTACATTCTTACTCTGAATTACTCTACCAATTCTCTGCGTGTGAGAGTAGAGCTGTTCTGAATACCGGGCCATGTTAGAAATGAAGCCGGTGATGTAGCTGTAAAAGCTGCTTCATGTCATATTTAATTCTAGATATTTTTCACGGGCCGTATTGAGTCACGGATCGTGGGCCACATATTTCCATCACTTTAGGACGGGAGGTAGATTTCCGAAATCACTTAAAGACGGTGGGAATCAGGGGCGGATACAACCGGCGAGCTACTGGGCAAGTGCCCGGTGGGCCGATCACTAAATAGGCCGGTTGCACCGATCATAATAAAAAAGACAAAACATGGAGGTTAAAGCGTTAAAAATTATCAAACAATATCTCTCATATAACTGAATAACAATTGTTCATAATACGCCAATTCAGTAATGAACAATGAAAACAACAATGAACATTATTGAAAAAACAATAATGAACAATGAAAAATATTGTTTTGATGTAGAAACAATAAATATTAAGGTAATATAAAAATTATGACTAGGTAGCCGACATAACAATGTCGGCTTGTGGAGAAGTGGTAATATTGCGATAAAAGCTTTTGATTAGATGACGCAAGTGTCTAATAATGTGCTGCTTGCCGCTCTTATTGAATTATTGGGTTTCGCGTAATATTGACATTTGGTTTGTGAGTATCTTACACATACATTTATTACATGGTCTTCAAATTTACTTAACATACACAACAACAAAACGGTTAGGATTCAAAATTTGCAAAAGAAATTTGAAACTGAAATTCACAATGTAATTTTCGATATATTGGTTTCCAGTTAAGAACAAAGTTTTTAAATAATGGAATGTTGACATTGCACTTTTATCTCCTGTAAATTTTGACAAGGTAAGAAATGGAATACCTTCCTGGAAAAATTTTTAAAGAAGATCTCAGCAAAGATCAATTACTTGAAGAATTATAAAATTTTGCATCACATTGAGAATTTTTTAAAAAATCTCTAAATATTTTTTCTTCTCACCATGTCGACGAAACAGTACACGAGAACGATGAACAAGATGAAGAGGAAAATGAAGAAATAGTACAAAGTGAGGAAGAAGAGGTAGAAATTAAAACCATAAATAGCGAGTCACTTTACAAGAGCTGTAAAAATTGTATTGATTCGAAAAGGTATTATTATTAGGTATTACTATTATTTTCTACTTTACTCTTGGGCCGATGTCTCAATTTGCTCGGGCCGGTTTAGTTCTACCTATCCGCCCCTGGTGGGAATAAATCCTGAAAATCAACTGAGGATGGGAGGAGGGATGAAATTCCGAAAATCACTTGAGGATGTGGGGTAGTATTTCCAAAAATCACTTGAAGATTTTTTATGTTTGAAACATATTGTCGGGCCGGATCCGGTATAACACTCAAAAGTTTTTTGAATCCTAGTATTCAAACACTGTAGAGTCCAAGTCAAGCTGTAAAAGTTTCTGTTGGGTGGCCAAAGACACGTGTGGTGTAGCATTGTCCTGATGGAACGCAATGGCCTTTCTGTTGTTAATTCAGGCTTCTGGTCGATTGCTCGCTTAAATTCACTTATACCCTTTTCACACTAGATCTTTAAGATCGGATGTTAAAGTGAATGTATCTTTAAACGCTAATGTGAAACCGTATGGCCTCGTCTAAATACAAGCGATGTTTAAGACAGAGATCTGCGTCTTAAACTTCGTCCGCATTGCCAACTTAATTTCTATTATAAAAAAATACTCCTTGAATTTGTGCTGTCAACATTTTATATTATCATAAACAAGAATACTGTATTATATCGATGTTATAAGAAGTTTATACTTATTGTTATAATAAAATTATTTATTTTAATAATGTGTTTAATAAAATACAGAGTTACAATAATTGAGATAAAATGTATCGACTTACATGTTAATACAGGTGTAATATATTCTTTATTGTAGTGTCTTTATTGTAGAATGAAATGAAATATCCATATTTGTTCATAATAATTCAAAATGTGCGTCTGCGCAGACAGTTCAAAACTGGTAATTTCATGACGGTAACTTAAGGACAAAATTACTGTAGCTGATGACAGCACCAGAGATTTAAACATCAAGTGTGAAAGCATACCGATCTTAAACATCGGTGAACTTTAAGTTCACTCGTTTTAAAGATCTAGTGTGAAAAGGGTATTAGTTATGAACAGTATTTCTCCGAATTAATGGTAAAAAAAGAATAATATGTCGAAAATACTCCTTATTTTCTGCCATTTTTAATGCTTAACAAAATTTAAAAAACACAACCAAATAACAACATTTTTTTCCGATATACTCACTGAAATGTTTTTTATCAAATGACCTCAAAACTTAACACGTGTGAAGTAAATTTCGGTTTTGCATTGTACTGCTATCTAGCGCTAAAAATGGGACGAACTTTTGCACCAACCCAAGAAGACAATTTCCTTTTTTCTAAATATGTCCTTTAAGATACAAGTCCTTGCTTTTGTTTATTTTCGTTAATTTTGGTAAGTGTAAGAACGTGTATAATAACGACCATGAAATTTTTTGTGTTTATGTCTTTCTCAAAAGAAATCACAGAAACTGGACATAATAAAAAATCGTAGCAATTTGACAGGCGTCTAATAATTGCCTTATAAAATTCTTCATTACCTTGGACAATAACTCTGTAGCAGTTATCTTCAATCATCGTTGCATTGGTCGAATATTTACTCTAATTACCAAACGAACCGACATTTCTTATTGATTTTAAAATTGATGATACTCTAACCACATGTAGTAAAAACGAAACAACAACGCGCTCCGAATCAAAGCGTGGCTGGATTTTTTTGTTTATTTTATGAACCCGCTGTGGTACACAGATTTGAAGATTTCGGGTCTACTCAGGGTTAAACAAAATACCATTAATCGTGGCATTCAATACAGTCACGTTTGAAAGAATATACACTACTAAAAGGGAATAGGTGAAAGAACTTTATGAGTTTCTGGAATTTTTACGTATAAAATATTTCTCTAACTCATATATCTCGTTTTTGGTCTTTCAAAACTTCTTTCTCTAAATGTCTGCTGTTTGGAAGTTTATCTCGCTGGATTATTTTTGTGTATTAGCTGTAGGTGTTTGATCCATTTTAGCCTACCGGTCTTTATCGCTCAGAATATATCCTGATTTGAATTTTTATTAACTATTTTTTATATTGACGACCTTTTTTTGGCCAGTGGATTTCCAGTATTTTCTAAGAAATTCTCACGTTTTTAGGGTTTTGTAGCTATTACCACCAAAAAACCTTTATAACGTCACTCATGTGTCTGTCGATCTGTACGATAGAAATTGTAGCCAAACGGCTTAACGTAGAAAGTTGAAATTTGGTATGCTTATACAACTCTTTGACCCACATATAGGAAAAATACTGAGTGGTCAAAAAACACATGTCGAGATAAATATAAACAAATTTGTATTTAATAAAAAAATATTTTTTTAAAATTTTGATTGGCATATCAAATGAAACCTTTTAATGCATGGATCAACACGCAAATTTTAATTTTTTATGAGATTTTCGCCAAAAATGTGTCTAAAAACTTTTGTCAACAAACCCTATCACCCAGAGGGTTTGATCTAAAAATCTGAAAAAAAATCTCTATAATGAACATTGATGGAAACCGGAATAGTTCAACAGAAATTTTGGATCAAATAAGTTTTTCGAAAAATATCGATTTTTTGTGTCGTTGATAAAAAAAAATATTTAAAAAAATATATTGTGTGGTATCAAAAGAAAACCCTTAAGACGTAAATTAAGAAACGATAAGTAGTTTTTTGAAATTCGTTTCTTTTAACACGATTTTTACCCAAAGGGATT